>JBAMCF010000210.1:1200000-1930668 GCA_037075285.1 Drosophila lutescens
CAGCTTGATTTGACATTAGCACAATCCCACAGATCACCTTCCCAAAATGGATTTCGCCGCCGTCGTTTGTCGCTTCGTCGTTTATTCTTCGTTCTTCCCTCGATGGTCTGAACTTTTGCAGACACGGAGAAACGGAAATGGAGGCCCAGCGAACCGGACCGGGCAATAAATACAGCATAGAAATGATGTACGGAAAACGATCGCGTCTAAAGCAGCTTCAGCAGATTCAGCCACGGCTCTCCCCTAGATCCTCTCCCCAGCTCTTCTTGGCCAAATCGAGAATGGCCATCCCAGACATCCCAGCCAGCATCTCAACGGGGGTGCCTGGTTGACTGGCTGAGTGCCTGGGCGATGGCGATGGTGAGGCCTAGCGAAATTGGCACAGTGGTACCATCACAATGCATAATGGATAGGCCCTTTATTCAAATCGATGCCTCAATGGGCAATTAGTTACGAATAAAATGGCACGGCCACTGGAAACATCAAGTATTCAGTTGCAGTGGCGTTATTAGTGCCTAATACAATTTATTTACTTGCCAGTTATTTATATTTATAGAATATTTAGAACAGCATTTAGTTTCAATTACGGAAATTAAATAATAAATGATATGTCAAGGGTAAAAATTATTAAAATTCAATAAAATCTTATGAGATTTGTACTTTCTACATTTGTATTTAATATAAGAAATATTGTAATATTAAAGAAATTTTTTCTCCCTTAAGAAATTGTGTTAATATTTCAGAATGGTAATGAATTGTTGTCATCAATTAAAACATGAGTAAATTTATTAGGGAAAATATAATTTATGACTAGGAGAGAAAAAACGAAATTACTTACATAAATAATTTCAATACATATTAATATCAATAGAATAATTTGTATTAAAATTGGTTAGAAACTAAAAACTATTTTGTTAGCTTCCCAGTTAAATACTTTACATTTTCATTCCAATTAGTGGTAAATAGAAAGATGAAAAGCACGTGTGTTTTGGCCCATTTGGAGTCACTGTTCCTGCCCAGGGTCTGGCAGCTGCCTAGATGCGGATGCTCGGGGCATCTCCTCCCTACTCCTGTCTCCTGCCACCGATCTCGATTCCGATCCCGCTCCTGCCGCTCGTTTGGGCTACCACTTTGCGTCTGGAGCTGCTGCCGCTGCCGAAGATTCCGATTCCGAGTGGAGCTGGCGCGGCATTATTAATGATAAATGTGGCTTGCACTCATGATAAATACAGAGAATCGTTGAAAGGTATAAATCAATAATAGAGAAGTTTGTTTGCAGTTAGCAGTTAGGCAGGCTGCGGATGGAGCCGTGATTTTCAGCCAGCAGACAATGAGTTTGCCCGGGCATAATTCACCCGGGAGCAAAAGGTCTTCGTGTGGAAGCTGGCCGAGGGATCTGATTAGCGGAGCGGCCCAGGAGGAGGCTTTTCTACTGCTGCTTCTGCTCCACAAAATCATGTTTATTAATCGACTAATTAATCGACAGATGTGCGGCAACGAAACAGAGACATAAGAACAGCCAATGCGATTATCAATAACAATTAGCCGACGCCTCTCCGACGGTCTGTCAAATATATGTACGCTGGTCCTTCAGTCTCCAGTCTCCATCCCCATCCCACCTTTCAACTTGGCCAGTTGCATTTGAATGCACGAGTTACGCATCCATCAAATGTCAATTGTTTGTCTTGGCTTGGCGCTCCGTCTTCGGAGACGATAGACGAGAGACTCGGCGCATTTCTCATAAATCATTCGAAAGGCTGCGGCATCGTCATCCCAGAATCGAATCCCTGACTCGGCGACGACGTCTTCTGGCTGTCAGAGGAGTCTTGGTCTTGGGGGAGGAGGAGGAGGAGCAGGAGGAGGTGGTGGGCCTGGCCCACTCCAATGCCCATCCAAGGCATCGAACTTGTCTAGCGCGATGGCCCAGCTGAGTGTCGGCCCTGTCCATCTTGAATTAGTTGAGCAGTCGCAAGACATTAGGTGGAGAGAACGCTGAATGCTGAAGAAGACTAACTATATTAAGTTTGACTTTTAATGCATAGTTTCTGAGCATTTACTCCCCAAGCAATCGCTGAAGGCCTGATTGAATTTTTAATGCATTTCTAGGTTTACGGGAATCTGAAGGTGATTTAAACTTATTTTACGCGTCCTCTCACTATTTTTAATTAAACTTTCAAAAATTCTTAGATAGAAAATAAATGTTTATTATTTCACTGAACACGGCGGAAAAATTAATATAAATATCTGAAAAAATTTTAATTCAATATGGAGATATTAATTGTAATTTTTCCATCTTTATTCATAATTTGTTGTTTTTTGTTGTTAATGGTTTCGAAACTAGTTGATATGCTTAAACGTTTTTTTACGAACCAATAAAACAAAACATTTTGAAACTATATACTATGATTTTCTACAAAACAGTTAAATAGCAATATGGACAGATAATATTACTACCTGCATCGTTCCCATTAAAAGGACCACTTTCAGTCTTTACCTGCCATAATTTTCTCTGATAAAAACACCTAATGATATTAAGTTTAATTACTGATAAAAGCAAGAACTAAGTACTTTTTTCAGCCTTTATCTGCTCTGATTCCCTTGGCTTTGAAGTACGTTTTTTTGCCAGTTAAGTTTTAAGTAGAGCCCGAACCTCGACCCGCCTTCAACTTTGACTGCACACGCATCGCCCCTAGCCCCTTGCCCCTTGGCTTTCCTCGCAACTTTCCACGGACACTCACCTGACGGAGTCGGCAAACTTTTGCATAATAAAGCAGGTGCTTTTCCACCCCCAGAAGGGATCAGAACAGACCTGTCTGACCTCGGCGCCTGAGTCACCAGCACCATCGTCATCAGCACGAACCGTTAATGTGCTGGCGATTTTAGTTATGGCCAGTGGCCACCGCCAGTTGGGAGCTGACCAGCTGGGCAGTGTCCTTTGTCCCGTTGATAATTTAAAGCCAACGACCTGGCCAGGATTAAACCCACTGAATGGCAACTGTATTCTGCTCAAATCACAGAGAAAATAAATACAGGATTTTGAACTTACAGCGAGCCATTTCGAAATGGGTAGGCAGCTCTGGTTACATATATTAAGCACACATAATATAAAATGTATTATCTACGATTTGGAGATTGTTAATAAATACCTAATTTCTTGTAATTCTGATGAATAAATAATGTTATCAGTACTAGGTGCTTTTTATAGTACTTTTTTTTTTAAATATCATTTAGAATATATAAAAATTTATGATTTAATATTACATATGTATCATTTTTTAAATGTACCTTTAATTACATATTTCATTTCGAAATTTGAATAAATAAATATTCCATAAAATATTGTTTTAAAATTTTTAAAGACCATTATCGAATTTTAAATTTTCTCTCTGTGTTGCAGGCACACTCCTTCCCACTTAAGCCCCCAATCTCTTCCGATCCCGCCGTTTGGCAATCTGAATATTCATTTCAATTGTGCGAACTGCATCGGCGGTTAAAAAAAAAGAAAAGCCTGCACCATTCCATCGGCAGCGGCTTATGGCACTTTCTTTGGGCCAAGAGAGTGCTTTCTGCTTTCGGCCGGCGGTGGTGCAGTGGTGCTCCTAGCCGCTGGTGGTGGTGCCTCCGCCCGGTGGGGGACGACGACCCACATAAATCATTCACAATTAGATGCGGACGCAACGGCGGCAGCAGCGGCTTAAACACCTGACCGACTTGCTCCCAAACTCCGAAGAAAAGACTCCAAACGGAGTGGCTTTTCCCCCGAGTTCCACTCAAAAACCGAGTGCTGTGGCATGGGGCATTGAGTGGACCGATTCCGTGGCGTTCCGCTCGTGTTCCACGGGCCTCGACGGACCTGTTCCCAGTGCGTGCCGTTCAGTATGTACTTGAGACCGGTTCGAAACGTTGCCAGCCGAAAAGTCAGCGGGCCGCGGACACACAAAACATCAAGACCAGCAACTCGCAACATTGGCAACGCACAGCAGCAACATTGGAAATACACCAGCAACATTAGTTTCCTCAAAAGTTTAAAGCCATCTTTCCGCTGTATTCGATATGATCTGATATCAAAGCGTCGTTTCTAGTGATTTTTTGTGATCAATGTGCGATCGGCAGTTCGGGAATCTCCAACTCCAGCCCAAGAATGCCGCGTTAATTGAGCTGTACGTACAGCTGTAGTACAAATTTGCATAACCAGTGAGGAGGCATAAACAAATCTGGCCGCGGAGCGTCTTGGTTCACTGATTTAATGCCACAAACAGATTGCAGATTGTAGCCCGCAGCCGCGCCCCTCTGAAACTTGCAACTTCTTCTTCAGCTGGCTGCAACTTGTGCAGCAGCAACCGACTAGCGTCCACCGACCAGCGACCACCTTCACCTCCACCTCGAACTCCTTGCTGCATCTTGGTCAACCTGCTTGGAAGCTTGTTTCTGCGGAAGAGCTGCCGCCGGAGCGCCAGACCCGGCATAAAGAAGCAACAAAAAAAAAAACAAAGTTAAAAAAACGTAAGGAAAAGCACATACAGAACAACACGGCCGTTGTCGTCGTCTTTGGAATTTTCTTTAAAAACAACGCGCTAAGACTTACAACGCGGACCCAGGCAAAAAGTGTAAAAGGCAAGCAAATGCAGCCGCGGAATAAAAAAATTAGCGCATAGTGAAGTGTGTGTGTCCGTGTGAGTGTGTAGTAAATACCTATGTGTGTGTCTTAGCCAAGTAAAAAAATATACAAAAAATAAAGCAAGCCAACTAAGAGAAAAAGTTTGAAAAGTGTCAAGCGAGCGGCTCGGTGGCGGCCAATAACCTAACGACTGGCATGCAATTGCGGCCAGGCGACCCCGACGGGTTAATTACCGTTATCCTTGCAACACAACCACAACAACAACAACAACAGCAGCCACTAAACGGTACTCAAGTTGTGGATTACGTCTACGCCGCGTTGTCGCCGTGTGAAAGGACAACAGCAACACACTTGCAACATCTGCAGCATCTACAACATTGGCCATAAAAACCGCATTGAACACACGGCAAAGTCAAGTGAACATTCCAATTGGCAACGTAACGGGCTAATTGGCACCGACAACCGACAAATCAAAACGAGGTGAGTTTCAAGAATTCTGCATCTCTCCCATCTCCAATCAATTCGAACCATGAAATTCCTAGTTAGTTGAGCTTTTCACAGTCTAGCAGTCGCATTTAAATCTTTCCCTTTCTTTGAAATATTTCTTAAGAACTCACCTGTAAATACTAAGGTCTTTGGACAAATCAAAACGATGTTACTTTCCCCTTGGAATCTCTAATTAGATAAGCTATTTAGAATTTCGATTGTCTAGACAACTCAAAGAAGAATAATACGATTATATAATTTACAAGATATGACATATTTGTGAAAAGAAAATAAGTTCCATACAAAAGAATTGTATACTAGTCAAGTCTAGTAACAATGATAACAATAATATTTATATAATAATAATTATATAATCGATTTCCAACATATGACATATTTGTAAAAATAGTTCAATTGAGAAACCATAAGATAAATCTTATTGCTCGACTTGATCTTTAGGGAAAAAGCTTGAGTTAAGATCAGAATACATTTATTTAAATTCTTTGTCTGGCGCTGCATCATACTTAAAATATGATCGTAGGTCGATCACCTAGTCGATTAACATCATATTTAAAGTAAATATTCAAAGGTCATTTCAATTCAGCCTTTGGCTTTGCGGGTCTTGGACTTTGGCTTGGGCTTTTTCGTCACCGATTGAACCTTGGTGCTCACTACGTTCACCTTACCGTTCGCTTTATGCTTGCTCTCGCTCGTAATGACAATATTATTACCAAGACCCGGCAATGGGGGACCTTTTTTACCGGGAACATTGCCTATTTTGGTTTCTTGAATAAATCCCGGTCCTGGAACTACGGAATTCCCCGAGGCATTATCCAAGCCAGATGTGGAGGTGTTCACTGATATAGTACCGCCATTGACTACTATGCTATTCACACTATTCTTTTGTTGAGTAGTTAGAACGCCTGCACATAGGAAAAGCAAAAGTCCAAGTATCCAATCCATAGTCCGTGGCGATTCGATCGAGATAGGTAGGAAACTTGGGACTCATCTTACCAATACGAGTGTGACTAACACAAATTTCAGGCTTTGACATTTTCAGTTCGAAATCGGTTGGATTCGCTTTCATTTTAATGTCAATATGGGAACCAAAAGAACAATATATATTAGGTATATAATATTAAAGAACAAATAAATATGGAATATTAATATAGAACTACCATACAAGTTGATGTATGGGGGCCACTAGTTCTTCGACTTCAAGTGTAATTTGTAAACTTCTTCGAGGAGTAACATTCCCTTTGATCTCTTCTTCGGTGCGACTTAAAAGCGGGCCAGGCTGTAGGCCAATTCCAGGGAAGTCCACTCCATCAGGCCGAGAGACCCATCGAGTTTTCCCAACTGCAGATACATTTGTGACGGGGCTGCAGACTGCTCGGCTTCGATTCTTGTAGCTTGTATCTCTCAATTTCCATTAGACGCTGAACGAACGGGTTCTCTTTTGGGCTCTGAAGTTCTGAAGTGAATTTATGTCGGGCCGCTAAACAATTGATGCTGAAAAATGATGGCAATGACAAAGTGATTACTGCCCGGCAATGGAAAGCGAGGAGGGAGATGGCAGCAATCGAAGTTCAAGTTGAGAAATAACATTTTCAATTTCCAATTGTGGGGCATGAGCTGATGCCTCGGAGGAGGAAAAGTGAAAATGAAATGGGCTGCAGACAAAAGCGGTTCATCATTAATCATTTAGTTTGTTGTTCTTACAACGCAACCGAAAATACACCTATTTATACGTACATAATCGTCTTGACTGGGGCACTTCTTCTTCGTTTGGGGCACGTTCTTGATTTGAATCTCTTGCCTCCATACGCCGTTTCATTTTTTCCGTGTTTGTTTCGTCTCTGAGTATTTGGCTTTGGTAAATTGCTCATCGTCATGCTTTTATGATTTGGTATATTATTTTTGAGAATTTGATGCGCTCAACTTGATAAGCCCAAAGCGCCCTGTGCTTTTCCACCTTCCCCTTGGCTCCCCTCACCCACCTGCATTCCTGACTTATTGTTGTGCTCCCCGGTGTACGTGTGTCTGTGTGTAGGTGTGTCCACAGCACCCAGCCCAAAACTCCAGAAATATTTTAACAGTATCCAGAGAAGGGCTTTTTTGTCGATCTCCCTTCCTCAGTAATAAAAAGTTTAAAGTTTGAAAAACAAGCCAGGTACACAAATTGTTTGGTGATTTTATAAATACTCTACAATTAATATATATGTGTACTTTAACTTGGAAGTTATTATCATTAAATTCTGCAGTGCTTTCTTAATTAATATAAATAAATGTATCCTCATTTATCTAAAAAGAATATTTAAATTCCGTTTTACTAAAAAACTTAAAAATGTTTGTTATAATTGGTTAATTTAATTGGAAAACATTCTGAGTTGTTCCTAACTTTACATTTATTGAAAGAACACCGTAAAATTCAGAAAACCCAACTCCATTTAGAGTACTCCCAAAACCAAAAAACCTGCAAACAAACTTTGCAAACTCCTCGAAATGCTTGCACATCAAACTTTTATTTACCATCGTCGAGGGCAGTACAGCAAAGCCCCCCGATAACATCCTTCTTCCCCCTTTTCGCCCCCAAGTAATATCCAGCCCACCCTCGTTGCAATAATTTCATTTCGCTGTACAGTTTATTATATAATTTTTGTCCCTCTTTGACTTTTATCTTACGTTTATTATGCCCCATGGAATTTGCCGATTTCCAGACGCTGTCCAACAACCCGCTGGAGGTCAATGTCTCCGCCCATCCACCCAACGACCCACCACTCGAGCACATCCCTAAGATACATCCTGGCCCCGTGGCATCTTTAAGAGTTGTAATAACTTTGGCACAACTTTGGCCCGGCTGTTATATGTATGTATGTACATTCGTGTCTCTGGCTTTCAGCTGGGACTTTGGTCCGGGGGCAAAGTGCTAAAATGCCTTGACGCATTCTTTTGCACTTGTTCTTCATCTCGGGGAGATGGGGATGCCTCCTCCCCAGCTGTCCAAATGTCAGACTCACTCCCACATTGGCTACATCCAAGAATCCTTGGCGGAAAACGTCGACTTGTAATAATCATAATCGTAAATTTGCAAAAAGCTGGCCGAGCCGAGCCGTGTGTCCTGGCTGCTTTGGTCCTTGGGGCCCGTTTAGCATTTTGCGCGGATCCTACGAGGGGCCATTGCCAGAAGGGGGCGTGTCCGTGGGCGTTGTGTTGTAGGCGTCATCATCATTATTATGGCCCTGTTTTATTTATTTTTTTCGTTCCTTTTTTCCAGTGGGTGTGCGCCTTGTGCGTGGTTAAATTATTGGGGGCGAGCTCTCACAGTTCTCACAGGAGAAACCGCCTCCTGTCCATCGACTTGGCGAAAGGCATTTAAAAAGTTTTCTAAACTTCATTTTGAAGTTTTATTACCAGCGCAGAAGAAGACGCCGTGTAATTTCTTCCGCCCGCATTTCTCTATTCGCTCTTCTTTTTCCGGCTTGTTGTTGAAATTTGCTCTATTAAAATTCCGAGGCGCAGCTATGCCGGCACAGGACCTCGGTGCAGATGCCGCAAATGCCATCGTTCCAGGATCCACGCCCAGCGAGATCCTGTGGGAGGCCTGCATCTGGTGGAGCCATCAGTTATGCAGGTTGTTCCTCTTCTCCTTGCTCCATTTTCTCCACTGCTTATCCTTGCTGGCGGCTTAGCAGCTTTGTCGGACTCAGCCAAGCAGCCTGAAAACCAGCATCCAGCTGCTGGAGCAAGCTGCAGCAAGGAGCCAGCAGCCAGGAGCCCGGACTCTGGGTAAGTCTTAGTTATGTGGAACTGGCATTTATCTTGCGATAATAGCAAGTTGTGCGAGGCGAAGGCAGTGGCGGAATGCACAAGGATGCTTAAGGAGGTATTTTAAAAATGAGAAAGAATTAAACATATTTGTTGGCCATACCAAAGTATTTATTATATTTAAAAGGACACAAGGAATACATCAATTTAATAAAATAAATAAATAGATGTGAGAGGTATAGATAACCAAAAATATCAATCCCAAAGATAATAGTTTAGCTAGTAAACCCCCTTTAGCACGTCCCTGACTAGCTACTTTATCCACTGCAGCATATGCTGCCTGTGAATTTAACATTTTGCCAGCGCCAGACAAAGTATGCATTCAAACAAGTCACACGCAAAATGTGAAAGGATGAGGATGCAGGCAGCAGGCAGCCAAGGATGTTACTCGAGGATGCTTAACCCCCTTCTCAGTTTCGTCCTCGTGCATTTTTGTCCCTAACGAAAATGTTTATCTGTGTAACTGTAAGCAGGATAAACGCACGCTTACACATGGAGACATAGAGACATAGAGACAGATACACAGATACAGATACACATGCTGGGGCAGAAACTTGAGCTACAACAAAAATAGATCAGTTTAAGTACAAATGGCCGCCGATGACACGCCTCCCCCCTCTTGTTCTTTATCCGCCCCCTTTTCTTCCGCTTCCCTGTTCTTTTCTTCTTGAAATACTTTTGCGGTTTCTTTCACTTCCGTTCGCTCTTTCGCTCCTTTCTTTCACACGCGCCAGCGTCCATTGTTAAACTTTAATGCCAAAATGGAGGTTCGGTGGTGGTGCGAACCTCGTGATCCAAAGGGGCGGGAACGGGGCACCCCGAGGGGAGGGGGCGTGGCTGTACAAATTTCACGAAAATTGTCCTTGCCACGGCGCACGGGGAAAACTTTATTTTAGTTTCGTCCTCTTACTACTTTGCCCAGATGGAAAGCGTTATTTTATTGAATTCTCCTCTCTTTTTTCCCTCCAGGTTGCAGGTTCCAAAAAAGAAGTAACAAAAAAAAAGAAACCAGCTAACAGGGAAAATTCTGTTGCCACAAAAGTTTTTCGTTTCATTTTCCATTTTTTGCACATTTGCCTGCTCGATTTTCGTCCTGCTGCTCATTTACTTTGTTGTCCTAGCTGGTCCTTTTGTTACTATAGTTTTTCCTCTTTTTTCCTTTTAGTTTTTAAGTCCGGTTGTTGGTCTTACGTAGATTTGGTTTTGCAGTTTTTGTTGCATTAGCTGGTCGTTGAGGCGTAAAGTTCAATGGCGGGTTAAATGGACTTAATACCGGAACTTTTTAGAACTTTTCCCCCTTTCGCCTCGGCCTCTGCCTCCCGCAGGACCAAACTTCTGGCGTTGATCGTCCTGGGCAACAAAGTGAAAGTTTTTTTGTTGAACAGCTTAAAAAGAGATTGGCTTTCCTGCTCTCTCCCTCTCTTTCTATCTCTCTCTCGCCGGCCAAAGGATTTAGCAGTTTGCCCAAGTTTGTGTGTGTGGCCAAGTTCGATGGCAATGGAAATGTGGAAAAGGAATTTTCGACAGTAACAATAAGTGATGGCCGAATGTGTTGGCTCAAGTTCCTGCTTCCTTCGAGGATAAAGTTTTTAGGTGACAAAGGAAAAAGTTGGAAATTATTTGAAATGCTTTTCAAATGGCGAATGGGCGAAATTGAAATGGAATATGCACATTTAAGTCGAACTTATCTGAAAATAGTTTCCCAAATGCAATTTAAGAGTATGTGGCTTTGAATCTGAAAACTTTAGTTGGCGACTAGATTTTCCTTTTGTTTTTAGAAAACTTCTTCTCCGAGAAGCTTTACCTCTTCAAATTTCAGGGCGCGTGTCAAAAATTTCGTTTCCATCACTTGGAAAATCCCTTCAGACTTCAAACTTGGCCAACTTTGGCGGCGCTGAGGGCACTAAGGAAAATTTGTAGCCAGTTATGCAAAGGAGGCCAGCAAACAAAACCGTCAAAAAAATAAGGAAAGGGAGCAAAGAATAGGGGAAAAAACTGAGTCCCGTGTCAGCTTTTTATGCCTTTGGCCAAAGGACATGCTGGCAATTTTGATACCCAAGAAGGGGAAAAAGCGAGCATTTTCCAGGGGGTAGAAGACAGAGGGCAGAGGGCAATCGAGGCGACAAGTTGTTAAGTAAGCAGCGACAACTCAAATAAAAGGCCAGCGGAATGAGATCCGAGATAGTTTCGCTGCTCTCGGGGAGTCGGGGAGGTGTAAAAAGGCCATCAAAAAGCCCGGGCACTTCGGGAGATTTTTCTTAAAGTTTCCCGTAGTTTTCCCCGTGCCGGGGTAAACAAAAACTAAAAGTGAGAAAAGCAAGCGCCGCTGAGATTGAATAGATTGAGGAGATTGAGTCTCTCCGCCACTCTTCTTCTTCTTCTTATGTCTTCGGTATACAATATTAAAATTCGCTTATGCCCAGAACGGCAGACAGACGTCTTATCTGCTGGCCAGGTCTTACCTGCAGTTGTTTTAGGCGGCTTTTGTTTGGTTTCCGCTTCACACTTCCCAAGTGTCGGGGTTCTGGGGACTCCCAGATGCGGTTTATGTGACATGCGGGCCAGGGAAACTCAAGAAACTAAAGAAGCGGCAGCGGCAGCAGGCAGTAAACAAACGAATGCTGGCAGGTGAGTGGCAGCAGAGGTGGAGTTTCAGGGGGGTTCCAGGGTTTCCAGGGGGCGGAAGGGGACAAGGTGTGGCTGGTGGCTGGCTGGTAACAGAAGTCATACAAACGCAAGACAAAACGAGGCGACAGACAATACAAGACTTCGAACTTGTCATACAAAACGCTGGCGCGACAATCAATGGAATTTATGGTCGCAGCAGGTTCAGTGCCAGTGCCAATCCCAAACCGAATCCCAATCCCAAGCCCACAGACAGAATCCAACCCAAGAGATCCAGCAAACCCCTTCCTTAAGCTGCCCGGACTGACTGACATGTGCACTTGAAGAAAAGCCCTGAGGTCCTAGATGTTTTAATCCAAGATATGAATAATATGGTATGGAATCTAACATTTTAAAAATTATTTTAGTATTTTTCTGGTCATTTTTAAAACTATTTAAAAATTTTTAAAAATAAAACTACTATAAAAACAATATAATACATTTTTATACCCGTTACTCGTAGAGTAAAAGGGTATATTGTATTCGTGCAAAAGTATGTAACAGGGAGAAGGAAGCGTTTCCGACCCCATAAAGTATATATATTCTTGATCAGGATCACTAGCCGAGTCGATCTAGCCATGTCCGTCTGTCCGTCTGTCTGTCCGTCTGTCTGTATGAACGCTGAGATCTCGGAAACTATAAAAGCTAGAAGGTTGAGATTTCACACACATATTCTTGGGCTTCCTACGCAGCGCAAGTTTGTTTCATCGAGGTGCCACGCCCCCCTAACGCCCACAATCGCCATAAACGATTTTCAAATGTGTCTGGAGGCCACATCTTTTAAGATTTTAAAAATATATAAACGCAATTTTATAGTGTTTATTAATACCTATCGAAATGTAGAAGACATTTTTCAAATCGGACCATTCATTAAAAAGTTATACGCAATCAAAATTGTTTATATATCTATCTCCCTCGCACTCCCTTTAGCCCCAATAGATAGTCGGGACACCAACCCGAGTACAGCGTTCGCACTCCCTTTAGCTGAGTGACGGGTATTAGATAGTCGGGACACCAACCCGACTATAGCGTTCTCTCTTGTTTTTGAGTCCTTTCTAACCTTTATGATTTTTTCTTTATCTTTTAATCAAACACTTAACATTTATTTGCTGTGATTTTGTTTGTGTACAAAAAAAAGGTTTCTTGGAGTGTTAACTTGTCTTAGTGTACTTAAGCATTTTTAACGCCATTTGATGCCTTTTCACACATTCGGCAAAACGAAAAACAAACACCACCCAGAACCCCGGACCTTAAGCGAACCGAAAAAATAAAACTCGAGGAACACTTAGTCAGCCCATCATCGTCCTTCGTCCTGCCCCTTCCCCTACCCATCCTTTTTACTGTCCTTGGAATCCAGGACTGTCTTATGCGGCTTGTGTTTACACTAAAATACCCGGGTCCTGAAAATATAAAAAAGTAAAAGAAGAAGGGGAGTAGCCCAGCTACTGTATTGAATTTCACGCATCATTTGGCTAAGGTTCATTCGGTTCTTGGTTTTGGTTTGGTTTTAGGTTTTCGCTCTTCGGTTTTCGGACCCTGAGGCGTGGGTGCAACTTTTTGACTTTGCGGCTAGCTTAAAATTAAAACAAATATCGGGAAACGAGCAGGTTGTGGAAGTGGGCGAAGGTGTTGGAGTCGGCATTTAATTTCAGACAGGTGGAAGATTCCCTGGACTGGGCGAGGAAATGTAATATGCCTTGCATGCCCATTTAGGGAAGGAGCTGTTTGTGTTGTGGTTGCCCAAAGTGAAGTGCGAGTGGGAAATATGTGTGGAATGTGTGCCTAAAGCTGCCTAAAGGGTTCGGAAATTCGGGGAAATTGAGGGTTGGAAGTGAGTGTGGCATTCCTATGTGTAGGATATCAATAGGTAGTCGCAAGATAATGAAACTGAAACAGGTTAGAGGGGATAGGGGAGACCTGAGAATAATTTGAGATGTTTGTAAGCGCTCAACAAGGAACACACTTAAGGGGTAAAGTGAGTTAAAGAGTGGAGAAAGGTGTACAAGTTAGGTGGTGAAAATAAATTAATATTCCCTTTAAGCCCTTTTAACTATTGCTTTTAAATGCGCAGCTATACTTATTTGCTTCTACTAATGATTCCTCTTCCCTTCTTCCCTTAATTGAAACCGCTTTTATAATTAAAACTTTAGTTGGTTCGAAAAGCCGAGAACACAACTCCAATCCCAGAACCAACCGTGAAACCGCAAAACATATATTACGTAATTCCCTCGCTGCAAAGCATAATAAAAATAAAACCTCGATATATTTATTTTGGCTGCCGTCGGTCTGCCCCAATGCTGATTAATGTGGATTGCCCGACAAATGTGTGCACATTAGCATTAAAATATATGTATATACACGGGACAGTACATCTATGGATGCTCTCTTTTTCGGGGCCCAACTTTTATTAGACCAATTAAATTGCGGTCGGGTCTGAAGAGTTGAAAAGCCAAAAAAAATATATAGAAAATTTGGTTGCCATTTAATGTGCAGTAATTTTCACCCAACAAAGGCGGGCAATTAGGGGAGTTCTTCAGCCCAGACAAAAAAAACGAAACTATTGTTGTTCTAGCCGGCGAACTAAGACATCATGATATGATAGATTTTTGTTTTTTTTTTTCTCTGAGGGAGAAGGGCAGGGAAGCCCAACTAATTAGCCATCATCAGCAGCGGCGGCTACACAATTTCCATCAAACAACAAACACAAAACACTAAACTGCACTGGCCAGTTAACCGCAGGTACATGAGGGTTTTTCGGGTCTTTTGGGGTTTTTTGTCCGGTTTTCGGGAAGCGTTAGTAACTAAATTAGCGGCCTCTGTTTTTTGTATTTTCGGTTCCCTCTTTTTGTGGTGCTTTTGCCTTTGTCGAGTATTTTTTCGGCTGCAGCCACAAATTATTGGGCCCAGTGTTTTAGTTGTGTCTCCTCTTTGCTTTGTTCAGTCGACTGTTGTCTGTTGCTTAATTTCCAGTTGCATTTGCCCGGCTAATACAGACATCTCGCTAAAGATGGCAGGGTAAAAGAAAAGAGAGCGCGGGGAAAGCAGAAAGCACTTTTAGATAAAAGGTTTTTCATGTCGTCTCCATTTGGAATTCATGCCACTATGGGAAGGCTATATCTATCCGAATAGCTATGGTCATGGTCATGCCATGGCCCTGGACTCCCGACTCTCGGATTCGGATTCGGAATCGGAATCGGAATCGGATCTTCCGTCGCAGACAAGACAACGGTTTTTCAGAGAGGGAGAAAAGGTTTTTCCTTCGTCGCGTTCGAGTGAAAAACTTTTAGTGGAAACCGTTGGTCGGCAAATTATGCATGCAGTTGCAGCGCAGCGTTTTTTCTTTGTTTTTCTCTTTCAGTTCGGTTTCTTTTTTCGGGGAAGCTCTAAAAGCCTTTGGTTTATTAATGTTTGTCCAAAATTTAGGAGGCTCCATCTGAGAGTGCTACTTCATCTTGTGTCTGCTGCATTTACGGTGATTTAAGTTGGCTAAAATGATTTGGTCTGTCATTAATTTACCCGCCGTCAAAAGCGGAGTTATTAGCGTGCGGGTTCCTCAAACACGTTTCCACTTCTGCTTTTCTGCTGGTTGAGTAGCTTTTCACGTTGTTGTTGATGTTTTCTTCCCCCCTTCGTTTGGGCCAGAACCGCTGCTGCAGGCCATTTGGCCGCCTTCTCCGCATCGTGTAGCGGCTACTCGTACTGCTTTTCTACTGAAGAAGCTCTCGAGAGGCGAAGACGACGACAGCTACAACCGCTGAAACATCTAAAATGTGGGACTGATGATGGTGGCGGCCAATCGGAATGACAACAAATTAGACAGTTAATGTTAACAATCTTTTATGATATTTACATTTTGGAAAATTGTTAATGTTGATTTATTACGCAGGGAGCGGGGAGAGTCTTCACTGTGGAAACATTCCCGGTGGGTTGGGCTGTGAAGATTAATTCTGCAAGTGGATTAAGAAAAACAGGTTGCCTTTCACTAAGTAATTTGCAACTAATAAAATAATATGATATGAATGATATTTAATCCTAAAAAGCTTTCAGTTATCAATCTTATTTAAAGACCTATTATATTCCATAAACAAATATTATTAATAAACTCCTTAACCACAACCTAGATTTTCGCATAGATTATCTCGAGTATGCTAAGTATTTTCCATTATTTCCGCTAGCTGCGCAATTTCCACTCACATTTCTTTTTTTTTCGCCGACCGCTTTAAAGTGGAAAATCGTTTCGGGAGGACCATCAATCATTTTTTCACAAAAATGTCCAAAGCGAGCTCAACTCGAGTTTGCTTTTAGAGTCCTGGCACTGGAATCGAGGCTCAGTCTCATCCACAGCTGTCTGCTCAAATCTGTATCAGCTCTATCACTTGCCAGCCACGCCCCCCATTCCGCCCCCGCCCCCCGGCACAACATGTCAACAATACAAATGATGGGCGCGTCAACAAAGGGGCGTGGCATGGCAGCAGCTAACTGTAATAGAGATAAATTCGCTTCATTTTTTGCTGTCCCTGATAAAAACAAAAAAAGGCGAAAAAACTGGTGCAAAATCGGGGGTACAGTGGGGTCGTCGCGGTGAGGTACAGTGGGGAGTTGGGTGTTTTTCCTTTTTTTTTGGTTCAGTAGATAGGGGACCAACAGCTGCCTTTGAAGCGACGCGCTGACAATGTCATTTGGCGACCACTTTATTGGCTTTAATGACAGCGCTGCAAGGTGTCCCTTTGGAGATTCCTTTTGGAGCAGCTGTTGGCCATCATCTGGAGCGGAGTTCGGGCGGTAAGCCCCGGTATTACTGCTGCCTCTCGAAAAGCGGAGCAGCCCGGTGGGACTGCGGGCTGAGACTGCGAATGGTACTGGGACCCACTCCCCAGCAATTGCCGGCCCCGCCAGTACGTGCGATTATTATCATCAATTTTGTGCCGACCGAGTGAGTGATGATTGTTCCAGCGAACGGAAACCCGGCTACGTTTCCACTTACCCTCGTTGTTCTTCGCGGGCTTGTTACTGCTTCTCGCAGCCGCTCGGTGGGTGGCTGCAATGCCTTCAAAAGCGTAACTACACGCGGACAAAAATAGCCAGGAAATTAATTTACTTTGATTTGGTTTAACTGTGTTAAAGGGAAATATACAATAAAATGTATTAACCTTAATTTATTAAATGTAAACTAAAATGAAAACGTTAAATTCTTACATTTATAGATGATTGCGTATTAAATAAATAACTATGATGGTTTATGGATAAATGTTATATTGTGTAATTTTGTGTAAAAATTAACGTATTCATTTATTTTAATTGAAAAGCCTTTTTTTTATCTATTTTTATCATTACTCGAATTATATTTTGTGTAAATTGTAATTGTGTAAATTTTTGTAAAATTAACCTTTTAATTTATTTTAATAGAAAATTTGTTTTCTGTTTATTTTAATCATTAAATTAAAAAGTATAGTTATATCGTGATATATTTTCAAAATATTCTTCAAGTGTAAGAATACTGCAATAAAACGGGGGCAGGTGGATAGGTAACTCCGAAACAGTCTAACAACAACAAGTACTGGTACCACAGCCCCAAAAAGAAGAAGAATGGCAACGAGATTACAAGGCTGAGCTGAGTCAGTCCCATTCCGAGCCGGAGTTTCTTTGGCCGGCTCCTGACTGCTGGGCGTCTGTAAGCGTTAAAACGAACTCAAGTGGAAAACAATCTAATTTGCTAAAATTCCTTCCGCTCAGTTCGGGGGTTCCCCCTCCTCCATCCTATTCGAAGATATTTCTTGCTTCTATTCCAGCTGGTTGTGCTGGTGTTTCTCCTTTGCTCTTCAACTCAATTAAAGTTGATGGCCATTTTGCGTCGTCTTGGCCAATATTGTTGACTGCTTTGGCATTGGCTTTTATCCGCTCGGTTTTTAGCTTAGTTTATGAGCTCCCCGGCAAAGGAACTCTTTGCCTGCCCGACTGTTTTATGTATTTATTTGTTTATAATTCGATTCGAGTGAGAGTTGGAATAGAGTTTATTGAGAGCCATTGAAAGTTGTTAATTTGATAGAGGGTTCTGGGTTATGGGGGGCGTGAACAGTTAACCTGGTTGCCCATAGAAAAGTTTCCAGATTGGTCAGTTCATAGAGATTTTTATCTATATTGCCTTCTCTCCACTTTGCTGGTAAACTTTTCCCTGACATGATAATATATTTATGCGTATTTCAATTTATCTTTCTGCTCACATCCCAATTTCTTTATTATTTTAACATCTCACCCCGCACTCTGCAGACTTCCCTCCAACTTTGACCTTTTTCTGTCGTCTTTCGGACAGGACAAAAGCAGAGAACGTTAATCTATTGTTTTTGCCAGTCAAGCAGGCAGACATGATGACATACCCCGCCTCCCCGCATTATCGCTATATAAAGCATAGAAGTCCTCTTTCCTCATATATGTATTTTCCTATTTTGCTATTAATGTCAGGGAAAATGTTTTGCTTGCGATTGGAAATTTGTTTCTCCTGCCATGTCCTGTCCTCTCGGCTTGACATTGTCCTAGAGACTGGACATTTGTCCTTTTCGCTTTTCCCTCGTCCTGGTTCGTTGTGCTTTATGACTTCACACAGCCACTTGATATATGAGGCATTTGCATGTGCCATAAATTTCTGCTGGCTTTGACTCTGCTCATTTAATATTCATAAATTTCTGCAGCCCCGAAAAACATGAAGAAAAATAAATAGAATAAAATATGATTGTGGCAAGGATGGGGTGGGGGATCCAAACTAATTTCCACAGCCCCAAAACTGTTGTCATTTATTCTCGCCACACCCTCCACTAAGCCGCATAGTCCTTAGTCCCATACCCACTTTCCCCTGCTACAGCCTGCTAATTGTTTTATGTGCCAAGATTTGTGTCTCTGTCCTTGTTTTTTTTTGTCGGGCTTTTGCAGCTCTCAGCCGCCCTAAACATGTTTGCACAGTCTTTGCCAGCCACGCCCACCAACCAGATTGGGAGTAGTTATTGTTCTTGGGGGGAAGGAGTGAGTACACGGAGGGAAAATTCTCACACTATTTCAGAAGTTTCATAGAAGACTGCTACAAATCGAGGAAATTTTTTGAAGTTTACTATGGCATTAAACCAAAATAAATAACATGAATATTATACATAGAAAAGGATAATATTATTCCCCCTAAGACTTATAAATTACGACCAATTCAAATAAATGTGATTAAAAATATGATATGAACGAAGCTTATCAAATTGATGAAATCCCAGTGTAAAGGGGGAGTGGCAGTTTTCACTTGCTTTTCGATTAGACCGCTCTGTTCGCCTGTGCTAACAACGCAGAATTAATTCATTTTATGTTTCCTGTGTGTGTGTATCTGTACCTTATGGATACGTAGCTGCTGCTTACGCCTACATATTGATTTTCGTATTTATTTTACTTTTTCGCTTTCTGCTTTTGATTATTTCCCTGGGAGTCGTCGAATCGGGACCCAGGAGTCGATGGATGGACTGCTGCTGGCTGCAGGCCAGGTCTTTTCTACAGTGTACAGTGCAGTCTGAATGAAGCGAACCACTCGGTGAGCTCTCCTACCAAAGGGTAGCCCCTGTCGAGGCTCCACTGTACCATTGCTGCTGGCAAGAAAAATGATTGCCAAGTGGCCCGAGCCAAAAGGTGAGGTTCTCAGCTGCCTTCTATTCCTTTATGCGCGTGTGTGGCCCGCGGCTGTCCCGGGGAATCTATCAGTAGAACCTGCTCCTGCTCCTCCACCCGCCCCTTTAACTCCATCCAACTCAGGACAGCCTTTATTGAGTTTGTTCGCAGGCAAATTGCATTAGACACTTGGCAGCAGCAGCAGAAATGAAAGAAAACGGACTCCCCATCGCAGTCATAACTTGGGTCCTAGTGAAAATTAAATTTTAAACAAAATATATCATAAACATGCAGCGAACTCAACCCTAAATATTTCAAGTGCCCTGCCCCCGACTCCCTGGCATTTTTTATGTTTCCTCAACAAGTGTGGGGAAAATGTGTTGAGCCCTATCTCGAAGACGAGCGAGGTTTTATGGCCCAAGCGTCCTTTTTCTTTCAACAGAATGCGTTTTGTGTAACTCGATCGCAGCCCCTGGCCCCGGAATACTCGAGGCATTAATGTCTTATTGACAGCTCAGGATTAGAACGAAGCCAAGTGTCTGCCGGCTGGGTGAGTGTGTTTGAAAAGGGATTATAAAGCGATTTGTTTGTCGAAAATTATGAATCTGGGAACGCAGAACACTGAACCCAGAGCAGGGAGAACAGCAGCTCCCACACGCTGTGTGTGGCTCAGAGTCAGTTCTGATATGCCGAGATGCCAAGAAGGGAAAATCAGGCAGCGATGGCATCTCAAATCTCTTGGCTTTTGTTTGGCAGCATGCTTTACGGCACTTTCAGGGGGAAGGGCTGAAATTTCATCAATTTTGACGTAAGCCAAGACAGCATTAACTAGTTGGTTTTCGGGGCTCAAGACAATGCTTTTGGCTGAAAGGGGATTAGAAACAAGACCGAATGTCGGCTACAGTAATTTCTAAATTCACTTATCTTCAACTTAAATCCCTAACAGGCCCATAAAATTAGACTAAGGCTGCTAACCATTGTTAACTGTTGCCCAATCTTAACTACCTTCCCGAAAATAGAAATGTTTATTTCCATTTCGGGTTTATCTGGCCAACATGTCAGGTGCCCAACAATGGTTGTTTTATCCCAAATGTGAAATCTAATCTCGGATTCATTAGTGTTATGCATATGTGTGTTTGGTAATTTCAAAATCGATCGATCGCAACGAAGCGAAGATCCCACAACGAAATTCCAGCCCGCGGTTTCACATTCGGTGATTTCAATTTGAATTTGAATTGGCAATAAAACGCCAAGTTTATCAGCTGCCGAAGGGTCGCCTGAGCCTAAACAGAAGATAAAGGTCTGCGGTTTTCCAGTTTTTCTTGCCCCAGGCCCTGAACTCGTTATACAACTCTATTAGTTTTCATTTCGTTCGGTCGCGCATAGAAATCAACTAATTTTCCCCCCAACATCCCCATCAAATATCGCTTTCTGTGGAGTGCACTCCAAAATGAGTTGGTTTCTCCTCCTCATAATTTATGTAAATCCAACGAAGGCTGTCACTCCTATCTCCCTCGCTGAGTACTTGTCCATGGGCATTTGAATAAAATTTCAATTTTCATGCGCTGTGTCCGAGTCCAATTTATATTATATGCCAGCGAGCTAACTCAATTATTCTGCTAGAATTCCGGACCTGGCCAACAGTTTCCCCTCCGTATTATTGGTGCAACATTATGTCGTTTCTCCGGCAGCATTTATTTGCCCAAAAAATAAATGCCAGACACGTCCCCCACATATATATCCATGTCTGACTCTTTGACTTTAAGGATAAAATAGAGCAACCGAAGCAATTTTTGATTGTGGCAGGGTCCTGACTTTCCTCTGACATTCGGGGCTTAAAGCATCCGACTCTCTGGGTTTAAAGCTAGCAAATTCATTTACCCTGACCTTTGGGGGCTTATAAATTGCCTTAAAATGGGATTTAATGCTCTTATCGGAGGCATTCGTTCGAATTCAATAAATAATTCCCCAGATTATGGCCTTTAATTAAATGCTCTGAATTATTTTCCTATTTTTCCATTTCAACTGCAGCTTAAGTTATTCCCCAACGTGGAACGCAGGGAATTATTTCGCTCACATATTTAGGTAATTAAGAGCTGAAAATATTTGTGTTAATTTCGAGAGCCAAAAACTCGTAATAAACATTTTTGGCACTTTTCACAACTCCCCCATTTGTGGGCCAACCCTCTGCCACAATATTAATTTCTACACGCTCATATTCGAGGGCAAATAATAGTGGTGGTGGCCGAGAAATATAAATGAAAAAAATGTACAAACATTTCGCACTAATTAAAAAGCAGGGCGAGGATTTCCGGGGGTCAAGCGTTGGACGGCAGAGAATGGTAATATAAATATTGAATCGATGCTGCCTGGAATTGAATAGGACATGTGTAATTGCTTTTCCCATACCGGCGATGTGTGAATATCGATTGTTGTGCATTCTGCAGTTATTGATGGGGCAGCCCCGTTTGTTACTTTTCATTTTCATTTCATTTCCCGATTTTTGTTCGCTGGCCTGGGCGTAGCTCGTTTTGTTTGTTTTCCGGATAGTGGGCGGTGGTGCCAGCCATCACATCCATTCGATTGGCAAACAGAGGAAGCCGCCGCCAGGCACGTTTCCACGCAAAACCGATTGAAACTGAAGACGCGTTTTTGGACATTCAATTGGGAGTCGCTAGGAGATGGAGCCCACGCACTGCCAGATGACAGCTGTCGCCGCAGACTTGTACTTAACAATGGAATTGCCAAAGACTCAACTTCGAATTCGACTCCGGACTTCGGAGTCCCGAGACCAGCTCAACTGCCATCAAAGGCAAATCAAAATCAAAGTGCGCTGAGCTCGGGCTCACGTGACTCTACAATTTATTTCAAGCATGCAGCGAAAATAAATTTATTAATAGCCCCAGTCAGTGGAGACGAAGAAGTATTACCGCCACCCACACAGCTTTTCACAGTATCTCTCTCCATCTCCATCACCACTCTACGTTCCATGTTCATTCATTCATTCCAAAAAAAAAAACAAAAAAAAATAGCAAAAGATTCGCAGTTGGATTCGCAATTTCGCTTGCGTGAAGGAAGTTCAGTTTTCAGTTTTCTGCCCGTTCTCGGGGTCCGCGTCAATTTATGCGCCTCACATTTTCTCATTTTCAAGAATGACTAAATATCGTTTACACCGAACTCGCCCCTCCAAGCTGCACCAGCCACTCGGCTGCATTTCTGCATATGAAGTATTATTTGCGCAAGTGGAATTAAACTTTCCTGGGAAAACTGGCCACTTTTTATGTTTTTTATTCACAAGCCAGTGCATATATATTTCTGTAATTAAGCGCGTGCCATGTTTGATAAGGTACACAGGGAAAAAAGGTTTAAAAGCAAAAATAAAATATTTAATTACCAGGAAAAAGTTTCAATAGAGGAGTCATGGAAGTGTCGTGTTAAAATACTATTTCAAAATATATATTCTAGTGAAGTTGTGAAATATTTCTGCCTGTGTAAAAGGTTAAATATTCCCGGTACCCCAATCCGGTATGCATTTCCATTTGTTTGCTGCGAAAAGCGTTGAAAATTTCGGCAGCCTCAGCGGCTAATGCCTGAAACGTGTCGGCCTCTGATGGTTTGGTAACGGAACGTAAAAAAAGAGTAGTTCGAAATGGGAGTCGAGAACTTTGTGAAAGGGTTGCCAACTGGAGTGAAACAGATTTATTTGGTTTTGGCCAGGCGGAAATCTACAGAGCAATGTAAAGCCAACTAACGAAGCCCTCGGCTTCATTTTCACCTGCCGTTTAGCCCGAACAGAGTTTTTCACCTCTCCTCCCCTCGTGGCGCTTGCAAATTAGTGTTCATTTATCAGGATTATTGCCTCGCAAATCAAGTTTGTTCAGACAAGTGCCGAGAAAAAGAATCGAAAGAGAGGGCAACTCCAGCTCGACACAATGGAGGATGTTTTTAATAAAGCAAATTCGAGGCACTGGGAACTCAGAACTGTAACTAATGCTGACTTCTAGCCTGATATCGAACTGTCAAGCTGTCAATTCTCGTTAGCAGTGCCTGCCATGTGTGATGCTGATGTTGAAGTCCTATGTGTATCCGCATCTATAGCATCCTAGCATACATAGCCTTCACGTCCGTCTGTGTGGCTCTGCTACTCGAAGTATCTGCCAGATAGCAGATACGTTGGCAGAGCTGTTCAAAAATTCAATTTCCAGCTGAAAAGATACAAATGCCGGCGGGGGCGGGGGCAGGGGGGAGTTACAAATTGGAAATAGGTAGAAAAAAGTCATTGAGAAACGATTGCTGACATGAGTCTCTCTGGCATGCGAGGGAATGTTAACTTGGACAGGACTAGCTGGCTTAGAGATACAGATACAGAGCCTGAAAAATGTGAAAGCTTCTTTTCTTTTTTTGGGGGGAGAAATGCGCAAATACTGACAGCACAATTAAGGCTTTAATTGGCAAAACTAACTGGCTCCTTCCGTTTGCATTTTCCTTTCAGCTCAGCCAGCGAAAACAAGAAAAAGAACGGCGCCCGGAGAAAATCCCAATCCCTTCACCATGCGCCAAACGCAGGACTAGCAGACAACGGCGATAACTGGCAATAAGGGAGGAGCGTCAAAGGATTGCAGCAGGCCCCGTCCACCCTCCACCACCCGGAAAACTCCCAACCCCCCAGTCCTTTGGAAAACTCAAGGAAAATGCCATCTGTAGCGAACAACAACTACAGCAACGATGCGCGTCTCAGTTACGTTGTAAATCAAGTTGCATCCGTATCTGTATCTGCATCCGTATCCGCGTCCGCATCCGCATCCGCGCCCCTCTTGCCCTCCGCATCCGCATTTCCCACCTTCAGTCCGCCGCGGATTGCCAGTTTGGTGGCCAGCAGCTCCGCGGAGGACCTAAGCAGCTTCGGCGATGTGACATTCGACATCTTCGATGACGATGACGACTTGTTTGGCTCGCCAATGGCCTTCGATGCCAGCGAACAGGGCCTGTGGAACGGTCGCTTCGTACCGCCCCCGCCCCGCCCGCCCTTCTTCGTCGACGAGCCGGTGCTGAGCGACGGCCTGACCACGTGTGATCTGTGCTCCTGGGCGATGCCCACCAAGAGCACCTTCATGTTCGAGGGAACGATAGGTAAGTGCGAATGCAAAACGGAGTGCACTGGGAGAAGAGACAATGGTCCAATAAATATAAGAACGATTCATATTTGATTAACTCAAGGATATTATTCAGGAGCTGAATATCTTAACCCTCCATCAAAGAACAAAATTAGTTTGAAATGTTCGTTCTAAATAATGACATAAAAATAATTTTTAAACTTTTTATTAAATAAAATAATGTGGGATTGGATTTCCTTTTTAAATTAGAAGTCCCACTATTTGTGATTTATTATAATAAGATGATAGTTTTATTGAAATGAAATTAGTGATAAGTAATTCTGATTTTAGTTTTAGGTATTTAAATGAACTTAAATGGTTTTAAACTGCGGTTTTTGATAATTTGATCACGTCGTCGTTAACTATCTTATTTCGCACGTCGTTCTACTTCGTCTTTCTCGGATTAACTTTGATTTTTAATACTTTGATCGCGTCGTTCCTTCTTAGTTAATTCGCACGTCTTGCTCCTTCGCTGCTCTCGTTCTTAATGACCGGCGAATACTTATTTTTCTTTCGCCAAAACTCTTTTTCTCATAGCAGCTGGTTAGTGATGGGTTGGTCTGCACGGAGCTGCCAGACCTATTCCCACAACTCGGCCATCCTTCTAAACATTCGTCCCGAATGTAGCGTCGTCGTCGTCAGAGGGTACTTGCATCCATGGCTTCATATATTCGGCGCAAGAGGTAGTGCATCTTGGCCCGTCAGAGGAAAGAGATTCTTTTACCACATCGTAAGTGTCCTTAGGCTTGACTTTGGTTACACGGTAGGGACCCAAGTACTTTGGCTTCAACTTAAGCCCACCACCAAGCTGAGTGCGTTTGATAGCGACAATATCGCCGACTTTGTATGTTGCTGCTGGTCTACGTCTGAGATTATACGAGTGCTTGTTCTCGTTTTGCATGACAAGGATCTGTTGCTTGGCAGCTTTGCGGATCTCGTCTCGATTGTCCTGGAACATTTGGATTAGCTCATGCTCGATCATTTCCTTCAGCTTGATGTCAGTTTTAGTGCGCATCTTGATGCCTACAAGTAGCTCGAATGGAGTTGTATGTGTACTCCGGCAGTACGTCGAATTGATTGTTTGCTGAACCTGGTTCACAAACTTATACCATTTGCTGGGATCATCTATAGACAGTTTGGAGAGCACGGATACAATTGTGGCGTTGAGGCGTTCAACTTGCCCGTTTGCTCTTGGAACTCCTGTGGTAACTGCATGAAGTTCAATACCCTCGTTCTCACAATACTTTTTAAAGTCGTCCGAAGTGAACGCTGTGCCTCGATCGGATATTATTTGTACAGGATTGCCAAATATTGCGCTCTGAGCTTCCAGTCTGGTGATGACGTCCTTGGAAGATGATGATTTTGTGGGATACAGCCAACAAAATTTAGTAAACCCGTCGATGACAGCAAGAATGTGCTTGTATGCCTTGTGAGTCGATTCGAGAGGTCCCAAAAAATCGATGTGAAATGTTTGAAGCGGCTCCGCTTCCTTCGGCAATGGGTGCAACTCTCCTTCCTTTTTCCCAAGTTTGCGGTTTAGCACAATACATGGAATGCAACATTTGATTTGTCGTTGAATCTTGTCTTCAAGTTTTGGAATGTAATATTCCTTTCCGATGATTTCCTTTGTCTTCTTTACCGAAAAATGTCCTTTTTCATGGGCCTGTCGAATGATTTCGCGTTGGAGGATTGGTGGTACAACTATCAGTTCATCGTCGTTCACCAATTTGTACAGCAGACCAGATCTCATGAAGTAATTGTTGTGGCTAGCTTTCTCAGCAAGGATGTCAATTATAGCTTTTAATTCCTCGTCCTGTGATTGAACACTCTTCAATTTGCTGTGCAAGCTTTCGTCGGAGATCATCATTACAGGGTAACGGCTTAAAGCATCTGCATGACGAATGCGTGTACCTGACCTGTGTTCAACTTCAAAGTCAAACTCCTGAAGTGCAAGGATCCAACGTGCGACTCGAGTACAGATTTCTCTCTTTTCCATCGTCTTTGTAAAAGCATTACAATCGCTGACCAACTTGAAATGCATACCTAAAAGGTAAACTCGGAATTTTCGAAATGCTTCTACCACTGCCAGGATTTCTAACTCGTAGCTGGAAAACTTTCTTTCTGCGTCTGTCGTTTTCTTACTCATGTAGTAAACTGGATGTATCTGATTGTCATTGGGCGACTTTTGAAGCAGAACTGCTCCGAAACCATCAATCGATGCATCTGTGTGAAGCTCTGTTTCGTGCTGCGGATGAAAAATCTTGAGAACTGGCTTCTGGGTAATCAGAGTCTTCAGTATGTTAAAAGCATCTATCTCCCTGTCGGAGAAAACAAACTTGGCGTCGTGCTTCATTAGGTCGGTCAAAGGTTTGGCTATGATTGAAAAGTTCAGGATAAATTTCCGGAAGTATCCAACCAGACCCAGGAAGCTTTGTAGTTGCTTCTGGTTTGTCGGCAAGGGAAACTTCGTCACAGCCTTCGTCTTTTCATCTGAGATACAAATCTTTTGGTTTTCAATGCTATGACCTAGGAAATCGATTTTCTTTTGAGGAAACAGCATTTCTTTAGGTTGATCACCAAACCGTAGTCTTCACAGCGCTTGATGACTGTCTTGAGATTCGCGACTGCTTCGCCTTCGTCTGTAGCTGGGACAATGATATCGTCGACATAGGGAATCGCGATACCAGATCGGGTCAAGTCTCGGAAAATGGCGTTGACGTGCCTTTGAAATACGCCTGGAGAATTCGTAAGGCCGAAAGGGACTTTCAGGAACTGGTACTGGCCATTGTGGGTTACGAAGGACGTAAACTTGCGGCTTTCTTCGTCGACGTTAACGTGGAAAAATCCGTTTTTGAGGTCCAGCGTGCTGAATACGTGAGCATCTTGCAGACGGTCCAATTGGTCTTCGATCAAGGGAAGGGGAAACATATCTCGTACTATTACCTTGTTAATCCTTCTGTAGTCAATGCAGAGTCGAGTTGTGTTGTCGCGCTTTTTGACCAGGACGACCGGACTGCTGTACTCGGACTCAGAGTGCTCGATGATTCCGTCCTTGAGCCACTGCTCGATTTAATCGTCGATAATACACCGCTCGGAGAATGCAAATCTACGCGGACGCGAGTGTACCGGAGTATCGTCCTTTAAAACAATACGCATAGCAACGTTTGTTGTTTTTGTACTCGTCGGCTTGTAGTTCTTGATCAGTTCGTAAACTTCGCGTTTTGCTTGAGTTGTTGCACTCTCGTCAATGTTTATGTTCAAATTTTCGGCACTTTCGACGTTAATTTTCATTAGCGAACTTAATTCACTTTGAGAGTCATGGTTTTCTCGGCTTTGTATTTTAATTCCGTCACGATTTATTAGAATTTCAGCGTTGTTACAAAACTCTGCGCCTAACACAACTTGTACGTCTAAAAAGTCAGAAGAAACAACTAGAAAATTCTCTTCAAACACTTGATCGTCAACTTCGAATTCCTCTTTAAACGAACCGAATGGTTTCACCCTGTTGTTGTTTCCGAAACCGACAAGAAAAATGTTCACAGCACTCAATTTGGGCTTATTCAAGCTTACGTACGTTGTTTCACTTATAATGTTGTATTTGCTGCCCGTGTCAATAAGAGCCGTGTACTTGTGGTTTTTCATAAAAATTTCTTTACACATGGATAGTTTGTCATCCGACACTTTGCGCGTATTTTTCGGAGTTTCAACCGTTTCGATTTTGCCTGTGGGGCAGTCTTTAGAAATGTGTCCGAAATTGTTGCAATTAAAGCACTTCCGACCGTTGCTTCGATTAGGGCACTGATTTGATGTATGGCCACTTGCACCACAGTTGTAGCAATTCACCTTTCGTTGCACGGAGACGTCTTTATGGCCTGCACTGTCTTTGCCAATCGCGTATTTCAACTTGTCTTCTTGATTTTTAAACTTTCCGGATTTTTCACGAATTTTCTCGTAGCACTTTAACTTTTCCTTGAACTCCTTCAAGTCTTTGGCGTTGTACAAGATCGATTTATTGACGCTTAAATCATTGATGCCATCAATTACGTATTGCATAAGTGCACTGTTATCAACACTGCCACGAGAAGCCATTTCTTTCATTTTAAGAAGATATTCTTGAACACTTTCATTGTTTTTTATCTTTCTTTCGGATAGCAACTTATGTAATTGAGCACCATTTACTTCGGCTTTGAACTCTTTGATCAATGCGACTTTCAACATTTGCCAACTTCTGATACCGCGCTCACTCATAATGTACATTTTAGCGAGACCTTTAAGAGAACGTTTCGCGAAAATGAATTTTTGCAGGTCATCCCAATACATAATGGAAGCCATGTCCTCGAAATCGGAAACCCAAACCTCAACCGCAAGGGTATCATCTCCACTGAATGGTCGAATGGAATCTTCTACATCGCGGAAGTTTACGGAAAATCGCGGCGAATTCACGGCAAAACTTTGTACCGAAGCGGAATCGTTATTCTTGGACGCCACTGTGCCAGCCTGTGCGTTTTTGTTGCTCCTCTTTGCCTGCTTTTCTGCGTTGCTGCTTACAGAACGAAACTCGTCGTCTTCATCGTTCGAACTTTTCTCGTCATTCTCTTCTTGTTCCTCTATTTCATCGTCTTCCGAATCCTCTTCATCAGCATCTTCTAGTAGTTTTCCTACACGCAAATTTCGGAAAATGTGGAGCATCAGATCGTTTTTGTCGTGTTGCAAGCCCAAAATGTTGCAAATTATGGCAAGGTCGTTGTTTGACAAATTTTGCGCGACGTAAGACACTTTCTGGTTGAAGAGCTCATCACTTTCCACAAAATCAAAGCCTTCGAAACCACGTAGTCGTTTTCGATTATGCCGATCACCGTCATATTCGTACACAAATTTGTGCAAAAGGTCCACGTTCTTCTTTTTTCAGTTTTTAACGCCTGTAAAACCGAATCAAAATCAGCAAGGGTCGACATGGTTGCAGAAACACTTTTTGCAACGTTTTCGCAAGTTTTTCTTTGCTCGTACTCGATGTTCTTCCTTTAACTCGTATTCGTCGTTCACACTCACGGTCTGTACTCGTCGTTATAATACACTTACGCGTCGTTATAAGTATATGTATAATGCAGATTATCGTGGTATTTGTAGCGTCGTTTTCACACACCGTACGTCGTTTTTGCAAGCTTTTCTTTTCTGTTTCCACAGTCTTCGTCGTTGTAAATCTTTGTTTTTAGCACACTTTTCGTCGTTTTACTTAACACTTTTCACGTAGGTTGAGCCCCCATATTTGTGGGATTGGATTTCCTTTTTAAATTAGAAGTCCCACTATTTGTGATTTATTATAATAAGATGATAGTTTTATTGAAATGAAATTAGTGATAAGTAATTCTGATTTTAGTTTTAGGTATTTAAATGAACTTAAATGGTTTTAAACTGCGGTTTTTGATAATTTGATCACGTCGTCGTTAACTATCTTATTTCGCACGTCGTTCTACTTCGTCTTTCTCGGATTAACTTTGATTTTTAATACTTTGATCGCGTCGTTCCTTCTTAGTTAATTCGCACGTCTTGCTCCTTCGCTGCTCTCGTTCTTAATGACCGGCGAATACTTATTTTTCTTTCGCCAAAACTCTTTTTCTCATAGCAGCTGGTTAGTGATGGGTTGGTCTGCACGGAGCTGCCAGACCTATTCCCACAATAATAATTGAAGACTTTCATTAATTTTACCAATATAAAATTTAATTAGTTAAAATAATATAGTCATTAAGGAAGCCTATTACTTCATCATCCCGTTCTTTGTTTCAGTCTACAATTCAGAGTACAAATTTTAATTATAAAACACTACTTATTAGGGATGAATTTTACAAAGTAATATTGTTGTTCGAAGACTTTTCTCAGTGTAAAAATGTGAGCTGAGGGCTGCGTAACTGCCGTTACTAACCGTTACCCCTTTTGCCCATTCTTATATTTTTTTTGCAGAAAAGGCCACAGAACTGGGATGGCCACTGACGTTGATCATCGTGTCCGTGTTGTCGGCGCTGCTAGGCGCCATCATCATGATTGCCGTGGTGCGCTGCCGGCGCAAAAAGTCCTCCAACAATCGCAACGGTGAGTACTCACATGGCCACATGGCAACATGGCCAACTTGGCCGAAAACAGTGGGCGTAAGCCAAACACAGCGGGCACAGTGGATAGGGATTCGAGGTTTAACAAAATATCTATAGCCATTCAATAAAAATAAAATAATTTTTTAAATTATTATATCATCTATACTAATAAAAAGTACAAAAAAGGAAAGAGGGAAGGAAAGAGATAGACTTAAAAATCTAAAATAATAAAAGTAAACATAAATTTCGCAATAATGTTAGATAAAGCTTAAATATAAAAATAGAAATAGAATATTTTTTTAATATTTCTTCACATATTTTGGCAAGAACCTCATCCACTATGCCCTTTGCAGTTGGCCATTACGAGGCCTTTACCTGTGTTGACTCTCACAACATTCGGCGACTGTTTTCGCAACTGTGACCCACCAAACTAACCGCCCCCTCCTTTCTCTTCTCCCCTTTCTCTCTGTTTTCCGGCAACCGTGTGTGTTTATATGCGGCATCTGCATCGGTTCCTCCAACTCCAACTCCAACTCCACCTTCAACTCCAACAGACACGCACGTGCAGTGGTGGTCCCGCAACAAGCGCGCCCACGGCAACGGTTTGAGTGGTGCGGGCGGGGCCAATGGGACGGCGGGTGGTGCTGCCGGCAGTGCGCACCACCACAACGGCAGCAACAGCAACATAAACAACAACCACCTGAGGCGGAGCAACATCTACACGGCCCACCCGGCGGACAGCATACGTGGTCTGCAACCGTTGCCGGTGGTGCTGCCTTTGCCGCTGCCACTGCCATTGCCATTGCCCCACCCACCTTCTGGTGGTGCCTCGCCAGCGTCGTCGTCGGCCACACCGCCTGCCCCACAGCAGCAGCAGTTGCAGTTGCCGCAACAGCAGCAGCAACAATCGAGCCACTACTTCCATCCATACCAGCAACAGCATCTGCACCACTCGCATACGCACCACCAGCACCACCACACACACCACCATGTGCCGCTGTATCCGCACGACTGCGAGGAGGACGCCGCCTACGAGGAGCCGGAGTACCATCAGCCGCAGCAGCTGCACTCGGTGAACAGCAGCAGCTCCCTGTCCTCGTTGGGCTCCGCCTCACCTCTCCCGCCGGAAGCGAGCAGTTCCGGCGGCACCAACTGGCCACCAGGAGCCACGGCCGCCACTATGGTCATAGCCAGCTGAGAAACGGGCCAGGACTGCGCCTGGATTTGGCAGCAGTGAGGAAGGATGGCCGGCGGACCCACTTGAGATGCAGCACACATGGCAGGGTGCAGATCATAAAGGGGATTACACGTAACAATTTTGTGAAGTTTATTTTTCGCCAGTTCATCTAGAAAGGAGTCCCTAAATGTATCTCCGAGGATGTGTGTCTGTGTGTGCGTCGCCAATTGGGAAAACCGAAACGAATTTAGTGTCACTTCCGTTTCCGTTTCGCAAACTATCGGGGCAGACAGGCGAGAGGCGAGAGGGCTGCGGTGTGGTGTTGCCACAGGACATGCTCTTTACATGCCATGCACGTTTCGTCCTTTATTGCCGCTCGGCATTAGAACAGGGATTTTGTCGGATTAAAGCAAATAAAGGGCGTGCTTTCTGTTTGCACCCAACTGGTAACTGGTAACTGCCAACTGCCGATGATGCCACAAGTTTAAATCGAAATACCCCCGAAAGTTTCGGTTATATCGAACTCAGCTTTTCAAGGATATATAAGCCATTTTAAGGGGTAGACCTGTGGTCGATATAGCAGAGCCCGTAAATGTACCACTTGTTTTTTGTTTAAATATACATTTTTAGGCTTGTGGGTAAATGTATCTCAGACTGTCCCGGGCAGACATTGAGCCACAACTTTGTGGCTTTTCACTTCATTCCGCTCTTGTTCGGCCATGACGAGAGCAAATGGGTTCTGGAACTGGCAAAAACCCAATAAGGTTAAAGCGAAAATTGAAGAGAAAGTGCGGTGAAAAAGCAGCAATCGCAATATCATCCGCTAAATCATTAATCAAATTATGAGCTCAAGCATCTAATGGCATTTGCATTTTTAAATAGGCACTCGTAATGGCAAACCCATGACAAGCATATCAACAACAAAATAAGCTCAGCAAAACAGCCAACGAAAGTACTTAAAACAATCAAACATTGCAGCAACTTACTATATAAATGTAAACAAAAACTCGCGCCATTGTATATTAATTGTAAATATTTTTTGCAGTCCGCTCCAATTGGCAATTAGCAGCCGGAGCGTGCAACAGAAGTTTCTTCAACAACTAAATATTGCATAATTTCAATTCGATAAAAAAGCAGAAAGCAAAACAACATAACGAAAACAAAACAAAACATTCCTCTTCAAAGCAAACGCAAAGTTCAAGTTTTTCATTTAACAATTACAATTTACGACAAAACACACAACCAAAGACTAGTCATTTAAGTCACAACGTCGCTATGTACAAACAATTTAAAAAGAGATAAAATATGATTAAGCCAGTTAATTAATTCGATTTTCGAATGCCTCACTCGAATGCATTCGCTTCGCATTTATTAGTTTTACGAGATGAAAGAACAACTGCAATATTGTATTTTAAATATTTATTCATTAAACGCACCTTTGCCCACTCCCCTTCTATCCCACAATAACAATAATCGTAATTAGCATTTATAATTAAAAACCCGAACATCAAGTAAATAATAAATACTAAAAAAAGAAAGACGAGCGGAAAATGCGCAAAAAAATTACTACGAGCAACTCAAAATGTTCCAATGTTTAGATTAGCCAACTAATTACGTGGAAATGTAAACAAAAACAAAACTTCATAGTTTTCATAACAAATTCATTAAATTGTGCAGAAATAATTTAGGCACACAAAATACGAAATGAAAATAAAAACAGAAGAAATACACAAAATCATATTCAAATATAATTGTTTTTATTTATTTAGGGAGAACCGCTAATGGTTTTATAATTCAATAGATTTTAGTCCAAAGTTTTTAATAAAAATGTGAGTATTCCGTAGCATTGATTGAGTATCTGAAAAACGGTTAAATAATTACATAGCATAAAGGCATTTATTTTGAGTTAAGGACCTTACCGCGGCGTAGTTTATGAAATTAAATGAAGGAAAGGGGCTGGCTCTCATGATCAGTGGCTGCTGGGCGCGACGAATGATTAGGCAGAGATCCCTGTAAACCTCTTTGGATCCCTTTGTGGACTCATAAGCCTCATAAGCAGCCTCAGAGATTTTCAACGAGCTCTGGGATATCAAATCTCCGAAATATGACCACATGGACAGATGCCCCAAAGCGAGCAGCATGAGAACGGCAAATTGGGCCACCACCTTGGGGTCTTTTCGGGCCTCCATGGCCTCCAAGACCGACAAAGAGACCAAGGAGAAGTTAACGCCCATCTGCATGATAAGAGTCCCATGGAAAACATTGTTTAACCGATCTAAAATTCTAAGCAGAAAAGTACATTTTAGTGACACTTTGAAAATGTTCTCTGCCAAGTTCAGACTTCAACACTATTTTTTATAGCTTACTTACAATTGTTTCAACAGTTTTAATGCTTACTCAACAATCTTCTGATGAAACCTGATCAAGCGATTCATCTCCAATCGAAGTTGGTCGATTTCATCGCATCTCCCATGAAGGTGTCGAAGTTCGAGGCATAGAACTTCGATGGCAAAAGGTACTTCCACGTATGCGGATAAAGACAGTCCCTCCATGCACAAAAGCCAAGTAAGGGCATATGCCCCCATATAACTCTGAAACAAATAGATTACGGCGTGGATGATGGGGTGCTTTGACCTGTCGTGCCATTGAAAGGGAAAAGCCGCGTGAAAGGGCAGGTTCTGCTGTTGGACCCACATCGGTGATGATATTAGTAGCACGAGGAAAATACACAGGAAAAACGCCCAAGACGTCGATATAACAAACGCCATCAAGAAGTACCAGCGCTTGCCCGGACGATAATCGACTGTACCAGGACCCTTCCGGGCCCAAGGATGAAAGGCTTCCAGGTCATCGACCACCTCGTTAAGGTAATCACCGTACCAAAGAAAGTAGTACATCTTAAAAACGATATAAAATACCTAAAAGAGACAATATTAGTTTATTATATGTTCGTGAACACTTTTGCTTTTTCTAACCCCAATGACGAAAGCCAGATCCCGACCTATTTGAACACTGTCTCCTATCGACTCAGTTACGCCGTAGCACATTGTTCCAAATAACACGGAAGCTTGGAAAATCACCAAAGTGTGCAAAACAGATCGATAGGGTAATAGTCTTTCCTCGGAGGTTGTGTATAAACACATTGCTCTGCAAACAGATTTAACATAGATTTGTAAATAAGATTATAATTTTTCATCACTCGGACTTCATCTGTTCCCTCCAAAAGTATACTGGAGAATGTGTGGACTCCAGGTGGGGATCCCAAAAAATCTTCCAGCCATCGATATAAAATATCAGAAAACGATTCAAATTGCCACGTAAGTCCATTTCGAAACGCTTCTGTTTTTGGAGTGCCCGTTTGAGACAATGAGAGGACCCATTAAATATAATCCGAGAAGTGCACGGACAAAAATCATGAAAACTCAGAAAACACATCGAAATTCCAATTTAATATTTTCGAAATTCGTAAAGGGCAAACTAATCATCGTTGCATTTTACAATACTACTGCATTTTAAATTATTATTAATATATTTTATTTGAATACATCGACTTTACATAATATTAGCCAGGTGAAACGAATTTGTATAGAACTACATATACAAAAATTTTTCCGATGTGGCAATAGCAATGATGGCCATTTAAAGCAATTACCAAGCGAAAACTTAACATCTGCTTCGAAAAAAGATCCAATCGCTCAAATTTGCATATGAAATTATTTCCCGTACATTTTATAATAAGGTAATAAAGTATGGTAAAAATCTTGCAATGTCATCTGCTAGTTAATATAAGATCAATTATCTGCTATAAGCATTTTTTACTTGCAAACCCATGAATATTTAATATAATATTAATATAAATTTGGCTTTAATCTAAAGTTTTTAATAAAAATGTGAGGATACCGTAGCATTGATTGAGTATCTGAAAATCAGTCGAATAAGTGCATTACATAAAGGCATATATTTTCAACTGAGGAACTTACAGCGGCGTAGTTTATTAAATTAAATGAAGGAAAGGGGCTGGCTCTCATGATGAGAGGCTCCTGGGCACGTCGAATGATTAAACAGAGGATTCTATAAACTTCTTTGGATCCCTTAGTGGGGTCATATGCATCGTAAGCAGCCTCCGCTATTTTCAGTGACTCCTGGGATAACATATCTCCAAAAACCGACCACATGGATAGATGGCCCAAGGCGAGCAACATCAGGATTCCAAATTGAGCCACCACCTTGGGGTCTTTTCGGGCCTCCATGGCCTCCAAGACCGATAGGGATACCAAGGAGAAGTTAACTGACATTTGCATGATAAGGGTACCATGAAAAACGTCATTAACACGATCTAGAATGCTAAGAGAAAAAGTGTTAGTAAACGAAGATTAGAAAATCTCCTGTAATACAAGCAATGCTTACTCTATAATCTTCTGATGAAACCTGACCAGACGAATCATCTCCAATCTGAGCTGTTCAGTGCCATTACATCTGCGGTGTAGGTTCCGAAGTTCGAGGCATAGAACTTCAATGCCAAAAGTTATCTCCGCGTAAATGCACACAGAGAGTCCCTCGATACATAAAAGCCAAGTAAGGGCGTATACCCCCAAAAAACACTGAAAAAAATAGATTGCGGCGTGGGTGATCGGGTGAGTGGATCTATCGTGCCATTGAAATGGAAAGGCCGCGTGAAAGGGTAGGTTCTGTTGCTGGACCCACATTGGTGACGTTACCAAAAGTAGGAGAAAAACCCACAGAAAAAGCCCCCAAGCTGTCGCAATATAGAACGCCATCAAGAAGTACCAGCGCTTGCCAGGTCGAAAATCTACAGCACCTGGACCTTGCAGTGCCCAAGGATGAAAGGACTCCAAGTCGTTGATCACCTCGTCAAGATCATCGCCATACCATTGGAAATAATAAATTTTAAAAATAATAAAAAATGTCTGTATAAAAAGAATTTTGTTAGTTTTAATCTACTTAAGGGCTAGTACATTTTTCTTACCCCAATGATAAAAGCAAGATCTCGACCCATTTCAACACTGTCGCCTACAGATTCAGTTAGACCATAAATAATTGTTCCAAAGAAAACCGCAGCTTTAATAAACACAAAGGTGTGCCAAATGGATCGGTAGGGTAATAGACGTTCTTCGGATGTCGTGTATAAAAACATGGCTCTGCAATAAAGTACGAAATAGATTTTGGCCTCGAATACTTGAATATTACTCAGACTTCATTTGCTCCCTCCAGTAGAAGGATGAGGTATGCGTCGACTCCAATTGGGGATCCCGTAAAACCTTATATCCGTCTTTGAAAAATTGAAAATAGCGATGCAAATTGCCACGTGAGTCCATTCCGAAGCTCTTCTTTTTATCGAGTGCAAGTAAAACACACTGAGAAATGCCTATTAAGTATCAGCTTTGGCCTTACACTGTAAAAAACAAAAATCACCTTGAAATGCCATACACAATTTTTGAAATTTGTCAAGTGAAAACAAAAAAAAATTCGACTGAAATCTAAAAGAATAATTCATTTAGTATGGTTTCTGTGATAACAAAATTGATAAGCTATCTACCTATTCATAACAAAAAGTTACAATTTTACCATATTTTTTTCCCGTGTTTTAGTTGCAAACTAGTTATGGTCATTTATAGCAATTACTAGGCGAGAACTTAACATCTGCCTCGCAAAACTCTAATCGCTTTCACAAATTTACATATGGAATTAGTTCTTGTATATTTCCATATTTTTTACCTCCCTGAAACCCGAACCCCGTCATCGACCATCAATTATTCGCCAACACATAAAAATGAAAAACGATTTAATTTCGATTTCGGTGGAGATCTGCCGAAATCCGAAAAAAGTGAAAGTTCGCATTGTTATAAAATGATTTTTTTCCTTCACCTCAACCCAGCGAGGAGAGGAAAGCAGCATCTGTGCAACAACAGAGCTGGAAATATTTAGGTTGCCCGGTCAAGAAGGAATATTTATGCCATTTATGACACGAAAGGCCCTCCGAACGTGCTGTCCGCAGATTGCAGCATTTTTGCATATTTGCAGCACGAAGCGTAGCCGGCGAAACGAAATGCAATGCAGATAAAACCGGGCTTAGTCGAGGTGACTTGAGTGGAGTGGATCGGACTGGCTCGGATTGGAGTTGAGTTTTTGGAGCTTTGGACGGAGGGCGCAGCTCGCAGCTCGGCGCAATCGAAAGCGAAAGATTTGGGGTCCGATATGAACATATGGTCATATGGATCGCTCGCTCTTTTCCTTTCCTCAGTCCGTGGGTGGCGGCGGGTGAATGGGGCATTTGCATATTGGAACGATTGAACTGCCCCGGACAGCAGGACAGCAATTGTATGCGAGTGTGTGTACAAGAGACCAACAAGATCGTATGACAAAAAAGTGAGATCCGTGGGGCTTTCCTCGGAGGCATCGAAAATGTCATGCGGTTTTATGACTTCATTAGCGACAGCCCCACAGAAGCCCAAAGAAACCCACAGAAGGAATTTAATGGACCCGCTGCTCCTCCTGGGCTGACGAACAAATTTGAGGGACATTTTCGTGTCTTGATGAGAGGGAAATGAGCCGAGTAGCCGTGTGGCTGTGGAAAACTAATCAGAGAGCCAGCTAGCTGCCAGACTAGCCCCAATCTGGTGGCCATGTCACGAGTCCATGGCAACGAAAACGACGATGATGATGTGCATATGGGGCTGCCTAATAATGAAGTCGTGCATGGCATTTGTCCTGTTTGCTGTTTGCTGTTCGGTTCGAGTTCGATGATTAAGAGGCCGGCCACTGAATCCGGACCGAATGTCTGACACCTTTTCGCTGTTTTCGCGGGAATCGGCGCATGTCAGCAAATTGGGTGTACGAAAAGCGATCTGTTAACTGGGTCGCTTATTCTCGGCGACTTACAATGTCACACGATTTCGGCCAGTCGATAAGAATCTGCTGCTCGCGGCGTTTCGCTTGACATGAGCGGAAATAAAGCCCATCGAGGTAATCAAGATGTCGTTCCTGATAGTCAATCGCATTTTCTAAATTCTTAGAATAACCTCTTTAAATTGAAGACAAGTGCAACGGTTTCAATTGAAGGTAAGAGGATATACTTAGTTTATTTATTAGTCAATATTATTTTATTTAATATTCAATTAATTAATTAATCCGTGGTTGAGTATTTATGCTGGATGGTATTCTTTATCTAGGCCAACTTCACCTATTTTTGCAAAGTTTTCAAAACCCCTTGAAAGCACCTCTTGACTTCGCTTGAACCCATTTAAATCCTGCGTCGTAAGTTAGATTTATACTTCTGAGTGTGCGTCTCAGAAGTTTCACTTTGAGAGGCTTGGGTCCTCAATAACTAACTTTCCCGCGGCCCCCTTGACAAGCCCCCACAATGAGCGATATTGTGCGGAGATAATAAACCATACAAATAACCGAGCTCTTCCCGAACTCTTCTCCCACTGACATCCCTGACTTCTGCCGACGATAATGTCGTCGTCTTGGCCCGGCTCGTTGAATGTCGACAGGCGAATCATCAGCCTATCGACAGTGCACTTTTGCCTTCTAAAGTGCATCTTAGCCCCGCTTCCTCGGTAAATCTAACCAGCTCCTAAGCCCGGGCGCATGCATCATCATTATCATCGTCATCATCGTTGCCAGCTGCATGCAAGCGAAAAATCCAACTACTGCGCATGAATGAATCACGTCGCCGCGACCAAGTCCACCGAGATCGCTGTTCAGATGCAAAACTGGCAACTTTGCAACTGCATCTCGGGCCAAGCGTCTAGCGAAAGTCGCGACAAAACTCTCTCAATCCGCAGTCCTCAATCCCCACTCCCCGATTCCCACCGAAGCCGATCCCCGGGTTTTTTTTGCAGCTCCATCGATGCAGTCGGTCCTGTGTAACCATAATGATGAATTAGGCTGCTGTCATGTCATGACAAAGGCGCTGCATGCAATTTAGATGGAAAACGGCCAAGAAGTCGGCTCTTTCGGTGGCTAAGGGGGTCGGGGAGCACTGAAGGAGTCGTCTAAGTAAATAAACACAAGCGAAATGCAATTGCAATTGCTATGGCGAATATTCAAATGTAAGTAGGAAGTGGTCCTAGGACTTAAATGAGCCACAACGAGAAAAAGAAACTGCAGTCTGACAAATCGCTTGCTGCTCAGCTGTGTCGCCGCACAGTGGGACTAAAAAGGTATTGCAGAAAGATATATATAAATAAATTAATAAAGTGTTTATAAATAATAATAATATTTTCAAAAATAGGAAATTGAAATACCAATCAAAAATTAAAAAAATTAGCTAAAGGAGTATGTTGTTCACGCTTGGACATAACTTTCTGGAATAGATTTTTGCATTGTATTTCTAAAGGAAACATATTGTGTAATTACACATAGATTTTTATACCGAATTTTCAGCGGATCGCGAGTAAAGTCCACTGCTTTAAATTGTTGTCTCCATGTTCCACAAAAATGCAGTATGCTTTTCACTTTTCGTGGCCAGGACTTACAGGTTTTCACTCGTGCAGATGCAAATGGATATTGGTTATTGGCCTAATCCGTTGGCGTTTGCTAATTAATTGGGCCTGCTTGTCGTTGGCAATTAGTGTGGCCCAGGAAGATGACATGTTGTCGTGGAAAATGAAGTTATTCGCCTCGTCCAAGCGGCAGAATGTCAGGATCGTAGCCCCACAGACCCTCAGACGCTTGGCCCCATCGCTGCGAAGGTTAATTGCCAACAATAAGATTCAATCAAGCTAATGACGGAGCAGTCAAACGCCAGCAACTAAACAACCAGCAGCCAACAAACCGTCGGTCTGAACGAAAAACCAGCTTCCAGTTCGAGCAGCAATTTATGAGCCCAATCTTCCGCGGGTTTGGACCACTCTTCGAGGTTTCCCAGTTGCAACGAGTGCAGTGGCGACCTTTTGGGGTCGCATGCATAAAATGCAGGCTCTCTGCAGAACTTTCTTCGAGTGGCCCAAAATGGTACAGAGTTGAGGGGGATTTAATAAAGCGGTAAGTAAATTAATGCAATTCGTTCAATTATAAATATTTTTCTGTAAGCAATAAGTTTGTGAGAAAGTGTTAAAAAATAAATAAATAAATTCATCCGAAAAGTTTCCATAAGACTGAAGCTTTAATCCAGTGTGTTCGTCAACAGAGTTAGAATTGAATAACACTGCTTCAGAATCTGCAAAAGAAAGTCTTTAAATCAATACCAAGAAGCAGCTCTAAAATGTACTTACAAACATGTAGTTCGCCAAGTTAAAAGGCGGAAAAGGGCTAGCACTCATGAAAAGCGGCTTTTGGGCTCTCTGAATAAAGAATAGAAAGTGCCGATGGATGTTTTTGGAGCCAACAGTCGGGTCATAGGCCTCGTAAGCAGCCAGGGCCACTTGCTCAGATTCCTCGGAGAACATGTCTCCGAATTTCGACCAGAAAGAGAGATGTCCCAGAGTCATCATCATAACAACCAGATACTCGGCTGCCACCTGAGGATCCTTTCGGGCAGCCAACACTTCGAAAAGTGACAATGAGACGAGTAGGAAGTTAACCAGCATTTGCATTTTAAATGTCATGTTGAAAATTTTGTTACAACGATCTGAAAGACTGATAAAAAGCGTAGGCATATTAAATATCGGTATAGTAACGTAGGCTCGAGCTTTAAAAATATCGATATTTTTGATATTTTTACAATATTATAGCGATAACATGATGTTTCCGACCGATGCTTTAAAAAATATCTATAATGTCGATAATTTTCAAGCTCTAATGTACACTTTTTCTGGAGCTTACAGTATGATTTGCTGATGAAACTTGGTCAGTCGACGTAGTTCTATAATCAGCCTATTCTCGTCGCCTTGGCAAAGTTCCTGCAGGTTTCGCAGCTCGATGCAAAGGACCCTCAGAGCAGAAGTCAGCTCGAAGAATATAGACACACATAAATTCTCCACAAAGCCAAGCCAAATCAGGAAATACAGCATGGTGGTGCTTTGGCTCACAAAGATAATGGCATGGGCGATCGGGTGTTTCGTCGGATCGTGCAGGTGAAAGGGCCAGGCGACGTGGAAGGGTAATATCTGTGATTCGATCCAAAAGGGCGTTGATATCTTTATAAGAATGAAAAGTGTGAGAAAGGTAAGCCAGATAACGAGGAGGGCCATAAACAACAGGAAATGCAAACGCTTGGTGGCCTGCACTTCCTTACTTCCCGGGCCGTTTACCGTCCTGTGATGAAGGTCCTCGAGAGCATTGATTATCATGTCGACGTCATCGGCGTACTGGGCGAAGAACACCAATCTAAATACAATAAATATGCACTGGGAGTTTGGAAGTTGTAGTCTACATTAATATCAGTCCAGAATTATCTTAAACATCTTATTTCTCGAACCGTTATTGTGAAGACCAGATCGCGTCCCAGATTGACAATATCTCCCATGGACTCGGGTACGCCATAAAGCAAAGATGCCAGACTAATCGTCAGTGAGAACAAGATATAAGTTTGCCAGGCTACATTCTTGGATTGACGCTGTTCCTCCGTATTCGTGTAAAGACGCCAGACCCTATAGAAGGGTATTCTTAATCACAAACTGGGTAATGGGTTCCTTTAAAATCCAACTTAATTTGCTCCCGCGTCCAGTAGGCGAAAATATGACGCGATTGAGCCTGGGGATCCTTGAGAACAGCCCAGCCTTCAAAAAACGGCCGCCACAATCGATCCCAATTTCCGTTCGTCCGTTCGGTCATCTCTTGGATTCAATGCAACGCAAATACTGGAAGTGTCGAGTGACCTGGAACTATGAACCGTTTTTATACGCATACGAGGTGTGGAATTACTGAATAAATAACGAAGGAACTTATTGCTCATTACGGCAATTGCCGGCCGAGAACTTTGCAGCTGCCAAGGCCTGGGAAATGGAAAATGGGAAATGGCGAAATGCGAATGGGAAAACTCATATTTGCAACTGCAATTATTGGCGAATACTCCGGAATACCGTCCACTTAAAATCATAGGAGCAGCCTTCGAGTGCCAGGCGATTATCGAGCCGGGCAGATTTCCTCCTCCTCGTTGCCACTCTGCCATTGTTGCCCCATTGTTGTTTGTTGTTTGGAGCCGATTGCCGAGTTTCGAATGCATTTCGCCAGTCTTCGGATTTGTGGCCGGGGCATCGAAAGGCAAATTTGCACACTCGGCTCGGTGGTTCTGCAACAATGTTTGCACTTTTCTTTCGTTATCGTGCGTTCTGCTGACTTTTCCCCGCTCCATTTAAGGCAAACCGAAATGCATTTTACAGTTTTACCTTTTGCAAATCTCTAACGGCCTGCCAAACGAACAAAATATTGCCTTGGCCAAATTTGGTAGCCTCAAAATGGAAGGTGGGGGAGCAGGGGGTTGGATGCACTCTGAGAAATCATTCGTAGTCCGTTGTGCTAGTAGAGCCTAGTTTGAAGTTAAAAGTTGGAAAACTAACCAATTTTAACTCGGAGAAAGTGATATTAAACCGCTTAGTAAACTGCATTGTATTATATTACATTCTTCCTTTTTTTAAAGAGGAAATTTATTAAATAAAATGTAATATTTTAAATGATTATGAAATTTTATTGTTTTCTCAGTATTTGATATTTTTTACAAAATACGATTATAAATTCGGTTATGATATGTTTAAAGAAAAAGGATTCTGTTTATTTCCATCTGAACTGATTTTTGGATTTTATGTACATTTAACTGTATTCTTATATCTATGCCACATTTTATTTAAGATTGCTTTATGGTTAAAATAGATTAGGTTTTAGATAGATTTGGTTCAAGTGTGGTCAGACATATCGCCTAGAACGTCTGGCCCGGAGCGACTTTTGACTTTTACTATCGTATCTCGCTCCACATGTGGCTCAGGCTCATGCTCACATCACCCACACGGCTGGGACTTATTAATCTGGATAGCATTTAGCGAGGACTTGTCGCCGCATATTTGGCGAGGGCCTCCGAAGTGGATGTGGAAACTGGATGTTGATGTGGATGTGGCATCGAGCCACAAAGCGAGCTTGTCCGGTGAATGTCGTCCGCTTCATTAAGGCCGCAACAGCAAACGGCAAACGACAAACGTCGCAGCAATCAGACAGACAGACAACTCTGCCAATTTCCATCAAAAGTAGTTGGTAGTTCGCTAGTTTCGGCTAGACCAAACGTAGATCGATTTTGGGACCGCCGATGCAGTGCCGGTGGCTCAGCTTTCGCTTTGAGCTAAAATTGCGGCTCAAGTACAGGTAGCACTACAATTTGCGCGCTTGTCAAGTGTACGACAACATTACGCGCAATTGTTCAATGTCAACGCATTTGATGAGCATGAAATGCCTTTGCCTTTGTGGATGGATTGCTCTTGTCAGGGATTCTGTTTCTGTTTCGGATTCAGAGTCTGCTACAGCTGCCTCTACATAGTTCCTGACCCAAGGCTACCTGCTCCCTGCTCCCTACTCCCTGCCCATCATCCATTGTCCCTGCCATCCGCCATCCACCATCCAGAGTGCAGTCGTCACCAGGCGGCCGCAATTCCCATGTGCTGCCATGTTCTGTGTGATAACGAAGCCAGCTCCTCGAGTGCTCCATTGCTCCATTGTCGCTGGGATTCTGATTCTGATTCTGTCCTGTGCCGCGATGTACCTCCATTCTGTCCGCCGGCGATTCGTCTGCCGGCCATGACAACGCTGACAATCAAAAATGCGCCGTATGAACTCAATTAAGGTTTCTCCTAGGGAGACTAGATGGCCTAACGTGGCTCTTTGAAGTACGATCTGCCCCACAAAAGCGGGATGGCATGATTCAAGCGATGGTAGTGGAAGACCTGCCTTAACTTATTTGTCTATTAATTAATATATTATTAAATAATTTTGTTATATAAGTTAATGCGAAAGAGACAAGAGTATAAGAGTTTAAAGCTATTTAAAATTTTAATGTTTAGAAATATTATAAAAAATATTATAAAAATTCTAAAAAAAACCCAAAAACACTATCCAGAAATTTAAAAACATTATTCTTTAAATTATAGTAAATGATCCTATGCATATTTAAATATTTTGATGCTATAATGATTTGGTAAAGCCAATAAACCTTTGAAAAGCAAATAAACTTAACCTTAAGATGCCTGTTGATGGGATCAAGGCGGCTATCAATTTTCACAACTACTTATTTGGATTTAGCCCATATCGTGGCTAATCCATAAATACTCCCCGATTCACTACCCGCGGCAGCAGCAACGCCCCAAATAATGCCAGCTTGAAATTTGAAAGGCCAACTTTTATTACAATTGATAATAGATCCAGTGCCGAAAGAGAATGCGCAGTGGAGAGTTTCGAGTTGCGAGTGATTTTTCGGTTAATAAATGCATCAAAATGCTGGATCTAAAGCACTTTTATGTCGTATAATTAATCACAATTATATATTTCTATGGTCCGAGTAAATGGCCGGGACAATGGCCAACAAAGCGAAACGGCTTTGACTCCGAGGCGCCACGGGGGTTCCCCGATATCGCGGGTTGAGCGGTGAGTTGGCCAAGCGGCGCACTAAAATTTTATGACTCTATTATGAGAGTGGCGGTCATTCTGCAGCAACTTCTTCGGACCCCCCTAACCACCACCCTCCTCCCGATTTCCCGGCTCCATTGTGGGGGCCTCTAGAACAATAGGTTCCAGAGATGCCCTCGCCTCACTCTCTCCTCAGCACTGTTTGCATTTGGTCTCAAGTGGATGCCAAAGATTTCAGCACTCAGATTATGCAACACACACACCGCACACACACTCGTGCGAATGACCGGCGTAATTTATAACTGAGCTAAAATAGCTGAGGAAAAACCTTAGAGGCAACCGAACAAAAAATACAAAAACTGCAGAAAATCCAGGAAAATACAACAAAAAGGAAAAATATAATGCACACAAATTTGCGTCGCCTCGCGGCCTTAGAAAAATATGCGAGCCTCTTCATAATGTTGCTGCACTGAGAAATATGATCAATTAATATCTCAAAAATATTTATGTACAAAAATGCACTTAGATCAAAGTTTTCGTACATTTTCATTAAACCTTTATTTTTAAAATTTTTTTGAGTCCCCAGGTTTTGTTATTTGTATATTTTATTTTTGTATAGAAATTTTCCTTTTTTATGGTTTTAAAACTGGTGCCTTATAAGATCACTGGCTTGGATCCCAAAGTTATTATTATTATTAATAACTTGCAGTGTGGGTTCCGTTGTGCTGCTCTGACCCCAGCACATGTGCTGGTGCTACCTTCCTGCCATGTGTCTCCCACTGCCACGCCCCCAGCCCACCGCCCACAGCCCCCAGTGGACTGCAACAACAGCAGCTTCGCTGCTCCGTTGCTGTTGTCGTCGCGCAACAATAAAATGCATTCCTGGGATATTAATCACAGCAGCACTCGACTGCTCTCGACCACTCCACTCCATTCTACGGCACTACATACTCCATGCTCCACACTGCTTATGAATAACTCCTGACTGCAGGCGACTTCAAGCTGGCTTAAAGTTCGACCTGGGCTAATGAAAGTTTTGCGGACATACATATCTATTGGCCATTGGCTGCTCTGCAAACATTTGCCATACTTGCCATTCGCCATACAGATACTATAGTTTGTCACTGGTGTTTTCGGTGTTTCGGGGCCAGGACATCGGTGCGCCATCACAACATAATCCACTGCCGCACCACTCGAACGCTGAATATTTATTAGCAATATGCGATGTACGATGTACGAGTATTTGCCTTCGATTGGGGCTCGTTCATGCGCAAACCGCTAAGCAAATGCAGCTCGCGTTCGATCGATTGATAATGGCATCGGACCGGGAACAGCGGGCAACAACACCTAGCCAACGGGCACTGGCCACCGCAACAATACAACAACACAGCAACACAACGGGCGAGGCATGCAAACTAAGGATAGGTCCCGAACCCACTCCCCATGCACACGGAAAATTACAGGAATATTACCCATTGGAATCTTGATTATAAAATGATCAAACTCACATAAAATATTTAATGGATATGTTTTCAGAAACAGTTTTAATTATATGATATTCATAGAAAATGTTTAAAATCTTTACTATCTTTACTATCTTAAGTAACTAATCTCAACTATTTTGTTTAATAATATTTTCTTTCAGTGTTGGAGTGTGCTCCCAGCTCCATCGCCAGTCCCTCCGCCGAAACACAATTAATATTTATGACCTTGCCCGCCTGATATATTTGCCTGGGCGCACACACGTAAATGCTGCGATTTATCATACGGCGGCTCTCGCAGTTCGCTGGTCTAGCAAATCGGGGTGCAGGAGGTGTATGGCCGATATAGCCGCAAGGATAATAGAACTGTTAACATGGGAATAAAATTTCGAATAAAATGCAATAGATTTCATCTAAATGGCTCGCCATGGCCGAGCGCTCTGCACTCCACAAATGCAAATTAAGAATTGTTGGGAAAATTTCCATGAAATTGCCCTTTTTGGTACTTAATTAATTCAAACGTCACTAATTAGCTGCCAAAAAAACGCAGCCATGTCAAAACGAAGCCTACCTGCTGCTGCTGTCCCCTGTGCGACCTCACCTGAACCCACCTGAACCCGCTCCCTGAAAAGCGGTAGCGGCAGCCTCACCTGGGGCGGTTAATTAAGTCAACTCCCGTTGGAGGAACAGCAGCGGCAGCCACCACCAAAACAACCAAAACCCGGGGGTGGTTAGGGCTTCGAAGCGATAATACCCTGTAGGGTACAGAAAAAAATATTAATTAAATCTCTGACCAAAGTTTGACATTTTAAAGGCTTCAAGCAAGGAAGGAATTTTCGACCATTAATTAAATATCAGTTATTGCAATGCCAATTTATTCTCAAGGGATTCAAAATATATTTAACTTCCTGTTCATTTTTTCTCTAGCGGTATTTCTAATTTTCGGAATTTCCATTTTAAATAATAACTAATCTAAAACGTATCTGCTTAGTTTCCTCTCATGGTGGGCTTAGGTACCCCGTTTACCCCCTAAGTTTCGCTTGATACCCTGTTTGTAACCACCTCTCGCTTTCGCCTGCTTTACTCCGGCAAGTGCATGCATATTTTAGCATAAAAATATTCATAATTAAAGTGCGTGAGTCTCGGGGTCGCTCCTCTGGTGGTGTGTGTATGTATTATTGTAATGGCATAATTAATTTATTAATTAGTTTTGTTTTCGTTTGCTCTGGTGCCGGTGTTTTGCTCTCGCTTCCTCGCTCTTGTAAGCCAGTTCAGAAGCTCAGGAGCCGAAACCAGCTGAAGCGTGAGCCATCGCTGCGGGAGGTGCTGTAGTTGTGCCTCGTATGAACGCGTAATTGGAGCTGCCCACGCATAGGGCCTCTTTGCCATTGGGAAACTCAGGGCCAGGGCCAGGGCCAGGGCCAGAAAGAGATCCAAAAACCTGGCCCAGACATTCGGTTAGCTGGTTCAGGCCAGGTTCAAGGCAGCCAAACAGTAGCTGCGACAACAATTAAATGCTCCCCCCTCGCGATGTGCGCAATTAACAAGTCGCAGTCGAAAACAGATTTTTATATGCAACTTGCAATGCTGCGGCGCTTTTCATTGCCGGTTATGTGAGCAATGCGGCATTGGTTGGCAAAAAAAAATAAAACAATCGTCGACGACGACGACGACGACCTCCGTGGTTGCCAAAGTCGCCCGGCAGACAATTGAAAAATTGTCGCCAGGTCTTAGCCCGGAGTCGCCGGAGTCGGGAGTTTGAGCCCCGTTTTCATAGGCATACCTGTCGCGCATACCCCGAATCCCATTCGAATTGACTGAACTGACGACGATTGTTTTTCGTTTTTCGTATCTGTTTTCGTTCCTTTTCGATTTGTGCGAGCATTTTTTTGAGCCACTGTTCCTGCCGTCTCGTGTCGTTTTGGCCAGGTTCTTCCATGTTGGCTCGGCTCATTGTCATCTGCGTTTGGCAATTCATTCTGAAGGAACCGAATGAGCCTCTCTCTTCCCCCAGTGAATTCATCTCTTTCTAGTAATTTACGTACACTGAGAAATAAATTATTGGGTATTTTTAAGAGAGAAATGAATTAATTAAATTATTAATAATGAGAAATAAACCTCAACTTTGAAATTTTCTAATGGGCCAATTAAAAAATATACCTACAAAAAATATATATATATTAAATTCAAAATACCTTTTTTGAATACTTTCATATGTTACTTTCCTATCAAAAATTAGTTTTTCTTAGTACTCCATCTTGCGTATCACTGAAATGCTACGCAAAGTGATTCGGGCCTAAATGAACGAATGGGAATGGAATTCGTGGAACGAACTAGGCTTGTTCGGTGTGCAAATCAATGGAATATTTTTTGATGACTTTTCGGAATGATGGTCCGGGAATGAGGAACCTTTAATCGAGCTGGGGAGCTATTGCAATTTCCATAGGCCTTTGTATCTTCCCCAGAGGCGCCTAAAACACTCAGATAACCGATAATCGCCGTCTCTCTCCAAACAGAACTCATTCAGTTTCTCGGGGCTGTGCAACTTGCAGATCCTCGGAATCCAAAGAATTGAGACAATTATTTGCACATTGTGTACGCCGGAGACAAGTTCTGTTTGGCTCTGGGGTTTGGGTGAAGTCAAAGCCATTCGCATGCGTGAGATGCTGCCGCCAGAAATTTGCGAAATTCATTAAATAAAAGTCGTGAAGAGCCTCAGCCGCCGCCAGCCCCGTTTGCCCAAAAAACCAGTCCTCCAGCGACACAAACTGTTCGGAAATATTTGACAAAACGCCACTTGCGAGATGCCGCCGAACGTTGACTTTGACTTTGTCCATTTTCGGATGCCAGCCACGAAATGCGGTAGGTAGTTTTTACTGGCAAGTTCAAGTTCGAATGTTTGGCCAGGGCCAAGAGGAAGCTGCTCTAATTTGAAAGGTTCTTTTTTCGGGAAGATAGAACCTTAGGAACTTTGGTTTCAAATGAAGGCCGAAAGCTGCAGTTCCTGCTTAGTTTTATTTGCCGGGCCACGCCCTTTTCATGTCCGTCTCGGCTGTTAATTGAATCTCCGTTGTTATGGCCCTGCAGAAGAGATTCCTTGGGAAAAACTATCGTTAGAAACAGAAGAAGGTGTGTGTTATGGTGCTTAAAGCTTAAAAAATGTGGATGCTCAAGTAAGGAAATTCGGAACCATCATTATTATAATCTATTGAAGAACCAAACAACATATACATATCCCTCTTTCAATGAGAATTATTGTAGACTTCTACTTAGAGAAATCCAGGCTACCCAGGCTGAACTGTGGTTGTATTGGCCTTGAGCCGGAAGTCTGGACCTAGTCTGGTCCATCTCGTCGCTCCGGGTATTAGACACGTTGCATGTTTATGCAAATGCCCGACTGTCTGACTGCCTGAGTGTCTGAGTGCTGCGGCGTCTGCTTTTTGTGCCCCACGGGGCGCGAAAGCCACACTTGTCTACGACCCGCCTGGCAATTAGCCAAAGTTTAGGCATCTCCCTGGCTCATTTCGGGCCATTAAGGTGTTGGCCCGAGCACTTGGCCCCCGGGCAACAGCTGCAAGTCTCGTGCTGGCCCAAAAAAAAAAGGAGAAAACAAAAATAAATACATTGGTATCGAAAACGGTAACACATGTTCCTGCTCCAGATAGAATTTCCAATAAGGCAAATCTAAAATGCAAACATGTCCAGGCACAAAATATAAAATTACAAATGGCCAAAATATTGGCGGACGAGGGTCAAGCCACTGCTGCCTCATTTATTTGCGCTGCATTTCCTGGCCGAAACAGCCACTCTGGCAGGGGACTTGTTAGTCCTGCTGCTGAACCTGCGGCTGTGACTGTGGCAAGTTGCAAAATTCATGCGCATGTTTGTGCCTCATTTTTGGACATTTCGCAGCGACATCGGCGACATCGGCACTGCCAGGGCCAAAGTTGCAATGCGTTTGTGCGAACGGCAGCCGATCCCTATCCCTTCCAATCCTCCCCTTGGGTTCACGTTGGCCAAGCGGCAGGCCATCCGCCGCGTTTCGATTCCATTCCCAGCTCCAATTCCGAGTCGCATCCGTGTCGCATCCCATGTCGGACACAACGCATAGATATGTGAGCAACATCCAGGCAACACTGGCAAACATAAAAATATTTCACAAAAATTCCTTATTTCCAATTCAAGTTTCTAAATTTAAGTCAATTTTTTTCTGAAATTTTTAAAATATTTTAAAATGTTTTATTACTTGGTAAGGCAGTTTATTAATCCTGGAAATGGCTTGCAAAAACATTTTAAGTAACTTTAAATATTTCTTAGTACAATTTTAAATGTCTTTATTTTAATTTATATTTTTTTTAAATAATTGTGACAGTTTAAATTACTTAATAATGGTAAAAATATTTGGAATTTAAAATCATATTAAATCCCCTTTTACTTCCATTGAACCAATCTTTTTCCTTTACTTGGAGGTATCATAACCGTTATTTTCTCCCAGTGCAGTTATACATATTATGCATATATACACATGTTCGGTATAAACTCATTCAATGTATTTGGCTGCTTATCTGTTTGCTTTGGCTTGCTTGTTTGTTTGCGCTTAGCTCGCACATCGTTTTCAAAAATCGAAATTGAAATATGAGCCCCCAGAGCTGGGATCCTATAGCTATCGCATATAGTATAGGGAGTATAGAAATGGCGGGGAATTCCTCTGCTGTCCTGCAGTTGTTGTTCCTGTCGCTGTGTTTTGCTATTCGCGTTGTTTATGCCAAATATTTTTTATCTAAAACAGAGGCAAGTGCCTGCGATGCCAGCGAAAACAGAAAACAGTGTCAGAGTTTAAATACCAAAAGAGGATATCAGCCAAGGATGCAGGCTAAAGAGTGACGAGCTTTCTGCCGGATCGGGTTTCACCTTTCCCCCGGTCCTCCAAAAAACATTCCCAAATGAGCCTCATTTCGTATTGTATACGCATTGATTTTCTGGCATTTTGTTGGCCTGTTAAATTAATTTTAATATCTCGCTGGGCGTTTACACAAAGAAAGCAAACATTTTAACATTTTTATAAATGCATCATTACAGTGAGTTTTATTGGCAGGCGGACGAATGTGAATGTGGGCAGAACTCGTATGGATTACTGATTTATGGCCCCCGACTATTCATTAAAGAGCCGAATTTTAAGCATTGATTTTATTTGATTTTAATGGCCAGCCGAGCGCCGCTTGAGCCAGAATCAAGGGATGTCGTTCGAGTTGCCGCGGCGGCTATTTATCTGCCGCGGACGCAAATAAATCGGCTGTAAAATGGTCAACCGATGGGCCATAGCTCTGGGGACAAAAGAACCGCTAACGCCGTCATCGGGATGCCGGGATGCCGGGATGAGAGGCCCTCCATCATCTGGGCCAATGCGACCGACGCCCCTCAGCCAGGCCATAAATTTGTGCAATTAAAAATTATGGTGAGTTTTTACCGTTGATATGAAAGAAGAGAAAAAGTATGCAGCGCCGGGCGGAAAAGCCAGAACCCAAAACCCACTGGAAATAAGGAAATTTATGACCCCGGGCGCTGGCAGCCTCGTAGATGCATTTTGCCTGCGACTTGGGCGAATAAATCAGAAATCCGAAATCAAAGTTAAACGATTCCCGGAGCAGGGCCGTAAACTCCTGGCCCGGCCACTTGATCTATGTGTGCCTCCTGGTCTGGGGCATCGTAAAAACGCAAGTGTTAGTCAGGTGGAACGCTCCCCCGCGGAGCTGGTGTCACTCGGATTAGAATTTGAATCCGCCCCGATGGAAAAACGAGCGGGAAGTGCTCAAACCCAAACTTTAATTTATTTATTTATTATTTGTGGCATAAATCAAATGCATAAATATGCATTGCAGCGTCTGATTTTTATGTCGATTGTAAACGGAGCAGGCTTGAAATTTTAATTAGCCAACCACAGCCAGTTGAATTGAAATATTTTACCCCCAGGGGGGCTGCCGCCTACAAGTTGGGTTTGTCATAAAATAATTAGACCGCACGCAGTGCATGGAATCTCTGGAGTTTCGGGGGATGGGATGGGGCACTCAGATTGATTTCGGGCCGAACGGGTTGCTCAGATTGCTGCGGCCTGGTGCCGATAAGCCCATTAAATCGTGACATTCTTCATGGCTCAATCGTAAATCATATATGTAGTATATGCCATGCGAACGACGCACATAGATCAATGTGACTCGATTGTTCGAGTGCGTGTTCGATTTTTAACGACCCCAACGACGTGCGCTGCATTTGAATGCCGACTTGAGCTGCAGTTGAAATTATAGCTGCAATGCATAATTATTCCCTGTAGAGATAATCGGATAGCAAGGGCATACATGCTGAGGGAAGTGTTTGTACTTCACGGGAAATTCGATAGGGATTTATCTTGACGTTTTCAGGGAATTTAATCAGCGAAAATAAATACTGAAAGATACAAATGGGGTATTTCATTGTACTTCAAATAATCTTATGTTTATTTATTATTCTTAAAAATAAAAAAATTATAATTGTTTTTAAATATTTAAATATTTTATTTTATTTTAGATAATTTCTATGTGTGAGTATTCCCATGACATTTCAATGCGATAAGACCACCCCAGCTAATATAATTATGTTCAATTCCCAGTTGATTTAACCAAGAGTAATTAAATATATTAATGACCTACCAACTAATCCCTCTTCGTCGTTTTCTCCCCTCCTGATATTTGACCACAAATAATGTATTTTTTAACCACAAATCCCACACTCTGTCCGGGAGTCCGCTCACGCACACTTACCCATATCCCGATCCCAATACCAATCCCCAACCCATTCCCAATCCCGTATGCCCAATTTCAAATGTCACAGTGCTGACATCGCTGCTGATGGCTCTAATGCCGTTCACTTGACAGGCAACAAGCAGACGATAAATCGATTGAATATTACTAGCCCCTCGAGTGTTGAAGATTAATTTTTTTTGGGGAACAAAGCATAAACAAACATGATGAGCATTAAGATCAAATTACGCGATAAGTGACAAGGCGTAGGCGATACATCCGATAGATTGGCCACCGCCCAGAACTCTCGAGAGTTGCGTTGTGTCCAGGAATGCGGTGGCAATGGCCCCCGAAAAGCGATCGATGGACGGATTTCGTGGCTCTGGAAAATATCAACACACGGCGATCGACAAATTGAAAGCCGCTGAGGGGGACGAATAATGCGCGACGTGCGGAGAAAAATGATTTTCCCTAATGATCGCCAGCTGAAGATTGGAGGCAGCGGGATCAAGAGGCCAAATATGAAGGAGAATCCATGAAAAATAACGAGCAGCCTGAAATATAACTAAACATAAAATCGAAATGGCAAACCGTTAATACAAAAAGCCAGGCAGACGGAGACGGAGGATCGGCAGGAGGATCGGATCCGTTTGTCGACACCAGCAACATATGGCCGTGGATATGTGAAAATGCCAGCGATTGAAATCAAACGCCCACTTGGAACTTGAACTCGAGCTAGGCCATGGAAATTCATTGCAATTTGCATAAACCAGGCTTTGGGAGAACCGAGCAGTAAAAAAAACCACTGACAATTGACAACGGCAACAGTAACTCCGGCAGCAACAACAACAGCAACAGCAACCACAGTTGCTGCCTGCTCAAGCCTAGCGAAATTGTCAATTCGGCAACATGTTGCCGCTTGCTGGTCGCCAGTTGCATGGTCAAGTGCAGAAACAGGTTGCAACTTCCTCGCTGCTGTTAGATGGCCGAGTGCAGATTGCTGTCGCTGGCTGAGACGCCTGAAATTTGTAGCAGTCAGCGGACCTGGCCCGGGTAATTGTTGGCAACGTGCAACGCTGTCCCAGCAGCAACATGCGGCACTGAGAAAAAAGATTTGAAAATTCACATCTACATTTTCTAAAATTATAAAAGCTCTCAAGATAAAAGAGTGCCTTTTACGAAGAAAACTGGTGATCTCCATTTAATTTCTTGTACTGTTGGCTACTAAAGGTAATTAAGAATTTTTCGATATTTAAAATAAAATATTTTTTAAAAGATTTCCTTAAGTATTACCATTTTTAAAAATAAACAACTAACAAATTGCTATTTATATATATTTTGTAAATTATCAGTAATCTTTTTGCAAGTGCAATCGCTTGCTCTTTTTGCGGTTTGTCGATTGTTTGATAGTCAGAGACTGATGATGACCATCAAAATGATGCATTCGTACACCCATGAGTTTTGACGTGAAATCAAAGTCGTCGCCTCGGCATAAATTTTGTGGGAAAGCCAGGAGCAGGCTGGTCGCTCGTCGATCGTCCGCTCCTCCGAGATTAATGCGCAAGTCAATTGAATGCAATGCCGGGATTCGTGCAATTGCTGGCCGGAAGCGATGATCTTGTTAATTTGATAGTCTTGCCCCGCTGATTCCTAACCGACCGACCATATATCATCATTAGAAATTTGTGAGTTTTCAACGCATTCGGATTCGCACACGTAGGCTCATAATTGCTGCTGCCGCATTTTGTGGGCCAGTGTGAGTGCAGTCCACGCCACGCCCACTTGGCAGTCTGGTGGCCCAGATTTTCCGGCAGCCCGAGTTACAGTTAGCTCATGTCCAAGTCCGCCTCCTTTTTTGTTTTTAGACCTCGGTCGTGGACTGGCAATTAACACTCAGCCGGCAACAAATCAATTTTGCGCGCTGTTTCCGCAACATGTTGCATGTTGCAACTTGCGAGTGGCAGGAAGATGCGTACCGAATCGATTTGGCCACTCGGCGCTGATGTTGATGGCCTGCCCCACACGCTCTGGAAGTCAGCACCCACTCCTCTGCAAACGGCAATAATTGCTCCAGTTTGGGCCAACAAATTGGCAGTAGGATGGCTCTTGGCCAAGTTCTGGTTCTTGGCCACTTGGAATTCTTTCTCCTCGACCAGACAAACGCCTTGCGCATACGAAATGAGACAGGAGGATGTGAGCTGGAGATGGAGCTGGGAGCTGGCGAGGATCTGGGATCATGGGAGCTCAATGAAGAGGTTTTCCGATGCCAGTCGCCGGCCATTCCTCTTCTTTACATTTTGTTATTCACCCGCCAGTCTGTTGCATTTGTTTTTGTTTTTGGTGGCGTCGTCCATTTCCATGCTCAATTTTCCAATGTTTCCTGTGCCGACCGACCGAACAACCTGGCAACCATGGCGACGACAGCGGACCTCGGAATGCGTTGGGGCAAGCCGCGCAAGCTGCAAACAATTGCGATTATCGAACGTGGCAGCTACCTCCAAGGATGGGTATCGTGGCTCTAGGATGGGGCTTAGTAACTGCTTGGGAAAAATAGTTTTCCATAGTTTCTGATTTTATATTAGAGTCTAAAAAGAAATTTCTAATCGTATTTTATTATTATTATCTTTAAGAAACATGTAAAATAGTAAATAGTTATCTAAAAAAACCCTATTAAGTAAGAGCCCTAAGAAATATTAATTTTGTAAGCTCCTAATTAATGATTAGAGTATTTAATAAATTACGAAATGAAGTCTATCAAAATGCTTAGAATTAATAAAGATAGAAATAAAGTAAAGACATGCTTTTTTTTTATCTTTTTCTTTCCATTTAATTTACAGTTCGATTTTAGTAACTTTATTTCATAATCATTTGTACTATTTTCCATTTATTCAAAGAGTATTCAACTGTTATAGCTTAAAATCTAGATTCAGCCCGCGGGACCTGGGATGGCTGGCTGGGATGTTTTCCCGCCTCGTATTTATGTTTTCGGCCTGGGACTCGCTCTTTTGTGCGCCGTTGTGTGCGCGCCAATGCGATATAAATTGCAGATTTCTAACGCAATTTTCCTAGCCGCATCCTCGCCGCGACTTTGACAAAGCCATTGTTGTTGTTTTGCCAGCCCAGCAATTGGTTTTGGCTTGTTGCAAATTTTAGACATTTGCACTCGCATTCCCTCGGTATTTTGTGCATTTCTCCCAATCTCTTGGTGAATTTTCCATAATTTTTGGTTATGATAATTCTTAGTTGCCGCCGCAAAAGCAACAATTGCCGATTGGCGACGACTATCTGGGATCTAACCTGGTTTCCCAGCACCTTTTCGCTCTGAAGGCGTTTCAAATGCCCCTCAAATAACAGATGGTTAAGTCTTACTCAATGACTAACCGACTATCTGAGTTGATGAAGAGATTAAAAAGTTTTAAAGGGGTTAGATGAATTAGAAATAGAAATGGGGACAAGAGGAGGTAACTAATGTCCCTTATCATATCTAACAATAAATCACCGGACGCCTGTTGAATACGTTTTGATATAACTCTTCTTGTAATCTCGCATTCATCGGATTACCTAATACCTCTGGCAAACACACACATATTACTGCCCACTCATGTCCATCTCAATTAGCATATCGCACACATCAAATCCTTTTCCTTTTTCCCCCGGCCAATCCATCTTGCCAACATCTGTTGGCCATATCTTCTGATTTTTATGGCAGAACACCTCCTAACTGCGCACTTAAGCCGGAGTTACGACATAGGATCCATCGGTGCCTGCCTTGCATAACATTTCCTTCATCAGACGCTCGGCGGGTTATTAAAAACAGGGCGCACGCCCACGTTAATATTAATTGGCCAAGAGTGGCTAAAGGGAGGGGGTTGTAGAGGGGCAGGGGACAGGCGACAAGACAGAATGACAAAATGCAACAACAAATAATACACAATGTTCAATAATCGTCGATTGTCACTGGCATTGTTTTGGCCGTCTGGCTTGCTTTATGACGGCTGCTGCTGCGGCGGGTGGCTTTGTAACTTTGTAACTGTCTGCGGTTGCTGCTGGCCAAAAGCTCGTGCCTCGCAAGCCAAGTTAACCCGTCGGGCCAACAAAATGTATTTCTTTTGACGGCGTCTGACAGCCACTGTCATTTTATTAAATATGGTTTTTCTTGATTTCCCAGCTCCTCGGCTGCCGCACCACCACTATCACCCACAACCACCCAGTTGTCCGCTTTTATCAGTGTTCAAAATCCCGTTGTCGTTGTCAGCGCCAACAAGTTATGCGGTTAACGGACACTGGCGTGGGTTGGGTGGTTCGGTGGTGCTCCTACCGGTAGCCAGCACCACCACCACACCACCACCACCACCGCAACAGGTGTTTCGCCTCCTTGTGGGCTGTGTCACGTAGCGCTGCCTGTCAGGAGCAGCTCGTAATTGAGGTGGACCAGGTGAAAAAGGCGGGTGGTGCACTTTTGGTATTCCGTATTCCAGTGCAGCACATGGCGATTATACGATTATGGCGAATCGTCCCTCGGGCTGAAGAGCGATGTGAGCCATCGGAATGTTAATGCAAAATCCCGCTGCCCCAAACGAACAGGTGTTTGTTTACCGCAGCAGACTCATCGGAGCGAATTATGAACTATTATGGCTCGTTAGTTCCGTACGAATGGCGATTAACCTAATGATAATAATATTGATAATTAACCGTGGAGCAGCATTTACTCTAATTTGCCATAACCAGCTAGGGAGTGGGAAAAGAGCCGCAATTAATCAGGGGAAGTCCCTCGTTTAGTGGGTAAGTGAAAACCCCACGCGAGACTTTCAATCAAAGCCCAATCGCCTGTTTATTTGCCTCCTCTTAGCATCTCGACATCTAGCACATTCAATAGACTTTGCTTGGCTTTGCTGCAGCGGCACCCAATCAGTGCTAAACACATTGGCATTTCGCTAAATGAGTGTGGGTACATAACTCAGGGCCCAACAATGCCGCTTTCGGCATTGCCCATCCAACTGTCAGGGCGGTTGCACTAATTGCGCTAATAATGGGGATTACCTCAGACTCCGGCTCAGTCGCAGAGAGCGCAGTCGGAGGCGGCTCGAAAACGAAAACCCAGCGAAAGGTAAGCAAAGCCAAACTAAAGTTTTTCAAACCTAAGTATAAAATACACTCTGGGAAATGGGGTATACTAAATATACTAAATAGACGATTAAATTATTTAAACAAATTTATCAAAAATTGCCATGAACTCACATAGAAAACAAATAATTTTAATACTTAATCATTTTCAATAAAAAAAAAGTTGATCTTTTGACCGTAGTTTATTGGTTCCTTGAAAAACAGTAGATACTTTATTTTAATTGCGAAATAAAAAAAAAAATAAATCTAATAAACTTTATAATAACTTTCCCATAATAATAAATTTAACAAGAGAGAACGCTATAGTCGGGTGCCCCGACAATCAGATACCCGTTACTCAGGTAAAGGGTGTGCGAGGGAGATGGAGATAGAAACTTTGAACACGCATAACTTTTTAACGAATGGTCCGATTTGAAAAATTTCTTCTACATTTCGATAGGTATTGATAAACACAATAAAACTGCATTTTTACTTTTCCGAAATATTGAAATTTTTAAAATCGTATATAAGCGATTGTGGGCGTTAGAGGGGCGTGGCACCTTTTTGAAACAAACTTGCGCTGCGTAGGAACTCCTAGAATCTGCATGCAAAACGCCAATCTTCTAGCTTTTATAGTTTCCGAAATCTCAGCGTTCATACAGACAGACAGACGGACAGACGGACAGACGGACAGACAGACAGACGGACAGACAGACGGACAGACGGACATGGCCAGATCGACTTGGCTAGTGATCCTGATCAAGAATATATATACTTTATGGGGTCGGAAACGCTTCCTTCTAGCTGTTACATACTTTTGCACGAATACAATATACCCTTTTACTCTACGAGTAACGGGTATAAAAATTTTTTTTCAGGTTACCGATATATAAAATTTACACAAATTAAATAACATTCGTTAAACATTTTTTTATAATTTATTAATTTACTATACTCGATTTTTAATTACATTTATCAATGATCGTCCTACTCTACAAACACCTTGGTTATGGTGGCATTTAAATGTCCATTTTTAAGTGATCAGTAATTTTAACAACATTTCATTTGAATCAATTATATATTTAACATTTTCTGTCTTTGTATTTAGTTAATTTTCCAACTACCTTCATTTTTTTCCCAGTGCATTTAAGCAAAGCATGGAAAAGTAAAAGCAAAGCAAAGTTAAGTAAAGCAGAGTCGACGACGCCAACGCACTAATGGGCGCTTTGTGGTGCCAACTGCTCATGTGCTCATGCATGGGTTTTTGCCAATGGATGCAGTGCACCCACTTCCACTCCCCCTCCCACTTCTCCCCTTCGTCGCGACTCTATTCGACTGCATGGGAATGCGGCTGGGGCTCCTTTGCATGCGACGGGCGTTTATTGTAATTTCATTAAACGAAAAATAAACGCAAAAATAGCTAAATTGACTGCGACCAGAGTCTCGGTTGCATGTCGCGAGTCCCCTTTTTCCATTTTCCAGTGGCGCAATTAGAGCTAAAAATTATGGCACTCGACCGGTTGCCCACTTTAAATGGGTTGCAATTTATGAGAGCGGCAAACAATCGTGGGCGAGACAGAGACCCGTGAAAAAGGGGGGTTGGGTGGTCCAGTATGCAACTTGCAACTCGTCATGGCAGAGTGAAAGTGGCATGTCGAATCCTTAATTCGCTCTCAATTGTTGCGGTCAGCGATTCGGCAGGGCGTTTGCACAATTTATCATCTCGGGCCGCTCATCAAATTAAAGTGCAATTTAAATTCAATTAGCAATTTGCGTGTGCAGCTCGTTTTGGCAGCTCGGTGATGTCGGGAAACCGTCAACGTGACAGGTAGTAACCTTCTCCTTTCTCCGCCGAATGACAAACACACGTGGTGCATGTTCATCTGCCCTTCCTTGTAATGGGAAAGTTGCATGCAAATTGCTGAAAACCGCAACGAATTCATTAAAACAATTAGCCGAGCGGCAGAAGGAGCAACAGCTGGCCAATGATGAAGTTTCCGAACTGCCTGTCAACTTTTCGACTAAACTTCAATTAATTTGGTTTCAGGGAGCAGATCACTCAGTCTGTGGTGTATCTGCCTCCGAAGAAGGGTTGGGTTCGGTTTGGTTTGGTAACAAGGAGTCCGAATATGATTGGTTGGGAAACCGAAAGGGGAGTCGCCAATTGCCTTCAATTATGTGTTTAACTAAACCCATTTCGGGCGGATGTTTGTCACGAAATTGAAATTATTTAGTGCATAATGGGGTAGGCATTTTGACTCACATGACATGAGTGCACAGGAATAATTACATTAAATAATGCATAATTATTCGTGGTTAAATTGAATTATTTTGAAGTGAAATTTTTTTAGGATTTCCAAGTTGGGAACCATATGCAGAGAATAGTTGAGAAACTTAAACAAGTAATTTAATTCAAATTAAATACTATTAAATTGACTGTAAACCCTAATAGACTTCTTTAATTATCCGAATTAAAACTTGATTAACCCCCACCACCCATAAATATTATTTTAATGCAATGTCCTCCAATTTAAGCCTATCTTATCTCTCCGAAAATCTCTTCCTTGATCATGTCCCCGTCTAAGTGCCTTTGTGGATCTCTGCCATTATCGTAAAAGTAACGCTCGACATTCCCGATTCTAGAGTCCACCGAAGATGCAATTGCATTCCAGGGACGGGACTTTAATGATTGCGCATCATCTGAGTCGAACCGTAGATAAGCGAGACTTTTATTGTTTGATTAGACCGCAAATCGAAATCCGCATCGAGTGGATGGCCAATAAATGTTAGCTCCGCTGGTTTATGCGTCCATAAAAGATTCGCGACGGGTCCTCGTGGCGGGATTATCCCAGGCGAAGGCCAGTTGGCCTCTGATCAAGTGATCCGGCGTTCTGGCGATGACTTAATGACTGACCAGGCCAAGTAATCGTGCCTGGCAGTCATCAACAAAGTTGGGGCCACAGTTGGCCTGACAGACCGATTCGACTGACAGACAGACAGACAGACAGTCGGACTGACGAGCCACGGGAGTTGTAAAAATTCTACAATTAAAAGCGAAAGACGGGCAGCAACGGTAACAAAAAAGGCAGCCACAGCTGTCAATTATTTCGAGTACTTTTCACCAACGCCTCACGCAGGGCCACTGACAGCCGGAGGAGATGAAGCTGAATACGAAGCTCAAGCTAAAAGCTGAAGCTGAAACTGCACCGCAAGTCGGGCAAAAAAGGCCTGAAAATACAGCGGCAGTCTCTGCCGGGGCATAAATATCGGCGGGCCCAACCATACTCGCCCCGACATACTCGCATGTTGCCCCGAACTGTCAAATTATTTCGATTCATGAATATTAACGCCCCAACAACGTCAGAAGCCGCAAACAAGATGGGCAAAAAACAACGGAAAAGGGAGACCGAATTGGGGATCATAAGGTGGGAACACTCTTAGAGATCTGAGATTTCAGATCCACAATATATTACACCATGAAAATATTTATTTTATTTTATTCTTTCAATTATTTTACATTATAAACATTTTATAAATAATAAGTATTTTATTTTATTCTAAACTAAATAAAATCAATTTAATATTTTGGGAAAACTATTACTATTAAAAGTGTAACCATATAGTATATTTTTTTTAGAGATATAATATACATATACATATATATAATATACATATATACATAAATCGATCACAGATTTTAAAAATCTTAAAAAATTTAAAATATCCCTTTTAAGGGTATAGAAAGAGCGGGAGTCGCTGAAGTTCGGCTTGGGAATACGATGCACGGAGTCCAAGGAGTCGTCGACATCCTCGTAATTGACAGCCGCACTTCCAACCCCTCGCCCTCATCTTTGGCGGGACCTTTTAGTGTGTGTATTTTGGTCTCTTTACCGAATTTATCAATTAATTAAAATTCGTGCATTTTTATAAAAATGAATATATATTTATTGATGTCAGCACAGCGCTGCTGTGCATCCAGCGGATGCATTCCGCATTTATTCGGTGGTAAATGACATTATATTGGCGGCCAGTCGCCGCAGTCAATGTCACACAAATTATGCAATTTTTTCGCCACAATTTTAACTCGTTTTTGGTAATGATGGTAATGAATCGCCGTTGCCTCTCTTATATATATTTTATGCCACATATATATATTTTTTTACCCACACAGTTATTTGGCACAGTCTTTCTATATATGGAGTATGAGGTTATCGAACCCTATGGGGGTTATTATGAAAGGTATCTAGAGTTGCTTGGTATTATATAGAGAGTTTTGTTCTAGGTAAATATAAGTTTATAACTCAATTTGGCTTTTAGAAAGCAATATATCTCTCTTTCACTCAGCTACTCAAACCCTTCACTTCTGTCACATTTTCAAAGAGAACTTCTTCTTTTTTTTAGGTTTTTGGTGCTTTTGAAAATGCAGTTCAAGACATTGACCAAAAATGGTCTTACCTAATTTTCCATGAGTTCATAAATCAATGTCAGAGCCGCCGCTGCATTGATTGTCTTCAATTTGTGCCCGGGTTGCTGCCGGCTACGTGCTGTGGCAATTATGTTTGCCACCGGTTCATGTGCCCCGGCCGAACATAAGGCAATATAAAGCACCATGGCACCGATGTACGCCGACTATACCGAAAATCCATTGTGCCCATCGACTCATTAGCATATTTGGGGGGATTTGCATTAACACCTCCGCCGGATTATGTAATTTCCTAGGTCCAAGGGAGAGCGTGACTCTTTGGCTTTCGCAAACACTTATTGTCCTTGTCCTTAGAGCGACACAGTCTGGAACTGCTCTCCACCAGCGATTTGGGTTCGGATTTTGGATTTGGATCCCAGGGAACCCGGCTGAGTTATTACACCGCTCGACGATGTTGTGCGCGATTTCGTGAGTGCATCTTATAATGCTATTAATTATTTGCATGTTCAGCACCTCGAGGAGCTGGATGCGTAGGGAGAACTGGGAGGACCAAGGAGGAGCCTGCATCCGTTTCGTTTGGCTCCTAAATTTATGCCGGCAACACGAAGAAATTGTAACAACATGGCAATTTATTCCGAGCAGCAAGCAGCAACTGCTGCAAGCCTCGATTATTTCTCGTATTTTTCACAGTCTCAGTCGAAGTCGCAGTTGCATTTGCAGTCTGGTCGCCCGGTTGCGGGAGTAAAAGTGTTTTATTCTATTTTATTTGCCTGCAGATCCCCGGGCGGGAGTTGCTGGGTCCCAAAAGAGCGAATAGCGAGGAGCTCCTACTGCCGCTGCATAAAATTTGCAAAACTATTTCGCTAGCTGGTTTTCCGTTCTGTTCTGTTCTGGCCAGAAATACATTTCGCAAACCTCGCACCGCCATTTACATACACTCATAGAAATTTTTACCTAAATACTAGAAAAGTCGCCCTAAAACCGAGATCGCCCTAAAACTACGAAAAATTGTCTTATTTTACGGGTGGCTAGCCCTAAATTTACGAAAAATCGCCATGGAAAATAATTTTTAGGGTTAGTTTTTTCAAAAAGGCAAATTTGCCCTATTTTTTAGGGCGAATTTTTATGAGTGGACTCCAAAAGTAAATTCTTATTTTTAGGGCGAAATCGCCCTAAAACGTAGAACAAAAAAGCACCAAAAATTGCCCTAAAAACTACCAAAATTCAAACGAAAATTTTAAGACGCAATAAACGGATACATACATGTAAAACATGTTATGTACATGTGTGTGTAGTTGACAGGTCAAAGCAAGTGAGTTAGAATGGGTAGCCCAGCGGTCTAAGCACTCGCACTTTCAGCTTTGCTGTTTGAAAATACAGGTCGTGGGTTCGAATCCTGTGTGAGTCAACACTTTTTTTTTTTTTTATTAGAGTTTTTAATACTAATTAAGTTTTTTCGTCCACATGTTAAATTTAAAGTAGTCTTAAAACCTTATATACATATGGAAATTATGAGTTTAAAGACTAATTTATGTTAAGCATGCGAAGAAACGGCCCTAAGTATCACAGCCATCAGCAAAAAAATACAAAATTATGTATAACTTAGACCGCAAGAAAATAAGATGTGTACAGTGTTTGTACGTTGCTTAGCGCGATGGAACTGTGGTGCAGCGCTAGAGCGTTAGACTCCAACTCGAGAGGCCGTGGGTTCGATCCCTCGTAGTGACCTAATGTTTTTCTCAAGTAAGTTATTTTTTCTCCTTATATATATCTCCTTAATTCGATTACAAAGATGATTTTTCAGTTATAACCGGCGGTTATACGAGTCTGCTGCCTCCTGCCTGTGCCCCCCAACGGCATCGTCCGATAAAGCGACAATTCCACAAATAATTTATCTGAAACGATGTCCGTGTGTGGTGGTGTATGTGTTGAGTCCAGTTCCCAGGAAATATCAAACCCCCCTCCCCCCACCGCCGAAAAATTAATAGATTTTTTTGGTTTTATTTGGTTTCATTTTTAGGGCGATTCGCCTTTAAAAATAGAAAAAAAAACCCTAAATATAAGAAAAAACACTTTAGATTTACGAAAAACTGCCTTTAGTTTAAAGGTCTCATTTCTTATTTTCAGGGCAATTACCTTTAAAAATAGAAAAACCGCCCTAGATCTACGAAAAATCGCCCTAAATGTATGACTAATTCACCCGTATTTTTAGGGTAATTTGCCCTTATTTTGTTGCCTAGTCGCCATTGACCCCCGTTTTAGGGCGATTTTCCTTGTTTTTAGGGCGATTTTACCGGAAAATTTCTATGAGTGTAGATATACGAGTGTGTCATGTCTGGCCATTCTTCCCGTTCGAGGGGTGTTACTTCGGGGGCTCACTCCATACTCCATACTCGATAGCATTTACCATGGGCGAGAGTCAGTGCAGCATTTACGCTCTCATTGCACTTGCATTGAAAAATCTAACACACATTCACTTCCGGCGCGGCGTTGCCGTTTTGAGATAGACAAGAGCTGACAGTCGGATGGCTCTGGGGATCTGTGACTAAAGACTGTGTTAGACGTGAAGAGTTTATTTCGTGCACCGAGAAAAAAGTTTATTTAGTCTGGGAAATACACCGTGTTTCATATAATTTTGTAACTTATAGTTCCAAACAAAATTGCTTTCATTTTTCACCCGAGTGGGGGTGATATATATCCAATATCACCGCGCATGGTTCCAAATGCCTTGAAAAAAATAATGAAATTATGAAAATGCTTTTTACGCTTTTAAGTCGTAGTTCTGTTAAAAAAGTGGCCATAGCTAAAAGGTCACATGTTTTAACCAGCTAATAACCCAAGTTAACAATCTACATCACTTTCTAAAATATTTAAAAAAATATATTTCTTGCCAAATTTTTGACTTTTTGATAAGGGGTTACATCACAATTTTTTGAAAAAATTAAAAAAAAATTACAAATTGCAGATTTAAACGCCAATTTATTGGGAATTTTAGTATGAGCTCAGCGATGTATGACATTCCATATTTGGCCACTTTGTTACTTTGCTTTAGACAAAATACTGTTTTTTGAGAACATTTTTATTAGGCATTTTTATAAGCAAAAAACATGACATTTTTCTATTTTGATATTTCTCTGACCTGGGTTTATTATAACTTATTTTTACTGAGAGGGGCATTGAATTATAATATTTTTATTTTCTATATTTTCCCATTATCACGGAGTGCAACTAATTTGTGCTAATTGAAGTAAAAGCCCCTGCACTCGGCTAACGTCATCATCAGGCTGCGGTCTTTCAGCCGTCTTGGCCAATTTGCATTTTCAGCTGCGGCTCGAAAACAGCACTAAATTTGAGCCACTCTGTGTCGCGACCCCGAACTGAAACCAAAACTGAAACGAAAACTGTGGCCCAAAGCCGTAGGCACACTTTGCTAATTAGCCAGGCCGCGAGCGTCAAATTTGGGCCAAGGAACGTGGCAGGAGGCCAGGCTTATGCACTCGTATGTGGCATCAAATTAATTAAGAGTCGAACGTGCCAAGGAGCCGAACCGCAGTGAATTTCTATGCTGCAAATAAGGAAAGCTGTCGAGCTGGAACGTCGAAAAAGGCAAATCTGGGGGGCGAAGTGTCAAAGCAAAGCCAAAAAACGCTGGCTAATTAATGATTATGACACAGACAAGGCAGACAGAACTTCTAATTGAATAGCGAGGCGAAAGGCGGCAGCGGGCCAAAACCTTTGCGAGGCTTCTAAGCGGACCACACACAGCGTTTCGGGGTTTTTGGGATACACAAAAGTACAAAAGTATCTTCTTCGCTCTCCGGAGGACCAGACGACAAGCGGCCAACAAATTGACCTGCAACATGTTGAACAACAGCCATAAAGGCAACAGCGGCGGCAACGGAGCCGAAAAAGAAACTTGTTGATTGCTCTATCCGAAAAATTAATTGGACCACACACGAAGAAAGCAAATCGAAGCGGGCAGGGCTACCATTCGGGCCAGAAAGAGAGGGCTCGACGGTGTCTAATGAGGCAGGCGAACAGGTGAGCGAAAGAGAGCGCAACAGGGCCGCAGATGCATCGCGGATCTGTGGGTGTCATATATTTTAATGACTCTCGGCTCCCCAAAGACCCAGATCCGAATGACAGGCTCCGTCAGAGTTGCCAACATTTATGATGCTAAGAATTTAATTTTTAGGGAACTAAAAAAATAAAGAAAACTGAATTTTAGATATACCTTTTTAATCTTACATAATATAAATTTCTTATATTATTTGAAAAAAAATTTAATTCAACTAGTTTATTTATTAACTACAATTTTGTAACTTTGTTCATATTGTATAAATATCAATTCATATAAAAAACGATTTAGTAAAATGTCATAAAATGGAAAAAAATGTATAATAATTTATTTAAGATATAAAACTATAAAAAATGTTTAAAACTTTCTTAATATTATTCACTAATTTAAAAACATTTTCCAAAGGTGAGTCATTTAATAGGTTGTGTTTAGAAATCCTTTCTAAAATGACACAATTCTTTTAGCCTTATGTTGAGGTATATTATTTTTAAAAAAATCTTTGTTGGCACCACTAGAACTGGCTAAAACCCAAAAGCCAAGCGATCAGGGTGATAGCCGCGCTTGTCGAGACCGAAATGAAATGGCAAGGCGGTGCGAATGGCTTGCATAAATCCATGTGAAATGCATCTGGCAACCCGGCGACCGTTCTGCCTTCGCCCTGCAACCCAGTCGTTAGGCTGAAATGCAAATCAGATGCGGATTTGGATTCGGTCTCGGATTCGGATTCGAATTCAGATTCAGATTCGCCAGCCGCATATGTAGGTCTCCAGGGTGTCACTCTTAACCTTATTTCTTATTTCGCCGCCTCATAAATGGGCCAACAACTGACGGATGGGATATCTCGATATCTCGACGATGGGTGGCCTTTGCCGGCTGTTAGAGAGCTTTCTCTCTCAATTAGCGGCGAATCGATGGAATTGTCAGGCGAAATATTTTGTCAATTACCGAAATTCAATTCAAGGAATGCCCAAACTCGGCCGGTGACTTTTATTGACTCGCCTGACCCCCAAGGCTCGCTTGATATATGGGCAGGAGGTCGGGGAATTAATTCCGCAGCCAAGATCTTGGCCCCCCAGCAATGACTACATCTCGAACACGTGCAGATGGAGGACTCTGTTCGGCGGGCAATGTAAATAGAATGCCCTTTTGTCGTTCCGAGCTAGTTCTCCACCGGGTCCATGTATGAACGCCCTCTTTTGCAGGCGGCGGCAACGCCCCCCAGCCAAAAAGGCACAGTGGTGTGCAGTGGAGGTTCAGTTAAAGGGGGGTTAGGGGAAGGGGACAGGGGAGTCGCATCGTAAACTCAGCACGTAAATTATGATCAGCCAACGGCGTTGAATATTAATTGCACCGCACCGAAATGAACAAAGGCTAGGGAGCATCAGCCGACGGGACTTGGACTTGGACTTGCACATGGACAGGGACTGGGATCTGGGATCTAGGCAGCAGCAGTCTCCTCTCCAGGAGCAGAGCGGCATTCCAGTCTAGGCACATATCCACTGACCATACTTGGTGGGCCTCCGATGCTGCTGCTGACTTGGCTCTGCCTTCGCCACTGTCCATGTGCGAGCATCTGTAACGGTGTCTTTGATAAGCGTCGATAATTATTGACCAGACTTGCCAGACGGGGGCCACTTGGAGCTTCGTTAGAGCCCCTGGACAATGGTCAGAATAAGTGCGCGGCGAAAAATATGGGAGGGCTATTTTTCCAGTTTCTAGAATAAATCGTTTTGAACCCCGAATTCTTAAAATTCCAAAAGTACTAGTGAAAACTAAGTGCCTATACCCAAAAAAAATTTAATTTAAATTTTACAAAAATTAATTACAAATATATGGGCTGTGACTTCTTAAATTTTTCACATTTAATTATATACATTTTAATTATATATTATTTGTCTTGTATATCTTTTTAGGTTTTTATTTGTATTTATTAATATTTATTTAATTTATTTTATTTCTGTTTTATTTTCTTGTGCTACAAGAGCTCCCTTATAAATTAATGACCTAATCACAAATACGGTATAGATTTTAATCTATATTATAAACAAAAGGTAAATAATTTTCCTCAGTGCAGCCCAGAGCAAACTAAAATTTCTGCGAGTGTGAGCCAGCAGTTAGATCTTTAATTAATTTCCAGGAAGTTTTGATCGCACCGTCTGGGCTTTCGTTTTTAGCCATTGTCGCGGTCATCACTCAGTTGGAGTTTTGAGCTGGAGTTGGCCGGAGAGAGAAGATGGAGATTGGAGCTGGGGAGTTGGGGAACTGGGAGATGGCGATGGGAAGACCATGACGACGCGGCAACCTGTATGTCAGTGTCAACGGCGGACGACCCCCGCTGCTCATTTGCTGTCTTGCTGCTTGATGAATTGTCGCCGGCCCGAGTTGTCGAGGTGTGGTCCTAACCTGGCCACTTCAGCGGGGCCCTTTGCCTGTTTACTGTCACAGCCGTTTGGCTCTAACATAAAATATTTGCCGGGGATGCGACGAATTTTGACTGAGTGCCAATGAACGGGGGCCCATATCCCACTGCAGCAGCAGTTGGCCACTGAAATTGTTGACTCAATGTGGCCAAGGCTCTCTGTCTCTGTGTCTCTCGTTCTGTTTGTGGCATTTTTATACTTTTGTCCTGCGGCCACCGGCCGAGAAACCTGAAAATTGTTTGTGTATTTATCATGGCCGACAAAGCGGCGCAAATCTCTCAAAAAACTGAAATCACAAGGCTATCAAGAGCCATGCAGCAGCAGCAGCGGCGGCAGCAGCATTCAGCATTCGGAACAATAAAAATGCCAACCACAGTTGGTGGCAAAAAGCACACAACAAGCTGGCCAACAAAGGAGAATCGACGGAGGAAAAAACCAAAAAGCCCGGAAGCAAGTCAAAAAGTTTCAGTTTATTGAATTTTTGCCTTCGATCTGCAAACGGAACTCTGGCACTGCCACTGCCACTGCCTCTGCTCGTATATAAATCTTGTTTTCTTGCACAGTCCTTGCCAAAAGTCTACAACACAGAATATTTATTTGAATGCCCCACGGCCGAGGACTTTCAAGTGCATTTTGATGGACAATCAATCGGAAATGTAATTTGGCAGGGCTTACTAACCAAGAAAATAGAGGAAACCTTAAATTCAGCCTCGAAAGCGTAAAACCTATTCCGGCAGCACTGTGTGCGTGGAAAAATCTGCGACTGTAATTAGACACGATTTGGGGCCAATTACCACCTGGTACTCCAAGGTATGGCATGCAAACAAATTCTGGGTCGTGCTGGGAAAAATCGCTGCAGGCAAAGTCATAGAAAAACACTCGTAGCTCGGAAGCAAATTAAGCTGCAAATAATAAATAATTTGTGCTCATAAATGGCAATAAAAAGGCGGTCAAAGCTGCGGTTCAATGTAAAGATCAGCAACAGCAGCAGCCGGCGATTTGTTTGGCGAGATAATTCCAAACTAATTTGGTAGCATTTAGCCCGAGAATTATCGCTGGTCGGTGGGTCGTTGGTGGGTCTTTAAAATCAAAACCACCGAACCACCGAAAACGCCGCGGGACCCGCAGCTGAGTAATGGCATTGAAAAATGCATAAATTTCGATCTGGCCATGCCGGCCATTCGGGCCACGCCCACTGCGAATCAGTCAGCATTAAATATGCAGACATATGGCGGAAAAATGTAAAAATCTAACGGCCCAAATGCACTGAGCCCGATGCAAATGCAAATGCAATGGGCCATTAAATAGGCATCGCTCATACGACGCGTTGTACATAAATATGTTGCAAACCGTATTTGATGGCCAAGGATGTTACATAATCTGATGGATAGCGAAGAGCGAATAGCGACGGCCGCACTTGGATTATCGATTCACTGGATTCGTCCATCTCCGCTCACATATATATACGTATTATACATATATATCACTCATACGCCGCGTGGATCGGAACGGATCACAGCGAAGCAAAGCGAAGCGGAGCCGGTTGTAAAATAGAAATTACAAATGCAGAACAAAATTATGGCCAAAGAGAGCTGGGGACACAGAAATCTGCCGTGAGTGATCACCGATCGCACATTTGCCAACGGCGATCGCTGCGATCTCGACTCTGAGATCTCTGGATTCTGACCCCAGGCCAGTTTTATGTGCACTGTGAGAAAATGTTAACTGTTGTCTATTACGTTTTTGATGGACATGTGATATAGTCAAAGATAACATCTGTCATAATAATCCTTAATCATAATAGTCTTTAATTTCAAGGTAAATTCTATCTTTAAATAATAAAAAAATTACAGGCTCATGCTAAAATCGAAACAAAAATGGTGAATATTTTTTCTGAAGACCTTAACCTATATTGTAATTTTTCTCACTGCACCTGTATTTTGAGAATCCTCTGGCGGCCGTTTGTTCGCCGTTGTCATCGATCGTTTGAGTGCCGTGTGTCGTTTGAATGAGTTATGGCAATGTCTTCGCATTCGATCCATTGCATTGGCCATGACTCTTTGCATTTGCCAACTGCTCCCCCGAGGATTGTGTGTTTGGCTTTTTCGGTGCAACTGTCGCTCAGGTCATGCTTATTGCGTATACGCACTGGATGCACCAGCTTTCTCACACTAATCTCGCACTAAAACCTGGAACATTGTTACACCAGCCAGCCGGAAAAGAGAACATGTCGGAGGCAGGCAGGAAATTGAATGTTCGAGCCGACAAGTACAAAGTAAATAGAGAGAGGGCGATGCTGCATAAATCTGGCTCCAGAATTTATGACACACTCGAGCCACGTTAATAAGCAAATCAGACGGAGAAATAAGGATGGAAATGGAACTCTGCTTTGGTTTGGTCGGGCAACAGGCAACAGGATTTTGGCAATAGCAATAAAACTTTTTATGGACATTTTTATGCCACAGCGATGAGTTATGAAATATTTTGGCAGCGAATGCGGCTTAGGAGAATAGAAATTCGCATTAATCATGAAAGGACATGGCCGAGATAGATGAATAAATAGCCGGTGGTACGAAAAGGAAAAGGGGAACCAACCTGTAGCCATTGGCCATAAAATTGAGTTATTAAACAGGTGCAGAGAGCTCCGATGCAGATATGTATCAATTTGGAGAGATAGGGAGAGAGGAACCCCCGTGGGCAGTGACCAAACAGCAATCAGTGCAAATGCCTTGGAGAAATGGAGGTCAAATACGGGCACCGCGTGTTGATTTTCCACCGCAAGCCCAAACCTCCGCCTCCATTTGGCTGGAAAAGCGCTGGAAAATCAACATGCGAGGCACAAATGTTTTTCGACCATGTTAAACAAAAGAGTGGAAAATTATTGTTCCACGAGGACGACGGCAGGGAGCGCGAAAATTCAACAGCAAAACAATTACAGTTGCCGCAGTCGAGCGGTGGCCCAATTACGAGGGGGGTTGGGATGGGGGAAGGGGGCTCACTGGATGCCCGGCTGTAGGATATGTCGAATATTTTCCGACAAGCTGCGGAGCAAACGCGATAACATTTTTACATACAACGCAAATTTCATTCGGGATATGTGGATGTGGATCCAGGGGTAAAGGGAAAAGGAAAAGCGGAGCAGCATTTTCTGGTAGCTGGGTGCATGCAGCAGATAGAAGCCCCGGACTCAAGACGCCAGACGCAAACTGAGGCACTCACATGTGGTGGGTTTCCCCTTCTCATCCCTTCCTTCCCCCTGGCTTAACTTTATCAGGAGCAGCTGCTCGGAGCTGCCACAATATGCATTATATTGCTCATGACCCCTGAGGGCGAAAAGGGTCGGGGATAAGATAAATGAAATTAAGTTTCAGTTCATTTTTGGCTACAGCTACACAGCTACCAAATATGGCCATGATAATTGCCTTAAGTGCTCCGGCACATGCAGGCCAGTGCGATAGCGGTTACTTTAAGTGAGCGCCGAGTGCCGAGAGTTCAAAGGGTCTCGAGTACACTTTAATTCCCACCCACAAAATCTCTCAGATATATTCCGGCGGCCCATCAATGCAAATAGAAGTGCACAAATGAGTCGGAGAACCCCGGTTTATACGTCAAGTGACCCATTTTGATGCCAATAAATTTGCATATAAGAATCCTGGCAAAGAACCCAGACACGAAAACAAAAACAAAAAGGGAAATAAAGGAAAAACCTGAAGCGGCACAAACATAAAATCTGCACATGAAAAGGGTTTTATTTGGCACAAATGAAAACATAAACAAGTGGAGAGTGTATGCCAGGGGATAACGAGTATTAAAGCGGGCTTAAAAGCCTGCCATTAAAGGCCTTTTAATCTTGTCAAAAGAATGTATAGTGTTTTTATAAAATGTAAATATATATCGGGCAATCATTTTATTAATATTGATACTCTTAAACATATCTCAATGTTTTTTTAATTGCACTTTAGATTTTTTTTTCCAAACTATAGCTGAAATAAACACAATTTCTGAAATGGAAAACTGCTTTTTTCAGCCCAATAGGATCAGCGCCAGCTTCTCAGCTTAGCGGCGTTTACCCAACTTCAGAGTATTCGAAAAATGTGAAATTTATTTAATTCGAAGCGGTGGCGTTTTTTTTGATGCATATACAATTTGCCAAAAGGATTTGGCCCCATGGAAAATCCGCAGTTGCTGCATATGAAATACCGAAAAATGGTTGCAAAAATCGCGAGCTCTCGCACATATGCATGCGGTCTGTTGGTCTGTTGGTACGAAATCAACTGAATATACACTGCGATGCGGCGGCAGAGCGAACAATGAAATTTACAAATAACTTAACAATTTGCTTTTGGCTCTGACGGATGACAGGGCACGGGGATTGGATTGGGGATTGGGATTGGTACTGCAAACTGAAAACTAAAAACTGGAGACTGGGGATTTTGGCGGATACGACGGGGGCATCGCTGTCGAGTCATCACGACAATGCCGAGCTGCGACATTTGCCGGTGAAAGTTAAGCCAATCATCGCAACAATGTCGACAGCGACAGCAGCAACAACAAATGCTGCATTTTTGCGCTAACAGAGACATGAATTTCAATACAAATTCGCCTGTGTTCGGGAATCCATTCGGTTGTAATCCATCGATGATCGCTGGTATTGGGATTGGGATTGGGATCGGAAGGCATTCAAAAATTTCACATGATGATGATGCACACCGGTCTTATGGCAGCTGCTTCAGCCGGAATCGGAATCGGAATCTCGTCTCGTCTCGTTTTACTCGGCCAATGCTAATTTTTGACGTTCTCCGAAAGGGTATATGATGATCAGTGCCCTATATGGCAGGCGCAGAATAATGCAAGATCTCGGTACTGCGGGTTCTGCACAGCCTTTTCCCCGATATTGCCTGTCGTCTGCCAGTCCTGCGATTTGATATTCTTGCGGTAATGGAATATATGTAAAGGAGTTGTAAATCAGGCGATTTGATAGATTTATGCAGGCGGTTTGTGGGCTTTAATTTGGCGAAAAGAAAGTTTGAATATTGTTGGTTAAAGGTTCTTTTTGATTACATAGTTTTAAGTAATTGACTGGCATATGTCAAAATGTTTAAATATGATTGGCATTCGATAAAGTTTTAACTTTTTAAAGAATTAAATAGTTGCTCCGATGCCTAACCATTTTTTTTTTTGTGATTTTTGTAATATTTAATTTGTACAAGTCTTTCAGGGACTTTTAATTCCCTTTGGAAAAACTCTAAGAGGCTTAAAATATTTAAGGGCTTTTAGGTAACATTCTGTCGACGGTTCTCGGTTTTCCTGGGGCTTTCTCGGCATCTTTCTTGCTTTGACTTGCTAAACTTTTCCAGTCATCTCTCCTCCCCAACTGGCGCGCATTTCTCAGCCAGAAGCCCACATAAATAACATAGTTGCGTTTCGTGGACTGAACTCCCCTCTTCATCTTACATCTGACTGGCTGACTTGCACTCGTCATAAATTTTAATACACATTTTGGTTTGCAAATTGCTCCGCAAGATGCAATTCGCGCTCCTTTTGCTGCTGCTGCTGCAACTGCTGTTTGTTGTCCTTTTTCAGAAAAACGACAGCGACAACTGTGACGAGCACGTCAGCTTTTTGATTGACTGGCTAAGTTCAGCCGATTTCCGACCATCTTTTGCACCGCCCCCCTGAACCCCCCTTAACCACCCTCACGCACTCGCATAGAACGGCAGCAAATTGCATAATTTTTACATAAATATGCTGACGTGCATTCATAATCATAAAAAAGGGTTAGCGTTCGCTGTTTGTTTTGTGGTACTGTGTGCTGCGGAAAACATACACATACCATCCGTCCTGGGCCCTTGGCTTTTTCTTTATATTTCGCTTGGTCTGTTATTTATTTGGCCTCATGCCTGCATATATTGTTTAATATGCAGCCTAATAGGCACTCGCTCCCTTTCCCCCTCAGAAAAACAAAACCAACTCAACCCAAATTGACAAAATGTATGCAAAAGCCAAAGCAGCAACAACAATGCCTGAATAAGCGCACAGTGCATAAAATATTTATGATGGCGAATTGTGTTGGCAATATTTTCAGGTTCAATGACGGCTTATAAAGTTCGAGGGCCTCCGGGGGGAATGCGAAATGATTCATGCGTAAAACAACAGACAATTGTTGTCTTACAGGTGGATAGTCGGGATAACAATGGGAAAAACTTGCGGAATTTGCGGGCACCATTTTGGTTAACTTTTTGCACAAGCCCCTATTTGTGCAGTTTAACTTTTCCAATCAAGGGTTCCATGTTGTGGCTTACGTTGTAAAAAGCAGGTATGTGAAACTCAAAACTATGAATCCAAATATTTTATTAATAATAATATTAATTATTGTGTTAATTAGTAAATGGGAAAATTTCTTTAATAAATATATAATAAAAAACTAAAATATTACAAAATATAAAGACCCTTAAGCCTCTGCAAATGTGTATTTAAAAATATTTATTAAGAAAATAAATTATACAAATCCTTTAAATCAAATAATATTTGTTTCTGCAAGTTAAAAACCAAAATTATTTCTAAGTACTATAAAATTGAATGTTATAAGGACCACTTTTCTCGTATTATTAAAAATAAATATTTATCAGTAACCCTTAGAAAATATTCTAGAAAAACCTAATGGTAAAAAATACATTTTTATTTTATTAATGAAAAATCATACAAATATTCAAGATAAACTAAACTTTTTCCAAGTATTACTATAATGGTTTAATGGTGCCAGCTTACTTGAAACAATTCCCAACTATAAATACTGAATATGATAAGTTTACGAAAATGTAATCAAAAAGCGTACACCCCTCGCTTCCGACCAAACCAGTGGCAATGGCAATGGCGATAAGCAAGACTCACCCACATTTCCACTCCTTCCCTCGATCCACCCGATCCCTTCCAGCCAACACATTCAGACAGTAAAAAGCAACGAGCTGTGAAAGTCAATTGCATGCAAAACTGTGCCATTGTCAGTGGCATTTGCCATCGACCATCGACTCCTTGCCCTCCGCAGCTTCTGCTCCTGGGTGGTTGGAAGGCTGAATATCTGGGATGACGATGAAGGCCGGTGGGTGGTGGGAAAGGTCCTGACTGTGTGACGACCTCGAATGGACAACAATGGGTGGAGGTGGAGGTGGAGGTTGGCGGTGGGAGGATGACAAACAGGGCAGGACCGCAAAATGGCCACCGCAACAGCACAAGCAGCAGCAGAGTTGGCCATAAACGACATGCGGGTCAAAAGGACACCCACACAACCAATGGAGCCGCACTGAAGGAGCTTCTTGTGCCCCCCACCTCCACCTCCGCCGCTGTTGGACTACGAAAAGCTGGCCATTCCTTGTTATAAATGGCAGTCATAATAACTGGGTTAAATGCTCAGACGTTCACTTTACTGGGTCTGTGTGTCAGCAGCAGCAGCAGAAGCAGCAGGAAAGGCTATATCAGTCTGGGCTCAAAAGCCAAGCCCATGTGTTGATTTGCTGTTGATTTTGTCTTGTGCCAGGCTCGAAACTAATTACCAATGGTTCAGGGGTCACTTTCCCATCGGGAGACTCTTTAAACTGCAATTAAGTGGCCAGGCTCGAAGACACAAGGCACACGGCACAAGGCACTCGGCACAACCGTGGCGATTATAAAGCAATCAAGCGACTGGATTCGGGGGAACCCACTTCACATCATTTGCAAAATCATAATTCGCGTGTTAAGAGCGCATTAGTCTCACGTTGATTTATCACAGCAGGTATGAAACGCTCACAGGTCGCCACGGAAACAGTAACAGAACGAGAAACTGGGTCTGGGTTCTGGGATTTGGATCTGGCAATCTGGGTCCTGGCCAAGCTCCTCCTCGCTCACCTCCCGAACCACCTGGCTCCCAATCTCCATCCCGACACCAGGGGCAATTGTCTGCCTGGGCATGCTGTTTTAATAACCGAATTGCCCGCTAATTTTCTGAGGAAAGTTCAACGGAACAGGGGCGTTGTGGTTGCGGCAGCCTCGTCCAGCGATGAGAGTGCGCCAAATGCCGAGATTGGAATTTCATCTAGTAAGTACATCTTTGGTAAACAAGGAAGCATTTTTAGTAATTTCTGGGAACTAGGAAAAAAAATGATTTAGCCAAATGTAAATAAATCAGATCAAATACACTAAGTTAGATAAATTAAAGAAGGTAAAAAAAAATATTACAAAATAAAACCTTTTATAAAAACTTATAATTCTAGACCATTAAAGCCATACAAAATCAGAGATGCAAATATAGATATAAATGTTTTAATATTTTTTTAAAGATACATAAGTAATAAATAAAAACTTAGTTCTTGAAAATTACTCGTCTTTTATGTAGTAAAATATTGAATATTTTCGATATGAAAGAGAACAAGAAAGGAAGCTAGCTTCGGCCAGCCGAAGCTTATATACCCTTGCAGATCATTCCTATTAATTTACAAATCGCAAAAATGTTAAATTTCCTATTATTTCTCTTATTTCCGATCGTTCCTATGGCAGCTATATGATATAGTAGTTCGATTTTGATAAAATTAAAATCGAAATTCGGAAATATTTAAAAAGAGTCATATCCCAGAGTAGAAGAGAATACAATAAAAACCAACGAAGCAATAATTTATTTCCTATTATATTCCCATTAATTTTCCGATCGTTCCTATGGCAGCTATATGATATAGTCGTCTGATTTTGATAAAATTTTATTCGAAATTCAGAAAAAATTGAAAACTAATATTCCCAAGATTAGAAGGTAATACTTCAAAAAACACCGAAGCTAGAATTTTTTTACCGTTTTTTTTCCGATCCTTCCTATGGGAGCTATAGGATATAGTTGTCCGATCCGGTCGGTTCCGACTTATATACTACCTGCAATAGTAAGAAGACTTTTGGGAAAGTTTCATCCCGATAGCTTAAAAACTGAGAGACTAGTTTGCGTAGAAACAGACAGACGGACAGACGGACAGACGGACAGACGGACGGACAGACGGACATGGCTAGATCGACTCGTCTAGTGATGCTGATCAAGAATATATATACTTTATGGGGTCGGAAACGTCTCCTTCACTGCGTTGCAAACTTCTGACTGAAATCATAATACCCTCTGCAAGGGTATAAAAAGACAGCTATATGATATAGTAGTTCGATATTGATAAAATTAAAATCGAAATTCGAAAACATTTAATAAGACTCATATCCCAGAGTAGAAGAGAATACAATAAAAGTCAACGAAGCAATAATTTATTTCCTATTATATTCCCATTAATTTTTGGATCGTTTCTATGGCAGCTATATGATATAGTCGTCCGATTTTAAAAAAAATTTATTCGAAATTCAGAATTAGATAAAAAATGGCATTTCCAAAAGTAGGAGGCTCTAGGTTCAAAAACACCCAAGATAAATTTTTTTTGCATTTTTTCCCCCGATTATTCCTATGGGAGCTATATGATATAGTTGTCCGATCCGGCTCGTTCCGACTTATATACTACCTGCAATAGATAGAAGACTTTTGGGAAAGTTTTAGCCCGATAGCTTTAAAACTGAGAGACTAGTTTGCGTAGAAACAGACGGACAGACGGACAGACGGACGGACAGACGGACAGACGGACAGACGGACATGGCTAAATCGACTCGTCTAGTGATGCTGATCAAGAATATATATACTTTATGGGGTCGGAAACGTCTCCTTCACTGCGTTGCAAACTTCTGACTGAAATCATAATACCCTCTGCAAGGGTATAAAAATTGGAAAATTCTACCAGAAATATTATTAATAACTTGGTAGGTCCATAATGACTTCATTTAACGAACCAATCCAATGTGAAATTTTTTAAATTTTCCAGCTTCATCGCCAGCAATTATCCCCTTAAGTCATTCAATATTCCCCAGAAATCACAGCCAGATTTGCATTTCACGTGGATCACGCATCACTAACCCAGAGATTGCCCCTTTGGCCATGACTACACCCATGTGCTCCTCCGCCAGCTGAAAATTCGTTAAGCCAACGACTTATTTTCGGCTAAGAGAGGAGACCAAGAGAGAGACAGAGAGGGAAGAGACAAAGAGAGAGAGCACGACTCCTTCGAGCCAAAGTGGAGCAAATTTATGCCCAATTTCATGCGAGTGGCAAATGATTTATGCGACAGGCGCATTGCAATTGCCAAAAAGGATATGTGCGTTGATTTCACATGGCCGCAGGACAAATAACTTCATTACGATTCCCGCATCGAAAACTGAAAATGGAGGAAGAAAGGTTCGCCCCTTTGGTAATGACGTTGGAGTTTGGAGATGTTACCGCTGTCGGCCTGGAATTGGGTATTGCGATTTGGTTTTGGGATTTGGGATTGGCTGGGGACTGGGACTGGGACTGGGATTGGGATTGTAAAATATATGCAAGGCAAATCGCACGATTCTCGTGATGTTGCTCATATTTGGGCACCGTAACAAGCCAGGCAACACGCGACAACAGCAACATCAACAACGGCAACGCGAGAAAATCACATTCTACTTATGGCGTGAATTTCGCGGTCGTCTCCAGGCCTCTTTTATTTTTTTTTCTAAAAGGTTTCTTCCCTGCTTTGGCACTTGGCGCAGCCGAAATTCGATTTGAAATTCCCAAATTTAAATTTAAATGCACCGAATCGAACCGATTGTGATGTGAAATGGCCAGGAAGTCACGGCATTTGAACCATTTGTTTATTTCGGGACAGAGAAAAATCACTAAAACCGTTAGCGGCGTACACATGTTCGTATGACAACGTTGGCCATTAAACGGCGAACAGAGTTCTGTTAATTGCGCAAAGTGCAAATGCAAATTGTGAACTGAAAACTGTGAGCTGTGAGCTGCACACACTGGCCCAAAGGAAAATATGTTAATAAATAATTGGCAGCACGGCGCTGCTCGTGCGGCATTTGCATCTGTGACCTGCATTTAAGTATCTCTGTTGGCCATAAAACAAGTTGGCTGTCGGCTTATGGGATTTCCCTGACAGCCCCGCGACGCCGCAGTCAAAATGTCCTTACCTCCATTTTCCACCTCTCGCAATCTGTTTTCTGCACGCACTTAATTAAGACGACAAGTGAACGACCTCGGTTGTCAGAGGAAAGGGTCTGGGCTCTGGGATCCGAGGTCTTCAGCTCAGCTCGGATCAGCGCCTTAAATATGAATTATTGCCAAAATGCAGGGATGCAGCCAGGGATTGCAGATGCCGGGGATAAGATAAGCCGGGGTACGGGGGAAAGGAGCGCAAGGAGCGTAATTCAGCGAAATTGAACTGGAAGCGATGACCCAACAGCAGTTTAAGGGGAATTTATATAGCCATTAAATAGCCCAGTCAAGTCATGCTAATCAACCCTAGTCCTTTCTCCCCTCCTCTGGGGTCCATATAAAATGCACAAATCTTTTAAGAGGCTGCCCAGCCAAAGATTGCCGACGATCGACAGCGTAATAACAAATAAAATATATTTTTGCGTATTAATAAAAAGGCCAACAACGATTGCACTTCACACCTCATTGAGATTGGCCATAAAGATGCCTTAATAACTCAGCTAAGCCGGGCGAGGATGCTCCTCCAGTCGATTCTGGATCTCCAGGCTCCCCTGGTTCTCCTCTTCCTCCACCCAAGCAGACCTGTCAGTATCGTTTATGACTGCCCATATTTAATTTGCCGGCCCCGACTCGATGGCCAATTGAAGCGTTTTTCGATAAGGGGCAAAATTCATAAATATGAAAATGGCTTCATTTCGTGCACGACGACTGCGGACCGCAGAGTCTCGCCCTTTTCGTATCGCTTAAATTAAAACTTAAATTTCAACACTCGCAGCTTTTGCGATACGGGGCCATATATATTTTATGGCCAAAAGCAAAAGCAAACAACAACCATCGCGTCTCCGTAGCGAGCTGACAATGGGAAAGGCGTTGCAGTTTTATCTGACAAATGCTCGTATATCTCGAAAGTTGTGGCTGCCGCTCGGGAGCTGAAAGCAGAACTGAACTTCAGTTGAGGCTCTGGCTCGGCTCTCCAAACGAAACTGACCCTCACATTCATTTATCAAATGCCGGCGAATATGTCGCCGCGACCAGGAGGAAAGTACTGGCCAGGCCAGGCCAGGGCCACACCTCTAAGCCTCGGAGAATTCCTCGCCAAGAGAGATCCAAAGATCCAAACTCCAAGCTGATCTGCCGGCTACTTCATCATCATCTAAAATGTGCAACGCGTAGTCATGGGCTGACATTTTTGAGTCGCTGGTGGCTGGATGTTGCTGATGTTGCTGTTGTTCCTGTTGTCTATGCCTTGCCCAACGGCAGCAAAAAAAAGGTAGCAACATCAGAAAACGGCGGCAGCAACAACAAACAGAGTGCCTTCCCCGATGATTAATTGACTTTCAAAATTGCTGAAATTTTTAATTTATTATACGCGCCAAAGTGATTAATCAGTAGGAAAAAATAAACAGCCGCGGAGTGAAGGGCTCGAAGGTAAAGCCCGCAATCTTCGAGACTGAAAGTGGCCAGAAAAAAGAGGTAACAACCACAAAAACAGCAATCGAGTGTCGCTACCAATCCTTTTCATCCAGAGAGTTTGAGTTTGAGGTCTTTAATTGCCCACAATGTTGCTGTTGCATTTTCTTTCCTCTTCGATTATGAAATGTTGGTTAAAAATGTAGGTGAGAGCTTTCATGTTTAGAAAGTTAGATGGATCTACCCCAGAACACCCAAAAAAAAGTCATGTATCTTTTAAACTTTTTTTTTAATATCTACTAGTATCTACTAATATCTACTATATCTACTAATATCTACTATTAATTTCATACTAAATATTATAAACATTGTGTAGTTCAAGTTCTTTATTCAAAGTCTAATGTAAACTTTTTTTATGTAGATATTTTTGGAACTCAATAGTTTAGAAATAATGTACGAATTTTTTAGTCTCTATAATAATTTTTTTTGGTGTACCTGGTCCGAATAATTGACAAATTAGGTTCACTTATAAAAAATACATTTCATAATTAGGCTTCCGCTGGCAGCGACTGCGCGATTGCAGCTGCAGCTGCTAATTTATGCAAGGACGATCGAAGGACAGTAGCCTCGACTGCCTCGCGTTGCCTGGGCCACTTATGAAAATTGGATTTTTACACTCCATTCTTGATGGAATGTTTATTGAGCTGTCATGTTGCTGTTGTTGCTCTTGCTGTGCCTCTGCGGCACACAGGCTCAATAATTTAAATATCAAAATTGTTAGCAATTTGCACGCCCCGCCAGCAGCAGCAACTTGGCTAACAACGGCAACAATTGCTAATCAAATTAAGCAATTATCTTGTTACGAGCAGAAAAGAGGAAGACTTCAGCCGCATCAAGTGGCCCGATTGACCAACAAAAGGGAACTTGGAGGCTGGTGGATTCGAGTGGTATCTCCCATGGATCCATGGAGTGCTTGCTGCATTTCATCATTGCCAATCAAAATATATAAAAATAGCTCACACCTCGTCTTGGCCGGGCCAAGACTGCGGCTAAAAGGCAAAGGCGTTGCATTGGGGCGGTGAGAAAGCAACAGGAACATCACCATAGCAACATGGCTACAACAAATGCAAAGTGCATATTGTGCGAGGGCACAAAGCCCGCAGAGTTTATAAAGTCATAATAATGCCAGGGAATACGCTTAAAATGCAATTTATCGCCAGCAACACGGTCCTGTGAGTAAAACTAAGAAGAAAAAAATTGATGACGACGACAGCAGCAGCAGCAACACCAGCAACATCAAGTTGGCCAACCAACTGACAGCCATCAGCGTCAGTCATTTTAGTCAACTGGCCAGCGTCTTTGAGCCAAGTTCGTGCCAGAGAGGAGACCACCTCGTGTCACGCTCCGATTCAGGCCATTTAGCCGGCAATTTGGCAATGAAAATAAACAAAATTCAAGTGATCTCGCAGCCAGCACTCATCTCTAGTGCGATGCTTAAGCCGGACAACTGCGGCTTTCCTGCGGCGCTTTTTAGCCCAGACGCCCAGCCGAATACCGAATATTGGCGGTGTGTTGTTGTTGCTAGTGTTTGGTGCTTGGGAATGGCAACGCAAAGGCAAAAATTAAGACATTTTATAAATTGCGCGTTGTTTGCGAGGCCAAGAAGAAGGGGCAAGGGCAACCCTTAACGTGTTGCGCATTGCTTTGCGATTCGCCATGGCAACTGACCGAAACATTGGCCCATCAACATCAGCCACGGCCAACAGCAACAGCCACAACCGTCCAAAGTCAAGCCATTGCCATTGTCGTACTGCTCATCAGCAACATCATCATCTTGTGGCAGTTGGGCCGGCGGTCGGCCATCAAGGAGGCTTCATTTGATTGCCCAAAACCGAGAGGGAAATCTTACGCCAGTCGCAGCCATCTCCACACCTTGAAATCGCTGCGCTTCGGGCTCTCGGCTAGCTGCAACACTGCAGTGCTGGCAGCAACATGTTGTCGCTGCGATAGTGTGGCTAAAAGTATACGAAAAAACTAGCATATAAAAATAATTTTCTTTATGCCTTTTAACAAAAAAACAGATTTGAAATATAAATTCTCAAAAACTAAAATTATTTACTTAGGAAAATTTTTCGTGTTATTTGTTTAATTTTTTTTCGGGGGTACTCTTTGTAAAATTAGATACCCAAAAATGATAAATATCTTGCAAATTAAAATTAATTTTCAATAACTTTAAGCACTTACAACCAGGGAATAAAACCAGAACCGGAACCGGAACCGATAACCGAAATAAACCGATTCCTAATAGAGAATCGGAACCGGTACCGAGGCCAAAATAAAAATTTAATTTCGAACCGATTACAGTATTGCTGGTACCGGTACGGTTTTGGTACTAATTAACTAATTTCGTTAAAAATCCTGAATAAAAAAATAACCATGTACTGCTCATGTAAGAAAATATCGCTGTAGCAGAAACATTCTATGTCTAAACAACTCGAAAATCTGGCATTTTTGGCGCCACACTACGCGCTTTTTTTTTGATGGAGCCAATATTTCTTTTTTTTTTAGAAAAAAAAAAGTTAAAAATTTACTTAAAATCTTATTTTGTATATTTTATATCAAAAAATCAAATTCATTTTAATGATCTTACATTCAAGTTTTTTTTTCCAAATAAAACTCACATAAATCATTTCATGGGCTATACGAAATACCAAAAAAAAAATGATTAAAATATTATGTATGTAAGTGTAATTATGACTAAACAAACAAAAAATCGCCATACTTCAAAAATTCTTTAAAAATTACGAAAATATTTTTCTACATTTCTTCAGAAATATTTTTCTAAAAAATACAAGACATTTTTTCTAAAGTAGAAGACAATTTTACCCTGTGTAGACTGGCTCCTCTCGCTATCCACTTTTTAAAAAGCGTCCAGTATTTTCGAAATATTTTTTTGGAACTCAGAACAAAATGCATAAAAATTAAGTATTAAGTTTTAGCTCTGGGATAAAGCCAATAAATAAATTACATAAAAACATTTTTCTTCGATTAACATTAACCACTTCTGGTCTGGGATTGTTGCAACATTTGCATGCGGCCAGCCACATGTTGCCGATGTGTCAAATGCCTTGCCGGCCTTTACAATTGGCCACTCCCCCCGACAACGCTATTTTTTTGAATACCCCTGTCTTTGTTAGCGCTATGAGCTTCGTTCTGACCGCTAAACGAAAATTGTGTTTACGATCATCTATTGAGATTTTTCTGCCAGATGCAGCTGCCACGCCCACTCAGCGCTATCACGCCCAAACGCCCGCCGTCATTCGAGTTGCAGTCTGTTTCGTAGTTGTTGTCTAACGCATGTCAATGAGGCAAGTTGCAGCTAAGACTAAAGCTCCTCCCAAAACTCCTTTGGCGAATTTTCATTCCCCATCAGAGAACTCCTCGTGCTGGGTGTGTTCTTCACTTATCTCGCACTCATATTTATGTTAATGTGTCTGTGTGCGCCAAAGATCAAAAGCAAAAGCAAAACGCTAACGGTTCTGTTTCTGGTTCGAGCCAAGTTTCTTGACTGGGGGACAAGTCCACAAGGAAAGTGTCTTGCTGGAAAATTTATGTTTCCTTTGTCTTGCCAATTTTTTGTTTATTTTTTTTATTTTTCGGTTGTGTGGTATTCCTTAGGGTTTAATTAATACACGATCTTGCAGAGCTTACCCAAAAATTAGGTCGCAGGGCGTGGCTCTGCGTTGGGCTAAAGTGCAAAGCGATTAGCCTCAAAAGAGTTGGCCCTAAGAAAGTTTAGCGATCGGCAGAGATATGGCTTGAACCGAGAAAATCCCATGCTAAGCTATAAATATTGCCCAGTCAAGACTGAATTCAATTTCAATTTCTTTTGGCCCCGGTGGAGGCCATCTATCACCAGGTTTCCTCTGCGGACTCCCGAAAGGTTCTCCAATTTCAGCCGCAACTAATCACACACAAATCTCGATTGCAGCTGCCACTAATATTGGCTACCTCTGGCTGCCGTTGCTGCCGCAGAGCATGTTCTCGTACTTAAATTTGATATTTTAATAAATTAAAGCGCATTGAAACTAATGCGGTGAGTACACCCGCCTGGCACTGGCACCCAGCCTTTGGGAATGGATCGCCCGTCCGGCGAATCGGTAGCCGGGGAGTGAGATGCCTGCCAACTGATTGCAATTTGAAATATTCAATGGTCGCGCCGAACAACCAGGTAACAGGAACAAGCGACAAGAACTTCTGTTTTGGCCGGGAATAGGCGACGGAGTTTTAGGAGGCTTCACTTGGAGAAAAGATTCATGGTCGATTTAAAAAGTTAAATATTTTTAATAGGTTTATTCAGTTAAATATTAATCAAATTTTGCAAATAAATAAACAATAAGCAGTAAGAAGTCGCTTATACCTTATAGGTATAAAGTTACTTAGGATAAATGCATGAGAAAACGAATGACTGACTAACTAAAATTCATGGTTCATGTAATATGATATTTATTATGTTGTTTAGTCAACAAACTTAAAATAACCTTCACATTTCTCTTAAATTTTTTTAAAATTTTTTGTTTAAAAGGGTATCTATTAAAATAAGTTTAACGTTAATAAACAATATGTAAAAAATAAATATCTGTCTGACCTAAACTTATCTGGTCCTAAACTTTTCAATATTTTAATTACTATAAATATATTAATCCTCTCTAAAACCTTAACATTTATTTAATTTTAATTTGTTCTTCTTTCTTTACATTTTTTGCTTAGTGTGCCTGAAAAAGTTAGTAGTAGAGAGTGGACTGGATTGCAGCTAGGCCCAAACGCATGATTGGCAGTCCGGACCGTGCTGACCAGGCCAAGTGTAATGAGCAGGGAGCTGTGCTGTTGCGCTGTTGTGCTGCCCACCAGGCCGAGATGCTGGCTGGAATCTCCATCTGCTCCTGGCCGGCTGACTGGCTGACTGGCTGACTGGCCCGAACTGTCTAGCAAACTGCCTCTGCCTACCTACCTACCGGGGCGATCAGCGATAAGTTTGGGGACTGCTCATATACGAAATGGTTTTGAATTCTCTCGTCTAGTGTTTGATTCTTATTAAAAGATTGGCGAAAGCATCTTACAAGCGCATTGCAAATTGCAACTGTCGCTTACCCAATCCGGACTTCTGCTATATGTGTGTGCGGTATGTAGTTGCCTGGCCAGGAACCCAACCCAAATCACACTCACATCCCACAGGTGGGTTTTGCTTAGATACTTTTTCGATGCTGCTGCTGCTGCCTCTGCATACAATTAGCCTACAACGTGGGGCAACAAAATGCGCTTGTAATTTATTTAAAATCTTTCCATTTCCTCCGCACCTCTCTACACCCCTGTGCATTTGAATTGAAATTTCTGGTTTATGAACCATAAACTTAATCAGTGAAATAATCAGCAAAGAGCAAACAAGGCAAGAGTCAAAGGCAGAAGAGCAAGTCAAAGAAGGCTTGGCATTGGGATGGAGAAGAAAAAAATCTGGTCGCAAGGAGGAGGATTTTTTTCTGGCTTCAAGAGAAAAGCGGCAGAAAAAGGCCAGCCGAAAAAAACCCAAAAACTGAAAACTGAAAAGAAAGCCAATGGCAGGGCAAAGTGTTTTTCCTGAGCCGAGGCCAATCTGCACTTTTCACTGACCTGCTGCTCTGCTCGGCCAATTCAGGTGCAAATGCATCTCGGCCAGGCTTATCAAATTCCTGCCAAGTGCCACTTAAGATCCTTACTTCTACTGCCTCCCTGCTAAACTATTTATTCCTTCTAACAGTTTGCAAATTGCTTCTCATGTGGGTTGAACTTTTAATAACACGGCAGGAAGGCAGAGGCAGTCAAAGCGGAGAGAAATCTCAGCAATTTATATGGCTGTGAGTCGGTTCGGTTCGGTTTCAACTGCAGCTTTAAGGCGGGTGCCCGTTTCATGAATGGATTCTCCTCGCTTTGCCTTGGTTTCTTCGGCTTTTCTGGGTTTTCTCGGCTTAAGCTGGCAATGGCCTAAATTGTGCGAAACGAATTCCCGGCGCACCGAGAACAAAAATGTTATTAGATCTGTACTTAAAGAAAGTATTTAAACCCAGTAAAACCCTTTCTCAAAAACGTTCTTTCGATTTCAAAACATAGTGAAGATCAATTCAAACTTAAATTTTCAACAACAAGATGAAATGTTCTCGCTTTGCGGACAACTTTCGTTCGCAGGCAATTTTTATCTCTATTTCAAGATCATTTTTTCCCGAAAAACAAACTTAAGAGTACTTTTGTCTTGATTTTAAAATCGTTTCTTCTCGAATGTATTCTAAAATAGGAAACATTTTATCTTGGCTAAATGAAAATCCTTGAAATATTATATTACAATAATGTTTCAGTTAATTTAAAAAATTGTTTAAATATAATAATTATACTTTATTGTGATTTCGTTTAGAAGCAACAATGTATGCAGTTTTTAAACACCTTAGCCACATTTGTTCTCTCTGCATGAAACGCAATGCAATTACTTATCACAGTATGCTCCAGAGCCAGACATGAGGTGACCATCGACCGATGCTCGCCTGGCATCGAAATTACTTCACAGTTCTTGCCCGTGCCTATGAGTATGCAAATGTCTAGCATGCTGGACACGACTATTACCTGTCACATTGTCAGGTGATTGCGAAATTGTTGCGTTACGCCAGCGCTCGAGCAGAGAAGAGAGATCCCCGAATGCAAAAGTGAACTGAAACTGCAAACTGCGAATGGCGAACGCGGCTTAAATTTGTGGGAAACATCAACTGCGGCTATGGGCGAGACTAAGTGCCCGGGCATTGGGCACTGGCAATGGGCACCCCATTGATGGCAGTTGGAAACGTGACTCGAACGTGACGTTTTGTGCAAACAGGAAGATGCCAACTGACAGTAGACGGCACAACTTGGCAAAACACAGCAACAGTTGGCTTGGCTTATAGTTGGGCCAAGCGGAGAGACAAGAGTTAATACAGTTCGGCGCGGAGTTGACTTGATTGCCGGCGACGTTGGTGGTGGTCAAGGCAGCAAAAAGGAAAAACCGAAACCGAAACCCAAACCTTAAGCTAAACTTAAACCCCAGCCCAAACCCAAAACGGTACTCGCAAAATTACTTTAACTGCTCTGCAACGAGTCTTGCTCTTGCCTTGACTTTGAATGCGTTGAACTTTTGTTTGCATTAACTTGGCCAACAGGCAGAGGCGGTTCCCTTTTGCCAGCCCCGCTGCTTTATCAGCACTCACATCATATTTACAATATGGAAATCATTTGCATTGTAATAATTTACAATTTCGCTGCGTAGGCCGATCTCGGCTGTACTGTAAGTTGGATCTGGATGTTGCAATGTTGGCCTGTTTGGATGTTTGTTGGCCTGGCCTCTCGCTTCGTTGGCCAACAAAGCCCCTTGTAATTGATGAAAGCCCCCCAATCGCTATTAATGTCATCGATAACATTTCGATTCTGTGTCGACTGAGTGGCGATCCTGGGCTCTGGACTCTCTAGTTCCAGGTCCAGGGGCCAGGCTACCAAGACCTCACTTCGGGCCACGAAGAGTTACAAGCTCGTAAACGTCGACAACACAAATCAAAACATGTCACAAACAGTTGCTACGCCTCGAAAATTCCTGGAAAGCCCCAAACAAACGCTTGTAGGTCGCTTACTTCCTGGTGTAAATGCTGTCAGCGCTCTCCGCAGGAAGAGAATGGAAATGGAAATGGCTATGGAAATGGTAATGGTATAGGTAATGGAGATGGAAATGGCACTGGCGATCGCTAATTTATGGGTCTCGTCAAGGTGGAAAGGTTCTAAATAATCCCCGAACAGTTGTTTAAAAAGGTACTGTCGAGAACGCATTTATTTCATTGTTTCCCTAAGCCCTTATCTATTTTTAGGTAACTGAAGATTTTTTTAAAAAAAATAATTTTTTTATTAATTTATTAGTTTTTATTTTTGGTATCTTTAAGTGAAAATTAGTGATCATTTTTATTTTTTACACACATTTATACATTGTTTCTTCAGCTTTCTTCTGCATTCGACGAAAGCTATTTGTTTAGCACGACTTCAAAGCAGCAATTACAAGGAAAACCATGAACACAAATCGAAATTCTTTCCCGAAATTAGCAAACTAAATATTAAATTTACCATTGAACTTACTTATTCATCAATTCTTTAAACTCTTTAAGATTGTTGACAAATAGGGCTGAATTTTAGATGCATTTATTTATAAATTTTTTGTTTTTTTCTTACTTATGTATAAGGTACGGCTTGAATGTAGTCACTGTTATCATAAATCCAAAGACGGTACGAGTCAACTTTAGTATATACTGTGGGATAATGTAACTCGCAAATATAATTTCCATAAGACGCTACGCCCAGTAGAACAAAGTTCGAATCATGCCTGATAACTAATGGTCCACCTGAATCTCCCATACAAGCCGAGTTCTCACCTGGAGCGGTGCATAAAATTGTTGCTGAAAACGTGTTAGTCCACAACTGGCATTCTTCATCGGATAAAATTGGGGTATTGAAGTATTTTAATTTCGGGTCTGAGGTTGGTATGATATTATTGTTTTCAGCTGAAACTGTTCAAGACCGTTAGAAATTAGAAACAAAAAAATAAATAAACTACATCTTACCGTTGACGTATCCCCAACCTGAAACAATGGCTTCAGAGACTTCATAATGCTGAAATATACTTGGTAATTTAGCTGCTTGTATGTAGTCGTCAAATAACAGAGTGATTGGAAGTTTTATCAGCGCAATATCGTTGACCATCAAATGTTCATCATATTGCTCATGTACCACAAAATTATCTCTTTTGACTACCAGTCGTCGTTGGCCAACTTCCGTTTCATCTAATTTGTTAACCGCTCCAAAATAAATTTTAACAGCATATCTGAATAAATAAAATAGGTATATCTTCAAATTATGTAGTTATGCAAAGATATTATTTTTTTTCTTACATATTAGGGTCATCCAGGCAGTGAGCTGCGGTCAGGATAACTTTTTCGGAGATTATTGTTCCGCCGCAAAATGGGGTCCATTTCAGAGGGTCGTGAAGATTGGAAAGATCAAGTTTGTCAAAGAATACTTGGTAGGGGAGTTGCTTAGCACTGGCATAGTTGCCATTGATAATTCGATGCACTTCACTTGAAGTAGTAAACCCAAGAACGATTCCAAGAAAGGTTAAAATAATAATTATTTTGCTCAGCATGTTTGCTTTCTACTGAAAACTGTAGAGCAGGGTTCTTCTTTTATAGGCAAAACAAGTTCCAGGAAGTAAATGGAATTTAAATATTTTCCTAGCTTTAATCATAGGAATTTTAACAAAATATTTTGTTTTTAAAGTATAGCTGTCAACGTAACAAAATATTTGTTAAAGGTAGTTACTTAAACAGCCATTAAGAAAATAGGTGATAAGGTTGTTGAACATTTAGTTGAATATTTTTCTTTAAAGGCATAGATACCATATCAAAAAGTTGATTAATGTTGTTTCTTTTAAAATTTTTCTTTGTTTCACTTCTTAAATAATAATAAAAAACTGCCTGACAATCCCTCAGCTCGCAGAGAAAAAACAAAATAACCAGCAAAAACAATTATCAGATGTCCTGGATTGGCCCAGGCTCAGTTGCATCCCGATTTCGCAACGCCGGGGCAACGCCTTAAATCATTTTAAGCAAACACTTGGTACCAAATGGCCGCCCATTGTATGAACTGCAGAATGCCGCTTGGCTTATCAAAAGAAAGCTTATTAATAACTCATATACATAATGCAGCCAGATCGGAAAAAGGGGCCAGGGGCGAGGTGAAGCCCGGCATAATCACTAAATCAAAACTCCCCGACATGAGAAATGTGGAAATTGAAAAACGTTTCAGCACCGAATGCGAGTGGGTTCCGAGAAAAAACAGCTCCATTGAGAGGCGCACACACAAATAACTCAGCGGCGAACCCAAGACCCCAAGATCTCGGGATCTCCTCAATTGGGAGTCCGAAATCCCAAACCCCAAAACCAACCCAGAACACAGAAACCAGAAAAAGCCAACTGGAAACGCCCAAAGCGCGATACTCAACACTTCGGACAAGTTCTTGACACCAATGGAGCGGATGGGCCAAAAGTCTGGAAAAGGAAAAGGGAAAATATTTTTTATTGGCCATTTCAATTATCTTAATGCACTTTAATATGCCAGGCGAGTTGAAAACTTTTTTACCGTTTCCAAGGCGAGTGTGTGTTTGTGATTATCAGCTAATAAGGCATCAATAAATTTTGGTAAGCAGCAGCCGTGGCCCGAAAATGCCAGACTCTTGGCCAAGACTTCGGCTTACGGCTCAGCTCTCTTGGCCAGATCGCCTCGAGATGATGCCGCAGATTGAGCCGGCCAGATTTCAATTAATTTGCAATAACTTTTGATAAATGCGCGCCTGCGTTTCTGCGTTTTTCGTGGTGGGAAGGGGAGGGAAGGGGATTTAACGTCACACGATAACGAGTTGACGCGATTACCGGGTAGATATGTATTTATGTCTTCCCCCACTTGGGCCAGAACAGAACAACTCCCGTTGGCCCCGAGATAGAGACGACGGGCAGGGCACTTAAGTGAAATCGAAGGTTCACAGTCCCCAGTCCTTTATGGCTTCCCCGAAAAATGCCAAATATCCCCGACGGCCATATCGTTTTATTAACTTGCAATCAAACTTTATGCCGGCCGGAGAAAAAATGCCAAACGATCAGTGTAAAAGTCGCATGCGACAAATTTGCCGCAGACCGCAGAAGTCCACGGAATGCGGGGAATGAAATTTGAAAAATTTCATCAATGAGCGAAAAGTTAATAAAAAATAATTAATTTAAGCGAATTGGCCGGCGCACAGGGCGGGGCAGCAGTCGGCATTGGCATCGGCATCGGAATTGGCGCTGCAAGCGCATTTAAATTGAATAAAAGTTGCTGAGAGACAAGCGAGGCAACATTGCAACTGCAACTGCTATTTGCCGCTGCCGTTATGCGCTTAACATCTTGGCATCCAATCAATTAGTTTTTATGCGCTTCCATTGCCAACTGTTGCTGTTGTTGCTGGTCTGGGCCAAGCCTTCTTTCTCTTCGTCAGCCGTGTCAGCAACAAATTGGCGAAGGGACCCGGCGACAACTTGCAACCACGGGCACAACGGCAACTTTGCAACTCTTTGCAGCTCTCAATGGCAATAGCAACTGCCACAACCACGATGACAACGGCGCGGACATCTCGCAGCTGCATTAACACTGCACGGGAAAAGGGAAGAGGAGAGATCATTTTCAACTGGTTATTAAAAGGCCGATATTGCTTATCGCGGTAAGGTTTTCCATGTCTAGGAGGAAAATAAAAGCTCTGCCTTTCCTTGATGGAAATCATTAATTAAAATAATAAATATAAATCAATTTGACGCCTTATGATTTGAAACGTTTTAGAAAAAATGAATAATATAGAAAATTAATATATTTTTTATAAAAAAACAAGAGAGAACGCTATAGTCGGGTGCCCCGACAATCAGATACCCGTTACTCAGGTAAAGGGTGTGCGAGGGAGATGGAGATAGAAACTTTGAACACGCATAACTTTTTAACGAATGGTCCGATTTGAAAAATTTCTTCTACATTTCGATAGGTATTGATAAACACAATAAAACTGCATTTTTACTTTTCCGAAATATTGAAATTTTTAAAATCGTATATAAGCGATTGTGGGCGTTAGAGGGGGCGTGGCACCTTTTTGAAACAAACTTGCGCTGCGTAGGAACTCCTAGAATCTGCATGCAAAACGCCAATCTTCTAGCTTTTATAGTTTCCGAAATCTCAGCGTTCATACAGACAGACAGACGGACAGACGGACAGACGGACAGACGGACAGACGGACAGACAGACAGACGGACAGACAGACGGACAGACGGACATGGCCAGATCGACTCGGCTAGTGATCCTGATCAAGAATATATATACTTTATGGGGTCGGAAACGCTTCCTTCTAGCTGTTACATACTTTTGCACGAATACAATATACCCTTTTACTCTACGAGTAACGGGTATAAAAACCTTATATAAATAATGTAATGTCGTAAAAAAAATTAAAACTTATAACCATGAAGAAAAACTCAATAAGTTTCACAAAGAATCACTCATATATTTCTTAGTACTTTTTATTAAGGATTTTAAAAGATATCTTCATTTACCAAGAGTTTGATAACACGAATCCTTTGCATAATATTCTCAATAAATTTTGTACAATAACATTTCTTCTTTGTTTTAATAACGATCTACAAATATAACCTTTATTTTCTGTGTAGACAGCTGAAATCCTATTAAACTGTATTTTTATAAGCTTATATCCCAATCGATTTCGGTCAAACGAACAGGCAACGCAATCAGGTTAAACACTCTGCTGTAATTATTTCAATCGCTTGTAGCCTTTAGGCCAGTTCAACCAGCAGTTTCTGCATCTGCTCAAATGTGATACTTTCCCAAAAAAAAAGGAATAAAAAGAAAGAAAGAAATATCAAATGCTGACTTAAGTCTTCGGGCCTGGGTGAAATGTTATTCAAATGGCTTTCAAATGCCAACGAAATGTGCGCAGGTTTGCGGTTTCTGCGATTGACAAATCAATTTGGCGATGGCTTTTGGGGCTGGGATTTGGTTGCATTTTTTTTCTCCATCGAAAGACGGAACCAACACCTGCTGGCTGATGGCATTTCTTATTCTTTTTCGGCTGACCGAGAAATCCCCGCTAGCCGACACCTTCGAGTCGAGGCAGCCACGTCGATCAAAGCCATTCGAACACTTGGGAAATATATGCGCATTGCTAAGCAGTTGGTTAAGAGGGAGGGGGGGATGATCAGGGGTGGGGAAAGGGGGGCGGTAAGGTGGTAAGGTAAATCGACGACAAGCTGGCGGCAGCTACGTCTGCATAAATGCATGAGGATGCCTCCAGCCGCATCTGCATTTCTGTGGCGGCTTAGCACCAACTGCCAATGGCTTTTGGCCAAGTCATTCCCGCTTGTTGCTGGTTGTTTGTGGCTCTTGCTGTTGCTGTTGCAGTTGCCATTGTTGCTGTTGTCCAAACACAACTGAAGTGCTAAAAACATTCCAATGTCAGGTATTAGCAATTTAAGTTAACCCGCTTCCCTCGCCGCAGGAATCGCCACTCAAAGACTCCTTTTGGCTCTCGGGTTTTGGTTTTGTGGCGGCTTCGTCTGACGAGTCCACAAAGTGATCCTGAAGAAAGGAACATTCTCCTTTGATTGCCACAATGTGGCTGTCGATGTGGACGCAACAAATTAGACAGCTTGCTAATCTACTGAAAGCGTTTCTTCTCATAAATCATAAATGCCAATAGTCTGGGGATGTTTACAGAGAAGGATATATTTTTTACTTGAAGGTGTAGGTGTTATAATAAGTAGAATGCGCTTATTCCTTTTAATATAAAGACATGAAACAGTTTTAAACAAATTTTAAAGATAAATATTTTTTAAGAAAATTCACTAATACCAGAATATATCATACCATCTATTTGCAAATCAGTGTAATCAATTCTATTAATTTTATTTATAAAGAAATAATACAAAAATTTAAAACAAATTTTTAAGGAAAATATTTTAAATTAAATATTAATTTAAATTTAAATTAAATAAGTTAACAAAAGTTGTATGAAATATGGTATTTGCAAAAAAGTAAAATACTTATTGGTATCTTTAAGCACTAGAATCATTCTCAAATATTTTTATTTACTCAGCCTTTTTTCGAGATCCAGTTTTCAAGTTTACTCTTCACAACAAAAATGAAATATAATTATTTATCTAATTATGTTTGTTGCACTCACTTTAATTTCACTGCCTTAGGATCTTTTGCATTCCTCAAAATCAAGTTGGCATTGCCGAGGGACCTTAGGGGAGGCAGCCAAAAAAGTGTCCAGAAAATGAGGCTCAAAGGGGTTATGGCCAGGGGGAAAAGGGTGGCTGGCATGGGGGCTGTAGGCTGGGGGCGTGGTCGGCTGGGCAAAGCCCAAAGGCTTAGCGCGATTCTCTGGCTGGTTGTTTGTGTTAATTGAGTTGTTTGCAGCTTGTGTTGCTGTTGCGGCTTCATGTTGCTGCTGCTGCTGTTGCTTGTTTCGTTGCACATTCGTTCGTTTGTTGCATTCATTCCGTTAAGATTTTTTTTAAACACACGGCCAGTTGTTTGGCTGCTGTGATTTTTGTGTTCTCCTGTTGTTCTATGTCTGCCCGAAGTCCCCTTCCCCTCGGCGGACTGTTTGCAATTTTACAGCAATTAGTGCTGCTTGTGTACACTGTCAGTTATTCCTCTGCAGATTTTCAAGTCAAGTGAGTGTTTGGGTTCGTGGCCGTTGTGTTTTTCCGTTTTTCCCCTTGTTTCTTAATGTCGCGCGCATCAGGCGAAATGAGTCATGGGAGCTGCGCTTTATGTTGCTGCTGTGTCTGATGTTGCTGCTGCTGTTGCTGTTGCTGTTGCTGCTGCTCCTGGCAGGCTGACTAATATGCGAGACTCTGAAATTGAAAAACGGACACTAAATTAAGAAAGACACAACTAACTGACACAGACGTCGCACTCTAAATGCCCTTACTTGATGGAAAGATGATTCATGCCAACAGAAATAAACTAAAAATTTAACTGAAATTCTTAAATTAATTCTTAATTAACTCCTAGTTTTCGGGTTTTTCTTATCCCACATGCTCTCGGGACTCGGGCTTCTGCGCTCGCGATAAGCCAAGTATATGGGCAGCGGCGTGTCCTCCGGCAACCGATCCCGTCCAAGCTTGATGTTCATAAACCGATCCATATCCCTTTGCTCGCGATTCTGATGGCTGGCGTCCGCTATGTTCCGCAGCTCTTCGTCATAGGATCCCCACCTAGGTTGCCCCGAGTTTCTGGTCCGGCTGTCGCGAATGGCCTGAATAAGCGCACTTGTGGATTCGGAAGCCCGGTTAGCCCTACTCATTTTAAATAGATTTCTACTGATTTTAAAGGAGAACTTCTTTTACTTATTTATTGTATCTAGCTTTATGCAAACATAAATTTCATCGCTAGCTGTAGGGTTACACCCTATTCTTTCTATTCTTTCTATTCTTTCTATTCTATTCTATTCTATTCTTTCTATTCTTTCTATCCAATAGAAATTTAAAATCTTTAGTTAGGTAGTTAGTACTGACTTATTTTTAGGTTCAGTGATTTATTTTATTATACCCGTTACTCGTAGAGTAAAAGGGTATATTGTATTCGTGCAAAAGTATGTAACAGCTAGAAGGAAGCGTTTCCGACCCTATAAAGTATATATCTTCTTGATCAGGATCACTAGCCGAGTCGATCTAGCCATGTCCGTCTGTCTGTCCGTCTTTCTGTCCGTCTGTCCGTCTGTCTGTCTGTCTGTCCGTCTGTATGAACGCTGAGATCTCGAAAACTTCAAAGTTTTCTATCTCCATCTCCCTCGCACTCCCTCTAGCTGAGTAACGGGTATCTGATAGTCGGGGCACCCGACAGTCCTCCACAGGCTCGGAGGACTGACGCTGCGCGGCTCCCTGTAGGCCAAGTAGATGGGCAGTGGCGTGCCACTTACCAACCAGAAAAATATATTTAATCGATATAACAATATCGGATATGGTGAAAATATTTTTATATTTTTTTGGTAAAAATACAAATTAATAAATAAACAAGAAAAACTATTAGAAAAACAAATTATTTAATATTACTAATTAAATGTGTAATTTAAATATGAGAACGCCATCTTCTTGAAAAACTGTCATGCTTATCGGATAGAGTACAGAATCTAAACGCATGGCACTCGAACACGCCCAAGTAGAAAAATGGGTAAAGATTTGCCACAGACAAAAGCCAAAACAAATATGCAGTGGGACCCACAGAGACCCCCAGCAAAAGCAAAAGCCAATTCGCTGGTGCAGCAACAAAAAACGTTTTGTGTCACAAAATATTTGAATGTAAAGTGCGCCTCATGACTTGTGAGCTCTATAGACTCGGTCTCGATTGCAGCTTTGGTTTGCTGTCTTTATTCCCGTCCCTGCTGCGATATTCGAGCTATATCTATACTATAGCTTTGGCTTTGGCCATAGCTGACGTGCGCCTGCGCGACCACGCCCCCTCCACCGCACCGCCCCATCGACCGCTCGGCTGGATCACTAATTGGTCACGACAGCACCGAGCTTTGGTTTCTTTTTTTCTACGATTTTTCAGCTCTTTGCTACGATTCTCTGTTGTTTTTTGGTTTTTATTCGATTTTTTTTTGGCTAAGCGAAAAGTAAAATCCATTGAATTTGGCAAGAGGCCGTTGCGATTTCGTTTGGCCAGCTAGCAGACTGAAACCTTCAATTTTGGTAGCTTTTCTGCCGCTCGCAGACAGCCAGCAAAGCCACCTACCTTTCGGCCAAGTCAAGTCCCCCCAAGATGGGGTATTAAAGTTTAGCGTCGCAATTGATTTTAGTCGTCAGTTTTATGGGCTTTTGATTTTTCTTCATTGTACCTGGCTGATGTTTTGGCCGCAGCAACTATGGCGCAAACTTTAGACAATTCGCTTCGTTTGGCTAAATTTATTCGATGTTTTATTATTGAATATAATTTTAAATGGTTTTTTAATCATTTTTTGATGTTTGCCCAAATGGCGTGCTATTATTCAAGGGGCCAAACATTTAAAAGAATCTTGCTTTTCGGTTGTGCAACATGCGATAAATTACAATCGGATTGAGAAACGTGTTGAAGTGAATATTTGATGAGCTTACTTTTATTTCAAATAAAAAATGTGAAAGTAGGTTTCCTTGTTGTGTAAAATTATATTTATATTTTATTTTAGATTGAACTCCCACACTTATTATTTGGGCTCCTGATTTATGGCTTCTCTTTAGTGCCGGGAATAACAACAATAAACATTTCGGCAACCGCCGCAGGAAGGCGACCGACCGACAACGTCATTCATCAAATAAAATTTACTTAATGAAATTAATAAATAAATTATGATATAAATCTTGAACAGTCGCCGAATTGCAGCCGCAACGTTGTCGGTGTTGCAGCAGCAACATTTTTATTAAAAGCTCTAAATTATTGGCAGTCGCATGCGATGCCGACAAACGAGCCTGGTCAGCTGCTGCTGTTGCTGTTGTCGATGTTGCTGCTGCTGCTGCTGCTCCGGAGCCAACCAGCAACAGCAGGCACACATTAACGAGCAAATGTCAATTTCCAGGCAATCTTTTTGCAATTTCTGGCTTTTTTAGTTAATAATTTTTGGCTGTACCGCCGGAGTTGCCGCCGTCGATGTGCAGGAGCAACAGCAACAACTTCGTGTCGGCTTTCGTAATGTGCAAAGAAATATTTGCGGCTAGTAAAATTAAGTTAATAATTCTTTTTTTTCGCTTTTGAGTGTTTTTAATTGGGTACGGAATACTCTACCATAAATTAGGGTCATTTAAAACTACTCAAAGTAAGGCAACCTTAAGAACCTAAAGTGGCATTGTTTTAATAAATATTATTTGGGTAATGTTGTGATTAAATAAATTTTGGTTAATATAACAAAATATATTCCATGGATTTTATTCGTTAAAAAGGGTATTGCCTTTTCTTGATAAAGCCATTAAATTTTTCTTTCTCATTTGTGTTGGGCACTTGATAAATTTCTGAACTCGCCGACAAATATTTTTCTGGTTTCCTGATCGGTTGTTTTTTTTCTTTTGGGTTTTTGCTGCGCCACGTAAATGTGTCAAATATTGACAATTTATATGAAATCGACATAGGTGCCTTGGCCAAAAAAGAAAAGAAAACAATCCTAACAAAAACTGATTTTGGCGACTGGCAAGAAATATGATTTAAATGCGTTTTTTGGGTCGATGCAATAATTTTTCTATGTCTTTTTTCTCGTTGCATTTGCAGTTTTGATTGCTGTTGTTAGTTTGGTGTTGTTTCCAATTGCTGTTGTTCTTGGTGTTGCTGTTGCAGTTGCATTTGCCATTGCCTGTGGTTGCTGTAAACAGGAGATTGTTATTTGCAACCCGCTGTGCGTACACCGCAAACTGGACAACTTAATTTGGCTAAAGTCGCTTGTTAGTGTTGCTGCGGTCTGGCCGGCCATTGTTGTTGTTTGTGTTGCTGGTGTTGTTGGTGTTGCTGGTGTCGCAGTTTGCGGTCCACGCTCACCACATCATATCACATCCGAGCGCGGAATGCCAATTGAGGCTCCGAGATGAATATGAAGATGAAGCAACCGCGATTTTTGCCTTTTTTTGCCGCTTTTTTCAGATATTGAAATGGCGGGCCAGCAACTGGGACTAGTTTCCCGCATATCGAATGCAGTTGGGATAGAGTCACAATTAGGGGAACACGAAATTAGAATGCAAAGTCAGGTTTTAATTTGAAACCAGAGACGGAGAGATCCTTAACGGTAATTGTTAGCCTATTTTTCGATACTTTATATAAGTAAAGCTATTCCCTTTTCAAAAGATATTTCACAGTTTAAAATTTTTCAAAATATTTTTTTTATTATTATTATTATTTTATTATTTTTATTTTAATAAATGTTCTCGTTTTCAGAAAAAATAATAGGGATGACATTAGTGGCAAAAAGTATTATTGTAATTTTTTTATAACGGGAATTTAAATTAATAATAATATAATAATGGAACAATTCTTAACTTTAATCAAACGTAAATAAATTAAGAATGAGTTCACATATGTATATAATAGCTGCTTTCTTCATAGTTTACATTGAACCTAAGCGATACTTCCACTGAAACCTTCAAAGTTTTATCATCTCTAATTCGAAAAGTTGTCCTGTGTGTCATATTTCTTTCTCCTTTTTTTGCAGCTCGTTAATTGCTCACGTCATTGATTAATTTGTTGACTGGCGCGGCTTAATAATCGCCACACGACTGCGGGAAAAACAATGCAGCCAGGGAAAACAAATCCCCGGCTGCAATGCGGCGATATTAGCTGCAACAATTGCAACTGCGGCAGTTGCAACATGAAAGTTGTCGCGTCACAGGCAGCAGCAGCAGCAACAAACGACATTTATCATGTTAACCTTTGGAGTGCATTTGTCTAGACGTCTTCAACGAGGGTTGATGTTGCTGTTCTTGTCGTTGTCCCGACAAATGCGGAAGAAAAAAAGCGGTTAAGGTCCCGCAGGCGCAAAAAGGAATCATAATAATTTGTAATAAATTAACGCCTCGTATGTGTTATGTGTGTGCTGCAGTGTTGCATGTTGCCTGTTGCAGTGACAAACATCGCAACAACATCGGCGGCAACACCTAGCATTTGGGCCTACGAAGGATTAAAACACGCCCAGTCTCTGAGACTCTGCGACTCGTCGTCATCTTCATTAAGTCAAGGCGCGTCGTCCTCGAGTGCAAAGTCAACCAGACAGCACATATGTGGCATATGGCACTGCCTTCTGCCCCCCATCCTCCATTTGGCCATGTTGCTATAACCCTTTTGTCTAATTTCACGCTGTCGTTCCTCATCAAAGACTGACGCGCGTCCCCGGCGAGTAATTCATCATTTCGCGTGACGTACTCCGGAGTCCTCTTCCTCGTCCTCCTCGGAATAACCGAATCCCCAACATCAACAGCAGCAGCAGGCACATAAATTCTCAAGTGCCAAATGCATTTTTTATATCGCCATTTGCCGACGACGAGAGCGCCTTGCCTTTGACTTGGCCTTAACTCCTGTTGGCGTGACACAATCGACAAGTTGAAAGCAGGCAGCGCAGTTGAATTGCTTGATGTTGATGTTGCTGTTGCTTATGTGTTGCTGTTGCTGTTGCCGCTGTCCCCATCGTTAGCTGCTAATTATTCAAATTAATTGTTTCGCCCCAAAGACACGCGCACGCGCAGCTCAAACGCCAATCAACTGGAGACACTTGGGAAGAGAAGAAAAGCTGGGGGAAAATAACACCCAGTTGACAACTGCAATATTTGTGGGGGCCCAAGCAAGACAAATTATTGCAATTGCCGGTTCTTAATGGAAAATGAACATCAATGAAATTTAATTTAAATTGTTTAAGTTAAAGAGACACTCATTACCATATGTCTAGTTTTCTAAGGAAACTAATTATTCTAAACAAATAAAAAATTGAGTTCAAACTTTAAAGGACAAAAGATTAGATAAAAATCATAACAAATTGTTTATTATACAAGGGTAAATGCAGAATATTTTTAAATTAAAAAAAAAACCAATTACCCTAATATAATAATAATAATATTGCAATATTTAAAAATGTATACCTTCGTTAATAAATATGAAACATAAATAATAAGTTACGCTTTAAAGATTTACAGTATGTAATTATCTATAAAAGGAGAGTAAATTTAATGTATGTATTTAAGTTCTTCTTAATTAACTGTTCGTTATACCGAACTTTTCCATTAACCCAACAATTAAACCACTGCCCACCATTTATAATTGAGTTATTAATGATTGCATGTACTGGTTATGATTGTATCCAGTCTCAAATCGGTAAGACTCCTTTCGGGCTGCCAACTTTTTGTTGTTCTACATGCTGCCGTTGTCAGGCAAACAAATAGAAATGGCAATTCGAATGCAAAGTTTAATTTTTTGCTGGGAGTTCCAATTTAGGTCGCCATGGGCTGGCAGCCTTGTCCATTGCCTGTCACGTCTCGGATTTGCAAAGGCTGAGAAAAAGAGGCGGTGCCACTGGGAGGGCGTAACACTTATGATTCGATTGGGACGGAAAAGTAGAAAAGTGTTATAAAGGCCACTACTCTGAATTTATTTGATTCTTGCACGATATCCATTTAACCGAAGAAGTTGACCTCTAATGTTCAGAACATTATACTGAAACCATTTTTTATCATAAGTCAGTATTTCCTTTTAAAATATAAGAACCCTTTAAAACCAGTTGCAGATTGAGTTGTATTTCACATTCCATCGACCATCCATTCCTGATAAAGAAAACACGACTAAAGGACGAATGCAAAACAACTCCATTTATAATTTCTTGTTTCATTTCGTGGTTTATGAACCCAAATGGAAACTATTTAAATTTATTTGATTAGACTTGCCAATACCCTACCAAAATATCTCCATAACTTTGAGATTTTTCTAAATTAAATTTTTAAAAAATCAGCAAGCTTCATTTAAATAAAGCAAAGATTAATTTGAATTTAAGATGAGCCAAAGATTGGTACTTTCGCTGGTCGGAGCCATTTGATTATAGGGTATCGCTAAGTAAACTGGAAATGGTGGGCACATTTTTCTTCATCCCCGGCCAAGATTAGCATCGATTTCTGGCTACTGTGGTAGTTGTTGCTTATGATTGCCAGGCGAATCTCTTGCAGATGCTGCTGTTTGTTGTCAAAAGCGGTTATTTTGGTCTTAAATGGTTTGGGAATCGCAGAACTGAAATGAAATCGGCAAGCAAAGCGAATACAACAAAAAAAACCCTAACCAAAATTGTTGGTCCCGGCCAACAATGTCCGAAGATTATGACGACTTTTTGAGAGAGCGAATGGGATGGAAGTGAAAAGCGGTAAGGGAACGGAAAAAAAATACAACAGCGAAAACGTTTTTGGGGATAAATGTTAAACGAATGTTTATGCAAATTAGAAGCGATCGCCGCTTCTGTTTGATGTCCTTCGCCAGAAAGCAGAAAGAGTTGTTGCAGAGCTAAAAGGGGGGAAACCCTCGATTCCGCCAGCGATGACGATGATGAGATCAAAAGCCGCCCCTTTCCCCGCCGAAAAAGCGTTGCCAAAGCGATTTCAGGCAACACTGGTAGCGAGATTAAGGCCGATACCAAAAAAAAACTGGGCCCCAGAGACCGGCAAACGGTAGCTGCAATTTGGCATAACATTTGGGACAGCAGTTGGCCAACAAAATCAAAAGCCAGTTAAAAGGTAAGCTAAGGAAATAACCGGGATCGGGGAGACATTTGTTTTGGCTCTGGGACATCGGCCAAACAAATTGCAATGGGAACGGTACCGAAAGAGAGAGAGACCGGGAGAAATGACTGATTGAGCGAAATCGGAAACCTTGTAATTACGTTAATTACCCGGCCAGATATTGGCGTTGCATTACAATTAACTCCCCGTTCATTAGAACGCCATATAGTAGACTCCGCCGAAGTAGCAGCCAATCAGCACTTTCGAGCACTCGAGAGCCCGTTTTATCTGCACCGCCATTATTAGCCAAATTGAACCTTAAAATGTCACAAAGGCATTAAGCGAGCGAGGATCTGGGGATCCCACAGAGTGCCGGTGCCGCCTTCGGGTAGTTGGCTGCAGCTGAAGAAGATCCCAGAGATGCACTGGCAGAAAAATAAGTATTAATTACAATTACAAAACAAGAAAGAACGCTATAGTCGGGTGCCCCGACAATCAGATACCCGTTACTCAGGTAAAGGGTGTGCGAGGGAGATGGAGATATAAACTTTGAACACGCATAACTTTTTAACGAATGGTCCGATTTGAAAAATTTCTTCTACATTTCGATAGGTATTGATAAACACAATAAAACTGCATTTTTACTTTTCCGAAATATTGAAATTTTTAAAATCGTATATAAGCGATTGTGGGCGTTAGAGGGGGCGTGGCACCTTTTTGAAACAAACTTGCGCTGCGTAGGAACTCCTAGAATCTGCAGGCAAAATGCCAATCTTCTAGCTTTTATAGTTTCCGAGATCTCAGCGTTCATACAGACAGACAGACGGACAGACGGACAGACGGACAGACGGACAGACGGACAGACGGACAGACAGACAGACGGACAGACAGACGGACAGACGGACATGGCTAGATCGACTCGGCTAGTGATCCTGATCAAGAATATATATACTTTATAGGGTCGGAAACGCTTCCTTCTAGCTGTTACATACTTTTGCACGAATACAATATACCCTTTTACTCTACGAGTAACGGGTATAATTACTTTAAGGGAAGTAGAAAAGGAAATAGTGTGTTAAATAAATTAAAGATACTATCTAGATAAACATATTTTGAAGATATTGTAGTTATCAAGATCTTTTCGTATTTAAAATCATTTAATGGCTTGGAAAACTCGAGATCCAGAAGGATTTTAAAATGAAATATCCTTCCTTTTATCACTTTTTGAATTTAAAATGTAAAATAAAATAAAATCCTATACAAATTTTAAGGAACCATAGATATCAGAAAACAATATACTTAACGGTTTGCCATAGGATACTGGTTTCAATATTTAAATGGATCAATGTTATCATTATTTTTTCAAATTTATAACTCCTTTTCCTCACAGTGCACTCAGCTCAAGCCTTCGCTGGCAGGCCGCTCTTAAGGCCAGATAATTTGCGACCATTCCACATTGATGGCATATCGATGATGAGATGATGGCGCTGATACCGCCTCTCGAGTGGATGTGGATCGCTCCCTGTGCGCGAGAGTGTGCAAGCTGGAGCCGGCATGCAAATATTGTCACAGCGACGACCCCGACAAGAAGCCAAAATGCAATTGGCAACAAGTCGAGAGGAGAGCCAGAGCCACGACAGCGGTCCGGCCTGTCCAGATCGTGTAGATAGTTAAGATCGCTTATCGGACTGAATTATGGCAGAGCTAAAAGCCTGCCAGAGTAACTTTTCCCCGGCACCGGACTCCGTTTTTTGATGTGTGTCGATTGCGTGCCGGCTATAAATGAAATTTGTTATGCATTCAGTTTTGTCAGCGACCTTGAGTCGCGGCTCTCCGATCTAATTAGTATAACCAGCTGGTCAAGAAATGCAATCCAATCTTTCAATCGTGCCGCTCCCGTCGGGAATCGGTGGATGGCTGATGGCTGATGGTGGATGCAGGCTGAGGCTGCCAGAGATAGGCCACAAACTTTCGATTTCGATTTCACCTGCTCGAGTGCAGTCCCAGGTATCCGATCTGCTGGCAATTCAATTAAAGCCAGCAAATGTCGAAATGTTATCGAAGTCGACAAACAAACTTTTTCAGCAACTCGGGCTCAATTGGCAATTGCAAAATTGAAACTGCAGACTGTTTTCGTTTTTTCTATGCTGTGTATTCAAGAATTGAAAGGGGTATATGGGGTTCAAGAGAAGTTATATAAAGTATTAAGCTTAAACTTTTATAAATTCATAAATTCTTAAAGTTTAAAAATAATTACAGAAATGTTAAGTATACGTATCGTTGTTCATATAATGTTAATGATATTTAATTGTGATATTAAATAAATAATTAAAACAATGAATTAATTTTTAATCTATTTGTAAAGAAAATAATATAATATCCCAGACTTCCTTTACTTTAAGTTTATTTAATTATGGGGTATTTAACTAAAATTGATGTACCATAAATAGTTAACAGTTCTAAAATTATTTATCACAAGATATTTATATAATTGGGATAAAAAATAAATAATTAGAACATGGAATTTGTTGTTAGTCCAAATTAAATTAAAACCAAGTCTTCTTTTTATTTTTAGTTTATTAAATTTAAAGTCAAATAATGATTTTAGTTTTTACTTAAATATTGGTTGATTTTTCTTTAGGAAGTACCTTCTAGTCCAAAAACATGACCATAGCTTTCGGGTTATATAGTTTTTGCCCCTATCTTTTTTAGCCTGCCCCATGCCGCGTTCAAATTGAATGTCGTGGCTAAAAGTGAAGTTGGTCTAGGCTCTGACTGCTTTTTATTGTTGCTGCGGTTTCGCTGGTGGCTGGCTCTAATATGACATCTACTAATAACAACGCCGTGGCTCCGAGCTCTCGGTTCGCCAGTAAGGGCCAGCCATTCACTTACGGAGTCACCGTTTCGGGCCCAGCCGTTCGGGCCAAGTCGAGTGCATTGGTGAAAAGTCATAAGGCAGAAAAGTAGAAAACCGCAGCGGGCCAACCAAACAAACACAAAAAAAACGGTTTGTTTTGGTTCAAGTTGTCGTTAATGGCATGGAAAAATGTCAGGCAGAAAAAAGGTTTGCCAAACGATTCATTTTTTGCTCTGTGTGTGGGTTATGAGTTATGTGTGTGGGGAACTAAGCGACATTTTGCTAAATGATTCACAGAAAGAACAAATATAATTGAATTGAATTTGCTAGAATCAATGGAGCGTGAGTGATACGCTCGAGGGGAAATCAATATACGCAGACACATAGGAGAAGAAATCCATTTAAAATTTGTGACATTTTCAATTAACATTGGAACTTTATTTAATTTACCTGTTTGAAAGAAAAGGTAAACGCTGAAATATTTTTCACTGATACTTAAATCCAAACTGCCAGAGATAAAAGTAATCAAGATCGCTGATCCTCACTTGATATATTTATCACTCTCAGTGGAATTGAGTTCTTGGCTGTGTTACGGATTCCTGTTTCCCATCCGCAGCTCATTATAAACGCCTAACTAGCGATGACCTCGCATTAATTTTATTATCCCTAAATACATTGCAAGTCTTTCAGGTGTGTGGAGGCCTCTAATGGGACATTAAAGCCAAAAGCCCCCAACTTGAACGCAGCAAGGCGACTATAAAAAATCGACATCAACCGCCGAACGACGACGGCAGCCTCTCAAGTCGCCAGTCGGGGCAAAAAAAACAAGTGCCCATAAAATATAATAAAAGGAAGTGCTTAAAACTTGCACCAACAACTAAGGGGGGTTTGCAGTGCAGAACTGCAAGTACATTGGCTTAGATGAGGCTGGCTTCTTGAGGGACATTGAGGGGCAAAGGGAGGGCTTTGGACAGGACTCCTTTTGCATAGTTGGTGTCTAAATTTATTACCCGCGATCTAACACGATTTCTCGCACTTGTACCTACAATAATCATTATATGCAAACACACAAACACTCACATACACACACAAACGCCTGAGCATGGGCCAAAAGAAAATTACATGCGCCAAAGCTTTTTGCATATTTGGCATGCAACAAAAGCAAAACTGAAAACGTAACAAGTGCAGCGGACCAGCTTGGGAAACTGGTCTGGTCTTCCACGGAATGAGATGCCCGAAGAGGCACAGTCCAACCTGCTTAAGACGACCCATTAAATGGCCTTAAAACACTCACTTTGCAAGAATTTATAATTCCTAAAAAATGCAAAAATAAAATTATTTTAGAATATAAATTCACTAAATTTACTAAACAGTATAAAATATTTAAGCAATAATATTATTACTTCACTATTAAATAAATACATTTGTGAATATTTTATAGAACGAATATTTTAAAAATATTATTTCTATTTCATTTGGGGATAAATATTTTTGTGAATATTTTATATAACTTTTTTAAGTGAAAAGTGTATTGCCTACTTTTCGACAGATTTTAATTAAAGATTTCTCAAACTCTGAAAAATAATGTTATATAAACCCAAATTCATTTTATTTCTAATATTTTATCTTTTTTAACTTACCTTCAATTTCTAATATATTTAATATTTGAAGCTATCGATGTTTTTTACTGTACTTGCTCTTGTGTCTTGGTATTCGTGTGTGGATATAGTTTATGTATTATATAATTCGCTGGTCGCTGAGCGGAGAGATGCCACCAGGCAAAAGGCGCAAAGCCTTGGCTCTAATGAGGCGTGGTTCCAAGTGCAAATATGCAGGGTAGGGGTAGGGCGTATACCCTGCATGTAAGATGGGGTATGCCAGATAAGTGGGTGGCGAGGACAGGGAAACTTGATAATGAGATGCAATGAGGAGATTATTAATTGCTTGGCAGGCAGCATCCAGAACAACATCTTAATGCGTTCAGCTGGCAAATTACAGGGTATACTATGGTGCCTAAGCCCTGCTAATCACCAGCCAACCAAGCCTGCTGTCTGGATACTATAAATATGTTGCTGCTGCCGCTGCTGCTGGCTAAAAGAGAATAAAAATGTATTTATATGTATAGAGAAATTCAGGCATGAGATTACAATCGCTTGTAATAAATACCTTAAGTATCGTATATATCAGTAACCCAAGGACGTGGATCGTAAGTCAAGCCGAACATTATTATTAAGCGGAGCCACCAAGCGGAGCGGCCACTCGAAGGCGGGCTCTGGTCTCTGGCTGACCGACTGAACGACGGACATCCGTCCCGGCCAACTTGACTTACGTGCAACAATTTAACAACTTAATTATTGCTAAACTACGCCGGCAACAACATCACCCAACGACAACATCAGCGGCACCAGGCAGCAGCATCCATAGCATCTAGCCATAAATAAACAACGGTGCGTATGAGCAATATTGGATGTTCGGGACTGGAAAAGTCGTGGTTGGCTGGCAAAATAAAAGTAATAATAAGGCTGTTGGCTGCCAAAAAGATGGCAAGGCGCGATATACCCGAAAGATGATCATCACCAACCAGAACAGCAACAACAACAAAAACCACTGCAGGCTACTTGAGTCAATTGGACCACACAGAGAGAAAATAATTAACTTTAATCTATAAACTTAAAAACGTTGCCAGTTTTGACCTTAAGTTGTAAATAAATAAAGTAAAAAAATTACAAAGAAAATATTATAATTTCCATTTATTTTCAATTCTAACTAATAAAACAAATATAAAAAGTTAATCGATGTAAATTATATTTTATGGTTTTAGGATATATAAAAATAGTTCTTAGTAATATTTTGTTATTATTGAACGTTTATTATGTTTAAGTCCCGTTTAAAGGACTAACTAATTTGATTTACTAAGCCAAGGATGAAATATTTATGTCAGTGCAACGTGGGCTCTTCTTTTGGAGAGTGTGCATCCTCCCCAGCTCCAGCTCCAGCTGCTACTGCCTCTTGCTTGTCATTGAGTAATCTATCGACAGGTTGGCCATTTAGTCGGGCCGAACGTGGTGTGTGAGAATTAGCATAAAAACGCAATTTTTGAATATTAATGTGCAGTGGGGCAGCGACATCTTCCCTCGATTGCGTGCTCCCGAGAACTCGCAGACGATGAAGTCGGTTCCTGCCACTTGGCTTACACACTTGGGCCGCAATACCGTGGCTCTAATCAGATTCCCCGGCATTGATAACAACGCCTTGGGTCGCTTTTTGGCCAGCAGTTGCACTATCGGTTTCCCGGGGCATCTCTCACTTTTCAGCCGGCACGCAGAGCTCCAGAGATTGGGAGCGCGGAGCATGAGAAATGTTTGTACTGACTAATCTGGGGAATGCATCGAAAATGTTGCGTAATATGGGAAGCTAAGAAGATTGTCGAAAGTGGAACATTGGGTTTTTAAGGAATAAAGTTATTAGATGGGTCTAAGTGTCTCCCATGTTTTCCTTTAAAAATATTTAACTCTCGAAGGAGTTGTGATCCTGAATCCTGATTTGAAAATCGCTCGAGTTTTAAAGTATGAACTAAGTCAGAAATCATGTTAGGATTGGTGTGGTTTTAGAGCAGCGGTCGGCACACACATACAATAACGTTTTGTTTAATATTTGTATGAGTAAATTGCACTGGGCAGATCATCAGAGTGTGTGTGCAGACCGCTGTTCTACAGTATACGTGAGCGAGCAGCGGCTGGGCAGAACAAAACCCTATGCTCACTTAATAGGGCGCTGCCGACCGCTGTTTTAGAGAATCAGCAGATATTGATATGTCTCCATAATAATCTTCATTGTATAATAATCTTCATTTGGGGATATATCTCCCCAAATCGCCTCATGGATCCGCGCATGTTTCAAGCGTTTTTAAGCCATTTATAGTTATAAAGTTTCTTAATTTCTTTCAGTTTATTTACTTGACACCTTTATTTTACACTACATTTTCACGCGCCCCTAGCGGATGATTTTTCAAGCTCAGATGCTTATGGAATATTCCGCTAGAGCGCGCTAAGCCATTTAAAAAGAAAATGCACCTCCATTTTTAAACATGATCATAAGTACTTAATTATTTAATAATCAAGTAATAAAATAACAATAATAACTAATATTATATTGAAATTTATAAAATTTGTTTTTTTTTTGTACCTGTTAGTCGTACAGTAAATGTATTTCTTGTTAAGGTAGAAGGATAAAAGTTAAATTATTTCAAAATGAAAACAAAAATGTTGGTTACCGAGTACTACAATCTACTACAGTACTCAATCATAATTTTTGAAATATCTAACCAAGCTCTGAGCAAGCCTCTTCACTCAGAAGAAATTCCCAGAAAATAAATCATAACAACGTAGATATAAACAAAGGTTCAATCAACCCAGACCTAAACAAAACAAGTTCCGAAAAGTGCATATGTGAGTATTCTCTGGTAACTCATTCGTAACCGCATTTCACAATTAAAGGGCGAGACGACGTCATGACCCAAATAAAGGGGGGAGCAGTAAGAGAGGAAGTGCAATGACATTGACTTGGGTCAATTTAAAAAGTAGGTCACCATCACCGGCACTTTCACAACGATTGCGTTAAATTGCAGCGACATTGAGAGAGCAATAAACCGACCATTTCCACCCCCCTTTTCGTACTCAATCCCCTTCATATATCTCAAGTTCAACCGGCGACAATGATGACGTATTAACCGAGAACATTTGCGAAAATCGAGAGAACTGTCCGCTGAATGCAGTGAATCACTGGCGAATAAATATCGAGAGTGTCAGTTTGTAAAATGTGTTTTTAGTCACGAACGCCGGCAAACTGGTGGAGCAACTTCTCTCTGGGGATCTCCCTTCGGGTCTCTTTTTCTCTATAGATCTCTATGGTATTCTCTCTGAAAGTCTCTACTCGCAATGCAAGTCCACAAAGCCAGGTGATGACGTCTTCGAAATAATTAGCGAAAATCTGCTTTAATCCAGGTTAACATGTGTGAAATACTCTACACTTGTAAAAAAAATGTTTGAAATAAAGATAGAACATAAACCAAAATTGTAGGTAGATATTTCAGTTCAAATCTAGTCTACATAAGCAAATGAGAAAAAATTTGAATTTAAACTTATTCAAAATGGGTTGTAGTTTGAAAATATTACAATCCTCAATAAAGAAAAAGAAAAATGTTTTAAATAATAAAAGCACAAGTGTTTTTTAATCTGGGTTTTTTTCAGATTTATGGTACTGGCTATTGATGTCTTACTTAACCGTAAGTTAATTACCCATTCACCTAACACCACCTGCTTAAAACAGGGTATTTCCTTAGCACAACGTAATCCCTCTGGACCATCTGTTGGCCAAATTGACTGCAGCAGCCACCGTTGCAGCCGCCTGACTGGGCAGTTGGCCAAAATTGGCCGCACACACAAACATTCCTATACTTCGGACTTTATATGTGATCTTGGGCACGTGTCAGCCAAGAGATCCCCAGCTGCCGTCACGAGGCTAGAATAAACAACCACCATCTCGGAAAAATAGAATAATTTCGAAATATCAGATCAGAAAGTAATTTATGCCGCAGGGAATTGGAAATGAAGAATTATCCGACAACTCTACTTCCCCGCCCCCAAGTTCGAAATCCCGGAAAATAACCCGAAAACGTGTCGGCTATAAATAGAGGAAAAGTATAAGGAAAACCAGCGAAAGGTCACCTTGACTAACTTGGCCGAATGGAGCCAAAAACTCTGGAGAGCGCAACACCAACAAACACAGGGAGCGGAAGAGGAAAGAGCGAGAGAGAGCAACGCTCGCTCACTTTCACAACGCCTCAGAGGCCGTTTCGTCATTCATCCTGGCGCAGCTGGCTGCGACGCCGGCAGAGAGGGCCAAAACAGCTGCCTACACTCGGCAAAAAATCTATAAGAAATATGAATCTTTTCTAACTTCAAATAATAATATTGGAAATATTTTAAACAGTTTTGGAGTCAAACTTTCATAACGACAAAAATCAAATCAAACAAAAAATGTCCTGTTGGCATAAAATATCTGTATTTTGTCCGAAACAATGCAAGAAATTGTCCAAATACGAAGTGTAAAATCAAGCTGAGTTCGTAATAAAATTCTCAATCGATTGACGTTCAAACCTAAAAATTTGTATTTTAAAAATTATTTTTTTTTAATTCGTCATACAAAAATTTGTATTGTATTTTTAAATCAACCCGAAAGTTTTGTGGATTGTTAGTTTAGGTTATTAGCAGAAAACAATCCGACCTTTTTTAAGCATGGGGCATTATCGTTAACTAAAATACGAGAGAATGTTGATAAAATCTGAAAATATCAATTTTCAATACCTTTTTTTTCTAATTAGAGACTTAATCCCTAATCATTGTAGTCCTGTATTATTTCGTCAAAAGTCAAATGTTTTTATCTCAGTGTACTGGCGCTGAAGGAAAGAGCGAGAAAGGTAGTGAGAGCAAAAGCGGCTGCGGAGGCTACAAAATCCAGCGGCGGCAGCTAAATTCCAAAGCAGTCCGCTTGAAGTGCAAACAGTTCGCAACGAACGCGCAAAGTGAACGGAACGTCGACGACCTCAAAAGACAGAGGCGCCCAAAATAATCCAGTGAAACACAAAGTGAATTAAAACAAAACCAATCCAAAAGTAAGAAAAAATACTAGCTTGCACATAGAAAATAATTCTAGTGGTTGTGCATCAGATTTTAGGTTTTTGTAGTATTCACTGGGGTTTTACGTTAACTTCCTGCCTCATCAAAGTGCATTCAACTTTCTAGGGTCAAGTGCAACGGTCGTTTCCGAAAACCGAATTCGAAACCAAACCTCGCCCTTGGCCTTCCGCACTTGTACCGTTAGTGGGGTGGGCGGAATTTCCGGGCCTTTCCGAACAGCGGGAGGGGTGGTGACAATTGGGCGTACAATTGGCTTTCACTTTCGTTTTCATTGAGAGCATGCGCCCTGTCGCGAACAGCTGTTTCCCCATTTTTGGACGGGGTGACGTCGGACCCCCCAATAAAGTGGAACAACCGCATTTGACTTTGAGAGAAGGTCATCCGTAGGCCCAATTGTGAGGCAAATTTTCCCAGCTGGCAACAAGTGGGGGTGAAAATATTAATATTTAACATTAAATTTGTGACCACAATATTTGTTAATTTTCCACAAAATTAGTTTAAACTATACTTGATTATAGATAGCTGAATAAAATGCTGTGTTCGGCTTTTTTTAAATATATATCTTTGAGTTTTGTTAGGAAAAATATTTCTCCACTTTTTTAAGTTGCTAGAATTTTCAATAATAAACAATAATTTTTTATGGGGCTCTATATATTAGCCACACACAACAAGTCATTAGTTTCGCAATACTTATATATGGAGACTAGTGGCCAATGAAAATAAACCGTGATCGTTCAGCCATAAATCATTATCTAGTTTTTCTATTTCTGTGACATTTCCCTGACTTTTTGTGCGGAACTCATCGGAACTCTTGGGTTTTTTTGTACCACACCCATATTCTTCAGAACTCATAGCTGCAGTCGTAATTCAAGCTAGGAAAACACTCAACCTGAAGCAGATTCTAATTAAAAACGTGCCACATGTTTATAAAAATATTTTCTCACTGATAATACTCGCAATATGCACTTATAATCTGGAGCAATCTAATCTGAAATAATATTGCAAACATTAGCAACAAACTCAACTTTGGCCCCCCAAAACTCTTCCTATAAGCGATAAGGCTTGTTCTACGTCATCGTGATGGAACCGATATATTAATAATTAACAATCGAATTCCTAGTCATCAGGAACATGCAATAATTGGATAAATCAAATTGCTTTAATGGCTCAAACTTTAAGATAAGATAAGAAATGGCCAACTTTCGAGGAAGTAGCACTGACTGTTGGCCAAATCACAAATAAAACGATTAATGCTGAGTCGGGGGATTAATTTCATAAGGTTTACGCATTTTTGCATTGATAAAACTTCCATTTGGGCCTAATTATATTTTATCTATAGGAAAGAAGAAGACCCTAATTGACGGACATTGTCATGTGCCATCACAAGTTGGCTCTATGAATTGCTATATAAAAGAGCAAAAAATATCACAAGTTAATTTTTTCGGCAATGTTTTCGGTTCGGTCCGGTTGCGTGTTGTGGCGATGTCGCTTTTTATACCCGTTACTCGTAGAGTAAAAGGGTATATTGTATTCGTGCAAAAGTATGTAACAGCTAGAAGGAAGCGTTTCCGACCCCATAAAGTATATATATTCTTGATCAGGATCACTAGCCGAGTCGATCTAGCCATGTCCGTCTGTCCGTCTGTCCGTCTGTCCGTCTGTCTGTCTGTCCGTCTGTCCGTATGAACGCTGAGATCTCGGAAACTATAAAAGCTAGACGATTGGTATTTGGCATGAAGATTCTTGGAGTTCCTACGCAGCGCAAGTTTGTTTCAAAAGGGTGCCACGCCCCCTCTAACGCCCACAATCGCTTATATACGATTTTAAAAATTTCAATATTTCGGAAAAGTAAAAATGCAGTTTTATTGTGTTTATCAATACCTATCGAAATGTAGAAGAAATTTTTCAAATCGGACCATTCGTTAAAAAGTTGTGCGTGTTCAAAGTTTCTATCTCCATCTCCCTCGCACTCCCTTTACCTGAGTAACGGGTATCTGATTGTCGGGGCACCCGACTATAGCGTTCTCTCTTGTTTCTCATTAATTCGACCTTCGCGAAGGTTATAGAACGCCAACTAAGCAGTATGTTTGTGTCTGTGTGGGGAAGAGAGTTTCCCAAAAAAGAAAAAATTGTGAATGTTTTAACCAAATCATAGGCACGTGATGGCACTAAATAAATGGGTAATTTCCCAGGGGGAATTTTGATTTCTTAACGGAATATTAAAGGAATATTTTTTGTTTATCCCCTTCAGCAATGGCCGCCATTAAGGACAGTCTGTTGGCCCAAGTTGCCGAGGTGCTGCCCAGCTCCGGGCACAAGGTCACCGTGGTGGGCATCGGTCAGGTGGGCATGGCCAGCGCCTTCAGCATCCTGGCTCAGAACGTCTCCAAGGAGGTCTGCCTCATCGATGTCTGCAACGACAAGCTGCAGGGCGAGCTGATGGATCTGCAGCACGGCTCCAACTTCCTGAAGAACCCCCAGATCACGGCCAGCACCGACTTCGCCGCCTCGGCCAACTCCCGTCTGTGCATCGTGACCGCCGGAGTGCGCCAAAAGGAGGGCGAGTCCCGTCTGTCCCTCGTCCAGCGCAACACCGACATCCTCAAGAACATCATCCCCAAGCTGGTGGAGGTAAGTGAACTCGAAAAAAAAATCAGGAAAACTACCTACAGGTATTGTAAAATACCTGTTTATAATTCTATGATCAGAAAAATTCCAATAACCAAGTATTTAAAACAGTTCTTTTTTTAAATAATTAAATTGAAAAAGCAGAATCGGCAAATTAATATTATTTTTGATTGTTAAATAAAAATCTTTTCATTAAGTGAATGTGATTATCACATTCATATTATACGAATCAGAATAATAAAGCTGTTTTACGAAACTTTCCAAAAGAGAGATTTTTTAATTCCAAGCTAAAAGTTCCTTGTAAATAATCTTGCAAAAAATATGACAATAAAATTTAGGTCGAAAGTCATTCTTAATTTATATTTTATACTTTTTAATGTTTGGGTTTATACCAATGTAATCTCTGAGGTATTTTCTCCTGATTTAATATTTCTTGAATAACTCCCACTAATGATTTGTTTACAATTACAGTACAGTCCCGATACCATCTTGCTGATGGTGTCCAACCCCGTGGACATCATGACCTACGTGGCCTGGAAGCTGTCCGGTCTGCCCAAGAACCGTGTGATCGGCAGTGGCACCAACTTGGACTCGTCCCGCTTCCGCTTCCTGATGTCGCAGCGTCTGGGCGTGGCACCCACCTCCTGCCACGGCTGGATTATCGGCGAGCACGGCGACAGCTCCGTGCCCGTTTGGTCGGGAGTCAACATCGCCGGCGTGCGCCTGCGTGAGTTGAACCCAACTCTGGGAACCGGCGAGGATCCAGAGAAGTGGAACGAGCTGCACAAGCAGGTGGTGGACTCCGCCTACGAGGTGATCAAGCTAAAGGGATACACCTCCTGGGCCATTGGCCTGAGCACCGCCTCCTTGGCCTCGGCCATTTTGCGCAACACGAGCAGCGTGGCCGCCGTCTCCACCTCCGTTTTGGTAAGTTCTTAGGGATGGTATTATGGGAAATATATTTATAATTTTTAAATTTTTTTACAGGGCGAACACGGCATCGATAAGGATGTGTTCCTCTCGCTGCCCTGCATCCTGAACGCCAACGGTGTGACCTCCGTGGTCAAGCAGATCCTGACCCCCACCGAGGTCGAGCAGCTGCAGAAGTCGGCCAACATCATGTCCGATGTCCAGGCTGGTCTGCAGTTCTAAATTCAATCCATTCACAACCCAAACAAAAACACAACACAAACAGAGCGGAATGCTAATTTTAGTCCAATTTGGGCCGCGGGGGAGCAGAAGCCAGTGAAGAGATGCCCCGGATCGGAGCATCAAGTATTTCTGACTACCAATGTTTATTTTTAGTACATCTCTCAATTTATTTATTATTTTTATGAATTAGTTTCAGTGTGTGTGCGCACACGAATAAACTGTTTAAAATTTAAGTTTAACTCACAACGCTCTTGTTATTTGGTTCATCTTGGGTTCTTCTTTGGATTTCTTTGAATTTATTTTCTTATGAATATTTGAATATTTTTTCCTGGACTAGCAAAGCTTCCTGAGAAACACAACTTTACCACCTAAGCAAACTAACTTTAAGGCCACTCTTGAAAATTTCCGCTTGGAAAAGGATCAGAGTCAGACAACAACCGCCGCTACCTCATTAGCGTAAATTTTGAATTGTGAATCGCTTGTCAATCAAGACGAGTTCTAGTCAAATTTACAGCCCTATCTATACTTGCGAAATAAGCAATTTAAACAAAAATATACATTTTAATGAATAAATATTTAGCACCTAGTTGTCTTCGAGCACCCATCAAAAAAATTGAGATTACAAGCCTAATCAATTAACGGAAAAAAGAAGTGAATGAAGTGAAGTGCCAGGGAAACTCTGGCAAGAATTTTCATTTTGAGGCACGTTGGTTTTTTCGGGGTGATAATCAATCAGTGAAGTCTGGCCAGATTCTAGGGCTTATCTGGCACCGCCACTTACTTTTGGGGCTGAAGATTTTGGGGCGGAACACCGCAGACAACGACCAGACAGAAGCCCCTTTCAGAAGACGTGCTGCAGTCAGCTAAAAAAATAAACCGAAATCGAAAACCAACTACCAGATAAGAGAGTTTCGCTTGGCTCGGGCTTTAGACCCGATAAGACCGGGCTATAAAAGAGCCCCGATGATCGAGTGCTGACATGAGAGCAGAATTCACCATGCAGAAGAGCACAGCCCAGATGATCATCGCAGTATGCCTGATCTGTCAATCGTTGGCAGTGGAGGTTAAGGAGGATAAGGCTAAAGGACCCCTGAATATTGACAGTGTTCAGAGGCATAATTTAAAGCTGCTCACGGAGCAACTAAACCGCGGATGGAGAGCCTTCTGTAAGTGTGGAAACTAGTAAATAGTTATCAAAATCATCTTATAATAATATCCCAACCAGGTGATGCCCCCGTGGATGAGGGTGTCATGTCCCTGTTTCAGGGCATTAATCCCAGCGATGCCCGACTCCATGTGATGACCATCACCAATCAGAGTGTAGAGCTGCCCATCAAGTCGATATCTCAGATCAAGGATTTCGATATCAATCCGGAGCGTAAGACCCTCATCTATGTGAATGCCTTCCACACGGCCGATAGCTATTTTAGTGTCCAGGAGCATTTGACTCTGCTGCAGAACAGCAGGAGGGATCTTAATGTTATAGTGGTGGACTTTGCCAAGGATGTGGCTCAATTGTACTATGCAGTTCGACATCATTTATCGGTTGATGGATATTTCGTTTATAAACTAGTCAGGGCTCTTAAGGATGCGGGCATTGCTGTGCAGGATATAACTTTGGCCGGACATTCGGTGGGTGCGAATATAGCTGCATTGGGTGCGCAACTTTTTGCCAAGGAAAACAAGCAGGTGGTGGGTCAACTGATAGCCATCGATCCCGCGACCATGTGCCGCACCACCGATATATTGGTAAAACAGAGTGTGGCCGGAAGGGTGGTGGTGCTGCATGGGGAGGGAGATGTTTTTGGGGTAAGGGTTCCGCTGGGTCACATCGATATCTACCCCAATGGCATTGGCTATTTCCCGAGGAGGAAACTTCAACCTGGCTGCGAGTCCAAAATCTGCAGTCACATGTATCCATTTGTTCTATTCATGGAGGTATGAATCTCTAAGGTAACATAAATATTTAAATTAATTATCGGTATTTATCCATAGGCTCTCATCGAGGGTGTGATGATCCCAGCTACCAAGTGCGAAAGTTGGGCCAAGTTCCGACAGGGCGACTGTAATTTCAAGAACACCATCAACATTGGACTCATCTATCCAACAAGTGCCAAGGGTCTGTACTTCTGTTTGACCCAACCGAATCCGCCATTCACCTACATGGAACATGGACTGCGCTACAAGGCGAGACGTCCTGAGAAACCCTCTGATAGGAAAAGCTCCTAATTTTAATATTAATTGTTTTTTAGTTTGATAGTTAAATTATTAAAATATATTTTAGTAAGGTTAATGTGTGTGTATAAAATTGTCTTTTATGAGCCTAAAAGTATGCTTCGTTTATAAATTTATTCAAACGCAGCGTTGCCAGACAGACACATTTTGTTGACTTGACGGAACTGAAGCGTTAAATTGATTAAATGCAGTTAATTTTCAACAAATGCCAAGTTTATTTGCAATTTACCTTTTTAAGTTAATGATGGTATCTGAAAATTGAATTTGCGGTTAGCATTTCAAATCCATTAGTTTTCGAGCAACGGCGTATCTGATATGCTCTCTTTAAGAATCTTGCTTCACAAACTTCTCTTTGTCTCTGCTGATCTCTGGCTTAAAGCCAAAACGAGAACAGCTGATTAATCTCATCGAACCCAACTCTGGAAGAGAGTACCAAAAAAAGAGAGGCTACAGATTCTCTATGGTTTCAGGGGCGTAGATGAATGGGAGTAGCTGCATGAGCCATACGACCATCTAAAAATGATTTTGAATTGATTTTTACAACCTAACGATTTAATAAATATTAAACAAAAATGTTTATCTAATTTGTCTTATTTATAGGAGACTTATAAAAAATATAAGCAGTTAACAAAAATATTGATTTAATATAGACAGACAAATTAGGAATATATAACTAGCTTTCAAATATAAAAATTTCTTTAATAGTCGAACTCGCGGTATTTAATTTTGAAGCCCCCCTATATCTACACCTTTGCCGTCACCACTACGCTGGCACCCAGTATTTTGTGGGATCCGCTCGCTGTCGCCTCGTCTACCTGTTGCCAACTAAACTTTTTTCGTGCGGGCTGGAAAAAAGTGAGTTAAGAGCCGCTCGCGACCAACTCTGGAGCGCAGTTTGGTTGAGTTTGTCGAGCGGTCAGGTTGATCGGCGGTCGGCATCGCAATCGCAGTTGCAGCTCCAGCTTGAAGTGTCCAGCGATAAACCCGTCGTCGCGCTGTCGGTACGTGGAGCAAAATTAACTGAGCTAAACTGAACTGAGCCGAGCTGAAACACTCGCCAGTTGATCGTGCGGAACCCCATTGAAGCCAGCATTCGAATATTACACAAAACGTCTGAAATTTTGTACACAAAAACAGACGATTTGAGTTGAATGTAGTTTTCCGTCGCTGCTGCTGTTTTTGGTGAACCTAAAATAATAGTTTTTAATCCAAGTGTGCAAAGTGTAACGAAAGTAAAGGGACTCCCCCATTAAAAGTAGATACTGAATGGAAAACCATACTCATATAATCTGGATGCCCAGCTCGAACCATTAGATACACGAATCCAATGGGTTGAGTATCCGTATCTGTATCTGTGTATCTGAAATCGTAAACGCGTCGCACGCCAGCGCGTGTCTCCAGCTTTAAATGGCCTAGGCGGCTCCGTAAACTAAGCTCCCAGCTCAGAGCTCCCAACTGGTCAAGTTTACTTTTATTTATGTTTTTTCGCCCCGATCCGATCCGCTTAGGTGTTCAGTCGGCATTCTATTGACTGAATGTGCGGGCCACGCCAAATTCGGATGCAATTTTTCAATTGAACAAGCTTAATGAGTGAAGAGCAATTAGAAAGATATATATAGGTATATGTGGAGAAAAAACTATAAAGAGAGGAGTAATAAAGTAATTGATGGTGCTTGGTTGTATAATCCGCACACGAATGATAGATGAAAAGTATTTGATATATTAGCGAATAAATTAAAGTTGTAAGCCATCATATGAGTGCTAGCCATAAATCAATGTAGATTAATGAACAGCTTTATATATTGAAAATCCTCGTCAAAAGATCAATGGTGATAAATTCTTAAACCTTTACAAACACGTTAATTTCTGCTCAAAAGTGCTGTTTAATCCGCTTCAATAATACTTAATGAGTTTATGGAGAACGCTAACAATGCTAACAGAAATCGGCTTAATGCCTAGATATATCTGCTTTATTGTGTGCTAATGAGGCCCGAAAACTCCCACCTTTCAAGTGGTTAATTCTGGGAACGACTGGCGACGACGGGAAAAGTGCAAGTGGCAGGCGAATTCAAGTGCCAATGCCTTGACTCATTTGGTAATCAAATTGCGGCGTTCAAATACGTCAGAAGAAAGTGAAAAATATTTGGCCCGAATTCGTCACCAATCAATGTCGGCTCTTTTACGTTTGGCTTACTTCATATCGCGTATACGCAATGTGTTTATTCTAGAAGCTGCAGCCTCTCGTATCTCCAGCGCAGGCTGACAGGCTATTTGTTCACAAAATATATTGCCACAGAGCTGGACAGTTGAGATTAAATCTCCCGGGCAGGGTCAATGACTACTATTTGTCTCTAAAGAACATGTAGATTGCGAAACTTTCAGCCGTCAGCCAGTATAAATAAGTAATCTGCGAGGCACAACTATCTTTAATTGTATCTCAACTGCTAAACAATCGGCAAGTTCTTAGTGGTAGCCCAGTGGCAGTGGGTGGTTTCTCCAGCCGTGTAATCAAAAGCCATCGTGACTAAACTTGGCCTAGACCCCCGTCTCACAACCGGTTGGCTCTTACATTCCTGAAGATCACCTGCTATGTTTGTAAACGAAATTAACGCGCTAAAGTGAAAATTGCCGGAGTCCCCTTGGCCCTGGAATCTGTATAACTCGGAGCCCCCTATATAGAACCCGTTCTGTTGCTCCCGTGTGGTTATGGCTTATGCAAATATTTGCAGGTCCGACTAGCGCTAAGGAGCAAATACAACAGGTTTCAAATCTTCGCATTTGTATTTAGGGGCTGTAAGTTGAAAACACTTTTTCAAAAATCTGTGATCGCCAATCGTTCGATTAATCAAAATCGCGTCGGAGAAACGCAACATAAACGGAATTAATCAAGACTCCGAATCAACAGAAAACGGGAAACGATAAAGACTCGTGGCGCTGACGGCGCAAATTAAGCACCCGCAAAAAATACACAGAGAAACTGCCGAATATTTGCCCAACCCAAGGTTTTCTGAGGAAAAAAAGTAAACAAAAGCTTAAAAATCCCGATATCAAATCGACCGGATACCTTGCCTTTGAAGAGAGTCTACAGTTTTGGGGAAATCCTGGCCGCAAAATGATCTTTAAGTGCTTTAAAAAAAAAGCAAAAGGCCCCCAAAGGGAACCCATAATAAGTGTGTGTACAAGGTGATCGTAATAAAGTGTAGTGAAACAAAAAATGGCTAACAAATTGTATATTATTATATATACACAGAAATAGTGACAAATTTAAATATGGCCATAACTCTGTTCTCAGCGCTAAACACCGCTTTTCACCCGAACTGAAAGTGCATAGCCATTTAAATTTACAATAAATTCAAAATAACAAAATGGAAAACAGAAGCAACAACAGAAACACCACAGAAAAACTGCTCGATACGTGCCGGAATTTAAGTTGAGCTTTCGAGCCCTCCAGTATTATTTGCATGGATTGCATGCGTATTAGTCTTTACAGTTTTACTGGGCGCATGTGACCGCGCACCTCCTGCCCCCTATTGTTTTGGATACAGTCAAGCTTCTATAAGTTGATTTGATAAACCAGATTAAAATTACAACTTATCTAAAATATTATTTTGAGGCTTAGAGTATTATTGAATTTATTTAATTAAAATATAACGACTAATGAAAATTTCCTATAAATTAAACAAAAGATTTTAGAAATATGTGGAAGATTTTCAATAAAAGAATTTAAGTCAAAAAGTGTTTTAATGCAATAAATAATACAATATTGTTTAAAGATTTTTTAACGCAGTTCAGCTTGATAAAAGTATACTTAACTTAATCTTCTTAAATAGTAAGACTGTTTATATTTTTGTTGTTATTTTTTAGGAAAGCTTAAAAAACTGAGGCTTGGAGAGAGCGAGAAACAGAGGGAGTCGCAGCCTGAGCGGCGGGGGTGTGAGTGAGAGGGAAAGCAGCCGACGGCGACGCTTTTTCAATGACGCGACAACAAAAACAATTAACAAAATTCGCGTACGAAATCAAGCAACAAATACAATTCGGCCTTCTCCGTATTGGCAGCGGCCTAGCGCCGGCAAAAATAACAATAAAACCCAATTGTTTGTGATTAAGTAAACAAAACAAGATCGGCTAAAAAAAACTCGACAAACAATGACGGTCTCATATGCTGGTGAAGTGCCAAATGGAAGCAGCTTCGGCTGCTTCTGGAAGATCCTCTGGAAGTGAGTATTATCTATAAGAAATTCGCCATTTTAAGTATTCATTATTTCGAGTCTAAAAGAAACTTGTATAATTATGAGTTAATATTATTGATTCCGCACAATTGTTTTTTACATTTGATTTTAAATATTCCTAAGTTTGGAACGTTTTTACTGCAGAGCACTACAGAGTCTAGACAATCTGGGTCACCACCCAAGTGGTACCGATTCCGGGGATTTTTCCGCATTACTCATTCACCTGTTCGAGAGTTTACCAACGCAATTAACATCCAATACTCTGAACTTCTCTATTCAGACTCCATATTGACAGCAAGCCACATCTGGTTTCAGGTTATTTTGTTTTTAGAGTGTGTTTATTTTTAACCCCAGTTCGCTTTAATTGTTTCCCAAGTGCAGTCACTCGTAACTGGGCAGTTAGAATAGCAATTCCAGTTCCAGTTACTGTTGCACAGTTCCAGTTTTTGCCATTCAAACCAGAAAGAAGGAAAAATTGGTGGCTATAACACCGACGCTCCGAAAGTTAAGTTGATAAGGCAAACATTTTGTAATGAATTTACTAATTGAAAACTTGCGCAAGTTAATTTTATGGCTGGAAAAATGTAAAATTATTTAAAACATGTTGTTTATTTGACGATAACCTCGAGTTCCAACAGTTAAAGTTACTTCGGACTAATAATCTTGAACATAGGTTAATGTCACACCAACCCAAATTTTGTTGAGAAGAAGGCAAGCGAAACCTTGATCAAAACAAACAGAACAAAGACCCCACCTGTATAGTAGTACCAGTTTTAAAGCGGTTATGCCAATCATTATACATATATTTTTTTATAATGTATCAAATCACACTTTGGGACATTAGAATTCGTTGGAACTGACATGCAAGATTGGAATACCCCTATAAAAAAAACAATCTTGCAAAACAGGCGACCCATTAAGCACGAAAAATAATCTCATCTACGACCAAGAGAGGGACAAGATTAAGTATTTGAATGAGGAAATCATTTCCAATAAAACAAAACCAGTTAGTTACAGTTCAAAGTCGGCTAAGATCGACTAAGTCGTAAATTCCTTGACTACCTTTTAAGTTATTTAATTCAAATCCCTTCCCCTTTTTAATAGATGGCGAGGCAGCGTTTACAAATTGATCTGGCGCGAATTAGTTGCGTATCTCTGTTTATACTACACTATAAATGTTATCTACAGATTTGGTCTGACAGAAAGTCAGCAGGCGTAAGTAACAGTTACCAATAAAATCTTTTGGATAATTAACATTATTTTTCGACAGTATTTTTAAGAAAATTCGCCTTTACTTCGGGCAGCAGAGTGAAAGTATACCCATGTCCTTCGTGCTGGGCTTCTATGTAAATCTGGTGGTGAAACGCTGGTGGGAGCAATATCGCCTTTTGCCCTGGCCAGATACGTTGGCCCTGTTTATAAGTGCTGCTATACCCAATTCAAATGGCGGTGTAAATGTAAGAGTATATTTGAATAGTTTAAAACCCTTAACTATATTTAACACCTGAATTTATAGAACGAAACGGGTCGCCTTATGCGTCGTAACATCATGCGCTATATGGTCTTGGCCTATGTGATCACCCTGCAGCGAATTTCCCTCCGAGTGAAACGTCGCTTTCCCACCACCCAACATCTCGTGGATGCGGGTCTGATGCACGAGTCCGAGATGAAAATCTTCGAGGCTCTGAACCAGAAGAGTCCCATGTCCAAGTACTGGATGCCCCTGGTCTGGGCCACGAACATCATAAACCGAGCCAGAAAGGATGGCCTAATCGCCTCGGATCATATTGTCCAAACTATACTGGTGGAACTTTCGGATATACGTAGGCGTTTGGGTGGTCTTATTGGATACGACACGGTCTGTGTTCCTCTGGTCTACACTCAGGTAAGTCTTAGAAATATTAAAAGATTATTCAAAATCATCGATAAAAAAAATAGTAGTAAAAGTAAATATCTGTAAAAAACTGAAATATATGAAAAACATAATAATATAATATGAAATCTTTTCTTATCAGAGATATTAATATATAATGGACTGTTATTTTCAGGTGGTTACCCTAGTGCTGTACACCTATTTCATAGCCGCCCTTTTGGGCCGACAAATGTTGCCCAATGTCCTGGATAGAAATGGTCGCGAAGATCCCGATCTGTACTTTCCCCTCTTCACCGTACTGCAGGTAATTCAATTTGCTACGCATTTAATGAAGTCATTTTCCTCGCTTGATTTAAGACGTTTTAGAAGTTATCTTAATTTGCACGTTCCGCCTTATTTACCATAAATCAGAGTCAAATTTGCACGTCTCGACGTTTTGTAAAAGTTTAAAAAATTGTTGCGGTTATTTGTTATTCGCAATTGTTTTTGCTGTTCTCCGCCAAACTGAGTGGTCGACTGTAATGGCTATACCTTGTTAGCGATATGCCCAGCCGATGCTCTATATATATTGTATACTGTATACTATATAATGGCTATATCATGATATGGCCAGTTACAACAGTTGTGTTTTCGCTGTTTTCCGTTTTGGTTTCTGCGGTTCTCCTCAGCTGGGGACAGATTTCAAGAGCCTTATGTAAACGATTCGCGGTCACGTTCCCCGTAATAAATTGGCATTTTGCCGGGCTCTGGTCTGGTTTGTGTTTTGTGTTTCTCCGCGATATTAATCTGTGACAAGTGTTTAGCTATCATTATTAACTGTTAATGCTCGTACCGTATAATTTGAAGCCACAAAAAGTGAATGGAATTGCGGAATGGCTTTCCCTGGCGTGCCTTCATATTATTCCCAAGTTCTGCTGAAATTGTCTATCCTCTTTTTGTTTATGATGTAATTATTATCCGATCATATCGCTAATGTAGCTTTCAATTAATCTTTGCAGTTTGTTTTCTACGTGGGCTGGCTGAAAGTGGCCGAGGTGCTAATCAATCCCTTTGGCGAAGATGACGATGATATCGAGCTCAACTGGCTGATTGACCGGCACATCAAGGTGAGTCACAAGTGCAGATAATTCGCACGATCTTTACGTAATTGGAAGTGGCACATTGTCTATACTCCAGCCATCCGTTAAACATTTTTAATAAGCAGTGGCATTCATTTCTGCGGTCTATACAACCATAAAACAATCATTTTTCGTTAGAGATGCGGAGAAAAAAATTCCCCCTTGAATTTCACCAAAAACCTGTATAACTCCCAATTAATTTCATTTAGCATGAGGTAGATAAATTCACTGATTTCCAAATTGAATTAGGAACAATGATCGGAACAGATGGACTCTGTATCTCGAAATACTTCAAAGCAGAAGTTCCTAGCGTTTATCTCAAGCCTTGAGCCACGCACACATCCGCAAGATACTTATAAGTATCTGGTCAGCGGGGTAATATCCATAATTATAATTTCATGGGTTTCCAAGTATTATGACTGCTAAAATCTGAATTCGCTAATTGGGTTAGCGTGCTAAGTAAGTAAAGATTTTTGCGCTCTGGAAGCGATAATCGCTTGAGTCAGCTACTTCTTGGATTGCTGCTGAAAGGAAAAGAACATGTCTGTCTGCCACGTGCTAAAAATAACATGCATTCTCTACATAGCCAAACAAAAGACTCAGGAGGAGAACACGGTTTTTGGCATAACGAATAATTGAGTGCCCTAAACAGAAATAAAATATCGAGACAGCACTCATTCTGTATTCATTAAAACTAGAACTGAACAGAGATAAGTTACTGCGAATTACTTTAGGATAGAATATAGAAAGATACATTTTACATTAAATTAAAGATTTATTCATAAAGAAAAACTTGATTTACCATAAATTAACTAAGTCTTTAATTGTGGGATAAACCTTCTTCATTGTAAAATTCGTTTCAATTCATTCCAGAAATTATTGAAGGAATTGTTCAAGATAATTCATGGAAAGTTTTTACATTAAAAGTTTAGTTAAGTATTTCCGGGAATACCACAGTAAACAAATCTTGAAGAACAGTTTAGGTTTCAATTTAAAAAGTAAATCAATTTCGAGAATTCTAAACCGAATATTTCTGGTAAAATCCAAAATCTCAAAAAAAGAAGCACTTGATTTACAAATAGATTAGGGTATCACGATTCGACTATATCCCTTTGGCTGCTGATGCTGATTGAAGTTTTGGACTCGGGCTTTGGAACTCGATGTTGGTGTGTGTTTGGAGCTCGCTTTGCATGTGTGCAGTGTGTGTATGTTTGTATCTGTGTTTGCGGCCTGCCGTCGCTTGCAATTATTTACAAAAGTTAGCAGCAGCAGCAGCAAAAGTAAATTGAAAACAGGTTTTTGTTCAAAAAATGAGAAACACGAGGAAAAAAAAACATACGAACTGAAAACATTGAAACCTCTTTTGTAGAGCTTTATCATTGACTGTTTTCGCATGTGTTTTTATGGTCACCACTGGGCTTGCTCGATTTCGGAAATGCATCCCAAGCGGTCGAGAGCACACAAATGGCCGCTTTGAGCCCGGTTATCAGCAGGGGGTTAATGCCAGCACCTCTGCCAGCTTTTCTGGCCCATTTCAACTGCACTCCACACGAACAGACGTGACTCTTGGCTCAGTCGATCGTAAATGGCAAATTGAAAACAGAGCGCGGCAAAATGATTAAGCAAATGAGTATTTTTTATATATATTTTTTTTTAATTTTATTATTTGCAAAATTTCTGTTGTGGGCTGTGCGCTGGATTTTGTTATGGAATAATTAAAAACTTGTAAACAATTTCACTTTTTCTTTTGTTTCGATGTGGGGCAGTAGCCACGCTCAATTGTTGTGACGTAATTGGGTTTAGTGCCTCCTCGAAATAGCCCGAAAATCGCGAATGGCGAACACGTTCCGATTTTGAACAGCCCTCGACTGATCCACTTTTGATAAACCCGCTTTCAGGCTGCCTACATGATCGTGGACGAGATGCACGAGGAGCACCCCGAGCTGCTGCGGGACCAGTACTGGGAGTGCGTGGTGCCCAAGGATCTGCCCTACACGGTGGCCTCCGAGCATTACCGGAAGGACGAGCCCAAGGGATCCGCCGAGAAGTACAAGGTCAAGAAGGAGGACGCCATGTACGCCAACATAATGCCCGGTGGCGGCAAGCGGATGCTCAGCGACGATGTCTACGCGGATTATGTGAGTACATAAAAATATAAAGAATATTTTGAGGATTTTTAGATATATTTTGAGGTGTTTATTCTATATCTTTCGGATTCAAATCACATTTGTATGATCACATTTGTTTCTCTTTCCGAATGAGTCACGATTTTTAAATCGCAAATCAAATTTTGAAGTAGATGGGGAAATATAAATTATACTACATCTCCACGGGCACTAAAATATTAAATTCACTTAACATTTGCAATTAAAGCCGTTGGCTGTCATTATTTTATTGTTTTGACTATAAAATGGTTGACATTTAGCAGAGGTATGATAGCTATAAGTAAAATTTGATTTATGAAAAATGACTTAAGCCTTAAACGCAATAAAATATTTCGAAGTTTGTATGTCATTTAGTGATTTATTGGTGATCTCTCGAAGCTTAAACTTGACCTATAGGTATTTAAAGAGACTCTTAACAGTAGTTGTGTTTAGAAACTATCACCCTAAGTGGTAAATGATAAAATATTTTACCACAAACAGGAGAGCGTGGACACCCCGATGGTGGAGCGGCGAAAGAACAACTGGCTGGTTCGTCAGCTCTCGCGAATGGGCTCGATGAGGAGTCAGTCCACGGCCTATTCCTCCGGCGGAATGCCCTTCAACCGGAACCGCCTCAACTCCGTCTATTCTAGTCCCGAGTCCGGCTTGCCACTGACCATCCTGCAGCAGCAGCAACTGCAGCAGGCGCATCAGCAACAGCAGGCGGGATCGCAGCCAAGTAAATCAAGTCTCTACGGGAAGTTTGTGCACCGCAAGTCGATCAGAGCACAACGCCAACTTATTAAGCAGAGTAAGTAAATGAAAAATATTTAGTTTTAAATTTAAGAAATACAATACTATTTTTTGCATTGAAACTTTTTATCTTTTATTCACTTATCCAAACTAAATCGTCTATTATTGCGAACCCCCAAAAGTATACTAATTAAAATAAATTACTCTTAATTTACAGACTCCAAGTTGAATGGACTGAATGTGAATGTGGCCAAGACGACCAGACCGCGGATTCCCACGCCCGAGGTAACCAAGGATGGCCAGACGAATCCAGGTGAGTAAGAATCCGCATTTTGTGCACTGCAATCCAACTGCATCTTTCTGAACAACTCGCACCACTCCTCCTACTCCTTGTGTAGTCTCGAGCTCGGTCCTAATGGCACCACCTCACCAGATGAGCACCACCAGCGCACCACCACCGGGCATGTACCCCTCCTCCTACGCACCCGACACCCTTCTGCACCAGGAGAGCGGCCAGGTGCTGGGCACGCTGCTGCTCTCGCCCATCAAAGAGATGGATAGCTCATCGTCCAATAACACTCTGATTCCAGGACACCCGGCCACCGCCGCCCTGGCAGCCAGCATGAAGGAGGGATTCGCAGCGAGCAGTAAGTGATCCTTAAGATACCATGCTTATAAAGTTATTGAAACAAACATTTAAATTGTCCTTCAAAATACCTAATTATTTTAAAAAAATGTATTATTTTCTTTATAATTTAAAAAAAAATGTTGAGACCGACCTTGAATGTTCTTACTCTAACAAAAAAGAGTATTTAAACGATTATTAAATAAACACAAATAGCTCAATTCTCTCTAATACGTATAAAATGCAATACAAAACACTTTTTTTCGAATTTAATAAATTTTAGGTCCCAAATTAAATGGAAATAAAAGTTGAATTAAAATATGATTGATTTAAAACGTTTTCAAACAAACTCAAGTAGCATAAATCTGTCTAAATCATTCAATAAATTTAATACTTATAATTGAGAACTACAAAAATGTTCTGATGATAAGATAATAAAATTATAGAATTAATTATTAAATTATTAAAAATTAAAGATTATCAAATTAAAGGATATTCAAAGCTTAAAATTAAAATTCTTTTATATTTTAAATTATTAAAGTAATGGCTTCTCTCCTAAATTCCAGATATTCCTGCTGCCACCAACATCACGACTCTGTCGTTCCCCTTCACCGTAACCAGTAGCGGTGGGGAAACGATGCCCACTGGAACCCTGAGCATCTTGCCCATTACAGCCAACGCCCAGTTGCCCACGATAACGACGACGGCCAGTGGCTATGATCCCAACGATGTGATCACCACCATACCGGTGTCCCTCTCCATCCAGCGATCGCCCTCAGCACTCTCCATTGTGGAACTGACTGGGGCCGATGTCCAGGATGGATATAGCAACAGCGGTTCAAGCAATGGAAATGGTGGAATCACCACCACGGCCCTGCTGTCCGTCAAACCCCTCAATGGGAACGCAAACATTTCGCGGAACAACAGTTTCAACTTGAGCTTCAATCTCCAGGATCCACAGCAGCGATCCTCGGTGAGATCAGCAGGACCCACGGATACGGTGGACACCTCAGCCACGATGCCAATGCCGCAGAGGAGTGGCGGTCCTGAGACTGTAGGAGGAACTGGAGGATCTTCGGCACCCTCGACGCTGGCGAAACACAAGCCGGAACAAAAGACCGGAGAGGTGTACGTCTGACATTGAGATCTAATCCGGAGTAGATTGGTATATATATTCCATCGGAATTCGAGCCACGTAATTAGGTTTAAGATCCAATGGCCTTGCGCCACCCGGAACTACTAAAATGATATTATCAGTAGCATAGAAAAGTTTGATTAGTTCAAGGATTTCATCCAAGAAGCCTATCAATCACTTTTTTTATCAGATCAGGAAATCTCATAACGTGTATTATTTTCGTTCCTTTTTTCGGAATTCAAATTGCTAAATTAAAAATACTATATGGATCAATTCAAATTCCTAAAAATGTAATCTAAATATAAACGATATCAGACCCCAACACTTCTTACTTTATAAGTTCAGCTCAACAAAATTCTAGTAAATACAAAAAGTATATTACCAAGCGATTGTAACTGTATAGAGTATTGTATATAACTAGTTTATTGAATAGGAAATTGACTTATTGTTTTGGCACTTGCCATATTAGTTAAGCGTTTGTATCTTTGCATAACTTTATGAAGAAACTCTATCTCGTGTAGGCAGTGTAAATACTTGTAAACCAACACAGTATGTGATATGCGATTGTTATCCAGCTAGATTTTGTATCTTTACAAGTACCGATAGATAAGTGCCTAAGTATACATTTTGTAATTATAGTCCCCTGTATGTGAAATGTAGGAAATCAATGTAAGCCTAAGGCCTTTGTACAGATGAAGAGGCAACTTCTTGTAGTTATACTTTGAAATAAAATAAATCACTTAACAATGAAGACTTTACAAACTATTTTGGTTGATATAAGAGATGCTGGAGAGTAATTTATGACACTGACACTCTTTCTTTTGATCAATCGAGACTCTTCGAACCTACCCCAAGAGAAAGATCAATTAGAATTTGAACCCCAACGGTTCGATATATGTTCGCGGCAAATTTAAATGGCTGCTCGTCGAGGATGGGAAGTCAGTCGCGCTTGGGCGCTCAAGCGGTAACTATCTGCGGTCCATATTCATCTTCGATCTGAAAAACAAGTGCAAATAATTGAAGGATAAATCAAAAAGTGTCTCTAAGAAAGGTGAATATCCCACGGAGCAGATCCAGTGAAAGGAACTGATTTCGAACTGCGGACGAGTGACCTAAAAGCGTACGCGTCAATTTGCCCAGGAATGTGTCCAATAATATATATTCTATTACTCGTTAACCCCGTGGGTCAATGAGAACTATGTGCCCAAAGAAACAAACTTGCATGCGGACGCAAAGTGTTGCTTAATTGAATTAACCTTTTGTCTGGTCTGGTTCGAGTTTGTGCCCGCTCTGAGTGAAGAAATCTTGACCACGGATCGATGATGGCCCATTGAATAATAGAGTCCACTTAATTGTCATTTCGTCAGTGTCGACTATCCATCATCATGGAGCGCGACGAGGCCTCCATTACGACGACCAGCGAGGGCAAATCCCTGGAGGAGGCGCCCACGGCGGAGGGTCTGGAGCCCACGGAGCCCATTGGTTTCCTGAAACTCTTCCGATTCTCCACGTACGGCGAGATCGCCTGGCTGTTCTTCGGGTTCATAATGTGCTGCATCAAGGCACTGACCCTGCCCGCCGTGGTCATTATCTACAGCGAGTTTACGTCCATGCTGGTGGATCGGGCCATGCAGTTCGGCACCAGCTCAAAGGTCCATGCCTTGCCACTTTTTGGAGGTGGCAAAACACTGTAAGTACTGTTTCTTAAAATATTTAAATTGTGATTTTATTAATTAAGTTATACAGAAAGGATGTTTTCAAAGAATATGTTAATGCATTAAATGTTACTTAATATTTCCAATACTTTAAATTGACAAACCCAGAACGAATGCATCTCGGGAGGATAACAGCGAAGCCCTATACGATGATTCCATATCGTATGGCATCCTCTTGACCATTGCTTCGGTGGTAATGTTCATCTCGGGAATTTTTTCTGTGGATGTCTTTAATATGGTGGCCCTACGTCAAGTCACAAGGATGCGGATAAAGCTCTTCACATCCGTTATGCGTCAGGATATCGGTTGGCATGATCTGGCCAATAAGCAAAACTTTACCCAGAGCATGGTTGAGTAAGTATTTATCTTTCTGAAGAAGATCTATCTAAATCTTTGTTTATTTCACAGCGATATAGAAAAGATTCGAGATGGCATTTCAGAGAAAGTGGGTCACTTTGTCTACCTAGTTGTGGGTTTTATAATAACCGTTGCCATTTCGTTTGGCTACGGCTGGAAGCTCACATTAGCTGTGAGTTCGTATATACCTCTGGTAATCCTGCTCAATTACTATGTGGCTAAGGTGAGAAAATCACATTTAGTTAGTTAATTATTTTAGGATTCTCAATGATTTCTAATTGTTATCAAATGTTATGTTTTAGTTTCAAGGAAAGCTAACGGCCCGTGAACAGGAATCCTATGCGGGAGCTGGTAATTTGGCTGAGGAAATTCTGAGTGCCATACGTACAGTGGTGTCGTTTGGTGGAGAAAAGTCCGAGGTTCAGCGTTATGAGAACTTCCTGGTGCCCGCTCGAAAGGCCAGTCAATGGAAAGGAGCCTTCTCGGGCTTGAGTGACGCTGTCTTGAAGTCTATGCTGTATCTATCCTGTGCCGGAGCATTTTGGTATGGCGTCAATCTGATCATCGATGATCGCTATGAGGAAGACAAGGAGTATACACCTGCTATTCTGATGATTGTAAGATTTATAATTGTAGTCTCTTGTGATTATATTGTGATACATTTTGTAACATTCCTAGGCCTTCTTTGGCATCATCGTGGGTGCGGATAACATAGCCAGAACGGCACCATTCCTTGAGTCCTTTGCCACCGCGCGCGGTTGTGCCACCAGTCTGTTCAAGGTCATCGATCTGACCTCCAAGATCGATCCGCTGTCCACGGATGGAAAGCTCTTGAACTACGGTCTTCGTGGCGATGTGGAGTTCCAGGACGTCTTCTTCCGATATCCCTCACGTCCGGAGATTATAGTTCATAGGGGTCTAAATATCAGGATCAGAGCGGGTCAAACGGTGGCCTTGGTCGGTTCATCGGGCTGTGGAAAGTCCACTTGTGTCCAGTTGCTGCAGAGATTCTACGATCCTGTTTTCGGTTCAGTGCTCTTGGACGATTTGGATATTAGGAAGTACAATATCCAGTGGTTGAGATCGAATATTGCTGTGGTGGGTCAGGAACCAGTGCTATTCCTGGGCACAATAGGTAGATCCTTAAAGAGTGTTTAGTTATAAACTTTACAAGTTTATTTTCTTAACAGCCCAAAATATAAGCTATGGAAAACCAGGAGCCACACAAAAAGAGATAGAGGCAGCTGCCACTCAAGCGGGTGCTCACGAGTTCATCACCAATCTTCCAGAGGTTCGAAAAAATAATGTAAAACTACAAAAATGAAAACACAATCTCAAATTTTCTAGAGCTATCGCAGTATGATTGGTGAACGGGGCTCCCAACTATCCGGAGGTCAGAAACAACGTATAGCCATCGCCAGAGCCTTGATTCAAAACCCTAAGATCCTGCTGCTGGATGAGGCCACTTCGGCACTGGACTACCAATCCGAGAAGCAGGTTCAACAGGCCTTGGACTTGGCCAGTAAAGGACGTACAACCATCGTGGTCTCCCATCGATTGTCAGCTATCCGCGGTGCGGATAAGATCGTCTTCATCCACGATGGTAAAGTTTTGGAGGAGGGTTCCCACGATGATCTAATGGCTCTTGAGGGTGCCTATTATAATATGGTTCATGCCGGTGACATTAACATGCCCGATGAGGTTGAAAAGGAGGAAAATATTGAGGATACCAAAAGTAAGTACTATTAGTATTATAAATATTTCGAGTAATCCTTTATATATCTTCTAGGAAAAAGCCTGGCTCTGTTTGAGAAATCCTTTGAGACCAGTCCCTTGAACTTTGAGAAAGGTCAAAAGAACAGCGTTCAGTTTGACGAACCCATTATAAAGGCCCTGGTGAAGGAAACGAATGCCAAGATTGTCGAAGCTCCCCCAGAAAAACCAAACTTTTTCCGCACTTTCTCAAGGATCCTTAAGCTTGCTCGCCCGGAATGGTGTTACCTCATCCTGGGAACCATAAGCGCCGTCGCCGTGGGCTGTTTGTATCCGGCTTTCGCCATCATCTTCGGTGAATTCTACGCAGCTCTGGCTGAACAGGATCCGAAGGATGCCCTTAGACGAACGGCTGTGCTTTCGTGGGCATGCTTGGGCCTGGCTTTCTTGACCGGATTGGTCTGCTTCCTGCAAACCTATTTGTTCAACTACGCAGGCATTTGGCTGACCACCAGAATGCGAGCCATGACCTTTAATGCGATGGTGAGTCAGGAGGTTGGATGGTTCGACGATGAGAATAACTCGGTGGGCGCCTTATCCGCTCGCCTGTCTGGCGAGGCTGTTGGTGTCCAGGGAGCCATAGGATTTCCGCTGAGTGGAATGATCCAGGCGCTGTCCAACTTTATATCGAGTGTCAGCGTTGCTATGTACTACAACTGGAAGTTGGCGCTGTTGTGCTTGGCCAATTGTCCTATCATTGTGGGTTCGGTCATCCTGGAAGCCAAGTGGGTTGATGAATTTCATGAGTAGCTCTTCTGTAGGTAAAAACTTGAACATTTTCCAGGATGATGTCCACTGCTATAGTGAGGGAAAAGCAGGTGATTGAGGAAGCTTGCCGAATTGCTACCGAATCAATATCCAACATACGCACTGTGGCCGGCTTAAGGAGGGAGGCGGATGTTATACGGGAGTACACCGAGGAGATCCAGAGAGTGGAGGTGCTCATCCGCCAAAAGCTGCGATGGCGAGGAGTCCTTAACTCCACCATGCAGGCATCGGCATTCTTTGCCTATGCCGTGGCTCTTTGTTACGGAGGAGTTTTGGTGTCCGAGGGTCAGCTGCCTTTCCAGGATATTATCAAGTAAGGATGGCAGCAGATAGTGCCTTGTTTAAGTACATTTTAAAAGCCAATTTACTATTTTAATTACATTTAAATTAACTTTAATTTTAGGGTTTCAGAAACCTTGCTTTACGGCTCAATGATGCTGGCCCAATCCCTGGCCTTTACCCCTGCCTTCTCTGCTGCTCTGATCGCGGGTCATCGCCTCTTCCAGATCCTGGATCGCAAACCAAAGATTCAATCGCCCATGGGTACTATCAAAAATACTCTTGCCAAGCAGTTAAATCTTTTCGAGGGCGTACGCTATCGGGGTATTGAATTCAAATATCCCACACGACCTGATGCAAAGATTCTCAATGGCCTGGATCTGGAGGTTCTCAAGGGTCAAACGGTGGCCTTGGTGGGTCATTCTGGGTGTGGAAAGTCCACTTGTGTACAGCTGCTACAGCGCTACTACGATCCCGATGAGGGAAGTATAGTAAGTTATTTCTCTGATCTTAAATATTAAGAGAATAATCCTATTTTTTCTCTTCAACTAGCACATAGACCATGATGACATCCAACATGACCTGACCCTCGAAGGTGTGAGAACCCGATTGGGCATAGTCTCACAAGAACCCACTCTATTCGAACGATCGATAGCGGAGAATATAGCCTATGGCGACAATCGTCGATCGGTTTCCATGGTGGAGATTATTGCCGCAGCCAAGAGTGCCAATGCTCATAGTTTCATCATATCCCTGCCCAACGGCTACGACACTCGGATGGGAGCCAGAGGCACTCAATTGTCGGGTGGTCAAAAGCAACGTATTGCCATTGCCCGGGCACTGGTGAGGAACCCGAAGATCCTGCTCCTCGACGAGGCCACCTCAGCTCTGGACTTGCAAAGCGAACAGTTGGTCCAACAGGCCTTGGATTCCGCCTGCTCCGGACGAACCTGCATCGTCATAGCCCATCGTCTTTCAACCGTCCAGAATGCGGATGTCATCTGTGTGATCCAAAATGGTCAGGTGGTGGAGCAGGGCAACCACATGCAGCTCATTTCCCAGGGCGGAATCTATGCCAAGCTGCACAAGACCCAAAAGGATCGTTAAATATAATCTAAACATTTTTTGTAATTTTTTGTCTCACTAAAATGCACTTGTCACCAAAACAAAATAAATAAACACAACTTTTATCTATAAATTATGGTTGTGATTATTGCGGGGAGATACGTTATCCAAAAAGGGATAAGTTGGGCAACACTATTTGCAAAATTTATAATTATTAGAGGTATAAGTTGTAAGATCCCAGCCACAAAACTTATCTGGCTGATAAGAGAGCAATCTTGGCGGCATGTCTATAACGCCAACCACCCACACGCCAGCTGGTAATATTCATTGTCAATGACATGCAATCTTGATTTTGCGTATCAGTGAAATGATAACAGATCTCAATTAAACAGGGAAGATCATAAGTTTAACAGTCTGGAATGCAAATTACGTCAAATTTGCGTACTTGGCTGACCTATTTCCGCGATGGAGCGATGGAGCACACCTTGCAGGCTGGGAAGATGGTCAATGATTTTCCATCAGTCATCGTGAACCTTGAGTAAAATCAATTCAATTGATATTAATAAAAGACCATAAGGGGTTCTCGGGCGATAGACGATAGAGAACTGTCTATTTGAACTTTAATAGAAACCGAATTTGTTGAAAACTGACGCCATAGCCGCCAGACCCGCCAGTCGCTTTCTGCAGTCCCAACGGAACAGTCGCGGAACATTTCGCTCCGGATAGCCCCCAAAGCATCGAAATAAAAAGAAAACCAGGCGGCGGCAGTAGTTGCCAACGATTTTGTGGAACCGCGGAATGCAAAACAATTAAAGCTAAATACGATCCCAGGCAGATCAGCCTCATCGGCAGTGCATCTGGCATAGCACGACAATCTCCGGAGAGTCGGAGAGGGAGTTAATTACCCAGAGCCAAGAACCCATTCGAGACCATCTTTATATCCAACCATCGTGCAAGTGAACTGCGGGCGTTTCGATTTTTGGTTTCGCTCTGGGCGCGCTTTCTTAACTATTAATTGACCCCGCCGGTCAATGAGTTTGGTGTATAGGCGATAGTTCGCAGTGATGACGATGACGGAGAGCCGCCAAAATGATGTTCCTGAGGATGAGGCTGCGCCGGAGGAACAGAAGAAGGGCAAGACCAAGGAGAAGGCCCAGCCGATGATTAGCTACACTCAGCTCTTCCGTTACATGGGTGGATGGGATTATGTCCTGCTCCTGTCCGCCTTCGTGGCGGCACTACTCCAATCCCTGGTCTATCCCATTGCCATTGTGGTCTACAGCGAACTGGTGGCCATGTTCATCGACAGAACTCTCGGCCAGGGAACCAGTTCGGTAACCATCGGATTGTCCCTTTTTGGAGGCGGAAAAATACTGTAAGTCTCTCAGTTTGTGATATAAAAAAATTTAATTACAATTTAATACTAATTAAACATTCTTTAAGTCTCAAGGTTGTGATAACGTTAATTGCTTGTCCTTCTCAAGTACTTAAACAAATTTTTCTCAACTATAAATTAAAGTCAAATTTATTCCAATTACTCTTCCGCAAGTCAACTTTTCTGAACTTACATAAATCAATTACATGCATTTATTTAAAAAGAGTGTATGTTAAGTTCATGACGTTTTTCCTACATGAATGTATTTCCTTAGAAAACCTAAATTTAGACTTTGAAAGAAAGTGTTGTTTTGAGAGAGAATGAATCAATTATTCGTTCTCTTTCAAAGCGAACGGACGTCTTTTTTGGTTCCACGGTCAGCGAATTTCTTTATTGTTCCGAGAAAATCAAACAAATAAAACCTTTGCAATAAAACAAACAGGGCTAAAACAATGCGGAATGTTCAAGGACGTCGCTGAAAACAAAGCACTCAAAAAAGTAAAGCTAAAATTTATTTTCACAACTTAGTTTTAGATTTATTCTGTTCTTAAATTGGTTCTAGATTTTAATAAATTTTGTTCCTCTTTTTCCAGCACAAATGCCACCTACGAGGAGAACATGCAGGAACTGCGAAAGGATAGCGTGTCCTTTGGCATACTCATGACGCTGAATACCCTACTGATGCTTTTCTCTGGAGTTTACTATGTGGATGCCTTCAACAGATTGGCTCTGAAACTCACAGTCCGAATGCGCCGGGAATTCTTCAAGGCCACCTTGAGACAGGAAATCGGTTGGCACGACATGGCCAAGGATCAAAACTTTGCCGTTCGCATTACAGAGTGAGTAACTTCAAAGCTCTGTAAAGATATTCATCAACCCGATTTCCCCTTAGCAACATGGAGAAAATACGCAGCGGCATTGCCGAGAATTTGGGTCATTACGTGGAAATTATGTGTGAAGTGATAATCAGTTGCGTTCTCTCCTTTATTTATGGCTGGAAATTGGCTCTGGCAATAGTGTTTTATATACCTCTAACCTTAATAGTCAACTCGGCAGTGGCCCATGTAAGTAAACCGAATTGCATTACAATTTAAAATTCTTGTCAAATTTATACAATTTCGTAGAAGAACGTTTTCGAGAAAACGAATGTGTTTGCTAACAAGCTTTCAGTGATCTTGAAAATTTGTTTCTTTTATCTGAAAATAGTTTTCCCAAAATAGATGCAGTACCTACCTTAGCCTTAGTAAAAACATATATTTTCACGTATTGTAGGCATGAATAGTTGTGAGAGAGCAAATTTAAATATTATGTTCAATGTTGAAAAAATCTAAAATGGATTCAAAGAACTTTAAAAAATATTATTGTTTTATTTTATTTAATATTTTGTTTGGTTAAAAGAATGAGTGATGATATTTACTAATAACTTATTTCATTCTTAAAGTTTCTTAAAGATTAAGAGCAATTTAAAATATATCTTTAATGATTCTATTTTTTTTTACCATTTATTTTACAGTACCAAGGTAAACTCACGGGTCAGGAGCAGAGTTCCTATGTGCGGGCCAGTTCTGTAGTTGAGGAAGTGATCGGAGCCATCCGGACTGTGGTGGCGTTTGGAGGAGAACGAACAGAGTCCGTGCGCTATGATACCCTGCTGAAACCCGCTCTCAGAGCTGGAAAATGGAAAGGAGCCTTCTCCGGACTAAGCGACACGGTGATGAAGGCCATGTTGTTTATCACGGGAGCGGGTTCCTTTTGGTACGGAGCCAATTTGATCCTATTCTACCGAGATCCAAGTATTCCCATCAATGAACGGGAATACACACCGGCGGTTGTGATGATTGTGATATCGGGCATAATCGTGAGTGCCAATCAAATATCCCGTACCTCTCCATTTCTCGAGACCTTCGCCATGGCTCGCGGATCGGCATCGGCAATTTTGGAGGTGATCGATCGCACTTCCTTGATTGATCCTCTCTCGAAAGCGGGGAAAATTCTCAATAACGGCCTAAAGGGAACTATTGAGTTTCGCGATGTTTTCTTTCGCTATCCTGCCCGAGAAGATGTTATTGTGCTGCGAGGTCTTAATGTGATCGTGGAAGAAGGTCAAACGGTGGCCTTGGTGGGTCCTTCAGGCTGTGGCAAATCCACCTGCATACAGCTGTTGCAGCGCTTCTATGATCCAGTTTTCGGACAAGTTCTAGTGGATGGTGAGGATGTGCGAAAGTATAACCTCAACTGGCTGCGTTCAAATATTGCGGTGGTGGGTCAGGAACCGGTGCTCTTCCAAGGAACCATTGGGGAGAACATTCGTCATGGAAAAATGGAAGCCACGCAAAAGGAAGTCGAAGACTCTGCCAAGGCAGCCAATGCTCATGATTTTATCATAGCTTTGCATAAGGTAAGGTTTTAGAATTTATAAAAAAAAATAAAAAAGAATATTTAAAATTAAATATTTTTCTAATTTTTAGGGTTACGATACAGATATCAGCGAGAAGGGCGTTCAGCTTTCTGGAGGTCAGCGTCAGCGGATTGCCATCGCCAGAGCTCTGATCCAGCAACCCAAAATTCTGCTTTTGGATGAGGCCACCTCGGCACTGGATTACCATTCCGAGAAGCTGGTGCAGGCCGCTCTGGACAAGGCCTGCAAGGGCAGAACCACCTTGGTCGTGTCCCATCGCCTATCGGCCATCAGACACGCCCATCGGATAGTTTACATTGACAATGGCAAAGCCGTGGAGCAGGGCACCCACGAGGAGTTGATGAAGCTGGAGGGATTCTATCACAAAATGGTCACCGTTCATTCCTATGACGATTCCGCCGAAGAACTTTTAAATGAGCTGGAAGAAGTGGCTGAGAGCAAGGAGAGAAAGATGTCCTATGAGGCTGAACAGTTCCAACTGGGCACGCGTAACTCGATTGTGTCGCTGGAGAAGAATGCCGAGTTCCAGATGAAGAACTTGAATGGTCTAGCCAATCCCACACTGAATCAGGAGATAGATGAACCGGGTCCAACTGGAAATTATCTCCGCACCTTCTTTCGCATTCTGGGTTGGGCCCGACCCGAATGGAGTTTCCTCATCATTGGCGCCATTTGTGCTGGACTTTATGGTGTCACCATGCCGGTGTTTTCCGTTATCCTAGCGGAGCTATATGGTTCGTTGGCCAAACCCACGGATGAGGAGGTTCTCGACCAGAGCGCCCGTATGGCCATCATCTCCCTGGTGATAGGGATTGCTGCTGGAGTGGTCTGTTTCATCCAGACTTTCTTCTTTAATCTAGCCGGAGTCTGGCTAACCATGCGAATGCGGTGGGTCCTTGGAAGGTTATCCTTTTTACTGATTTTTAAATGAATATCCTTTTACCTTGCAGCTCCAAGACCTTCAGTTGCATCATGCACCAGGAGATGGGATGGTTCGATCGCAAGGAGAACAGCATTGGAGCACTTTCTGCCCGACTTTCCGGAGATGCTGCTAGTGTTCAGGGAGCCATCGGTTTTCCCTTGAGCAACATCATCCAAGCGTTTACCAACTTCATCTGCAGTATTTCGATCGCCTTCCCCTACTCCTGGGAATTGGCTTTAATCTGCCTGAGCACCTCGCCCTTCATGATAGCCTCCATTGTGTTCGAGGCGCGTTTTGGGGAGAAATCAGCTTTAAAAGAGAAAGCAGTTCTTGAGGAGACGAGTCGTATAGCCACGGAAACCATAACCCAAATTCGAACAGTGGCAGGTCTTCGACGGGAGGAGGAGCTCATTAAGATATACGACAAGGAGGTGGAGCGATATAGGGTGCAGATCCTAAGTCGACTGAAGTGGCGAGGACTGGTCAATTCCCTGGGTAAATCGCTCATGTTCTTTGGCTATGCTGTGACCTTGACCTATGGTGGACACATGTGTGCCGATGGCAATATCAAATTTGAGACCATTATGAAGTGGGTAAATATAAAAATATTTCCTTTACCAAATATTAACATTTCTTTCTTTTTTAGAATATCCAACACTATGCTGTATGGCCTATTTATTCTGGCCCAATCTCTTGCATTTACGCCCGCCTTCAATGCTGCCCTCCTCTCCGCAAATCGCATGTACGAGATCATTGATCGCAAGCCACATATCCAATCACCCGAATCCTTCGAAATCCAGCAGAATGGCAACGGAGCTGCCTACAAGACGAATGTCGTTCAACAAGGAGTTAGCTATCGGGGTCTCAACTTTTCGTATCCTTCGAGGCCACACATCAAAGTTCTGCAAAACTTCAATCTGGATATAACACAGGGTCAGACGGTGGCCTTAGTGGGTGCCTCGGGATCTGGAAAGTCCACCTGCGTTCAGCTACTGATGCGGTACTACGATCCCGATGATGGAAAGATTGTAAGTCCTGATCTAGCTCTACCTATATTTAATAAAAAAAAAAACAAAAAGGATAAAAAATGTAGGGTAGCAAGGCCATAAGAAACTACAATTATAATATTTCCGTTTTCAGCTTATCGATCAGGAGAGCATCCACCACGATATGGAACTGAAGACTCTGCGCCGTCGTTTGGGAATTGTATCCCAGGAGCCTTCGCTCTTTGAGAAGTCCATTGCCGATAACATTGGTTATGGGGACACCACACGCCAAGTGCCAATGCAGCAAATTATTGAGGCTGCCAAAATGGCCAATGCCCATGAGTTCATCATGTCCCTGCCCGCCCAATATGACACGGTATTGGGCTCCAAGGGAACACAATTATCCGGCGGACAAAAGCAACGTATTGCTATTGCCCGGGCGATGGTGAGGAATCCCAAGATCCTGCTGCTAGATGAAGCCACCTCTGCACTGGATTTCCAAAGTGAAAGAGTGAGTTTTATATTTTAATTTTCTGTATATTCAATTACGGTCCATGTAAACTAAAAATACTGTTTTAATATAATTATTTTAATTTTTAGGTGGTTCAGCAAGCTTTAGACTCGGCGTGTTCAGGTCGCACGTGCATTGTAATAGCCCATCGCCTGTCCACCATCCAAAATGCCAATGTGATTTGTGTGATTCAAGCCGGAAAGATAATGGAGCAGGGAACTCATGCGCAACTTCTGGCCAAGAATGGCATTTATTCCAAGTTGTATCGCAGTCAGACGAAAGCCTCGTAAAAAGACCACGGAAGTATGCAGTAAATATTTCTTAGCTGTTAGTAGAGACACAAACCAAACTGTTTTTGGCCATAAGCAATAAAACTTTAGGAATAGTTGTTAAATAAATAAATATGAAGATAAAAAATATCTGAAAGTGTTTTATGCCAACAATTTAAAATGCGGTGAGGGCAACATTGTTTTTAAAATCAATTCACGAAATAGTCATTAAGTGGCACTCCTATTATCTTAATTCAATTTGCAGTGCTTGATGTTTGAATAGCCTTATATCTTATCTCTTAATAAGCCAAAATTCGTCACAATGGTTTGTTCTCTATTGTTTAACTTTGTGATAAGATAGACTGTAAGCTTTAACTAATTCACTTTGCGGAAGGCAATATTAATTGGTTGCCGCATTGCGATTTTTCATTTAAACGGATAAGGTTTATAAACAACAGGATGAAGGCAGTAACGATTTTTCTATTATATTTGTGTAAGTAATTTAAATAATATAAAATTACTTATTATATTAAGAGGTTTCTTCCGAAAACAGCCTTAACATATGGAGCTATTATTCCCCCAACACAATGCCCTTTGGAAACTGATTGCGGTAAAGTGGATGAGTCAAGTGCTGTTTGCGGATTAGATGAGGAGGTGGGTTGTATTCGGAAATACCCCTCCAAGTGTCATTTGGATATAGCAGCCTGTCATGAAGGAAAAAGTTAGTAAATTTATTTATTTTAAAGTGCGCATTAAGGCTTATTTATTTAATTTTAGATTTCACTGACTATAGTGAGGTATATTGCTCAATGGAACCGTATTTCTGCGAAAAGTCATACGAACGCTGGACCATTCTCTTTGGTCATGAGGATGAATAAAAGATAACTTATAATATATGGGCGACAAGTGCTATAATATAACGCTTACAAGTGTAGTTCGAAGATATGTATATATTTCTAGTACTAATCTTATTTCTTTGGGTGCGCTGAATGTGTAAAAAAGTGAATATCGACTTCATAAATTATTTCCACATAATTGGTTATGACATGGTTTAATTTTGTTATACAATGGTATATTTTCCTTTCTTTTAAATACAACAAAGTTATAAATTATAGGCATTCGGCACTTAGTTGGACATGAGGCTTATGTCTATTGTCTTCTTTAGCTTAAGTAAGTTTTTTCTAATAAAAATGAAGTAAAACCAAATCTTAGTGGTATTTTGAAGTTTACTATCTGACAGCCAGCGGAACACCAAAGTGCCCATCGGAGACAATTTGTGGAAATGTAAGCGAATCACAAGCCGTTTGTTGTTTGGATGAAAATGAAAGTTGTATAAAAAAATTCAAGTCCAGCTGTCATCTGGCAGTTGCCGCCTGCCACGATCCTAATTTACGTAAGTAAATCTAAAATATTTTTTAGAACAAACACTTTTTCAAGAGGATCAAAATAAATGTTTTTCCCGATGGTAAAAACACAATTACTACCAACATTTAAATATTTTTCACTTTTTATAAGTCTTGGGAAGAATATTTGGCAACACTTTGAAGAAAACTGTTTTTCCTTTTGTAATAACATAAATTCAACTCACAAGATATAAATCAATTTGACAGTCTAGAACAGAATAAGTCTGTTACCAAGCTGTTCTCGTCTTATAATATCCCACTCAGTGAATAGTAATAAAGGGGAACCCTCTCGATTTACAGAGTTCAGCGACTACAGCGACGAGTATTGTGGCATGGAAGGTTGGCTGTGCGACGAGCCGCCCTACGAACGCTGGACGCTCTTCTTTGGCTCTTCTGTGGAGGATGAGTGAGTGACGACTTGGATGATCGACGACGACGACAAATGTGTAAATTAATTAGGTAGCATTTCAATAAATAATCAATCAACGATATATAAGCAACGGGCCGTTCACGTGCCAGAGACGACGACGACTAACGACTACGTCAAAGACCGGTAGGAGGCAACCGATAGCCCCCAGCGTTTTTTCCCACTCACTGAGACAGAACGACGCCTCGAGCCTTTTATACGATCTTTTTTGCGCTTTTTTTTCTTTGCGCTTTTTGTGTTATTTTTGGGTCTTCGACGGCGGGTGCTTTGCATAATCTCCAGCGGCGGCGCCTCAGCCCATTGGCCTCCTCCTCCAGCGCCAATCAGCGGAGAGCTCCCGACCGGCTCCATGTGCATATATAAAAAGTGGACCCATCCGAAACTCGGTTGTCAGTTAATGCCCATCAATCGAATCCATTCCAGGCACAGCCATGAGCAGCGCGTCGCTAAAGTTCTATCTGATATGTCTGCTTGTTATCAGCGGTTAGTGTTACATAAAAATTAAAACATACTCTGTGAATGTACTAAATCCAATGTATGTACTATGTACTAAATCCAAATCATTTTGCAGTGATCGGATGGAGTGCAGGAATTCCCAGTTCGGAACTTACGAGGCAGGAACTCGAGGAGCGCTATCGTCAAACACCGCCGGTTCCGGATGAACGAGATGCCGATGCCGAAGTGGATAGTGCCTACGATCGCTTTACGCCAAGACCTCGAAGGCCAGATATGAAGGGCTAGACGAGACCCGACTGCAATCGATTTGTGTTCTATTTGCAGTGGCACTTTCAGGGTTATGGCTATGTAGTTCTAAGCTTAGGTAAAATGTACAAGCGTAAAATAAAGCAATTACTTTGGTGAAACGTGCGCATTGTTACTTTCCATTCCATCACGTAGAATGTCATGACATCCGCCGTCGGGGCGACGTCTATAAATCTGAACTCTCTGGCATTCGATTCAGTCAGTCATCAATCTGTTTTGGTTGCCAAAAGTACACTGAAAATGACCTCAGAAAGCAAGATGGTTCTGCTCTTCCTTATCGGCTGTCTGATCATGCAGACGAGTAAGTCAATGAATCATCTCTGATATAATTATTGTTATCACTTAACTGGATTTTCTTTCAAGTCAACGCCCTGCCCTTCGATAGATTGGGCCGGGAGGAGGATGATGAAAGGAACAACGAGATCAGCGGAGAATGGTTCAAAAAGCCCATCCTCAGGTTGGATAGGCTTTTTGGCAGCGGAGAATCACCGTCGGAAAGTCGAAAAGAAGTGATCAGACCCAGCAGAAGTAATAAGGGTGAAACCACGGAGAGCTCCAAACACGCCCACTCCATGATCACCTCGATGCTCGGCTTCGTCAGCAGTGTCATCAACTTTGGCAGATCCTTCGTTAGGGATCAGTAAAATATATCCTAGACTAATGCCACTGCCTACAAAGTTTATAGGACAAGTCTCGTGATTCCATATGCCAAATGTTGTAGCTTTCAGTAATGTTAAATATCCATTAATAAATATTGAATAAATTACAAATACATACAAACTTAAGCCTGACTAACAATTTTTTTTAATAATTCTGGCTTTAACTTAAATATGGTTGCAAATTGTTTGTAAGTAAAAAATATACTTTCTAATTAAAGTACGGATGCCGACGGATTTTAATTTAATTTATTTTTGAGAATTAATCACCGTGGACAATATACACTTTAAATGTAATTTTTTATAATATTAAATTGAACCGTTATTCAGTAATTAAAAGCCCAATTTACACAGTCTGATTTTTCATATGAGGTTTTGGGGTATTGGTTATTATATCGAGGAAACACTTCTTTTTTAACATTAGAGAAAACTTTTTAAGTTGGCACTTCAGATTAAATACTTTAATGCATCGCTTTACAACCTAGTAAACGAACAAACAAGACCTTTTAAAAACCAAATTATTAAATAAAACCGTAGGATATCATATTTGAATTTACATAAAAACACGCATTCACTTTAACACTTATTCTACACATTTTAGTTATATTATTAAAATTAATGCACAACATTTAATTTACATCTTGTATTTGCGTATTTACCACTTATTTTACAAACTCTCCCTTACACAGACCTAATTAGGACACGACATTTAATCAAACGTTTTAATAAGAACTAAAACGGGTCTCAGTTTCTCAAATTCGAACAAGATTTACGTCCAAGCGATTATGTTATAAATTCATATTTTCTGTCTACCTCTATGACGTTTTTATCTCTTTCGCCAGACACGTCTCTTAGCGAATGAAAAAGATGTGAGTATGGGTATAAAGTTAAGAGAGATATTTATAGGAAAATGTTAACGCCAATTAAGACGTCATAAAATCACGCATCTGTTACCAAACCGCTCCCAACGCCAACTTCCACTAGTGACGTCTGCCATATAGCGCTGGGCATTAGACTTGACCCTACTTTGTGCCAATACGCTATAGGTATTGTCCGGCCAGAACTGAAATTAATCATATTAATGAATGAACAGAGGTGTTGAGCGTAAAAGGAATGACGTCTCTATCGACCAAGCCCTCTAATGATGTCGGGGATTTTTTCGCTACTTAATTCGAGAAATTCGTTTTTTCTTTTTTGCCCCTTCTTAAGACGCTTATGTGTGACGACACGAGAGGCGCGAATTGGCAAATGCTAATTATGTGCCTTTTTTCACTTTGTTTTATCTATATATTTATTTTCTTTTTCTGTGCAAACTTGTTTGGGCATTGTTTAGCCGGCTTTAATTGTAAATATTGGCTTGTTTGGACAATCAGTCATAACGAGACCTTGCCGGTGATACTTACAGCGTGCTGGCCGGGATTTCTTTTTTGGTGGGGAAACTCCAAAGCTCAGCATTCTTTTTGAATCTAGCGTGTAATTCTCTAGAACAACGGCTTGGTTCCAAGCGAGTGATTAGCCCCCGAAATCAACTTGAAATTGAATGCTGCTTGCCCGTGGATTTCTTTTGAGTACACTTAAAACAAAAGGTATTTAAATGACTCTTAAATAATAAAAAAAAATGTATTAAATAATAAATGAGTGATATTACTTTTAAATAAGTATTTTGTATATTTTAAATGTGAAATTTAATCACTAGCAGTGACATGAAACTTTTTTTTTGAGTAGGGTTGCGCAAACCCCTCAAGGTTAGAGTTGCCATTCTACAACAGAGCCCGTTATAAACGCAGTGTTAGTGTGGGTGGAATGCGTTTTATTGGATCACATAACAAAAGACTTGAGCAACGAACTCGCTCGACAGGGCCAGAAAAAATAGATATATACATTTTTACGCGGAGTCCATGTATCTCCGGTTCCTGTGATCTCTAGCTGACCTCCAGCAAATGGTATTTGAACATTTTGTTCAGCGAACTCATGTTCTGGGACAACTCGTTGCAGACGCGCACCACGCAGCCTTCAAAGGAAAGGACAGTGATGAAATAACGGGCCCAACACCTGGCCAAATCACACTCACTAACCCACTAGATACTTGATCACTCTCAGCAGCACCATGGCGATAAAGTCGAGAACTTAAAGAACTGCTTCCATGCACACGCGACGAGACTTAGAACCAAATTGAACGTCAAGCCGCGCATGCAATCGCGAATAAGTGAAAACATTTGGTGAGCGGCAGCTGCTGCTGCTGCGTTGACGTCGACGTCGGCAGCGACGGCACAGTGGAGCAAATTGGTTGGCCAAAGGTCGTGCCAACTAGAGGCGGTGAGGTTTTTATGGGCTAATTAGCACTTCAAGGCAAATTGAAATATTTGCCAAGCACACACAAAGCCTGCGACTACCTAAAGATCTTCAACGGAGTTTGACCCACTGTGCAAGTCACAGCTTTTAACCCTCATTTTCCATTTCCATTTCATAATGATTTACTTCCCACTGTGCGTCAAGAACTTTTTGCTGGTGCTGCAATGCTGTTTATTCTCTTTTTAAGAAATGTTTATTTACATTATATTTTTAGCGAGTTGGTGTCAATTAGCCATGCTACTTTTTTGTTAATTATCTTTCACAATTTTTTGTTCTGTGGAAGCATTTTTTGTTTACACTGCAATCGCTAAATTTTTGGGTTTTAATGGTATTTATCAACTGTTTTTTTTATTTTTTTTAAGATTGTGAATTTTGCAATTGCCTTAAACTTAAGCTTTGATTTTAAATATGTCTTTCTTGAAGCTAGTTATAAATATAGTTATCTGAATTGCATGGCTTGTTCCCACTGTGCAGCTGCTGTGTGGGTAAAGCTTAATCGAGAACTTCTTGTCGATGTTGCAATCTGCAGATTTTTTCCTCATTTTTTACAAGCGCATATTTCCATTAATTTTTTCGGCAATGTTCATTTGCGTGCATTGCATAAGGCATAAGGCAAAAGGCGCAGAACGGAGCGATGCGAATTACGTCATCAGAACTCGTTTACATGCAGCCATGAGAAGCTGCTGCGCAGGCGCAGCAATTGAGGCCAAAAATAAAGAACCGGCCGCTCTGACACTCGCCGCCGTCTTTATCAATGCAATTACTTATGTCATTGCAAGCTCGGTGGCTAAAACGAGTTTCGGTACAACAAATACAGTTAGCCCAAAAATCGAGAAATCAAAATAGCCCCATCGAAAAGTTACTGCAGTTCAAGTCGACAGCGCCGTCGACGCTTTGGTCATGAATTTTGCACAATATTTAGCTGTGATCGTGATTTTCAATAGTTGCTGCTGCTAGCTAGTTTCTGCATTTGGCTCTGTTAATCGGTATAGCAATAAACTTCAAGTTTTCGGCGATCGTGGGCTGAACTAAGTTGCGAGCTGCAATTTATGGCGTGTTGTGCTTTGCCCGATACTTCAGTTTTATTTCATTTTGGTCAGGCCTCAGTGGATTTGGTTTGAAGCGATCTAAGCTGTTTCTCACCTTCGATTCAGTGGCGTACTTCCATTAAATTACAACTATTTCAATAAATTGTAATACTTCTGGTTAAACGGAAAGTGGCTTTAGCTTAGTGCTAATGGAAAATCATTTAAATAAGTTTGTTTTTAAATGCTCATTACAAGCAGCACGAATGGATGAACATAACTTATTTAAACAAAGTTAAAGTCCGGGAGGGAAAACTAAGCAAGCGAATATACTATTTACCATGTTAATCCTCAAAAATGTATTGTCATTGTTCAAAAAAACAAAATACTATAACTTTTAGTTGTGAAAGACACAATATTTTATTAATTTATTTAGAGTTAAACTATAAGTTACAATAAGATAGAGCTCTAGTAGCTAGGGCCTTCAGTTTAAAACCTACTTTTATTTTAACATGTGGACGAGAAAACGGATTTCGTTGTTCGGTCGCCAGAAAGTATGCAATGATTTCAACAAATTTTTGATTGGGTATATTGTAATTCAAAGAAATGTAAGATTTAGTAATCCTAAAGTTCCCATTCCAAAAAATAAGTTAGAGTATACTTAAGTTTATCAGACTCGTTGATCCAATCCACAACGTTCCCCGATGGCAGCGGACCGGTTTTTTGTTTTGTTTGATTCCGATTCCGCGTTTCAAGCCGGCCGGCGAATGAGACTAACAACAAAGAGCTGGAGAAGAGGAGGTAAACATATGTCGAGAGCAAAACAAAATCGGAAAGATTGTCATTCTCCCAGAATATAAAAGTCCGAAGACGAGAGCCCCCGAAGGCAGCCGAGAAGAGCCGATCGCGCGACTACGGAAATCAAAACTTTTGGGGTCTCGGGGAAAACTTCTCGCTGCAGTTTCATTAGTTGCTCGCGAAGAGCCATGCCATCCAGTGTGGTTGGATGAGCTCCCTCAAAGGAATTCGAAGTCGAAGATGAATCTCGATTCCCGATTATTTCGATGACTGCCCTTCCCGTCGAGCAATGGTCCATTGACGAGATTGCCGATGAGTTCAAGTTTACGATAACGGTTAGACCATAAGCAATTCCAATAATTAGAACAATTTTTAACGTTTAAATATGTTTAAGACCGATCGACCCCAGAGCATTTGGATGGACTACCTGGTGGTGGTTCCTCTGAAGCAGTACAATGATGACCTCCTGGTTGAGGAGACCTTCGACCAGACCAAGGAGTCATTCAGAACTGCAGCCATGACCACTTCCACATCACCCCCAATGCCAGTGAATTCAGCAAGAAGTCAGTTTTCTCCCTGACCGGAGATCACAACAGTGGAACTCTGCCCTGCAATTGCGACTACTCTGGATCCACTAGCTTCGAGTGTCACCCGTTTGGAGGTCAGTGCCAGTGCAAACCGAATGTGATTGAGCGCACGTGCGCAGCCTGCCTGTGGATACTGCGGATTCCCAGACTGCAAGCTTTGCGATACTACAACAAAATTACGTGCACAAAGCATCCTTTAAGATCTAAAAAATCCTTTAAAGTGTAATACTTATCCATGGAGGAATTATTATAAAGGCCTAGTTAAGTGGGTATAGGTTTTTTATCTTTTTTGACCTTCTTAGATCTTAAAACTCGGTAGAAGCTGACATAATAAAGAATGAATTACATCAATCTTCAACAACAGACAGTTTTTCAGTTCTAATCTTTCGATCCGGCCGGCAAAGAGATATACAAACAACGATGAACTGGAGAAGGGGATGTAAACATATGTTGATAGCAAAACAAAACCGAAAAGATTGTCGTTCTGCCAGCTATTTAAAATGTCGAAGTCGATAGCAACCGAAGGCGGCAGCCGAGAAGACCCGATCGCGCGACTACGAAAATCAAAATTTTTGGGGTCTCGAGGAAAACTTCTCGCTGCAGTTCCATCAGTTGCTCGCGAAGAGCCATCCAGTGCGGTTGGATGAGCTCCCTCAAAGGAATACGAAAAGCATAGTGAAGAAAGTGACTTGCAGATAAGAAAGTGAAATACATAAGAGCGAACCGGGAAAGAAAGAGATAGAACCGGAAGTAGTCCGTGGAAGGACAGTTGTTATCGCAGCGCGGGTGCTTGAACTCTCGGCGCGATGGCGCTCAGAAAGGCCTCCATTGGGGTCCTGCTCCTGATCCTGGCGATCTCCTATTGCCAGGCAGAGCTAACGCCGCCATATTTCAATCTCGCTACGGGCAGGAAGATTCAAGCCACGGCCACTTGTGGCCAGGATACGGACGGACCAGAGCTCTATTGTAAATTAGTAGGAGCCAATACGGAGGACGATCACGTGGAGTACTCAGTTATCCAGGGACAGGTAATTATAATCGACATCCAGCAACGCCCAAAAATCATTCCAGTATACACACAACATCAGATGATCTTTGATCTCACACTGAGAAAACTAAAATGATATTACAAAAAAATTGGAAATAGTATTTTCTTGACTAAAATAATGTAATTTAAAGATAAATAAGCGAATATGTTAAATTTAAAGTAAATTCTTAATTTATTATAATTAAATTTATTCCAAAACCTAATATTACTTAGCAATTAAAGTCCTTATAAGAGAAATAAAAATATTTCTCAATCTGAGTTTAAATATTACATATGTTTTGCTCTTCGAGACATCATTTTTTCAAGTGTGCACTGCATTTTGACTTCCCCACATGTGTTGAACATTCGAATTGGACTCTAAAAATACTCTTGACTCGATTTCGATCTTTCCATTTATTTTTTCTAACATGTGTTCTCTGGTTTTTTGTAGGTCTGCGACTACTGCGATCCCTCGATCCCGGAGAAGAATCATCCTGCCGAGAACGCGATCGATGGCACCCAGGCCTGGTGGCAGAGTCCTCCGCTGTCCAGGGGCATGAAATTCAATGAAGTCAATTTGACCATCGATTTCGAACAGGTAAGCAGAAGAGCAGAGAACACAAAAGATACCAAAGGTATCCGTCTGACTGAGAAAAGCATAGGAGGGAGACGGTGTGGATGGATGCAACTCGTTTTCGGGTCCGAGCGATGGGATCGTAAAATTTGAAAACAATTTTAATGGGTTTTCATTTCAACGACGTCGTCGACACAGCAAAAACTGGACGAAACGAAAAAAAAAATGTTGCTGAGCTCGATTATTTGTTGTTGGCCTCTTCCCCTTTGGAGTTGTGGGTTATCAGTATGTCAGCGCTCCTACATATAATATACAGAGATATGTATACATACACACACTCTTGAATGGGAAGTCTCGGCTTACAAGCTGCTTAGAAACCGACACGGAGCATTGACTCTTTCGAGCTGTTCATTCTGATTTGTTTCGTATTTTTTTTAGCGATAATGGCGTAATATTTCTTAAGGCACCAGCATGCGACATAAACGAATTGGGAGCAGCCTTATAATCAGCCCCAGTCGCAAGAAACTACAGTCTTATCATCAGCGAAACTGAAACGGTTCTATAAAAAGTTGGGGGTCGACTCGCCTACGTTCTTATCTCGCTTGCAACGGAAACGGAATAATCCACACGAGGTTCAAAAGTTAATTTCTAGAACAATTGCGCTAAGATTTCAACAGCTAAGCATGATCTCATATACATTCCGAGGGGGCTTTAATTCTTTAGTTGCACTTTTCTTAATTCACAGAATGCAACTGAATATGAGATTCTGGTTTATATTTAGGCTGCTCAACATTGTAAAACTTTGCAACTCAAGTACATATGTATAATACATATTTTGGGAATAATGGACGCAGAGCTGAATAGAACATTTTGTTTATGCAAAAATATCATGAACTTCCACATGGGTAAAACTAAAGAAAACACAGAAATGTAAACAAATCAGAGTACATAACATGTGTATACTCATATGAACGCATGTATCTACGTATCTCCATATCTCTGGGCTCGTTTTCAATTGAAGCCAAATTAAAAAGCAAACATAAACCAAGAAAATATAAATAAACGAACAAACACTGGCCGAGTCCACTGCAGAACATTTGGAGTTAATTCTCCTACAGTGATCTCATGTTGTCGTCTCGCATTTGCCTGTGTGGTGGTGTAGTTCGTATATAAGTAGTGTGTACACTCGACTAATAAATTTCAATGAATTTGCTTGTGCAAAATGAATTTCGAGACCAGACAGGGCTTCCAATTATGTGGGAAAAATACTAAGCTATTTAAGACACTGCATATACCTTCGAGGATCAAAAGTACACCGTACAATAGTTAAAGACTTGTAAACTGGAAAATATTGTACATATATATATCAGCTTATCTTAAAGGTTTACTTAATCATCACAATCTTTATAATGAGAAATCATATTAAATGGTCGTTCTTCTTTTGTTCTAAAACTCATTTAGGAATTCCATGTGGCCTACTTGTTCATTCGCATGGGCAACTCCCCTCGTCCGGGTCTCTGGACGTTGGAGAAGTCGACGGATTATGGCTCAACCTGGACCCCATGGCAGCACTTCTCCGATACTCCCGCCGATTGTGAGACCTATTTCGGAAAGGACACCTACAAACCGATTACCCGCGACGACGACGTCATCTGTACCACCGAATACTCAAAAATTGTGCCTCTGGAGGGCGGAGAGATTCCCGTTGTGCTGCTGAACGGACGTCCCAGCTCCACCAACTACTTCAACTCAACGGTTCTGCAGGAATGGACACGTGCCACCAATATCAGGATACGTCTGCTTCGCACGAAGAATCTTTTGGGACATCTGATGTCCGTGGCTCGACAGGATCCCACTGTGACGCGTCGCTACTTCTACTCGATCAAGGACATCTCGATCGGAGGAAGGTGCATGTGCAACGGACACGCCGACACCTGTGACGTCAAGGACCCGAAGAGTCCAGTGCGCATCCTCGCCTGCCGCTGCCAGCATCACACATGCGGCATCCAGTGCAACGAGTGTTGCCCAGGATTCGAGCAGAAAAAGTGGCGCCAGAACACCAATGCCCGACCCTTCAACTGCGAGCGTGAGTATTCCCTTGGGCGGACAACTCTCTTGAGCGGACAACAAAAATTAAAACTGGAATAATTCTTTTAAATGTTCTTTCTTCTTGTCTGTAGAATGCAACTGTCATGGTCACAGCACCGAGTGCAAGTACGATGAGGAAGTGAACCGCAAAGGCCTCTCCCTGGACATTCACGGACATTACGATGGCGGTGGTGTTTGCCAGAACTGTCAGCACAACACTGTGGGCATTAACTGCAACAAGTGCAAGCCCAAATACTATCGACCCAAGGGCAAATACTGGAACGAGACCGATGTCTGCAGTCGTAAGTAGAGGTTATAATTGGATTTTTTCATGTACTTACAATTGTTTGCCCCCATTTAGCCTGCCAATGTGACTACTTCTACTCCACCGGACACTGCGAGGAGGAGACCGGAAATTGTGAGTGCCGTGCCGCCTTCCAGCCGCCTGCCTGTGACTCCTGTGCCTACGGCTACTACGGTTACCCCAACTGTCGGGAGTGTGAGTGCAACCTGAACGGAACCAACGGCTATCACTGCGAGGCGGAAAGCGGTCAGAAGTGCCCGTGCAAGATCAACTTTGCGGGCGACTACTGTAAGGAGTGCGCCGAGGGATACTACGGATTCCCCGAATGCAAGGCCTGCGAGTGCAACAAGATCGGCTCGATGGGCAACGATTGCAACGTGACCACCGGGGAGTGCAAGTGTTTGACCAGTTTCGGAGGCGACAAGTGCGAGCGCTGCAAGCATGGATACTACAACTACCCCACCTGCGCATGTAAGACTTCGAAATAGTGTATTAAAATATCAGAAAGTTATTGATTTCCACCTCACAGACTGCGACTGCGACAACGAGGGTACGGAATCGGAAATCTGCAGCAAGCAGACGGGCCAGTGCATCTGCCGTGAAGGATTCGGAGGCTCCAGATGCGACCAGTGCCTGCCAGGATACTATAACTATCCGGACTGCAAGCCCTGCAACTGCTCCACCACGGGTAGCTCGGCCATCACCTGCGACAACACCGGCAAATGCAACTGCCTTAACAACTTCGCCGGAAAACAGTGCACGCTCTGTACTGCCGGCTACTACAATTATCCGGAATGTCTACGTGAGTCTCCTACGAAAATAAAAAGAACGACTTTTGATTATCCGTTTCGTGACCTAGAACACCTTTATTCACCTTGATTTTTAATCTTAATTTAATGTAATTAATATGAATATTATACCTTCTTATCTACCTATGTACAGCCTGCAACTGTGATTCTCACGGATCCCAGGGAGTGTCCTGTAACTCGGACGGACAGTGCCTGTGTCAAGCCAACTTCGACGGACAGCAGTGCGAGTCCTGCAAGGAGGGCTTCTACAACTTCCCCAGCTGCGAGGGCTGCAACTGTGACCCGGCGGGAGTGATTAGTAAGTTCGCCGGATGCGGTTCGGTGCCCGTGGGTGAGCTGTGCAAGTGCAAGGAGCGAGTGACTGGCAGGATCTGCAATGAGTGCAAGCCTCAGTACTGGAACCTCAACTCCAGCAATACTGAGGGATGTGAGACCTGTGATTGTTGGACGGACGGTACTATTTCCGCCCTGGATACCTGTACCTCCAAGTCCGGACAGTGTCCCTGCAAGCCGCATACGCAAGGCAGGCGTTGCCAGGAGTGTCGCGATGGAACCTTTGACCTGGACAGTGCCTCGTTGTTTGGCTGCAAGGACTGCAGCTGCGATGTGGGCGGTTCGTGGCAGAGTGTCTGCGACAAGGTCAGCGGTCAGTGCAAGTGCCACCCGCGGATTACGGGACTGGCTTGCACCCAACCCTTGACCACCCACTTCTTCCCGACGCTCCATCAGTTCCAGTACGAGTACGAGGATGGAACACTGCCGTCGGGCACTCAGGTGCGATACGATTACGATGAGGAGGCATTCCCCGGATTTAGCAGCAAGGGCTATGTGGTCTTCAACGCCATTCAGAACGAGGTGCGCAACGAGATAAACGTCTTCAAGTCGTCTCTGTACCGTATTGCATTGCGCTATGTGAATCCCAATGCCGAGAATGTCACCGCCACCATCTCAGTTACGTCAGATAATCCTTTGGAAGTTGACCAGCAGTAAGTATTTTCTTAATTCCTATTTAATTTAAATAGACTTATACAACTATTTACTCAATAAACAGCGTAAAGGTATTGCTGCAGCCCACTTTGGAGCCCCAGTTCGTGACCGTTGCGGGGCCTTTGGGAGTAAAGCCCTCCGCCATTGTCATGGATCCGGGCCGTTATGTCTTCACCACCAAGGCCAACAAGAATGTGATGCTCGATTACTTTGTTCTCCTGCCTGCTGCTTACTACGAAGCTGGAATTCTGACCCGCCACATCTCCAATCCCTGTGAACTGGGCAACATGGAGCTGTGCCGTCACTACAAATACGCCTCCGTTAATGTCTTTGAACCGGCAGGAACTCCATTTGTCATCGGAGAGAACAACAAGCCTACAAATCCTGTGGAGGTGTACAGCGATCCAGAACATCTTCAGATTGTCAGCCATGTGGGAGATATTCCCGTGTTGAGCGAATTGCAAAATGAGCTAAACTACATCGTGGATGTGCCCCGCAGTGGACGATACATCTTCGTGATTGATTATATCAGCGACAGAAACTTCCCCAACAGTTTCTACATCAACTTAAGCTGAAAAACAATCCAGATTCGGAGACTTCCGTGCTGTTGTATCCATGCCTATACTCCACCATCTGCCGGACGTCAGTTAACGATGATGGTATAGAGAGGGAATTTTATATCAGCAAGGAGGATCTGCAGCCAGTCACCATCTTTGTGAGTGATAATCAATTCAATTCAACTAATCTGGAACCTAATAATAACAATATTCACATCCTTTTCAGGCCGACTTCGAAGATGAATCTCGATTCCCGATTATTTCTGTGACCGCTATTCCCGTCGAGGAATGGTCCATTGACTACATCAACCCGAGTCCCGTCTGTGTGATCCACAATCAGCAGTGCGCCACTCCGAAATTCCGTTCAGTTCCCGATTCCAAGAAGATCGAGTTTGAAACTGATCACGAGGATCGTATTGCCACAGACAAGCCTCCATATGCCTCGTTCGATGATCGGGTTAAACTGGTTCATTTGGCCAGTCCAAATGAAGGAACCATAGTGATTGAGTGAGTTGGCTGTTTTTCTTAACTATATCACGTCATGAAGTATATGAGGTTTTATTAACCAATATAATTATTTCCAGATCAAAGGTTGATGCCGCAAAGCCCAACCTCTTTGTGATCCTTGTGAAGTACTACCAACCGAACCATCCTAAGTACCAGGTGTACTACACACTGACGGCTGGTAAGAATCAGTATGATGGCAAGTTTGACATCCAGCACTGCCCCTCAAGCTCCGGCTGCCGAGGAGTGATCCGTCCACCCGGAGAGGGTTCGTTCGAGATTGACGATGAGTTCAAGTTTACGATAACGGTGAGACCATAAGCAATTCCAAAAGTTAGAACAACTTTTAAAGCTTAAATATGTTTCAGACCGATCGACCCCAGAGCATTTGGTTGGACTACCTGGTGGTGGTTCCTCTGAAGCAATACAATGATGACCTCCTAGTGGAGGAGACCTTCGACCAGACCAAGGAGTTCATTCAAAACTGTGGCCATGACCACTTCCACATCACCCACAATGCCAGTGACTTCTGCAAGAAGTCCGTTTTCTCCCTGACCGCAGATTACAACAGTGGAGCTCTGCCGTGCAATTGCGACTACTCTGGATCCACGAGCTTCGAGTGTCATCCGTTTGGAGGTCAGTGTCAGTGCAAACCGAATGTGATTGAGCGCACGTGCGGAGCCTGCAAGAGCAGGTATTACGGATTCCCCGACTGCAAGCCTTGCGAGTGTCCCAGTAGCGCCATGTGTGAACCTACCACCGGAGAGTGCATGTGCCCTCCGAATGTCATTGGGGATTTGTGCGAGAAGTGCGCTCCTAACACATACGGATTCCATCAGGTAAATGGTAAATAGTAAATGAATGAATTTAATTTAATCTCTTTCATTATCCTTCAGGTTATTGGCTGCGAAGAGTGCGGCTGCAATCCCATGGGTATCGCCAACGGAAACACCCAGTGTGATCTCTTTAACGGAACCTGCGAGTGCCGCGACAATATTGAGGGCAGGGCCTGCGATGTGTGTACCCATGGATACTCGAACTTCCCTCACTGCGATGAGTGCAGTTGCCACAAACCGGGAACCGAACTGGAAGTGTGCGACAAGATCGATGGCACCTGCTTCTGCAAAAAGAATGCGGTGGGCAGGGACTGTGACCAGTGTGTCGATGGAACGTACAACCTGCAGGACTCGAATCCAGAGGGTTGCACCACTTGTTTCTGCTTTGGCAAGACCTCACGATGTGACAGTGCCTTCCTCAGGGTTTACAATGTCAGTCTGTTGAGGCACGTGTCCATTAGTACACCGGAGTTCCGGGACGAGAGCATCAAGTTTGAAATGTGGCCAGTTCCGGCGGAGGAGATTCTGCTGAATGAGACCACGCTGAAGGCGGACTTTACGTTGCGAGAGGTCAACGATGAACGTCCCGCATACTTTGGAGTTCTGGACTATCTGCTCAACCAGAATAATCATATTTCTGCTTACGGCGGTGACTTGGCCTATACGCTTCATTTCACCTCTGGATTCGACGGCAAATACATTGTGTCTCCAGATGTCATTCTGTTCAGTGAACACAATGTCCTCGTGCACCAAAGCTATGAGCAGCCCAATAGGAATGAACCGTTCACCAACCGCATCCAGATAGTGGAGTCGAATTTCCAAACGGTTTCGGGAAAACCCGTTTCCCGAGCTGATTTCATGATGGTTCTGCGGGATCTCAAGTCGATCTTTATCAGGGCCAACTACTGGGAACAGACCTTGGTGACACATTTGGCCGATGTTTACCTAACCCTAGCCGATGAGGACGCAGATGGCAGTGGCGAGTACCAAAAACTGGCCGTGGAGCGTTGTTCCTGCCCGCCTGGTTACTCGGGACACTCGTGCGAGGATTGTGCCCCGGGCTACTACCGAGATCCCAGCGGACCCTACGGTGGATACTGCATTCCCTGCGAATGCAATGGTCATTCGGAGACCTGCGATTGTGCCACCGGCATCTGTACGAACTGTCTGCATGGAACTCAGGGTGATCACTGTGAGCAGTGTGTATCGGGTTACTATGGCAACGCCACAAACGGATCACCTGGAGATTGCATGATATGCGCCTGCCCCCTGCCCTTTGACTCGAACAATTTCGCCACCAGTTGTGAAATCTCCGAGAGCGGTAACGAAATCCACTGCGAGTGCAAGCCAGGATATACGGGACCCCGTTGCGAATCCTGCGCCAATGGATTCTACGGACAGCCAGAGAACATGGGAGAGGTGTGCAGGCCATGCGACTGCTCTGGAAACATCAATCCAGAGGATCAGGGATCTTGTGACACGCGATCGGGTGAATGTCTGCGCTGCTTAAACAACACCTTCGGAGCCGCCTGTAATCTGTGTGCTCCTGGCTTCTATGGGGACGCCATCAAGCTGAAGAACTGCCAGAGCTGTGACTGCGACGATCTGGGCACCCAGGAGTGTGATCCTTTCGTGGGTGTTTGCACCTGTAACGAGAACGTCATCGGCGAACGCTGCGATCGCTGCAAGCCGGATCACTATGGATTCGAGTCGGGAGTCGGTTGCCGAGCCTGCGAATGCGGCGCCGCTTCCAATTCGACGCAGTGCGATCCGCACACGGGTCACTGTGCCTGCAAGTCCGGAGTGACGGGACGACAATGCGATCGATGTGCCGTGGACCACTGGAATTACGAGAAGAATGGATGCACTCCGTGCAACTGCAACCAGGGATACTCGCGAGGATTCGGCTGTAATACCAACACGGGCAAGTGCCAGTGCCTGCCGGGAGTCATTGGAGACAGGTAACTATTACATAGTACTTATTGAATACCACATTTCCATTTAATTTTTCACCAACGTGGGAGGTTTTATCCCCCAAATCCACATGCTTGAGGTATAGGATCAATAGATACTGCTATCTAACACTCTACCTTTTAATTTCATTCAGATGCGACGCCTGTCCGAATCGCTGGGTGCTGGTCAAGGACGAGGGCTGTCAAGAGTGCAACAACTGTCACCACGCCCTCTTGGATGTCACAGATCGAATGCGCTATCAGATCGACGGTGTTCTGGCCGATTTCAACAGTGTTACATTGGCCTTCTTCACCAGTCAGAAACTGAACTACTACGACCAGCTGGCCGACGAACTGGAGCCCAAGGTTAAGCTGCTCGATCCCAACAGCGTGGACCTTAGTCCATCCAAGAAGGCCATCAGCGAACTGGAGGCTGATGCTAAGTCCTACGCCAAGCAGGTAAACCAGACGCAGGCCAACGCTTTGGATATCCGTCAACGATCGAGCACCACTTTGGGTAACATCACAGTCGCCAATGACGAGGCGATCAAGAGTGCCGACCAGGCCAGGGAGGCCATCGCCGCGGTGGAGGCTCTTTCCAAGAATCTGGAGGCGGCAGCGAGCACGAAGATGGATGCCGCTCTGGAGCAGGCCCAACACATTTTGGGACAAATCAACGCAACCAGTATTGAGCTGACACCCAATGAACAAGTCCTGGAAAAGGCCCGGAAACTGTATGAGGAGGTGAACACCCTAGTGCTGCCCATCAAGGATCAGAACAAGAGCCTGAATGCCCTCAAGAACGATATTGGGGAATTCAGTGATCATCTGGAGGATCTCTTTAACTGGAGCGAGGAATCCCAGGCCAAGTCCGCCGATGTGGAGCGCAGAAATGTGGCCAACCAGAAGACCTTTGACAACTCCAAATTCGACACCGTCTCGGAGCAAAAGCTGCAGGCGGAGAAGAACATCAAGGAGGCGGGCGATTACCTGATCAACAGCGATCTTACACTCAGCCAAATCAATCAGAAATTGGATAGCCTAAGGGATGCCCTAACCGATCTCACTTCGGTCAACAAGAATGTCGATGACGAATTGCCTTTGCGGGAGGATCAGCATAAGGAGGCAGCTGCCCTTACCGATCAGGCGGAACAAAAGGCGGCCCATTTGGCTGTCAAGGCACAGGACCTGGCTGCCCAGTACACGGATATGACCGCTAGTGCGGAGCCGGCCATCAAGGCGGCCAGTGCCTATTCGGGGATCGTGGAGGCCGTGGACTCAGCCCAGAAATTCGGACAAGATGCCGTCGATGCGGCTGGCAAGGCCACTGAAATGACAGATGGCATTGAGGATAGAGCCGGTGTAGCCGACAATGAATCCACTGATCTTCTCCAGCGGGCCCGTCAATCCCTGCAGAAGGTCCAGGACGACCTGGAGCCACGTCTAAACGGATCGGCTGGCAAGGTCCAGAAGATCTCCGCCGTGAACAATGCCACCGAACAGCAACTGAAGGACATTAACATCCTGATCGGTCAACTTCCAGCTGAATCCCAGAGGGACATGTGGAAGAACTCGAATGCCAATGCCAGTGACGCCCTGGAGATCCTGAAAAATGTTCTGGAAATACTCGAACCAGTAAGTAAGCAAACACCAAAGGAGCTAGAGAAGGCGCATGGCATCAATCGGGATTTGGATTTGACCAACAAGGACATCTCTCAAGCCAACAAACAGTTGGACGATGTCGAGGGATCCGTCTCGAAACTGAACGAACTGGCGGAGGATATCGAGGAACAGCAGCAGCGAGTCGGAGCTCAAACCCTGCAGTTGGGCCAGGAAATGGAGAATCTGAAGTCCCAGGTTGAGGCTGCTCGACAGTTGGCCAACAGCATCAAGGTGGGCGTCAAATTCAAGCCAAGCACGATCCTTGAACTGAAGACGCCGGAGAAGACCAAGCTCCTGGCCACCCGAACCAATCTATCAACCTACTTCCGCACAACCGATCCAAACGGATTCCTCCTTTATCTGGGCAATGACAACAAAACCGCCCAGAAGAACAATGACTTTGTGGCCGTGGAGATCGTCAATGGCTATCCCATTCTCACCATCGATTTGGGCAATGGTCCGGAGCGCATCACGAGCGAAAAGTATGTTGCCGATGGTCAGTGGTATCAGGCTGTGGTGGATCGCATGGGACCGAAGGCCAAGCTCACGATCAGGGAGGAATTGCCCAACGGTGAGGTGGTGGAGCACAGCAAGTCTGGTGATCTCGAGGGATCGCAGAATATCCTCCATGTGGACAAGAATAGTCGCCTATTTGTTGGCGGCTATCCGAGTATAACGGACTTCAATGTCCCCTCAGATCTGACCACTAGCTCGTTCAACGGCGACATTGAAGATTTGAAGATCGGCGACGAAAGCGTCGGACTGTGGAACTTTGTCTATGGCGACGAAAATGACGAAGGCGCCCAGGAGCGGGACAAGCTGCTCGAGAAGAAGAGGCCGGTTACTGGTCTGCGATTCAGGGGTAACGGATATGTCCAGCTGAACGCCACCTCGAACTTTAAGACCCGCTCCAGCATCCAGTTCAGCTTCAAGGCGGACAAGGACACGTCCAATGGACTGCTCTTCTTCTACGGAAGGGATAAGCACTACATGAGCATCGAGATGATCAACGGTGCCATCTTCTTCAACATCAGTTTGGGCCCCGGTGGAGGTGTTCAATCGGGCAGCCAGGATCGCTACAATGACAACCAATGGCACAAGGTGCAGGCGGAGCGGGAGAATCGAAACGGTCTTCTAAAGGTGGACGACATCGTGATTTCGATGACAAATGCTCCATTGGAGGCCGACCTGGAGTTGCCCAAGCTGAGGAGATTGTACTTTGGTGGCCATCCGAGACGTCTGAATAGCTCGATCAGATTGCAGCCCAACTTTGATGGCTGCATCGACAATGTGGTGATCAATCAGGGAGTTGTGGACCTCACGGAATACGTAACTGGCGGCGGAGTGGAGGAGGGCTGCTCGGCGAAATACTCCACAATGGTGTCCTATGCGCCGCATGAGTACGGCTTCCTCAAGATGAACAACATTTCCTCGGACAACGATCTGCATGTGGTGCTGAACTTCAAGACCAGCCAACCGAACGGCGTGCTCTTCTATGCCACCAATCATGACCAGAGTTCGACTATTGGTCTGAGCCTGCAAGATGGCTTGCTGAAGCTCAACAGCATGGGCAGTCAGTTGGTGATCGATGATCGTGTGCTAAACGATGGCGAGAATCATGTGGTCACGGTTCAGCACACCCAGAATGAGCTGCGTCTCTCGGTCGACGATGTTGTGCAAAAGAGGTGGGTTCAGGAAAGGCATGTTACTACTAAAAGACTCTAATCCAGCTGTGTGGTGGCAGCCGCTGACAGCTCCTCCTGAAAGTATTTTCTCTTTCTTAATCTACATTTTTGTAAACCCTTAGACTTGGATCTCCCGAACCGCTGATTTTGGAGGGCGGTGACATCTTTTTCGCTGGCCTCCCGGACAACTATCGAACGCCCAGAAACGCGTTGGCCAGCTTGGCCTACTTTGTCGGCTGCATCATCGATGTAACCGTTAACCACGAGGTCATTAACTTTGCCAACAGTGCTGAGAAGAAGAACGGCAATATCAACGGCTGTCCGCCGCATGTACTAGGTGGGCTTACTTGGTTATCCCTTGATGTCCAGTATATAAACTTCTTCTATTGCTTTCAGCCTACGATCCAAGTCTGGTGCCCAGCTACTATCCCAGTGGAGACAATGAGGTTGAGGCTCCGTGGCCAAACCCCGATACACTGCCGCCACTCAAGCCAGATATCGAAACCACAGAAGCACCCACCAGGCCCACCACAGCAGCAACCACAACTACGACGACCACCACTACAACAACGACCCCTTCGACAACGACAACGACGACTAGCACAACCCAATCACCGTTAACCTTCGATGCGGACAAGGACCAAGAGCTCAGGGTGCCACAAAAGACTCTAACCACCCGTCCACCGGCCAAGCTAAATCTGCCCAGCGATGAGCGCTGCAAGCTGCCGGAGCAGCCCAACTTCGATGTAGGCTTCGCCGAGGCGGGCTACCGATTCTACGGTCTGCGGGAGCAGCGTCTGGAGATCAATTCGCTGCCGGTGAAGCTGCGGCGCCACCACGACATCGGGATCTCCTTCCGCACGGAGCGACCCAATGGTCTGCTCATCTTTGCCCCGAGCAGCAAGCAGCCCGATGACTTCATAGCCGTCTATCTGCTGGATGGTCGGGTGACGTACGAGATGCACGTGGGTGCAGTGCTCCGTGCAAAGATTACCAGCGAAGCGGAGCTCAACGACGGTAGTTGGCACACCGTGGAGGTGGTGCGAACTCAACGAAAGGTCAGCCTGCTCATCGACAAGCTGGATCAGACGGGTTCGGAAGAACTAAACGCGGAGAGAAGTCCACCGATGTTCGATGTGAAGTTACCCATCTATGTGGGTGGCATTACCAAGTTCCTGGAGTCGGAGGTTAAGAGGCTAACCGCATTTGACACGGAAGTGCCGTTCTTTAACGGTTGCCTCAAGAACATCAAGTTCGACGCCTTCGATTTGGAGACGCCACCGGAGGAGTTCGGAGTGGTTCCGTGCTCCGAACAGGTGGAACGCGGAGTGTTCTTCAACAACCAGAAGGCGTATGTTAAGATCTTCGATCACTTTGATGTCGGCACCGAAATGAAGATCAGCTTTGATTTCCGCCCGAGGGATCCCAACGGTCTGCTCTTCTCGGTGCACGGCAAGAATTCCTATGCCATCCTCGAGCTGGTGGACAACACCTTGTTCTTCACCGTGAAGACCGATGTGAAGAATATTGTAACCACCAACTATAAGCTGCCCAACAACGAAAGCTTCTGCGATGGCAAGACACGCAACGTTCAGGCCATCAAATCAAAGTTTGTGATCAACATAGCCGTGGACTTTATAAGCTCCAATCCAGGCGTGGGCAATGAGGGATCGGTCATCACAAAGACCAACCGTCCGCTGTTCCTGGGCGGTCATGTGGCCTTCCAGAAGGCGCCGGGCATGAAGACCAAGAAGTCCTTCAAGGGCTGCATCAGCAAGGTGGAGGTCAACCAAAAGATGATCAGGATTACGCCCAACATGGTCGTTGGTGATATTTGGCAGGGCTACTGCCCCCTCAACTAATGAAGATCCGCGGAACGACTCAAGGACCTATGATTTAATTTGACCAAAAAATACGAATAACTGCCAGGGAAAATGTAAAGTTGCCGACCAAAATGCTTATCAAAGGACAACGAACGAACAAATTGTAAACGAACAAAATCGACAGGCCATAAAAAAGTCATGGGTAATCAAAGATAATTGACCCATATACAAATATGACAGTCGTATATTTCTTAGTACTATAAGCCAAACTTCTATGTGCCAATCTAATGAAGCCATATTCATACATATCGACATTTGTATGCTCTTATCCTTTTAAAAACTCTTTAAGTCAATCTGTGAATTTTTGTAATTTTGTCGAATCAATAAATAAATCATTTTAATGAAAACAAGCAACCAAGCTACATGGAAAACTACAGGTTTGTTGATGGTAATGTTATACATACATATTTATTCATATATATCATTTTCAATTTACATAAATCTCGATAGTTGAATTTTGAAATGGAGTTTTACTTAAACAAATATTTAAACTCCCGAAGAATAATCTCTAGCTTGCCAATATGCGAGACCATATAGCTAGATGTAGGGATTATACATACTTGCATGTACTTCATATGTGTATATATGTGTATGATTTTTATGTATATAGGCGCGTATATATGTATATTCAATTTCGTTAGACATTTGCAGACCTTTTGTTAACCGAGTTAGTGACAGTGGATTTAAATTTAAAGGAGTACAGGATATAAACCTATCAGAGTTGTGTGCTCGATGAACTGTATGTGTTTTAGGTGGTGTGTGAAGAGTTAGAATTAAAACAATATTAACTAGGCTTGGTCTTGATTTACTTAAAGAAACAACAGAGGTGAAAGATTGTGTGTAAAGGACTAAAAACAGTTGGTATTTTCCCTTTATAATTTTAATTACATACACACGATAATGTAATAAATAAGAAATAATATTTCCTAATGCTCCACAAATGTATTTTGATTTCCTGTTTTTGTTACGTTTTGCATTTAATTAATTTCTTGCCCTAACTTGACCTAACATTTAGTTTACTTTAAGTTCCCTACGCTTTTGTTTTTGGTTTGCCCTATCATAGTGAAAAATAATAGTTGGAACAAAAACCTATTCTGCATAAAATCTATAAATATATTTCATATAGTGTATATGTGTAGTGTGTATTTGTTCAATGTTGTGTGTGTGTAGTTGTAGTGTTGCTTCAGTTTTTTAAAGTATTTTTTTTTTATGCTTAAACGTTAATCACTAAGATCACCCGAGAGAGATACAAACGCACGCGAACGCGACCGGATTCCGCGATGAATCCGGATTAAGGTACAACGAAATCACGATTTTCCATTTTAGTTTAGTTTCAGTTTTAGCTATTGCTTCACTTCGCTTTAGTTAGACCGTATTATAGTTATCAAGTATTGCGATTATTATTTGGGACTCGGGGGCGAAAGTCCCTTATTGTTAGTTTTTAAATTGGTTGAGTTTAACGCGACGCGAACGAACGACCCGAAGTTACTTTATTATCACACGTTCCCCCATTTGTTTTGAAACGAAATAAAAACACAAACGTAAACACGGTTTGCATAATTTCATAATACTATTACTTAGATTTACTTGGTTATCTTCCAGCTTCATAATCTTCATCTTTCTTTTATTTGTGTTTGACTGAGTTTGGTTTTCCCTAGTTTTATTTTTCGTATTTTTTTTTTGTTGTTCCGCGACAATTTCAAAGACTTTTGTTTCCATTTAGTAGTACACTTTACACCTAATCGTATAATTGTAAAAAATTTGTTCTGTACAAACATCATAAATCATAAAGGTTACGCAAAACACGAGCCCATACAAATTATAACAAAGTTTGAAGAAAATTATAATAGTTAATTAATTACACTTGTCCCTACACAAAAAAAATAATATAATAATACTTTAAAAAGTGATCAGTCAATGGTTGCTTTTGTATTCAGTTAAAGGATCGCACAAAAATAAATAAGATACTCAACAAAATCCTAATCTCAATTTTATATTTTTTCCCTATTTGCTTTTCGCTCTCACAATGCGTAAAAAAACACCTAATTTTGTATAGCATATGAATATCATGTAGTGTATAAGTAAATTTGTATCAGTAACAGTTGCAATATTATCGTTATCCTTGTATTATTTGTTTTCATTTTTCAATTTTCATTACCCGACGAGATACCACGAACGACGATTACGATTATGAACGAACGAGCGACGAAAATACGCGAACGCGAAACCGTAAGAACCCGAAACGCGACGATTTTTCTTTTTCTTTCTATTTAATGTCATTTAAGTGCTAAAAGTGTTGGGCTCTTCTGAGAAATCCAAATTGACTGTTGATGAATGCTTTCTATGGTTTTTGAACGGAGTTGAACATCAGTCTTTATTTGATTTGTAACATTTTCTTCAGCTGTAGCCTTTTTCGTATGCATGTGCACTTGAATCCATTTTCCCATTTCTGATCTTTGGATATCACAGTAGACCCAGCACTTTCATCTTTCAACGATTTATTTAAGTTAGTTAATAATTACCGCGACACGAACCCGCAATATCATTATTTTCGACGATTTTTTGTTACGATTTGTTATTACCTATGAGAAACACCCGTGTGTTCAGCATATTAAACTCTATTTTCGGTTTGGGCTTGGGGGTGAGTGTATTGGAGGTTTGGGCATGTCTACTATAGCACTGACTCCGGTTAAGTACGGCCGGAACACATCATTTTCTGGTAGTTCCTATTGAGTTGTTTGCACGATAAAGGAATTTTTTCATGCTCTAAGCGGACAGACGAATCCCTAAAGAGGTTCTACAGATCTAAGATCCTCTAGTTTGACTTCGAATATATATGTGATTCTTCTCTATTAGATTTATCGATATATGTATATGGTGGTTATAAATCTGGTATGCAGTTGCTTTTATGTGAATTTGCTGTTTTTTTCTTTCGATTTCTATAAGCTTAAGTTTCAATGTTAACGTAACATTCGAACTGCATCGAATCGAATTACTTAGGGAGGCTAAAGATTAAGACGACACGCTTACTACGCATACTTGTACATAATTGTCTAGTTAAGATGTTGCTGCTTGGCTCACTAGTGGGTGCAGGTGGGTGTATTGGAGCTTGGCTGGCCTTAGATGTTGTACATTGTGGCCAGGCGCTCGGCCAGAGTTGGCGGGAATTGCTCCACAAATCGACGCCAGTTTTCCTCACCCACTTGGGTCTTGAAGCCGTGTAGGATCTGAAGGAATATAAATGTTTGAAATGCAGAAATATAATCCCTCATTGAACAGCTTACCTTTTGAATCATCTGATGCAGATCCTGCGGGGGATTAACCCACGAGGCTATGGCATCGCAGAAGAATATGAAGTCGGGCACCACGCCAGCTGGATTCACCGTGATCATATGACACATTCCACGGAAGGCCGAGTCCTTCTCATCATTGTCTCGTATGTGCCGCAGTGATGTGCACCTGCATTTCGTTGTAGAGAGAGCGTTTTAATGGCGTTTTTGACAGGCAGTAAATCAAATTGGCAGGCATTGGCAAACACGAACGTTTGAAGGCAAATTTGAAATTCCAGTATAATGTTATTGTTGAAAAACGTGTTCAAAGAATAAGGTGTTAAGTTGTCCAGAGATCAAAGAAATGGATGGGTAAGCATAATTTGAGATATGGCACGGGAAGGATAGTCAAGAGAATAGAAAGAAAGAATAAGCTAGTTAAATATAATAAAACGTGTTACACACCACTGTCGTACAAATTCGGGCAAATAAGGAGCCACTTCAACTGGGCACACATAACCTAGACGACCGATTGTTATTGCTAAAAGAACAGAAGAAATAAGTATAAATAAATCAACTGAATTGAATAAATCAATATCACACGTAGTTTGCTTTAATTGACTGCTAAACTCGAATTGAATATCAATTGCGATTCGCGTCTATCTATATCAATGCATGTTGTATGGGAATGAGGTTCGATTTCGTTTCGTTGCTGCTCTCGTGCAACAAGTAACACAAATTAAAACAGAAACAAAATTCCAGACATCCACATACGCACATACATTCAGAATTCGGAATCAAATATATACAAACAAGTCGCATATAAATTCTTAGACAGCTTAAACATAAATTCGAAAGACCTGGATCAGCCCAAACGGCTTACCTGTATTCTCCAGCAGAGTCTTGGGCGTGTTCGGGCGGTTGATGATGATAAACAGGTCGCTGAGTACAAGGCGTATGTACTGCTTGGTCTCCTCACCTTTGAAGCAAAATATTCCATTAGTTTTATCATATTACTCCCTAAAAAGATCCTCATACTCACCCAGTTTCATGCAAATCTCGCCTATGGCCCAGGTGGCATTGTTGCACACCGAAATAAAGTCGGGGTTCAGGTTTTGACCCAAGATGGGAAAGAATTCGGCCATAAAGGGATGCACGTGGGGGAAACAGGCCTTGGTCAGATCTCCGAGCAGGGCAAACGAGGATTGGCGCACCTAAAATTGAATAATTCGATTGTAACCGAATCGTAATAAGCTGAGTTTAAGGTCATACCTCCGGCAGAACGTCCTGCATGCATTGGTAGAGCAGATGCATGATATTGCTGTTGGCCACCAGTGTCTCGATGTGGCGATCCAAACCCTCTGCTAAGCCAGACAGCAGATCTAGGGCAACAATCATGCGCTCTTTGTCGGGATGATCATACGTTTGGTTTTGTTTGCACAGCTTGAGAAGATAATTAAATTGATTTAAGCATTCAACATTAATAAAGACCCCATTGCTTACCATTTCCTGGTTGATGGTCTGCTCAATTAGGGAGATGCATCTTCTGTAGACCGGGTCACAGTAGGGCAGAAAACCGGACTGCAAGGCAGTGGCGATGCTCGACAGGCACTCCAGCAAAGGGAATAGGTCCTTGTCGTCGTCCTTAAGCAGGTTCCACTTGTCGATCAGCGGCGGCATTAGAATTTCAATGTACTGCGGCTTGTTTAGGTGGTGACCCACGGAATCTGCCAAAGTGCCGACGGCATCATACAGGATCAGCAGATTCTTATGCTGATACTTGGAGAAGGCGAAGACTAGCGTCTTAAGAATATACTCCAAGTAGGGCACCAGCTCCGTGCAGGCCTCCTCCTCCAAAGTAGCAAAGGCAGAGCATGCAGCCTCCTGGACGCGCTTATTAGAATCCAGGATGCGCTTCAGCAGCTCCTCCATCAGCGGCTTCAAGTACTGGTCGTGCGGCTGGTTGACCACCCAATTGGCGTATCGTGAAAGAGTCCAGCAGGTGATGGAGCGCACCAGCGCCTTCTTGTCGGACAGACAGCTAATCAGGTAGGGAATCAGCTCTGGCAAGTGCTGGATCATGCCCTGCATGCAACCCTCGGCGATGGCTCCCAGGGCCAGCACACCGCTCTCCTTGATCACCCATTCTTGGTGGAACAGCGTTTCCTTTAAAATGGGCAACACGACAGGCAAACAATCCTCACGGAACACATTGGCTAGCACGTCGAGGGCGGCAGCGCTGCACTTGCGCAAGTTCCATTCTGATAGCGAGCTATCGTCGTCCAATCCGTCGTCAAAATCGTCGTCGTCATCCTCGCCCGACGCCCCAGCTCCCGCCTCTTGGGTACTCTTGATCGTATGTGCGCGGGACTTGTGGAAACGCGGGCGGATGTCCTCCTCTCGATCGGGCACCATGTCATCTTCTTCCACGTTGCCCTTCAGCAGAATAATGTCGACCTCTGAGTAACGCATGCCTCGTACAAGAACTGGAGCCAACTGGGATAAGAAGGGAGCTAGCACGTCCTTGCAGATGCTTTGCTCTGCCAGCGATAGCCAAAATTCGGAGGCTTCCAGAGCCACTCCCTCATCGGAGTCCTGGGTGCGCAGCAACATGTACTGAAATTAGGTATACAATGTTTTACATAAGTTGAAAACAAGAACTAAACCAAAAAATATAGCCTGAGGACTTTTGCAAGATTTCTCACCTCAATGATCTGCGACATGTGCGGCATTAGGCGGTCCATGCGCACCTCCAGCAGCATGACCAATCCGTGGCAGACGTTCTTGCGCACCTCGTGGTCCTCATCCGAGGACAAGTGGAAGAGATTTTCAATGAAGGTGTCTATGTTTAGCATGAGGGCCTGTGATCTGTTTATAATGAACTGGTTGATGCAGGCGATGGCGTGGGAACGGATCTTGGGACTGCTGTGTTTGAAGTACTGCAGGAACTTGGGAATCATAACGTTAAGCGGCCTGTTGAGCGCCGCGGAGTCCAGGATCTCGGCAGAGTCCTCACAGATCTTTTGCAGTGCACTGAAGGCTCCTTCGCACACATTGTAGTCCTGGGCGTCGAGCATGTCGCAGAGCGAGGGAAGCAGCTGGGGCCAGTTGTGAAGGCCTCCATTGCTGGCGATGGTGGTGATCAGGATGCCCACGGTGGCGCGGATCAGCGGCGAGGTGTCGCCCACTGCCTGCAGGCACTCGTGTTTGATGTACTCCACGATCTCCGGCTGCAGATTGCTGCCGTGCATGCGGATGTTGTTCTTGAGGATCAGGCCGCTGAGCGAGCGCGTGGGCTCGTCCTCTGTCTTCAGTTTGGTCAGCACGTAGATGAGATAGTTGTTGAAGTCTGGGTAGCGATTGAATTCCTCCAGTTTCTGTAAGGAAAATGGGAAGGAGAAAATGTTGGTTGGTTTGGGGGAGGGCTTCATCATTACTCACCATCTGTACGGCCATTTGGGTGGCTGTGTCCGGTGACTGCGACTCCTTGAGGATCGCTATGATCTGCTGCAGACCTTCTCCCTGTGGTTCCCACGTCATTTTGCTGCTGCAAGGGAAGATCGGCTGGGGTTTAGTTTCGAATTTTAAATTAGGGATTGGGAATTAGAAATTAGGGTTAATGCCCTCGCAAGGGGTAGCAACTGGGGGAGAAAGAGAGAACGAGAGAGGCACAATGTTCGAGGCCACTTACGCTCACCAGCGCATTTCGCACCCACACTCGCGCACTGCGGGCATCTGCTGTTGTGAAATTTGCAAATATGTACGTGTTCCGTCCGATTTTCCCTTGGCACTTTGTGGGTTTTCCGCAGACGGATCAAGATGATGGCCCTTCCCCGCGAGAAACATGCGATTTCCTGCCCAGAAGCCCAGACGGAAAAAAACCCCGAGCAGAACCCGCCTACCTCCGCCATATTCCGTGGGAACCTCGGTCGAGCCCCGGAAAAAAGAGTTTCCGCCAAAATTTAGGCATCTCCCGCCATCCCCGTACTCACCTTTGGGGGTTTTCTGTGCTTTAAAACTAGTTTGGTTGGAATTATCTTGAGTTTTCCTGCAAATTTTCTCTTTTTTCACCTTTTCTTCGCACAATTAGCAGTAGTGTAGTGTGGCCGTGTGTGAGCGAATGAAAAGAGTTGCCATTTGAACGAAAAGCGTTGCCATCCTAATTTCTGCGATTTAGGGGTGGACCTATGATTTAGGGATGGTTCGATGTCGTCAATATCGCTTGACCATATCGATATTGTTACAGTACGATTGTTTCATTATACACTCAAGTGCGGCCACACTTTCACTACTTTAGAGTGCCCGCACTCGCCACCCTGGTCAATTTTGTTTGGGTTTGAGGCCAGACAGAGGAGTCATTAATTTTAAACAAAGGACCACGCTTCAGGACATTCATCCCAGGTCGGACAAAGCCGCGTCTCGCTTTCCCCAGGGCCGAGTGAAAGTTTCTCGCCTTGTCGCAGTTTAACATCCGAAGCGACCGGACATGAATAAGCGCAACCATGTGAGAAGAAAACCTGAACTCCATAGACAAAGTAAATGGATGGCGGTGGAAAAACTGAAATCTATATTTATTTTGCAGATCCGCCTGCCGCCAGAGGTGAATCGGCTGCTGTACGTGCGGAACCTGCCGTACAAAATCACCTCCGATGAGATGTACGACATTTTCGGCAAATTCGGGGCCATCCGACAGATACGCGTGTAAGTTTTCCACCGTTTCTATCCAGTGAATCCCTTCAAGAAATCCTTATCCCTTACAGGGGCAATACCCCGGAAACGCGTGGCACCGCCTTTGTCGTCTACGAGGACATCTTCGATGCCAAGAACGCCTGCGACCATTTATCCGGCTTCAATGTGTGCAATCGCTATCTGGTGGTGCTCTACTACCAATCCAACAAGGCCTTCAAGCGCGTGGACATGGACAAGAAGCAGGAGGAGCTGAACAACATCAAGGCCAAGTACAATCTGAAGACGCCGGAGGCTCCTTAGATGCGGCAGGCGGGGATGGGCCCCACCATTTCCACCCAACCAATTTTCCATCGTTTAGGGAACTTCTCGCTCTACTTATATGTGTATACCAAATTTTTGCTATCTACTTGTAGATTTTTTTGATCGCATTTTTGTATCATTTGAATCTAATCATTATCATCCATCCATCACTCCATCTATCATATGAACGGACGGACATCGCGGAACGCAGCCATTTGCGCAACGTAATCCGACTGTTTGCAATCATTTGACGACATTAAGACACTCTCTCATCAAAATAACAAGCAAGTAAAAGTAAAAATACAAAAAAAATAGAAAAACTACAAAAGGTTGTTTTATTTTTAAACGTTTTTTTTTGGGGAATTCAATTTAAAGATTGCTTTATTCATGGTATAAAAACTATTCGATCTTAAATTTCACCCAAAACCAATTCAGGTTAACTTAAGTTGCCTCATAGTCAGGCTTATTCATTTAAATAAATTACAAATAGTTCATTTTGTTACTTAGAACTAAGGTAACAGTTAAGTAATATTAAATATTAACCAACAATTTAAACTCCCACTTATTTTTGGGGAATTTTGAAGCCTAATAGAAGCCTTAAGCTAGTTTCTCATCAAGATTGGCTTCAGGATTAGTCTGGCCAGCTGCCGCTGCTTGATACTGTTCGTAGGTGTTCTGCTGCTTCTCCAGGGCCCGCTGGTTCTCCAAGTCCTTAAGCTCCTCCTTGGCAGCCTCGGCAATTTCTTGCCGCAGAGCCTCCACTTTTCGTCTTCGCTCACTTTTCTGCATCGCCTTCTGGCGCGCCCTTTCGCTAATTTCCTTGGGCGGTCTCGGCGGTTTTGGGGGCTTTTCGTCGTGGACCTTCTGGTGACGGATGAGAGCCGCTTCCTGGCGGAAATGAGTGCCACAAACCTTGCACTCGTACGGCTTTTCGCCGGTGTGTATCCACTCGTGTTGCTTCAGGGACTGGGAGTTGGCGAAGCGACGTGAGCAGAAGCGACACTCAAAGTCCTTGACCTTCTCGTGGACGCTCTTGTAGTGGCGCTTCATGTTGCCCAGATTATTGAATCCCTGGCTGCAGCCGGGACACAGGTGCATGCCCTCCTTCTGGACAAACTTCGTGCGCGTGGGCGCATCGCTGGGCGGCATCTGAACGGTGGGTATGGGATTCACTACGGTTCCTGCCAGTTGGGCCAGGTCAACGCGCTCTACGCGGCGGGGATCCTTGGGTATGGTGGCCACAGATTCGGCGCACACCTTCAGCAGCTGATCAGCATCCACTTGGCGGTCCAAGGCCTCACCATCTCCCTGCCTCTGTCTATAGGTTTCCAAAGCCCTCTCAACGCTCTTTTCGTGGATTTTCAGGTGCTTCGTGAGGCTTTCCGTGTACAGGAACTTCTTTCCACAAACCTATAAAATAGAGAAATCCTGTCAATCAATTTTACGGATGATATTAACATACAATCCTTACCTTGCACTCGCAGCGCTTCTCCCCGGTGTGCGTCATCTCGTGGATCTTGCAGGCGTGCGACTTGCCAAAGGTCTTCCCACAGTACTGGCAGGCAAAGTTCCGGATCTTCTCGTGCACAATCTTCACATGGCTATCCAGAGCCCGCTTCGTGTGGGTGGCATGGTCGCAGATGTGGCATTTGAACTGTTTCTCCTGCGTGTGGGTCAGGAGGTGCTTGCTCCACTCCTGGCGCGTGGTCTTCCCCACTCCGCAGTACGGACACACGTAGTTCTTGATCCCCGCGTGCCGGAGAAGATGATTCTTTAGGGCACTGTTGATATGGAAGCCCTTGCCGCAGATGTTGCAGGGATAGGGAAGCTCCGCGCCGGTGTGTTTGTACATATGCTTCTTCAGAGCCACCGGGCAGCGGAAGACCATGCCGCATTCCCCGCAAGGCTGCTCAGACCGCGGAGCACTGACCCTCGCCTGGTTGTGAACCTTTTTCAGATGGATGGTGAGGAGACGGAGACGGGGAAACAGTAATCTACAGCCCTCCACGGTACAGGGAATCTCATCAGCCTTCTTGGTGTGCGCATAGTCCACGTGGAGACGCAGTGCACCGGCTGTGGTGAAGCCCTTGCGGCAGCTTCCCTCCTCGCACTGAAAGGGGAGCAGGTCGTTGTGGTGCTTCATGTGCTCCTCGTACTTCGAGGGTTTCTTGAACTTCTGCTGGCAGATGGGACAGGTTATGAGGCTGGGAATCCTCCGCCGCCTGGCCAAGGGTTGTTCATCATCGCTGGAGAAACCATCCACTTGCTTCTTCTCTTCCTCCTCCTCGTTCCCTTCTTCACTGGATGAATCCTCTTGGCTATGTTCCTCCTGTTCCCTGTCCACGGAGTTCAGCATCTTGAAGACTTCCTCCTCGTTCCCGATCAGCTCCATCCTGTGATTTAGCAGGGGATCAAAGCTGGCCTGCTCCTCCGGCCTTTCTATTGCCTCAGAATCCTCCCCAATGGGCTCAAAATCGCCCATGGGCAGAATCCTATTGCTGGCCACCATTTCCTTGAAACGCTTAATGGATCCCGCACAGAGTTCCCTGAAATCGTGCAGGTCGTTAAGCCTGGTGAAACACTGGGCGCACAATTTCTTGGGGAAGCCGTCGTTCTGATCCGCCTCCAACGAAGTCAGGGAAATCAGTTTCCTGACCAGATCTGGAACTAGGAAAAGATCATGGCCAACATCCTGCTCCAGGTGGCTAAGGCAGATGCGACACAGCGAGTGGACGGAGTACTGGAGCTCCCTGGTTCCCATTTCTCCCGATTCTCGGGGAGATTCCGCACCGATTTTCAAACCAAATTTGTTGCAGTGTGTCTGTCAGTGTGGCCGTTGCGTTTTAGCTTTAACCCATTTCGCTGTAGTGGGGGAAAATCAACCAACCAAAATACAAAATATTTTAACCCAAAAGTATAATTAAAATAATTACCTTCTCGTGTCTTAAATATTTTTTAAATTTGAGCCCAAAAAATATATTTTTTTTTTATTAAAAGAAACAAGATCCTTTTAAAAGGAAATATAAAATTTTCCTTTTAAAAAGACATTCAAAATAAAAATGTTTGAATATTGTCATTCTTACTCTTTTTTTAAACAGATAAAATGTAGTAAGGCAAAATTAATAATTAATTTTAAATTTTACCATAGTTTTGCCACATTTAAAAAAAAACTATACAGGCCATGAAATTTGTTTCCACTTGTACCCTGTATTTCAACAGTTTAAGAAGTCTCATAAATTAATTTTTCTCAAATAATCCAGAAAACTAAAACCTGATTTGAATTTTAATTAGTAATATTATAAACACCCATCGGGGGTTAATTCTACGTAGCGGTTGACCAGCCCTGGAATACCCAACGAGTAGGCACTCAAGCGAGTAACTCGCTGGCAGCCGTACCTGCTTATTGCCCACTCGCCCGATTGCCAGTCGACGAGTATACAATTTTTTCTGTGTCAATATTATTTTATTGCTGACTGAACGGAGAGGGAGACGCAAAAAGCTATAGAAAACCGCACCGATCCGCCGAGCCGATTGCGAGTGAAAGCAAGATGAACGAGGGCAGGCAGTACTCGATCCACAGCCTGTGCAGGATCTGTCTGAACCACCTGCAGAACGACGCCGCCTACGATTTGTATCTGGTGCCAGGACTCTCGAAGAAGCTCTGCTTCTGCACCTCCCTGTCCGTGGAGCAGAACGACGGCTTCCCGAAGAACCTGTGCACCCTGTGCTACACCAAACTCAATGACCTGCACGACTTCCAGAGGCAGTGCGTCGATTCGGTGCAAAAGTTCCAGGACCTGGTCGCCAGCAATGTCTTCGCCTGCCAGAGCAGCTTCGATGTCCTCGATCCCAATGTCGCCGTTCAGGACTACCAGGGCGAGGACGAGGATCACGTCAACTACGATCCCCTGCTGAATCACAAGATGGAGCTGATCGAGAACGAGGAGGATGTCTTCAAGATGCTGGAGCATGTGGACAAGGAGGCCGAGGAGGTGGAGAACGGCGCCAAGGTGGAGCGCGACGACCCGGACGACGACGTGTCCATCAAGATGTTCGACGACGACTCCTCCATGGAGAGCGGCAACGACAACGACCACGACCTGGATTTCGAGCCCAACAGCAGCGATGATGACATTCCGCTGGCCCAACGCATGCGGGGACCAGCTACAGGAGCATCCGGATCTGGTTCCCATCTAGCCAACAAACCCAAGGCGAAGCGGGGACGCCCGAAGAAGATTAAGCCGCCGCCGCCAGACGAGGATGACATCAGTGGCTCCTCCGAGGACTCCGACGATGACTCCGAGGACGGCACATCGCGTGGCGACAAGCCCAAGCGGAAGCGCATTCCCATGGAGGAACGCCACCTGCACCGCATCATCGACTGCCACATCTGCCACCAGAAGTTCAAGAAGGCCATCCGCTACGAGGAGCACATGAAGTACCACAACGACCTGCTGCCCTTCCAGTGCAAGGTGGAGACCTGCAAGAAGGGTAAGACCCAAAGACAAAGCTTCTTAAGAGACAGCTCTTCATCCTTTCTTCCCTTTCAGGTTTCACCACCGCCAACGGGCTGCGCATCCACATCGACCACGCCCACACGGAGCTGTCCGAGGTGCATGCCTGCATCGCCGAGGGCTGCGGCAAGACCTTCCCGCGCGTCCGCCTGCTCACCTTCCACATGAAGAAGGTTCACGGCATCACCAAGGCGGCCGCCCCGCTGCGCGATTTCCCCTGTCCCGAATGCGACACCGTATTCCGTTGCCCCACGGCGCTCAAGAAGCACATGTACAAGCACACCGGCGAGGAGCTGCCCTATCCTTGCAACATCTGCGGCAAGCGGTTTGTGATCAACAGTGCTTTAAGGGATCACCTCATGCGGCATGCGGGCATCAAGAACCATGTGTGTCCGTACTGCGGCGTGGGCAAGACGACGCGACAAGAGTGGAATGCCCACATCCTCACACACACCAAGGAGAAGAAGTTCAAGTGCCGGCAGTGCGACCACGCCTCGCACAACAAGCAGGCTCTGTCCAATCACGTGAAGGTGGTGCACGAGAAGCGCAAGGATTTCGCCTGCCAGTACTGTGGAAAGACCTTCGGCAAGTCGCACGCCTGCAAGGTGCACGAGAGGAGTCACACCGGGGAGAAGTGCTGCGAGTGCAAGATCTGCGGCAAGATCTTCCTCTGCGAGAAGAGCCTCACCAAGCATTTGAAGACACACGAGAAGAGGGATCTGCCGCCGGCGGAGCCCCATCGCCAGCAGCTTAACATTCCCATGCCCGGCCAAATGCCCGGTCAGATGCCTGGCCAGATGCCCATGCAGATGCAGGCCGATGGCTTGGTTCAAATGGATCCCCATCAGATGCCCAGTGAGGACATGCTCAAGGCGTGCGGCGGCGGGTCCGCGGCAGTGCCTCCCAAGCCGAAGAACTCACGGCGCGTCCAACGGGTGGACATATCCCAGCTGGCCGGCACCGCAGTGAATCCGATACCTTCCGTCTCCGTGCCCTCATGGTCGCCGCAGGTGAACTTCACCAAGAAGGAGGGCCAGCACATCTGTCCCGGCTGCGGGCGCGGCTTTAATAACATCGGAAACATGAAGCTACACTATAAGATCATCCACGAGAAGGTCAAGGACTTTGCCTGTCGCTTCTGCCCCAAACGTTTCTCGAAGGCGCAGATCCTGCGCCACCACGAATGGATCCACACAGGCGAGAAGCCGTTCGAGTGCAAGATCTGCGGCAAGCACTTCCGCCAGGAGACGGCGCTCAAGAAGCACATCAAGACGCACGAGAAGCCGAACCGGAGGCACGTGCCCGAGCGCAGTGCACCCACACAGATCACGTTCCGCAAGCTGGAGCCGGATGCCGAGCCGCGGAACTTCGATCAGTACCAGGATCCGGCGGTGGAGCGGGCGGCGGCCACCGCCGAGCTGCTGGCCCACCAGCTGGAGGAGAACGAGGCCAAGCGGAAGGCGGACATCGAGAGGCAGAAGATCGCGGCGGCAGCCTGCGAGCAGTTGACGAAGCTGCAGCAGCAACAGGAGATTATGAAGGCCACCACCTCGTACGATGGCTACTACGCGCAAAAGGCCCAGGCCGAGGGCACAAACTTGGACTCCCTGAAGATCGACCATGTCTAGGCTCCCGGATCCAGGATCGGCTTTACTTTATGCGTATATATATACATACACTCTAGCGACTTATGTATCCACTTCTACAGCAGCTGTCACTGTCCGGAAAGTTTTTAAGCATGCCTCGAATTGCTCTCTAGCTGGATCAGATTGTAGGTTTATAAACATAAACACCCTTAATTATTCGAGTACATATTACAATATGAACACTTTTTATTTTTACATACGTTTATACATACATGCAATATATGTATTTTGTTTTTTCCTGTAATGTCTCCCGTGTTTACTTAGAGTAATGGATTAAAATAATATACACAACGCCCATTGGAGTTTCCTTTTGGTGGGAGGGATTCGTACAAGAGCCCTTTGCAATACCAGAACCAGTGATTTTTAATAATAATAAAATTATATCTCTTTTTAACCATAGCATCACCTATGAAACCATAAGATTAATTTTAGTTAAGTGATTTATTCGTATGCAGCTTGTTTTGAATACAATTTTAAGCCTTGTCTTCAAATTTAGATAAATAAACATTTTTTAAAAAGAAAATATAATCGATGAAAACTTTAATTGTTCAGAAACTATGTTAGGAAGATTGTACAATGATATAGGGTATGAAATATATCAGTCTTCTAAATAAATGTATCAGACTTTTTAGGGGATTTCCGGGAAAATCTCTTCTGTTCATCTTAATCGGTTTATTCCGCTGGATCTGAGGACTCCTAAATTAAATAAATGAATCTAAATACTTATAATAAGCTAAGGATGATACTTAACTATTAAGTTAGTCCCATTATCATTCTTTAATTCCATCAATGTGGAGAAAATCAATTTAGCCTCCTTTCGGTTGTCCTCGGCCTTCTGCAGGACCTTTCTCTGCTTTTCCAGGATCTCTTCTAGCTTGGTGACCTCCAGTTTAAGCCTATTATTTTCGATTCCGGCATTTTGTAATGCCAGTTCAGTTTCCAACATCTTGGCTTTGGCCTCAAGAGCTTTAATGGGATCTTTGGGTTCCTGTTCCATTTTATTTAAATAAACTACAATTTCAGCTCTACGATTTTGGGATTGATCAAAAACGGAGTACTTTGTTATAAGAAGCTGCCATAGAAACAAACCATAGAAACCTTGTTTTAATACCTAAATGTAATTTTTATTTATGCATATTATTTAAAACTGTAGACTAATATTAAACTAAAATAATATTAAAATATTTTGTAACTTCCTCTAAATTAAGGACAGTCGAAGGTCCTGCTCCTAGTAATATAAACCCAACTAAAATTTATAATAAATGATAAATTTTTCCTTACAAAGTGTATTCACAAGTTTGCTTTATTTAAAACAATGAATTAAAAAATAGTGCCAGTGCTAATTGCTTGACCCCGACTGTGGCTTTATTGCCCCATCCCCTGCGCACATGTGTGCATGAGAAAAACAAAACAAAACGCCTCAGTGTGGGTTGGCGAGTGCTAGAGCTGCGCAGTTTGCCAGCGAGTCTACTCGCCGCCTCGCGGTTAATCGATAACCGAATTGCTGACGAGCGTGCACACCGACGCACACACACGCACACGCGAGTACACACAAATGTGTGTTGTATTGGATTTTTTTCTCCGCCGAGAACATTTCGGGTTGCTGCAGTTTTGGGATTTTGGAAATTCGCGATTGCCCAGCTTGGAATTGAGTGGCCACAATGAACGAGGGGAGCCAGTACTCCATCCACACGGTGTGTCGCACCTGCCTGTCCACGCTGGACGACGCGGCGGCCTACGATCTGTTCCGAGTGCCCGGCCTGGCCAAAAAGCTGTGCGTGTGCACTTCCCTGTCCGTGGAGCAGGCCGATGGCTTCCCCAAGAACCTGTGCACCCTGTGCTACTCGAAGCTGAACGACCTGCACGACTTCCAGAAGCAGTGCGTCGACTCGGTGCAAAAGTTCCAGGATCTGGTGGCAAGCAACGCCTTCGCCTGCCAAACCAGCTTCGACGTCCTGGATCCCAATGTCGCCGTAGCGGATCTGCCCGGGGAGGAGGAGGACAATGTCCACTTTGATCCGCTGCTCAACTCCAAGATCGAGATCATCGAGAACGAGGAGGATGTCTTCAAGATGCTGGAGTCCGTGGAAAAGGAGGTCGAGGAGGTGGAGATGGAGATGGAGCCGTTTGGCAACGACGACGAATCGCAGGACGACTCCTTCGAGAGCGGCAACGACAATGATTTGGACGCGGACTTCCAGCTGAACAGCAGCGACGACGACATTCCGCTGGCCCAGCGCAGCCGGCGTGGAGGTGCTCGGGGATCCAAGGCGGCCAAGGGCAAGTCCAAGGCGGCCGCCAAGCGGGAGGATGACGAGGAGTCGGAGGACTCCAGCTCCTCTGAAGACTCCGATGGTAATCCCAAGGACAAGCCCAAGCGCAAGAGGATTCCTGCTCAGGAGCGGGATCGCCACCGGCTGATTGATTGCCACATCTGCCACCAGAAGTTCAAGAAGGCAATCCGCTACGAGGAGCACATGAAGCATCACAACGACCTGCTGCCCTTCCAGTGCAAGGTGGAGAGCTGCTTGAAAGGTAATCCTTGGTTCCACAACTTTTAAAGAAAGAGATTAATGTGATAATTGTAAATTCCAGGCTTCACCACCGCCAATGGGCTGCGAGTCCATGTGGAGCACGCCCACACGGAGACATCGGCCATGCATCCGTGCACCTACGAGGGCTGCAACAAGTCCTTCGCCCGGCCCGTTCTGCTCAGCTTCCACATGAAGCGCGTCCACAAGGTGGACACCCCGCAGCGGGACTTCCCCTGCACTGAGTGCGAGAAGGTCTTCCGCTGCCCCACCGCCCTCAAGAAGCACATGTACAAGCACACCGGCGAGGAGCTGCCCTTCGCCTGCGAGATCTGCGGCAAGCGCTTCCCGATCAACAGTGTGCTGCGCGATCACCTGCTGCGGCATGCGGGCATAAAGAACCATGTGTGTCCGTACTGCGGCGTGGGCAAGACGACGCGGCAGGAGTGGAACAAGCACATCCTGACGCACACCAAGGAGAAGAAGTACGAGTGCCGGCAGTGCGACCACGCCTCCCACAACAAGCAGGCTCTGGCCAATCACGTGAAGGTGGTGCACGAGAAGCGCAAGGATTTCGCCTGCCAGTACTGTGGAAAGACCTTTGGCAAGTCGCACGCCTGCAAGATTCACGAGCGGAGTCACACGGGGGAGAAGTGCTGCGAGTGCAAGATCTGCGGCAAGGTGTTCCTCTTCGAGAAGGGCCTGACCAAGCATTTGAAGACGCACGAGAAGCGCGATCTGCCCAAGACGCAGGGAGCCAATCCGGTGATGGGCGGCGACGGGGCCAGTGGCTCCGCCTCGACCATTGCCAAGCCCAGTCCGCATCTGCGGGGACGCGTCGAGCGGGTGGACATAGCCCAGCTGGCGGGAACGGTGGCCAATCCGATTCCATCGGTAAATCTTCCCTCCTGGTCGCCGCAAGTGAACTTCACCAAGAAGGAGGGCCAACACATCTGTCCCGATTGCGGCAAGGGCTTCAACCACGTGAGCAACATGAAGCTGCACTACAAGGTGGTCCACCAGAAGGTGAAGGACTTTTGCTGTCGCTTCTGCCCCAAGAGATTCGCCAAGAAGCAGTATCTGCGGCATCACGAGTACATTCACACCGGCGAAAAGCCGTACGAGTGCAAGGTGTGCGGCAAGCACTTCCGCCAGGAGCAGGTGCTCAAGACGCACATGAAAGTGCACGACAAGCCGCCTCGTCCGCCGGGCAAGCCCAAGGAGCCGACGGGCCCCAAGGCCGAAACGAGCACAACTGTGAAGCGCCAGCAGCCGAAGAACTTCGAGCAGTATCAGGATCCTGCCGCCGAACGGGCTGCGGCCACCGCCGAGCTGCTGGCCTACCAGATCGAGGAGAACGAGGCCAAGCGGAAGGCGGAGGCGGAACTGCGGAAGATCCAGGAGGCGGCCTTCGAGCAGCTCAACAAGCTACAGAAGCAGACAAACACCTACGATGGCTTCTATGCCCAAAAGGCGGAGGCGGAGGGCACTTCGGTGGATGCCCTGAAGCTGGACCATGTTTGAGCGGCACGATCCATCGGAAATTATTGCAACCAAATCCCTTTCCGCACCCCCCTTTCATTATGTGTGTTTCTATGAAGGACATATATGAGTTTTAGGTCTCTAAGGTTTACCAACTAGTTTCCGTCAATTTGCAAACATGTTTTTACTTTTTTGTATTTAAACCACCCCCTCTCAGCTGCTTAAGTTTGTACTTTACTAATTGTATTCATTTATAACTGATTTTAACGATTTAAATATAATTAAATAAACAGTAATGAGTATTCAAGATTTGAATTTAAAAATTCGCGGATCAGTGTTGGTAAATGAGCAATGTTGGAAAAGGAAGGTGAGCGACATTGCCTGCCACTTGGCTTTTTTCAAGCCAAAAACAGCTATTTTTGCATAGATTATAAAAAAAATGTTAGCTTTCTATATTTAATTTTATTTTTCTTAAATTAAAAAATGTGGATTATTTTTCTTCAGCTAACTACACTTAAAAATACAACTAATACAGTACATAAAAATCCTTTTTTATTCTTGAATTAAATTTTCCAGCTGTTTTAAATCTTTGGCTACTTTTACTCGCCATCACTGGCGAGGTTTTTTTGGTATTTGTTTTGGTTCGTCTGACGCGTAAAGATTTTCTCGGCCTTAATATTCCGTGGTTTTGACCAATAGATTCCCCCTGGAGCAGGCATCATGGAGGAGGAGGTGGCCGCCCAGTACCCGGTGCACGCGGTGTGCCGCATCTGCCTGAATCGCCTGCCGGAGGATGGTGTCGGACCGGGATCCTTTGACCTCTTCCTGATCCCCGGACTGGCCAAGAAGCTGTGTTTTTGCACTTCCCTGGCGGTTGAGCAGTCGGATGGCTTCCCGAAGAGCCTCTGTACGCTGTGCTTCAGCCGACTGGACGACCTGCATGAGTTCCAGAAGCTGTGCGTCGACTCGGTCAAGAAGTTCCAGGACATGGTGGCCAGAAACGTCTTTTGTTCGCCGGCCAGCTCGCAGATTAAAACCTTTGATGTACTCAATGTGGCTGGGAACGAAGCCGAGTTGGTGGGCCAGGCGGAGGAGGAGGATCGCATCAATTTCGATCCGCTGCTGGATCACAAAATGGAGCTGATCGAGAACGAGGAGGATGTGTTCAAGATGCTGGAGCACGTGGACAAGGAGGCCGAGCAGGTGGAGAAGGCGGTGAAGCAGGACGAACTGGATGCCGCCGATCTGATGACGATCTTTGCCGCGGATTCCTCGGAGGAAAGCGACGTCGACGACGACGACTTCGAGCAAGACGTGGACTTTGAGCCCAACAGCAGCGATGGTGACGATGATGTTCCCTTGGCGCAGCGCTTGAGGGAGAATTCGCGGGCCAAACCGAAGGTCAAGAGGCTCCGAATCAAGGAGGAGGATCATGATCAAGACCAGGAATTCCTTACCGGCTCCGAGGAGGAGGAGGAGCAAGACGGTGAGAAGTCAAAGAGCAGGCGCCGGAGGATTCCGCCCGGCGAACGCCACCTGCACCGCATCATCGACTGCCACATCTGCCATCAGAAGTTCAAGAAGGCCATCCGCTACGAGGAGCACATGAAGCACCACAACGACCTGCTGCCCTTCCAGTGCAAGGTGGAGACCTGCAGGAAAGGTATGTGATATTGGGGTTTGCCTGCCTTAAATAAGATAACTCATTAATTTCTCATTTTAGGTTTCACCACCGCGGGCGGACTGAGGCTCCACATCGACCACGCCCACACGGAGCTATCCGAGGTGCACTCCTGCAGCGTGGACGGCTGCGGCAAGACCTTTCCTCGAATCCGCCTCCTCACTTTCCACATGAAGAAGATGCATAACATTACGAAGGCGGCGGCGCCGCCACGGGATTACCCCTGCTCCGAGTGCGAGAAAGTCTTCCGCTGTCCCATGGCGCTCAAGAAGCACATGTATAAGCACGACGGCAAGGAGCTGCCATTCCCCTGCAACATTTGCGGCAAGCGGTTCGTGATCAACAGCGCTCTAAAGGATCACCTCATGCGGCACGCGGGCATCAAGAACTACGTGTGTCCCTATTGCGGGGTGGGCAAGACCACCAGGCAGGAGTGGAACACGCACATCCTGACGCACACCCAGGAGAAGAAGTTCAAGTGTCACATCTGCGAGCACGCCTCGCACAACAAGCAGAGTCTGGCGAACCACATCAAGATCGTGCATGAGAAGATCAAGAACTATGCGTGCCAGTATTGCGGGAAGACCTTTGGAAAGTCGCATGCCTGCAAGATTCACGAGATGACGCACACAGGGGAGAAGCGCTGCGAGTGCAAGGTGAGATTAAGGGAGATCTTTTAAGCCAAATTATTTATTATGTATTATCTTTCCAGGTCTGTGGAAAAAAGTTTCTGTATCCTAAGAGTCTGACGAAACACTTGAAGACGCACGAAAAGCGCGTGCTTCGGGCCATCGAGACCTATCGTCAGAGACAGGTGGAAATGGGCGAGACACCCGGCGACCAGTTGGACAATCCCCCAGCGCCACCAGTTGAGGGCGTCTCCATAGAACCGGTCATGTCCCAAAATGCAGCCGATGAATTGCTCAAGGTGTGTGCCGAGTCCGTGGCCACCATACCCAAAGATCCACGCCGAGTGCAACGAGTGGACCTCTCGGAGTTAGCCGGCACCGCTGTTAATCCCATACCCTCGGTTTCAGTGCCCTCTTGGTCACCCCAGGTGAACTTCACCAAGAAGGAGGGCAAGCACATCTGTCCCGGATGTGGTCAGGGATTCAACAATATCGGCAACATGAAGCGCCACTACAAGATCATCCACGAGAAGGTCAAGGACTTCGCCTGCCGCTTCTGCCCGAAGAGATTCGCGAAGGCCCAGACGCTGAGGCATCACGAGTGGATTCATACGGGCGAGAAACCATTCGAGTGCAAGACCTGCGGCACCCATTTCCGCCAGGAGACCGCACTGAAGCGTCACCAGCGAACCCACGAGAACCGTCCGCCCGTGATTTCGCCCAAGTTCTACGCGGCTCGCGAGGAACTGGAGGAGCAGGAGCGGAGCAAGCGAGAGGCCAAGCGCCAGGCGGACGCCAAGCGACGCGAGATTGCCGAGGCGGCCAAGGAGCAGCTCTCCTCGCTGCACAAGCTGGAGGGCAGCGATCGCAACCTGCACTCGTACGATGAATATCAGGAGGCGGCGGCGGAGCGAGCAGCTGCGTCCGCGGAACTCCAGGCGCAGCAATTCGAGGAGAACGAGGTGAAGCGACGGGCGGAGGACGAGCGCCGGAAGATCCAGGAGGCTGCCTACGAGCAACTGGAACGGTTGCAGCACCAGCAGGAGATTGACAAGGTGCAGAGCTCCTACGATGGCTACTACGCCCAGAAGGCGAATGCCGATGGCACCAGTTTGGACGCCTTGAAAATCGACCATGTCTAGGATTTGATCAGCGTTTAACGCCATCAGAAGTGGAAAAACAGTAGTGGGTTTTTCCCTGAAAGCAATACCTTTTAATCCTTGTGAGAAACAGTGTGTATAAGATGGATATAAACTTAAGCTTAAGCATAAATTACGTTTACACTAAATTAAATCTAATGTCCTTAATCTTAGTACAAATAATACTGTACATTAATCAGGAAAACACAATATACTTATGTGGATTCGATATAAGTTAGATTAATCAGGATTATATTGAGTGGTTGCGAGGTCTTATGAAATTATAACTTCAAAAGCAATTTAAAAAGTTTTGCTGACATTTTTTGGGATATTTTAATGTACTATATTAAATTATAAAATTCTTTGTTTTATGTGGCAGTTACATATACATTTTTGTAGATTGATTTTATATTGGCAGTGCATTTCTATATATTACTGCAAAAAAATGTCTTATTTCTAGAAATGTTTTTTTTACAATATGGAGTGTGTATTGCTCGGAATGTTCTACCCTTCAAAAGGTTATAGTATGTACAAGAATAAGGTCGAAATCGTATCCTTCACTTCGTTGCAAGCTTCTGACTAAAATTATAATACCATCATACCAAGGGTATACGAATTACCTTACAATAATTAAACTTTAATTGATTCTACTCCTTTTCCTTGAGTATGAATAGCTTCTTGAGGCTATCGAGTGTCATGTTCTCCAAGTCCCAGTGCGTGGACAGTGTTTTTGTGTCATCGGCTGAAGTAATTAACGAAAGAATATTCTCCTCAATCGTTCCATTCACAATGAAGCGATGAACTTTTGTGGGTCTACAAAAAATTCAGTCAGTACAGGTAAATTTTTTTTTTTTAACATACTTACTTTTCTTGTCCAAATCGGTGAATGCGACCTATAGCCTGTCGTTCATCGCCCGGATTAAGGATCGGTTCGACAAGAAAAACATGAGTGGCTTCGATCAGGTTTAAGCCTTTTGAGCCTTTAGAAAGGGGCATCAGTAGGCAGGTGACTTTGCTAAGTGGATCCTTGAAATCCTCAAAATCCTTATTGGTGCATTTGTTGCGGAACTGGATGCCATTGAGATTGAGGGCTCTGGCAATTTGAAGGAGTATCGCCTGCCATTGGGAAAAGATAAGTACCTTTTCCTGCTCATTATCGGTCTTAATTTTCAGCACTAGTTCCACAATGTTGGCTATTTTAGTGGAGAAGTCTCCGACAATGGATTTGTGTGCCCCAGGACGAACTGAGTAGTATAATCTGTAGGATAAACGATTCTGTATAAGAGGTGCTCGGGTAAGTACCATAGATTGGGAAAACTTACTGTGGCGAATCCTGCCGACAAAGTGGACATTTGGTGACGCCATCACGGGCATACTTCTTCCTCATGCTATCCAGGCAGTGCTGACACACAAAATGGCCACATACCATCATCACATACTAAAACGAAAAAGTATTCTTTACATCCAGAAAGTTGGTTTAGGACGCCTTTGACCTACCCTCACATCATCCTGCGTTTGGCAGATGGGACAAGGCTTATCGGTGGTATCCTCTTTCAGATGCTTCAGGTACTTCAGCCGACCGCACAGCCGCGTGAAGTTCAGCTGCGATTCGTGCAGGTTGTACTGATTAAACTCCAACTGCTCGTCTAGCTGGCAGGGTAGGATTCGGTAGTTCGATTGCTCCTCGGGATCGTCGGTTAGAAGGATGCGCATCCGGCACATCTCGAGTTCATCAAAAGCCTTTACCATGTACTCCACTTCAATCCAGTATTTAATTTGGAACTTGACCAGGTCCTGCAGACAAGATAGCAAATCCAGTTTGCTCTGACACTCCTCTTTCCATTGACTAAACTCCGGCTTGGAGCGCAAGAAGGAAAATATAGCTGGGAAAGGATATATTTAATTTATTGAAACTAATATTTAATTGTTGGATTCGCTTACCCTTAATGAGACTTATTTCCATGCTGGGATTTTGCAGACCCTCGGTTACGGTGGCCTCTTCGTCCAGCTTTTTAGCAAACAACAAGCACTCAAACTGGTTCAAGGAATCGCGAGTCTTGCACAAGCGACAATGGCGTTTCTTTTTGGGTTTTTCTTCCTTATCTTTGTTATCCTCCTTATGAATAATTTATACAGAAATGATTATAAAAAATATTAATCGGAATTTTAATTAAGCCTACCAAAATATCTGCCAAATGGCAATCGGTTACGCTTCCTATGAAGTTGTTTATCTCCTGCGAGAGTACATTTCCCGTTTTCACAGCCTCGCAAGCTTCCTGCGTAACTGCCTTCAGGTATTCAAATTCAGTAAGTAAATTACTTTTCAACTTTTGCAGTTTATAATGCCAAATATCTATAATGTAAAGCAATCCGACCACAGAACTGACGTTATCGAGCCTTTCCACAGAGATATTTTGCCGGAAGAAATCATCCCGGACCCTATTCCACATGGCATCGTGCAGCGAGGTTTTGTGGTTCACCATCGTGGCCAGCAGATCCACGGTGCTGCCCTCGAACTGAATCTCCAGCTCGCAGACTTCTTTGAGCTTCTCTTCGTAGCAACTAAGTGCGCCTTCCAGCACGGCTGTGTTATCCTCAAGATACTTCCATTCCAGTCGCTTCATTTGAGCTTGATAGTTCTTTTGCTCCAGCTCGGATATCTTCTCTGCAGTGGCAGCCAGCTCGCTCGCCTGTAGAAGGTTATAGATGGCATGAATCTGGAGCACACTGTCTACACTGAAAAGTAAAAATATAAGGGTATTTAAATTTGATTTTAAGAGACAGTCTAAAGAGAACCCACGATATATTCTGCTCGTTATAGTCTGCAGCCAGCTTCAAAAGAAGTTTGTAATACTTAATGGCCTGCGGGAAATCCTCCTTGATAAAGTGTATAGCCGCCAGGCCGTTGTAGGAGGACGCCCAGCTTCGCAGCTCTGTCTTGCACTCGTTCTCATTGTTCGACTTCAGACGCATCAGCAGATCCTGCGGATTCAGGTAGTCGGTACTGGACACATTGCTGTTGAGTACCACAGGCACTGAGCAGGTCTGGCGAATGCGGAGAAAGGGCTTCAGGATGATGCGCAGCAACTGCGGCGAGATGGACGCCAGGCAGGAGCTGTTGTCTGCGTTGTGTCGCGTGTGTTTGGCCACAGCTGTGAGGAATTGCTCGTGACACTTGAGGTGCTCTTCCCGGTAATACAGCGACTCCACATTACTCAACTCCAGGCGGTGTACGACTTCCGTTTGCGGCGGAATGCCCAGTTCGTGCTCCACCTTGGACTTGCACGTTCGCCACAGGCTGTGCTCCAGCAGTTGCAGCAGCGGTTCACACTTGTAGTTCAGCTGGAAGGCCTTGTCCACCGTTGTCCAAGCATCCGGTGGCCTACAGACCTCCGGCCTACCCACAAACTCCAGCAAAGGCGGCAGGTCGTCGATGGTGCCGGTGACAGCCCAGCGATTGATGGCCGGCAGCATTCTCACCATTTCCGCAGCTGCTGAGGTGTTGCTCTCGACCATCTGAGTGGTTAGAATAAAAAATTACTTTAGTAAGCTATAAACGCAGGTGTAGAATATCCACTTAACCTGTGCCTCATCGAGGCAAACGCGCCACCAGTTGACCATCAGAAGCGGCGAGTCGGGCCGCATGTACACCTGTTTGTGGCGCATCTGGCGGTCGGACTTGTACTCCGTCGTGTGGTAAATTTCATTGCGCAATATCGTGTAATCGGTGAGCACTACATCATACTTGGCCAGCTCTAGAGGACTAACCCACCTGGACGAGTGCAGGCCGAAATAGGGCAGTACTTTGAGACTAGGCGATATGTGCTTGCGCATCTCTTGGAACCACTGCATCATAATGGCATTGGGGGAAACAATGATAGTGGCTCCGGATTCCACCAACCTGTCGGCGGATTTTGCCAGCTCCGACCAGCAGTTGGGACACAGGTGGGGAGTCTCTTGCCTGGCACTACAAGTATTCATACAAGTTTCGTGCTGCCACCGATGACACTTGCTGCACTGCACCCGCGATCCACGTTTCTGGGTGCAGATGCAGAAAATCTGCTCGTTTTTGCTCATTCGCGCCCGCTTCAGTGGCACATCGTCGGCGATCTCATCGAGCCTTTGGTGCCAGTAGTCGTTCCTAAAGGAGTCCCTCGGCCGTGGATTCATCAGCAGCATGGCCAGGAACTCCACGGTCTTGCCCAGCCCCATCTCGTCAGCCAGGATGCCTCCGGGCGGCAGGGAGATCTTGGGCAGCTTCTCCTCGAACGAGTAAAACTGCAGGCAGTAGTTGTGCTTGAAGACGCGACTCCGGCCGTCGACGGCATGGAGCACTGTGTAGTTGGCTGGCAGCTGGGTCAACTGTTGCTCGCGTCCCAGCATCCAGGACACGGTGCGCTCTTGGTACTTGCGTAGACGCGATTGAAATCTTTCGGGTAGATTGAGAGGTAGCTCCTGATCCGGATCTCTTTTTTGGCGGTGCTTTTCGTAGAGGGCGTCGTACAGCTTGGTCGTGACATAGGTTTTGAGGGGTCGCTGGTGGTCCTGCTCCTGCTGGGCCACTTCAAACTCCAGGCTGATCTTGAAGTCCTTGAAGATTAGGGGTAATAGTTGGCCAGCCACCTGCATCTCCATGTCGCGGGCTCGAACGTGAGTTTGCTCATGGCAGAGGACCAAGTTCCAGGAGCCGGAGTCCTGATGGATTGCCTTGAATTTTAGCTTTCTCGTTCTGGCACTCTGGCCTATAATAAACGATAATTATTACTAAAATAACGAAATTCTGGTGCCCTTAACCTACGCACATTTTTCAATACAAACAAGTAGCACCTCCTTGTGCTGAAGGAGTTCATCCTTGAACAGCCATCTCCTCTTGGCGAAGTGGAACTCTGATGAATCCTCTGGACATTCTGGATTCCTGGATTCTGCAATTTCACACAAGACAATTTCACCCATCGCATTTCGAAAACAATACAATTAGAGGTGGAGAAACATCGATGCTAACATCGATGTCATCGATGTTTTGGAAACATCGGTAACATCGATGTTTGGCAAGCCAACATCGATGTTGGCGAAACCTACTCGTTTTTCGTTTTTGAAGTCAAAACTAAATGCCAAAATACAATCATCACATGCAGATGCTATTGTTCTGCTGCGACAACATGTCGAAAAAGAAATTCAACCCGAAAAGTGCGAACCACTTGTGTATTGGGAGTTAATGTATAAACTAAGACTATTTTTTCTTTAAATGTAACAACAATCTTATTTCAGATGTCGACCGATGAAGCGTTTAAAAAGCTGTCAAAGAAGTTTTTCTGCGTTCCCGCTTCTTCGTGTGAATCCGAACGCGTTTTTAGCAAGGCTGGACAGTTGATATCCGATCGTCGCACCAGACTTTCTTCTTTGGTAGTGGACAAACTGTTGTTTCTAAACAAAAATCGAAATTTAAATAAAATAATTCTGTGATAAAAAAAAATTTTTTTTTTCTAAACATCGATGAAACCTCGATGTTTTTGACCAAAAACATCGAAAACATCGATGTTCGCAAACATCGATGTTTCTCCACCTCTAATGAGCGGTAGTGTGAACCCTGTTTTAAGATATCAAATTCGACAAACGGTATTTTTAATACTGGTATGGTATTTGGTATATATATACCGTACCATATATACCGTATTTATACCCGTTACTCGTAGAGTAAAAGGGTATATTGTATTCGTGCAAAAGTATGTAACAGGGAGAAGGAAGCGTTTCCGACCCCATAAAGTATATATATTCTTGATCAGGATCACTAGCCGAGTCGATCTAGCCATGTCCGTCTGTCCGTCTGTCCGTCTGTCCGTCTGTCTGTCTGTCTGTATGAACGCTGAGATTTCGGAAACTATAAAAGCTAGAAGGCTGAGATTTCACACACATATTCTTGGGCTTCATACGCAGCGCAAGTTTGTTTCATCGAGGTGCCACGCCCCCCCTAACGCCCACAATCGCCATAAACGATTTTCAAATGTGTCTGGAGGCCACATCTTTTAAGATTTTAAAAATATATAAACGCAATTTTATAGTGTTTATTAATACCTATCGAAATGTAGAAGACATTTTTCAAATCGGACCATTCATTAAAAAGTTATACGCAATCAAAATTGTTTATATATCTATCTCCCTCGCACTCCCTTTAGCCCCAATAGATAGTCGGGACACCAACCCGAGTACAGCGTTCGCACTCCCTTTAGCTGAGTGACGGGTATTAGATAGTCGGGACACCAACCCGACTATAGCGTTCTCTCTTGTTTTTTAATACTTAAGCCTAGTACTCAGTACGACGAAAACTGCTAGCTAAGCATAGGAGTAAGCGAGAGGCAAATAGGTAGCTAACGCCTTTAGCTGGGACTTTTTCCCACCTCGGTACTCAGTTGAGCTAAGGAAATAGTAAGGAAATACCAAAAAAATACCAAAGCGAGTCGGGGAGTTGATCGGATCGTACTTCGGCTTTCGGGATTGTTCGTGATTATTCGTTGCCGAGTGAGTTTACCAGATTAAACCAAAATGATCGCGCGATGATCGATCGTACTCGATCATACTCGTTGCAGCTCTCTGGTCCATGTAACACCTCTCTGATAAAACACAAACTTTAAAATCGAGATAATTAAACTATTACCACTACTACATAATGCCAAACCTGGTCTCAGCTGTTCGGAAGCAAAATAAAAACAAAAAGGTTGAAAAAAGAAAAACAAACGGACTTTAAATGTTTCTGTTGAGAAATTGGCAATAATGCAATAAAATACATATTTATAACCCTTCTCCCATACATGATAAAGTTACTGTTTCTTTTCAGATACTAAAGTTTTGGATCTCTTTAACAAAGGAACTGTCGCTGTAGAGCAGCGCAAGAAAAGTAAGTATACAGCTTAAAAATATGCTTACAACAAGATAAAGTTACATTATCTTTTCAGATACTAAATTGATGGATCTTTTCCAAGACTGATACTTTTAATTATTTATTCATATCATATCTAGATAGATATCATTATCATTCTTATTCAATCCGGACCTTAGTTATTTTATTTTTATTTATTATTTTATTTTTTTATTGTTTTTTTATTTTTATTATTATTATTCTTTTGTGGATTTTTATTACATTCTCTTCTTCCCTGGGATATAGCTTTTCTTTAACATTTCAAAATTTTAAATTCCATTTTACAGAACTAGGACGTCTATATTAAAAAAATTAATGCCAAAAATAATACGAAAGTCGCTAAAATTTTGATTGTTTTAACATATACGCAAGCAAATCTAAATTTAATATTTTTGTAAGTTAATATGAATGATCTGCTTATATCAGCTTGCTTCCTTTCTTTTTTTGCTTTCTATTTATTTATACCCGTTACTCGTAGAGTAAAAGGGTATATTGTATTCGTGCAAAAGTATGTAACAGCTAGAAGGAAGCGTTTCCGACCCCATAAAGTATATATATTCTTGATCAGGATCACTAGCCGAGTCGATCTAGCCATGTCCGTCTGTCCGTCTGTCTGTCCGTCTGTCTGTCTGTCTGTATGAACGCTGAGATCTCGGAAACTATAAAAGCTAGAAGATTGGCGTTTTGCATGCAGATTCTAGGAGTTCCTACGCAGCGCAAGTTTGTTTCAAAAGGGTGCCACGCCCCCTCTAACGCCCACAATCGCTTATATAAGATTTTAAAAATTTCAATATTTCGGAAAAGTAAAAATGCAGTTTTATTGTGTTTATCAATACCTATCGAAATGTAGAAGAAATTTTTCAAATCGGACCATTCGTTAAAAAGTTATGCGTGTTCAAAGTTTCTATCTCCATCTCCCTCGCACTCCCTTTACCTGAGTAACGGGTATCTGATTGTCGGGGCACCCGACTATAGCGTTCTCTCTTGTTTTAAACTGTTTTCTTTCTAACTTTTTCGATTTTTACAAGCAGTTTCCCACTTAGTTCGATTTTTACAAGCAGTTTCCCACTTTTTCGATTTTTACAAGCAGTTTTTCCCAATTTTTTCGATTTTCACAAGCAGTACGGTTTAATCGAACATTGTCCACCTCTGAGAGCAGTGAAGAAAATTTTAGCGTGGTTTTTTCGGTTGAAAAACAATTAAAAGTGCAACAAACAGTGCGGAAAACACAGTCCAGCCAACTCGTAAGTGCGGCCCCAACCACCCCCCACCCGTAGCGAGGCCAAACGACCGGCGAACACGGATTTTTCGGCCCGCATTCTTAGTGTATATGTGGGGCCTACTTGGCATAATTACAAAAATTTACGCATTACTTTGTGCTGCGAGTCGAGTGCCGAGCTTAATTAATACTCCAAATCATCAAATCTCCAACTCCCATCCCGCAGAGACGTGCATGCCCCATCATCAGCGATCCGCGAGTCCAGCGAAGAGAGTTTTTGATTCCCCCAGCCTGAAAGTGTCACCGCCAAGACGTACGTGCGAAAAATGTTTTGGGACAAGGGTTATGCGCCCTCCGCGAATATAGAGGCGCTGCTGGAGAAGGAGGTAGGAGCTCCACCCATGTGGATGAATGGTAAAAACTCACTCCCCCTTTTTCTCGACCCCTTTTCGAACCGCAGAACTCGACGCTGGAGGAGTTCCTGGACGAGGAGGACATACTGCAGGAGTGCAAGACGCAAAAGAAGAACCTGGTCAACTACTTTACACGTCCCGAGGTCATCCGCCGGCTGGTGGAGCTGATCACGACTGAGCCCTCCGAGGATGTGCCCATGTCGCAGAGGTTCCGCTATGCCAACATGTCCTGTGAGATACTCACACTGTAAGATCATCCATCCTGCAATCCCTTTCAGAAGTTAACAGTTGATCCCTGCTTTCAGCGGCCTGCCGTCCCTGGATGAGAAGCTACTGACCGACGCGGAGACGCTGCAGCTGCTGTATTCATATCTGGAAAAGGAACCACCGTTAAATCCATTGCTATCGTCGTTTTTTAGCAAAACGTTTAGCATGCTCTTTACCAAAAAGCCTGAACAAGATTGGTTTTTGTATCAACACATGTGCCTACAACTCCTGGAGTATATTAAGTCGCAGAAGACCTTTTTGGATTTCATTTGTAAACACTTTGACACACCGGTCATACCTGATCTAATAATGCAGATGATGAAGGACATCGAGGGTGGTCAACTCAAGCGGAACCTTTTCGAAGTAAATAGTATTCTACGTTGTTAAAGATAAAAACTAATCGGTTATTTATTTTTACAGTGGCTAACTGAAGATAAAATTGTTGAGAGACTGATTGCAATATTGCGTAATCCTCAAGAAACCGACAAACATGCAAATGTTGCCGACTTTTTCTGTGATCTTATTAACCAAGGGCGCCTGATGCGCCAAACCGAGCAGGAGAACGATTCGTTCGAGCCGGCCTTCGATGGCTCCAACCCCATACTGAAGACGATTGAATCTGCTGACACAATTGAAGCCTTGTTAAATGTGATTTTGGAACCAAACGCTCAGGAGAGCGCCATCTTGTCAGGAATTTCGGTTGTACTTACGCTTATCAAGCCAATTACATTCACGTAAGTCAAGATGATAATGTTTTTTAACCCGAATCCCCGAATTTCATTGCTTGTATTTGTGTGCAGAGATGAGCCCAACTCGGATCGCCAGCGGCTGTTGCAAAAGCGCGAACGGGAATTCCACCAGGAAGTGCAGGAGACTGTGATCACTGTGATGGCGCCACGCCTTCAGGAATTTGTCCACGTACTAAAGAACCCGCCTGCGGTTAGTATGCCCGTTTTTAGTCACAAAGTTGTTAGTCACCAGTGTTGTTTATCGCTTGGATCTGTAGAAACCCACGCTGGAAACAACGGCTGCCGTGTTGACGCCCCCCTTTGGCAAGACCCGATTGCAAGTGTGCCGCGTGTTCACCGCCCTGCTGGAGACCAAGCATGAAACCATTCAGCAGGCGTAAGTCACTGATTAACTAGGGAGTTTTACCTAACTTAAACTTACTGAAACTCTTATTTCCCTCTTCAGCATCTGCGCGACTGAGTACTTCAGCCTGTTGCTGGAGTTTTTCAAGCAGTACTGCTGGAACAACTTTCTGCACACTGAAATGGAAAAGGCCCTGCATGTGGTCTTCTACAACGAGCTGTCCAACAACAACACCGCATCCACGGAGGTTACTGACTTCTTCACCGCCGACTGCCTGATCAATGCCTTTCTGAAAGTGGGCACCGAGGAGTCCGAGGTGGAGATGAAGAACGCTTTGAACGATGCTAAGCGTGCGGAGGGTGGCAGGGAGGGGGAGGACCAAGAAGGCGACATTGAAATCGAGGTGGCAGCTGCGCAGGAAGCGGCTGCCCAGGCGCAGAATGAGCAACAGGCAGCCACAAAGGAAGCGCAGAATCAGGAGGAACAAACGGCCCAAGTGGAAGTTGCCGCCGAAGCAACTTCTCAGGAGGGAGCAGAAGAACCCAATGCCCAGGAAAATCATGTGGAGCATACAGAGGTGGATGGTGAATCTCCAGCAGATCAGCAGGAAACGGAGCCAACGCTCAATGATCTCGACAAGACAAAGACCGTGCCCAGTGCTCCACCCTCCGAAATGCAAACACATGTAAGTCTTTAGTTGGATCCTAACAAGAACAAGTTATTAATTTCTATGCTTTACAGTTGATTGTAAATTGTCACTTGGTATCCAAACTGGTCGATTTTTGGCAGCACAATGCGCAGGCGCAGTAAGTTGCAGGAGTTAACAGAGACCAGTCAGCCAATAAACAAAATGGTTTTACTTTTAGATCTGCTGAAAAGGGTCGTCGTCTGGGTTATATGGGACACCTTATCAAAATTCTGCGTCACATTACAAATTGTATATCAGAATCTGAACATATCGCCGACCTGATCACCACCAGCTTAAGTGATGAAGCCGAGCTGAAGCTCTGGCAAGCACTGATCGATGCGGAAGCTGGCGAATTTACGCTGGCCGTCAAACAGCAGACCAAGCTGCTGGCCGACTGCAATCCGCACGAGGAGAACGAGTACAATGTGGGCTCCAAGGACTATATGGGCGAGACGAACGCCTGGGACACTGGCACGCTTTCGTACAGCAACATGGGATACAGTGATCTGGACAACACGTTGCAGGACATCGTCTTCACCATGGACAATGATCAGAATCTGTTCCAGTTCGGTCGAAACATTGACGACGAGGACGATGACGATGATGAGCATGGCGACCACTCGGGCGGTGGCGATGGCCATGGGCACGGCATGTTCACTAAGAACTCGATCACGCTGAACAACTTGGCGGATCCCTGGGACATGGACGTCCAGTTCTCCGACATTCCCAGCGTGTCGGCGCAGGTTAACACGGGCACCGCTAACTGGGGCACGGAGTTCAATGCCGACAACTTTGCCGACTTTGATGCGCACTTCAGCACCTTCGGCAGTGATCTGGGCATGCCCACAAGAGCGCCGCCGCCATGCGATGACGAGGAGGAGGACTCACTACCACCAGCTTCGGTCTCTGCCGGCGAAGTGGAGTCACAGGAGGAGCACACACCCGCTGTATCTATGGAGTCCGCTGTGGGCAAGAGTGTCCAGGATAATGTTGCGCGTAGCGACGATCAGCAGGCTGAGTACGACAATAATGCCAACGTGGAGAAGGCCATCAGCGATAAGCTGGCCGAGTCGAGTGTCGTGGAAACCGCATCGATTGTTACCCGACTGCAGTCTGTGCTGCTGGACGGCGAGGAGGACTACGAGGACGATGAGGGCATGTGGACCAAGCCCCTGGGGGCTGATCGTCCCACGGAGACCGAGCAGACTACACCCATTTCAAATGGACCAACAAGCAAAATTAATGAATTGTAAGTTGAATATATATTTTTAAAAATGTATAAAAAATGTTTGTGTTCAGTTTTTATGAAAACAAGTTTATTTCATTCGATTTTTGTACATTTTTCTCCGAATAATTTATTAATAATTTATCAAATGTTGGTTAGCCTTGATTGTTAACCAAACACTTGTAATTAAAACCACTGCCTTACCTTCCAGCAATCATGCCAACGATAACAGCAGCAGCAACTTGGATGGCCACGAAGCCAACATCACAGCGGAGCAGCAGAAATTGGCCGCCGGCGCCAAGACGAACAATGTAGAAATTGCAACTACGACCACATAAATGCACTCTCTCACCACACCACTCATCATCCATCCTCCAACCGCAATTGTATAGCATATAATGTGTCGACGAAAACTGTAAAAATGCCTTTGATTTGCTCTTTGGTCATTCTTATACATAATCATGCATACATATTTATATAAATATATACCACATACTACTACTATACGTACATATAAAACCACAGGCTGCATAGTACAACAAACGATTTGTGTATTAGCGAAAAGGCCGAAGCCCGCCCAAAACCAAAATGAAAATTAACAAAAAACCAACAAAAAAACGACAAAAAAATGTTCAAAGTGAAAAGTATGTTGTTGATTCCTTCTGCTCCTCGCTCGTATTGCCAATTATTTTAATTATTACTCTTCCTTCATGTTTCCTAATTAAGTGAACTGTATTTTGTTTGTAATTTGTATTAGTCTGTCGTTTTAGTACGCTTTTACTTTCAATACTCTCAATGTGTTAGGCAACCTATGAGCATTACTTAAAGTACCAAAATTCACGAAACGTCTTAGAATGCTTAGTTTATATTCGTATTGTATATGTTTTAGCTCGATCAGATGAGGATTATCTACCTATTCATATGATATATATATATATTTACACACACTCACACTTGAGGGATGTCCTTAAATTACGTTATCGCACCTTCGCCCATTGTCATCCTCCTTTTGTGGGGAACCCCCTCCAATCAGTGATGACGTAATATATGGACAACCCCGCACTTATACTTGTATTGTTAAATTGGAGACTTGTATTTATTGTATGTATTTTGAAAAAGAAAGCAAAAGCAATGCCAAAATACCAACACGTTCAACACCACACACCCACATGCTGCAAGCACAAAAGTACGCATGATGTATTAGAGAAGGTATATTATATACTTGTGTCTTTTGCCATTATTACCTTGTTTGTATACAAATCGGTTTAACCAAAAAATATTCTTTGTCGAAAGTACAAAACACTGATAGAAACCACAAAAGAAGAGGGATAATAAAGATAACGAATGGACATCGACCGGCATTTGTCACCACATGAATGATTTACACCCCCGATCTACACACTACTACCTATGACTATATACGATTACCAGAACCAAACGAAACGAGAAATTCAAAAGAAGACTTTCCAAGAAGACATTTTAAATTTACATTTATATTTTTTGTGTATTGTTTTATTTGCTCTGTTCAAGTTATCGTTGAAAAATGTTTTGTGTTTTAAGCGTGCAGAGAGCCACGAACAAAACGCTGAAAAAATATTGAGAAGACGTTAAACAAATATGCCATCTTTTGCTTCCAAATAATTACGTTTTAATTATGATTAAAAATAAAACAGAAACTACTTTAAAAGTGAAATCGATGTTTGTTTTACACGAGACGACTTGCTCACCAAAAACAAAAATGAAAAAAAGCAAACAAAAATCTAGAGAAGTAGATTATAGTCTAAGATTATCGAGAGAGAAGAGCGGGCAGCATATCAGGCAAAGATGTGTGGAACATAAATAATAACCAAACCCCCTCCCCACACATCCTAGGCAAAAAAGTCCTTGTTTGCTGACTAATTTATACATCTTATTTATATAGGACACAATTATGCACAAATTTCAACTCGCTTGCTTTTTAATTTGCATACTCTACTGTAGCAACACAAAATATAAACGAACAACCAAGAAAATTGATTTAACGAAACAGCAGAAATAAGAAAAGAAAAAATATTGAAAAGTTTAAACTATCTCTGATGAAAAACTGTGATAATTAAATGAAGTTGCAGGGTATTTGATAAAGCAAACTTAATTTAAACAAATTGTAAAACATCAACTAATGGCCTCAACCATTTGGGAAATACAAAACACAGCCAACACGAGACACTCTGAAACATAAAGCAGTTAATTATACGATTCTTTAGCATCACAATCAGCAGGACACCTCTACAACCAAACAGCAATAACTACTGCAATGATATGTAATTGAAGGAGTTTTAATGTGTAGTCTGTAACAGTGCGAAAGTATCTCTAAGTTCGAGCTAGTAGGGAAAGACGACCAGGATCGCGGCTCTTAGTTCTCTAGCTTCTCACAAACTAAGCACTAAACTAAAGTAAAATTTAAATACTCATATCAAGCAGCCAATTGTAAACTGTAAACTTGTACTGTACATACAATTGTCCCCAGTATTGTCTTCCCCTCTAGTTATGTGTTTTCCCTTCTACCAACTAACTTGGTATCCAAAATATCCAACGATAAGCGACGATGATCGATCGAGTCCTTCCCTTGTGCATATGCCTTACTAAAAACTATAAAACTGTAAAACAACAAGAAGATTATCACACTCACACCCATAGAAAACCAGAAAACCACATAGAGAGTGTAGTATCCGTAATCCTAGAGTTAGTTTCACCTACATACTGTGTGTCTTTTAAATGTTAAGCAGCTGCAGCAAGCTTAATATATATACGAGTACTAATAAAAACCAAAACGGAATCGTAATAATGAAACCCAAAAACCTAAAAAAGATGTAGACAAAGTCTTGAGGGCAGCTTTAAGCATTTTGTTTGTCTATTTATAATTAAATGAACTTGAATAAGAATTACCAAACGTCCAAAGTTTTTTGCAAACAAGAACTAAGAACAATTGTGAACAAGAAAGTCTTCAGAAATGTTTTGATCACCTCGATGCGAAACAGAAACATAATTATACACACATAAGTACATGCATGCCTATATACAGAGATAATTAAATTACCGATTAATTGAAATTGAAGTTGAGTGATTAATATTAATCCGCATCTCGAAGGTATAAAGTTCTAGAATATTTTGTGACGTGCATTAGGTGTTAAGCGAGGTTGTAATTTTTCGTGGCGCAATTATTTGAGACAAAACTGAGGCGGGTTTAATGTTGAAGATGAAAATGCTATTTTTTAAGGATCGTAACGTACATTATTTTGTCTGTGTGTGTTCAGCAATTCAGTATTTCAATTAAGCCAATTCAATGAATACCCCCAAACAATGCTACAATGGTTTCCAAATGCAAACCACATGAAAGGGATGTAGAACAGAAGAATTCAATATAATCAATCGAAGGTCTAATTCTCTAACTCTTTAATAAAGAACCAGCGGGAACAACAACGAGGAAGAAGAAGCAACTGTAATACAACAAAGAATAAGAAATTAATAAATTTATCTTCGTACAGTAAATATATATTTGAAAATAGAAAAACCGAAAAAGGAAAATAAAAAACAAAAATAAATCAAATTGTTAACATAATGGATATTTTGTTAAATGCGAAACTTTGAACGAATTACTAACCACACTAGCAAATAGTTAATAAAAACCGAACCCAAGTGTGCTTCATGTATGAATTTATGTTAGATATTTACAACAATACGCGTATACATATTCCTAACTAAACCAATCGAAATAAAAGCCACATACAGAATTTGCATATTACTCTTAACGATTAACAACTATTGGTGTCTATGCATATACACATAATTATTAACGAACTATACTATATATTACCTTCGTAAATGTAAGCCGAGTACAGACTTTTGAAAACTGCGAAACGTATCGTCAAATATCCGAAACAGACATATTTGTCATACTTGCTATAGAGCAAATATATACGTAGATCAGTTAAGTGCTCAAGGTGATAGCTGCACACCAGGGTGGACCATAGTTTTATTTACAACTTAAGAATTGCACTCTTTTTGAAATGCCTGTAGACGGTTTCAATGCGGATCACTCATACGCAGTGTTGCACTGAGGCCCTTAAGGTGCCCATGTCGTATGAGTAACTTTTGTGAAAACGATAGACATTGTTTGCTTACCCGTAAATCTAAAATATTTTGTTTTTTTTTTAGTTTACAGTTTTGATTTTCCTAGCTTATCCAAAATTAGCCAAATAAAAATCTGAATTATAGATCCTTTTTGTAACCAAAAAAATGTACAAATAAATTTTTACACATTTTGTATAGTATTTACACAAGATACTAACAGTTGTTTAGAAATGAAATCTTATAAGAGCTTTAAAACTATTTAAATGGTGACCTTTCTGTAATCATTAAACTTTGTTTTGGCTAATATTAGAGTTTTTGTGGCAAAAAGTAAATAATTTAAGTTTTCTAATTCAAACTGGTCCACCCTACTGCACACCCACAAATTAAAACACGTACAGAAAGACACCCACACACATACATACTCGCCGCTTTGCTTGCCACATTGTTTTGGTCGAAACTCCGAGGAAATACTTAAAAGCGAATTACTAACCCCAAAGGGACACTCTGGAATCGCGATTTCTTGAGTAAGTGCCTTAAACTGACAGAGAGAGATAGTAATGGGGAGTGGGAGTGGGAGGGAGAGATGGAGAGTGGGAGAGTTTTGAGGACTCCGCAACCAGATCCAAAAGTAAATCGATTGTTTTCGGTACATTTGTTTAGGGAGAAGGAGGGACAGACCTTTGTTCGAAACTCAACTAAACCAACTAAATGTAGTTCCAGAAATCAAGCAAACAGAATAGTTAACTCTATGCTCCGATCTATAATACTAAAAGTACGCATATATGTACGTACAAAATCTATACATTTACCGTCGCATTTCTACACTGGCATATAGAAGTAAATTGTACGATTAACTTTGAATTAAAATCTTGTATTTGAGAGTTTTTTTGGCCCCGTCAACGTTTTGCTCAACGCACACACACACAAACATACACTGAGAAAAAAAACAGAAATATAAAAAAAATACGCTGAGAGAAAGACGCCCACACACACACGAACACCCGCTTTACCCAAGTTGAAGACAATTTGTGATTGTTTTGCATGAACCCTAAAGTTAAGCGAGTTTACACGAATATGGATTAAGCCGCAAAAAGCGGAAGCGTAAACTGTACGAGTAATAGCATTAATTGTCTAACAATAAGATTTGTGCATTATACGATAGAAATTCACTTTGAATTCGTATTGAAATTTATCAATAAAGCGATACTATTTGATTCTTAATGAGGTCTTCTTATTAACTTGTTATTCACTTTACTTCACAGAATTTCAGAAATTGCATATTAAATTAAACCATTACATTAAATATATGAAATATTTTTTTAATAATGTACAATATTTATTGTATTTAATATTTTCTAACTTGATTCAAATATTTTCAAATTAAATCATGCATTTTAATATGTTTTTCAATTAAATATTCCTTTTTTTATTTAGATATTTATTTTAATTCATTTTATTTTATTAGTTCTTTTGGAATAAATTTGAACCATGTACAATTTTTGTCATTAAATGTTTTATTTATCTTCTAGTTATATGCAAAATAATTTGTTCTTATTAATATTTTATTGACATTAAAATATATCTAAAAATTGTATTTCTCTATCACAGCTGTTCCCCAAAAAGCGTGCTACAAATATTTTTCCCCGAGTTCAACTGGATTTCGAAGTAGATGTGGTCACCGTTGTGGTCAAGGTCGTTGTGCTGGTGGTGCTGGATCGGGATTGGGAATGGGAATGGGAGTGGGAACCCCCATGCCGCGTCTCCATGTGTCGCTGCAGATCCCTGCGACGAGGAAATGATTTGTGGCACGTGTGACACTGGTAACCGGTTTCCGCTTCGCCCTCGATGTCCACATCGCTGCCGGCACCACCGGCTCCACCTTCTGCTCCTCCCGAGGAACTACCCGGATGCGTCTGGAGATGCAGTCTCACATGCTTGTTAAGATTGCTCGGATCACCGAATGGTCTCAGGCAGAACTTGCACTTGAGCGGCTTGAATCCGGTGTGGGTGCGAATGTGGATCTTGAGACCATATTTCCGGGAGTACACCTTGCCGCAATAGATGCACAGATGACCCTGCTTGGAGGCACCCATATTGCTGACTATGGCTTCGATCTGGGCCGCGGCATTCATCGGATGGGCGGACAATGGAGCGGTGGCCATCGAAATGGAGGGCAGATAGGATAGAGTTTCCGGCGTCGTTGTTGTCGTTGTCATGGGCAAACTCTGGCTAAGGCCTGCGATCGGTCGGAAGGCGGAGAAGCGGGGTGGCATCTGTGGCAGCGGCGGCGAGTGGGTGGGCGACGCCGAGGAGGTGGACGAAGTCGCAGGAATGGGCGAATGTTGCTGTTGCGTTGCTGAGTGACTTTGGGCCGCCGCCTTCAGAGCGTAGTGTAGTCGCATCCACAGGATGTCCATGGCACTGCGTCCACAACCCAGGGCCAAGTGAATCTTCAGTGGGTGCGGAGTCTCGAAGGTCAAGTGGCACAGGTGACACGTGTACCGACTGTTTCCTGCAATTATCAGAAATTAACATTGAGGTTAGTTTAGCACTCATCATTAAATCATATTATTTGGCACCGCCAATCATTAAACAAATCCCTTGGTAATTCACAAATAAAATTTTACCTAAAAAAAATATTTGAATTTAAAAAGATGTATTAAAAAAACAAATATTTTAAAAAACAACTTTTGAAAGTTTTTAATTATTTTTTTCGTTAGTGCTTATACTCATACTTTTAAATTTAAATATATCGATGTTTACCTTGAATATTTAAGGGCGTCAGGAAGGGAATGCCCATGAGGAGGACCAGCTCCTCGCCGAACCAGGCCACGATCTCGTCCTCCCTGGCCACATCCCGGACCAAACGGACCCGAACCTGACCGCCTTGCAGCTCGAATATGGCATTGAAGCTATAGACATCCTCGGATAGTTTAATCTGACGCAGCAGGGAGGCGGATACGATCAGTTCGCCATTGGAGAGCTGGCAATGGGAGCGTCCTCCGTCGGTGGGCATGGCTGTAGAACCAAGAAGTGCCGACGTGGGAATGGCGATCGAGCAGGTATCCTTGGGCGTGTATTGCGAGGTGTAGACTCCTGGCCTCGGATTGCTCCTCATCCTTTTGGCTGCCGGACTTGCTGCACTCGTAGTAGTGGCTGTGGTTTCCGTCGATGATGTCATGGTCAGGGTGCTCGGCGAGATGCTGGTGCTCGGTAGCAGCTGCTCGATCCGGAAGATCAGGCTGCTGGCCGAACGCTTCTGCTCCAGACTATCCAGTTGCGCTGTCGTGTGCATCGTTCGCGTTCGAATTCGATTCTGCGTTCCAATTGGAAGCCCGCCGTCGTTTTTATACCACGCCGTCGCCGTACCGCATCCTGCTCCCTTATTTTTTGGATTTCGGATTTGCCACGGCCTTGCAGTGTCACAATAGCACACGGCTGGCGGCAAGTGCAAGAATTCCCAGCCCAGAATCCAGTCCGGCACCGGCTATAGCCTCGACATAGCTACGCACTTTAACGGGGCCCAACCCCCTGGCATCCTCATCCACATCCTCATTGGCATCCCTTTTCGAGGTCCTGGTGCGTCCTGGTGGTTGCTCGGCAAGTGCAACATCATGTCCTCGCAATCACCAGAGCACTAAGCCAAGCTAAGCGGCCTGTAGCAAGTGTGCGTATTCCTGTGCCAAAAACTTCACCACCACCACCTCCTCCTCCTCCTCTGCGAGTCCTTTATTTTTTGGCTTTTGGGCTGCGCGCAAGGAAAATGTTTTTAATTGAAATTAAACGATCGTTTGTTGTTACTTCCCCGACGTTGTTGTTGCTGTAATGCCACCATATACAAATCGCATTCGCCATCGTCAATGTCATTCTGCCCATGGTCCCTCCCCTCCTTATGATGATGATGATTTCCCCACCCCCTTTTCGCTTCCACTATAATGCTAATGCCATAATATATTGGCGTGTATCGTTTCACTATTTGCGGTTTGGGGTGGGTCGTGATTTCTGCGCTCGACGGTTGGTGGTGCGGATTTTGGCACGAAGGTAACGGGGCCGAGAAATGGTATTAATGATCATATAGCTCAGCTTTAATTCGTAGCTTATTTAGTTATATATTTAACAAATTAAATAAATTGGTAGTAAATTAATTAAACATTTTATAGAAAAGTATGGAAAATATTATATTTTCTAAAATGGATTTTTACAACTAGACGATGGATTAAATTAAAAATCATTTTATGATCACCCTATTTTGCAAAATTTAATCAATTAGGCTTTTAGGATAATCGCGTAGAAATAGACCGAAGCTTACTTAAACATTAACTAAAAAATATTTAAATTAAATAATTATGGGCCTGCCTTTTCGATTTGCCATACCCTCATTGAAATCAACTCCGCTCCTGCTGGCTGACAAATATGCTACGAGGCTAATGTTTTCATTATTGCGACACAATCGCTGCGGCGTCTCCCCCTCTCCTTCACCCCTCCCCTAGACACCCCTTGTCGAGCGATCAACAGGATAAAGTTGGGCGAGCGATTGGCAAACGGGGAAAAAACATGTGTTGCCAGTCACACAGCCGCCGCTCGTGCTCAAGGGTTGGAATGGTGGCCAGCCAGGACGCACCAACCCAGCCGGGAGCAAGGTGTACCAGGCCAGGACCAATTCCGGCTTGGTGTTTGCTAGTCATGAATAAGTAGGCCGCCAAGGGGTTTTTATTTAAAGCATTTTAATTAGGAATAGCTAGCGCTTAATGAGAGGAAATATCACTTTGAACTTAAATGAAGGGCTGAAATAAATGGTAATTTTTAGGTCGTTGTTTTAGAAAAATAACTTTAAAAGTTTAAGATATAAAAGTAACCCACTACCATTTTATTCATAGGATTATAAAACAGATATTCTGATATAAAAATTAAATAGTTTATAAATGAAGAATCATTTGATATCGGTGAGCAATTAAGTTGTTAGTCCACTACTTTCGTCGGTAGACATAGCCACCTCCGCCTCCATCATCGTTGCCTCCCGTCTCGTTGTCATCGCATCCGTGGCATCCTCCGCCGGCGGCCAATTTGTCCAGCGCCTCCTGAATCTCGATGGGAATGGGTGGCGGTGTGGGCAGGTGATCGCCCTGCGGCTGGAATCCATTCTCATCCGCAATGTAGGTCAGCGAGATTTCCTGTCCCTCGGGACTGGTGTACGAGAACGAACCCTCCGCCGTCTGCGCCTCCGCTCCCTTTACTCCTGCGTTCTTCAGGTAGCCCATTTCCTCGGCCTTTATTCCGTTTCCGGTCTCGTATTCGTACTGGAATCAGTTAAAGAGAAATTGATTATTAAATTTGAGAACAATTTTTTTTTACGTAGACAATACAAGAAATGTTTGGAAGAGGATTGCGTTTAATGATTTCTTATATAAATGTTTTAAATTTTTGTTAGTAAATATTTGGCTATTCTTTATTGTAATATATTTTGAACCTTTATTGCTTTCATTTCTTTTTAACAAAGTTAAATTTATTCAGAATTTCAAAAATACCTACCTATCCAATATTTATTACTCACCATATAAGAGCCGTCTGTGTTGACCTTGGACTCCAGCTTAATGATGGGTATAACCTCTCCGCCTCCTCCTTCTCCGCCAGCTCCTCCTCCCACAGATCCTCCATTTCCATTGCCTGGCGGCAAGTAATCATTCCGGGGTGGAGGAGGCTTTCCATTGCCATTTTTGGGCGGTGGTCCATAGCTGCTATTGGGTTTGGGCGGCGGAGCTGGTGGTGGCTTTCCATTGCCGTTCTTGGGGGGACCGTAGCTATTGGCCGGCGGTGGAGGAGGAGGACGTGGTGGTGGAGCTGGTGGCTTGGCTGGCAGATAAGTGGCCGGAGGTGGAGAAGGAGGACGGGCATTTGGGTAACCCGCCGGTTGCGCCCAAACGCAGCCAAAAGCGATACAAATCAAAGAAAACACAGTGGTCAGCCTCATCATCTCAAATTCAAACTGTGACTGGTGGTCAACGGTGCTCTCTGGGGTCTTATATGACCAGCAACAGGTGGTTTTGACCGCGACTCCTTGACCCCAGTGGAGCAGTCACGTGCCACGGCTTACGATTGAAATGGAAAACACAATCGAAAATCGAAAACAGAACCAACAAACTGGGCCAATCCAATGCAAGTGCAAGTGCAGAAATACCCAGAGCCATCCGATTAGTTGAAAGACCAAGACAAAGCGCTAATAAATTGAGTGTGCAATCTCGATGCCGCATGCCTCACCCCTTCGGCTGGCTAATCGCTAAAAACAACAAAACCCGCCCGGCCACAAGCAAAAACTTTTAATTCAAAAGCAATTTTCAACAGGATCGGGCAACACCTGCATGACCAACCCAGCCCAGTCCGAAAACCGAACTCAACCCCGCAAGATCCCTTTGCCTAATGCACTTTGCCTGTTGCCAAGGGGTGCTAAGACCTGGATTCAGGACTCAACTCGGCATTGAGGACGCAGGCCTATCGAGCACGACACCCAACTACAAGGACAGGGATGTCGGCTTTAGTCAATCGTCTATTAACTTTTTGCCAGCCCGTGCACAGTGGTGCTTGGTTAAAGGAACATGACCCGAATTTAGTATTGTAATAAATAAAATGTTCGATATTTTTAAATGTTTTTATTACCTTGATAATAATATTAATGCATTTTATAAGGATAATTATATATATTTTAATATCAATAGTTTAAATACCAAATAACTATCGTAATAAACATTTTAAATTGAAGAACTTAAGCAGGGGTGCAATATAAAAGTTCTGGTATTACAATAATATTTCAAAAATATATATTACAAATTTGTATTTTTCAAAAATGGAAAACGTTACAAAATAGAGGACAAAATAATAGGACAAAAGTTAAAAGATTATTTAAAAGAAATATTGTAATGGATAAAAATCGATTTAAATAATTGTAATTTTTAAGAAGTATATTATTTTAATAGAAATTCTTAGTTTTTCACCACTGTGCTTCCTGTTGCGGCTGCTGTTGTGTGTGTTTATCATTTGGTAGCTCAGCTTGTGCCTGTCGTGGATGCCGCTAATATAGAACCGAACCTTCCCCCTTCGAAGGACCGAGGAAAAGGCCTAGCTAATGGCAATGTCGTTTGCAGCTTGTCCTACTTGTAATGTGCTGGCGCACAGCTGACGCGCTCCCAGGAAGCAGGATTCGGGATTCAGGACTCACGATTCTAGACTCGGGTGTGTGGATTTTGTGAACCTGTTCCGGCCGTCAGCTGTGGGCTGCAGGATTTCGATTTTAGCTCGCGACCAAGCAACCACCGGGGAGGACCAGGAATAGCCGGCTGCTGCACCGGCTGCATAAACCAACAATTGTCGGTCTCCGGTCCTTCGGTTTTTAGTCCTTGATGCTCGGCTTTTGGTTGCCAGTTAGCCACGCACCGATGGCACATATTCCACGCCCGCATTCGCGTTTATAAAGCGAAATTTTGATCGAGCGGAACGATCTGATTGCGATTTAGCTTTGTTTTCGCGAGGGTTGGCCGATTAAGTTCCTCGTATCGCTTAAATAAACATTTTCCGATGAGGTCCGTTGATAAATTGGCCACTGGCCCTCGATGACAGCCTCCATATGAGGAGGACTCGCGGGAATCTGTGCAACTGTCGTCGCTAATAAATGGGTTCTATTGCGAATATTAAAATAATAATAATGTGGTTGCCAACTGATTTGCTTGATCTGCTGATTCATCGGACGGTTTCGAAGAAGCAAAGTATCAATAACAAATAGAGTGATTAACTTAATTTATTTAGGAGTGGTCACAACAAAGACAATGTATATAAAATCACAATTGTTTTGTTTTGAAGCCTTTAAATGAACCGTTAAATTAAACGAACTTAAAATAAATACCATACAAATATTTCCAAATTGGTAGGGGTATATCAATTTTTGGTAGAAGTTTGTTACCTTTAATTACCATATATTTATCGTGTATAACACATTTTTGAGATATAATTTTAACATAATAAAATAAGTAAACGTTTCACGATACTTAGAATTTTAAATTAGAGTTTATGTAATTTATAAAATATTATAATTAAATTTAAATTTATAGAACCTATCTGAATTATCTGTATCTGAAGAGCATTTAAAAGTCACTTTACTCATATAATGTCTTTATTAATCTCCTTTCTTTTTGCGCTTCTTTGGCTGTTTAGAACAAAAGTTGGGCCATAAACAATGACGTAACCCCATTCAGGCTACGACTCACTGTTAAATAGCTGGCTGCGCAGATATTTGTTTTCATTATTCCGATCTCTTGACTTATTTTGGCTGCTTGGCTCATCTCGTAGAACATCTTCAGTTGAATTCGGCCAACGGAACGGACAGGAGCGTAGAGTTCTGATCGCAACTAAGATTCAATATACAAAAATAGATTTAAACCAACAAATTAGCAATGAAATTGGTAGGTAGAAGTGTAAAGATCTTGAAGTTTTGTTAGCTAATTTAATGCTATTTATTGTTTCTTACAGTTTTGCCAAATTTTGTTAATGGCAGCTATGTTTGCCTTGGTTTCCTCTGCGGCTTTGGAGAAAGGTGAACGAGAGGAGGAGCTCCATTTTGGGTAAGGTTACTTAAGTTCAACTGGCAAAAATATTTATAAAAATAAAACATATTGCCCCATAAAGATTCCACACAGAAAATGGTCACCAGAGGAATGAGGCCATAACATACACAGTTAGGCCGGAAACGGATAAAGATCCCAAGGAGGTGACAACCCAGAAGCCTGTGGAGTACAAAGGTGGCTATAGCTTCATCTCGGCCGATGGCTACGAGTACCAGGTTCTCTATAAGGCAAACAAAAACGGTTTCCAGCCCTATGTGACGGCCCACAAAATCAAACCGGATAAGAGTTAAACAAACTTTTTTCTTTGAATTGTGATAGATAATTAAAAACCGCATAATTTATCAGTGTATTAAGCGTGGCTCGAAAGCTTGTTTTTGTGTTCGGTGGTGCTAGACTTGGCTAAGAAAAGCTTAGATGAGTTCGGGCCTGCTCGTTAATCTTCAATCATTTCGAGATAGGCAGATTGCAACATCCCCAGCATAATAATGGGTTACTGCTTCCCTAAAAGCGGCTTCGGTTGCATCGACTATTATGAAGAGTTTAATATGGATGATTAATGTTCTCTTTCTATCGTTATGATTTGAAAAAAATGTTTTTTTTATCTAATTCCTAACATATCTAATATATTTAACGTAAATATGATTAACATTGAATTTAATATTTTAAAACAAGAGAGAACGCTATAGTCGGGTGCCCCGACAATCAGATACCCGTTACTCAGGTAAAGGGTGTGCGAGGGAGATGAAGACAGAAACTTTGAACACGCATAACTTTTTAACGAATGGTCCGATTTGAAAAATTTCTACTACATTTCGATAGGTATTGATAAACACAATAAAACTGCATTTTTACTTTTCCGAAATATTGAAATTTTTAAAATCGTATATAAGCGATTGTGGGCGTTAGAGGGGGCGTGGCACCTTTTTGAAACAAACTTGCGCTGCGTAGGAACTCCTAGAATCTGCATGCAAAATGCCAATCTTCTAGCTTTTATAGTTTCCGAGATCTCAGCGTTCATACAGACAGACAGACAGACGGACAGACAGACGGACAGACGGACATGGCTAGATCGACTCGGCTAGTGATCCTGATCAAGAATATATATACTTTATGGGGTCGGAAACGCTTCCTTCTAGCTGTTACATACTTTTGCACGAATACAATATACCCTTTTACTCTACGAGTAACGGGTATAACTAGATCATAGTGTTCATCTCATAATAATAGTATAGTAATTTCTAAATTCAATTTACAGATATTAATTTTTCCTATGCAATTATTTAATTTTTTTATTTTTAATTGGTTTTTCTTTTTTTTTCTAGATTAGTTAGAGTATACGTTAGTCACTGCTAGGCCTAGTCAGACTTTCTTCCATGGGTTCGGCCGATTAGTTTTCCAATTTGATGGCGTTTTAAATGTAATGCACATATTTGAGAGTTGCCACCAAATTGTGGCTCGAAGCGTGGAAGTCTTTGGCTTTCGTTATGCAAATCTCAATTCAGCGCCGAGGCATTGGGCAACCCGCCTCTTCGGACGAAGCTTACTCAGCATTTCGTGGTGCCCGCTTTGTTTTGGACCAACAACTCATTATGGGTCCACACAGGTGTCTTATGCCAGTAACCTCGAAGAAGACTCTTCATTAAGCTCCCAGCCGCCTTGGTTGCCAGTTGTGTTTTTCCAGACTCGCATTTCTCCACAGGCCACCGCACTAACCAACTCCGCAATGGGTCTTTCTCCGTTGGTAAACAGCATCGGTCAGGGAAAAAAGGAAGCTCGCCAGGGACTTAAGATCAACAGCAAGCTGGTTCAGGCCCTCATCCTCCTGGTGGCCTGTGTCCTCTTCGGAGCCAACCTCAACTACGCCTCCTTTCCACCGGGCACTGTGATCGACATCAAGCTGGGAGAGGTCGCCGTCGAGCAGTTCAGCTATACACCAACACGCGATGGATACGAGTTCAAGTAGGTTTACTTTAAAGATAAAAACATAATCTAAACTTTTTTAAAACTAGTTCTTACAATCCCTCATAATATCTAAAACAAAAATATACACACAATGGGACTTCCATTTTACGATTTTTAAAAATATCTACAATTTTTTACACAGTCTTCCAATCATAATATTTTATACATTTATATCGAAATCTTTAAAGAAATAAAAAAAATAATGTTATTATTTACCTTTTTTTGGTACCAATACCATTGATAACCATTTCGTATCATAATTCTTTTGACATTTTTTTTTACTAATTGCATTCTTTTCTACCTTCAGCTACACCCTTCCCGATGGAACTTTTCGGGATGAGATTGGCAGAGTGCTGAGCGGCTCGTCGGCAGCTCAGGATCTGGAGAATGCCAACAACCTGGCCAAGAACCACCGTCCCTCCCGCGAACAGGGCATTAAGGTGCGCAAGCTGTCCGGAAAATCACTGTCTTCTCTGGCCGGTTAAACCAACTTAGAGAACATTCCTATTAACAATCCATCACGAATTTATTACAACAGTTTGCCGACTGTTTTAGGCTAGCGTATAAGATGATATGTTAAAGTTGCAAGCAATAAAAACATTTGATCCAAAACAACCGATCCACTCTGAAAACTTGTTTGTTGTGCAAGGGAATGAATTTGTGTTGACAATATGCAAGCAAATTACATAAAATCATGGTGATTAAGAAAATGATGGGGCACATGTGCCGAGTGGATATGGAGAGGCATTATAGCTTTTTATAAGAGGAAATGAGGCGAGGGCGCTAAACAACTCCACACCAAACCATAAACAACTTTAAAAATTCTATGCAAATCGGTTTTGAAGTGTCGTGTGAAAATACTGTGTCAATTTAAATTTGGAAGATATTTAGCATCTGTCGTTTTAGGCAATATATGAATCTATTATTGTGTTCGCATGCAAATCATTTATTGCCAAAAGTTTGTCACACTTTTGAATTTAATGCATACTAGTTTGAACAAGTATAAACCAATGCAAATGCAATATACCAATCAAAGTCAAGAGCTGTAGTATTAATATGGAAGTTCAGAAAGCAATGTTCTGAATAAACTTGAAAACATACCTAAACAAAGTCTTCATAACAATATTCAGGCTTACTATTTATATAAAGAAATAATGCACAAAACAAATTTTTTGCTAAAAGTTGTACAAAATCTAAGTCTATGGGTTTAAATTGTATTACGAATTTTTAAAACGTTTCCCAAAAGTATGTCAGGACTAACAGAATTCCCACCCAAGTTGTTTTCTTAAATATTTTTATACTTACCCTGAAAGTTTGCTCTTTGTTTCTTTATTTAAGAGCTTTACAGGTTTAAATTTGCTCTGATGTCAAAATATTTGTATATATTTTCGGTTAAGAAATTTGAAATTGAATTTAAACAAATAGGACTAAACAAACACCTCATTTGAAGCGTATTGCTAGTAAGAATACTACATTTATCCCCACTGGTTCGAATAATTTAAGTTTTCTAAATATTTACTTTTACACTTTTAGGACTCTTTCTCCCAAACCAATTGAAAATGTTTACGTCTTGGTATGAAATCCTTTTAATTTTTCGATACCTTTTGATCAAAATTCACAGCAGTATATAGTAGTCCCCTTCGCATACTCTCCTGGTGCGCTTCGTCACTACGTGTACTGCCGTCCAAAGGAAAAAACAGATTTGTTATAATGCCTAAAAGTATGTTAAGATAGGTATTGTAATAAAAACAAAGCTAAGGTTTTTTGCTTAAGTCATTTGATGTGGTAAATAAAAGAGTTGAGAACGATAAACTTGTTTGGACCTATGAAATGTTAGCCTCAAAATTGGAGGACATGTGCTTCCCCTAAGGTAAATGATTAGTTTGAATAACAAAAGTCAAATATAAAGTTATACTTAAAAAGTATTAAATGATTTTTGAAATTTATAAATGAAATCGCCTTCCGGCTAAGAGAAATTCGTTCGAGAGTTGATAGGAATGATTCTGGTTCTCCAAAACAAAACTTGTTGAGGTAAACAAAAATAAATTTTAATGTTTATTCACGGCAATCAATCTTTGCGTCAGCGTTTTTAGTTAAGAGACTCAAGATGCGTTGCATTCAGGTCACAAAAACAAAAAAAAACCAAACAAATATAGTCAAAGCTTGCTATAAAATTAAATTATACGCACGATTCTTAATGTCAGGTGTCAGCAGAAGTATTTTTAAACCGTTTCTGTTTGAGTGTTTTTAGCTAAATGCAAATATTACGAAACAAGCGGTCAAAGTGATAAAAAAGAAATGAAAAAACAACAGCAATGTGACATTTACATATTTAAAGAAGTGATGGCCAGCAGGGGGATGAGCTGAGATGAAGGGAGGGCCCTGCTATTAAAACATTGCCATTAACGCTCAAGTGCTAATTTTGCAGACCCAGTTGATGCGGCAGCCAAAAATGAGCGGAGACGAGCAAAAACAAAGAAAATAATAAGAAATGAAAAAACCCGAAACCGAGTTCGATTCCTACCCACCAAGCCGAGTCCCAAAAACCGAGTTCGTTCAAGCCGGTCTGGCCAACTTTTGGAGTGAGGTGCGTGCGAGTTGGCAACGAACGAAAGCCGGGCCAAAGCGGCAGCTGAATGGTTGGACAGGCGGACAGATGGTTGGTCAGACAGAAAGACGGACAGATGGACAGCAGCAGCATCTGGCGGTGACCTTGAAGACGTAAATGTGAAGACGCATCTACATAAATATCTATTGTATCTGCGGCGGACTCTGTCTCTGTCTTTCTGTCTGGCAACGGGCATCTGGTATCTCGTATTTGTGTATTGAAAGCGACAGTCCGAAGCTGAAAAACCTGTCGTTTGCCGTTTGATTAGAACAGTTATGTAAATGATTGTGTATAAGGAAGGAGAACGCTGCCCCAAAACGTGTCGAATTCCCTCCACCACGAATGACAATGCCCCCGCTCACAGATTAGCACTCGGAGCCATCGATCAAAGCCAGATTAATTATGCAAATCCAGCATGATAAATGCAGCTCGCTGCAGATGCCCTCGAAAAGCCGCGGAAAGAGACCCAAATAGTGAGAAAAATTATTATGCAGTCACGGATCGGAATGGAACCAGATCCATTTTCAAGGGCCCGAATGCCCTCTGCTCAAGTTTAATTCGTAGGCGGACAGGCCCAATTAATAAAGTCTTCAAGTTCGGATTATTTTGGGAAGTACATGTCCATAGATGACAAATTCGATCTTAAGTTTTTTAAAGGTTAACGGTTACCCACTGCATATTTATTTTAATAGATAATTGATTTCAAATAATCTCTAAAATATTCCTATTTAATAGACTTGTTTTACTTGTTTATTTTACACACTTACACTTTTTTTATTTGCTGTCTAATTGGAATTTTGTTAGTTTGACATTTCTGGTCAATTCATAATTTTCACACTATGATAATATTAGCTTTTATGTCATTTGCTCAGTAATAATGATAGAAATGCACAGAGCGAAATCTAACGTTCTTTTTTAAGTATAAAACGTTTTTGAATTAAGAAAAAAATCAACTTAAAAATTAAACGGAATCAACTTCCATTAAGAGAACATTCAACACAAAAAATGTTTTGGTTTTTTTCTCTGTGGACTTCTAAAAAGTCTTCTTTGTCTATTTTGTTCATAATTCAATTTGATAACAAACTCTAAAAAAAATAATTACCCTACAAAATGTTGAAAATCAAACCCGATTGGCTTAGCTCAAATCATTCGATGGTAAGTAGTCGGGGGAAAAATGTCAAAATGTCAAATTGCAGCTGCCAAAGAATCGGGCAAGAAGTTGCGCTCTTAAGCGACATTTGAGGAAATGCCAGTATCAGTGCACAACACCCTGTCGATGAGCAGGGACTGAAATGAAGCTGTTGGCACAATTCGAGTAGAGAAGGAGGAGGGGGAGGAGGAGGCTGGGGCAGAACCGTGGTCAACCTGAGGCCGACCGATGACCAAAGTTAAAACCCGACTGACCGGCTTGGGCTTCTTCATCATCGGCCTGCTAGCGGTCAACGAAGGTGGCATAAATTGGCAAACAGAAACGGCGACTGAAAAACTAAAAAAAAATACAGAAAAAAGCAACAAAAGTCAGAGATTTAAATTGCATGCGAGCCGTAGTTGTAGGTTATTCAATGTATTTTTTATATATTTCCAACTGCTTTTGGCGCTTGTTACCGGGCAGAGGCACATCAATCGAGCGCTGTAAAGGCCGTTGCATATGCCAAAAGTCAAGCTGCGGTTCCATCTCCATCTAAAGTCTCATCCACCGCCGTGCACTTTGGCCATCACACATGGCTCTGGCTCAGCTCGTGTTCTTCGTGTCCGCGGCTTGAACTTGCTGCCCTGCCAATTGGCGTCGACAGCACTTGAACTTAGTCTATTAGTAGTCTCTGGCTACCAAGAAGTCGTCGATTTTGGTTCGATTTCGGTTCGGAACTACGTGCCAAGCCGTTCTGGTTATTGTTTCCCATAGTTCTTGGGCCCGGTGTTTCCCCGGCGCTGCCCAATCAGCCCGCGACCTTTTCCCCAATACATCTGCTTGATTCATGAACTTTTTCGAGTTTTCTAAAGCTACTAGTCGGCACTCGGAGAAAAAGTTGTTTGAAGTTGCTAATCGACCTAATTTTTGCTTATTATAAAGTTCAGAAATTTTCTTCATAAAGCTCTGTAATTTTTTTTTCTGGCATAGATGTTAAGCCATAAATTATATATTTAACTTATTACCAAGCAGCTGGAATTTTTAGTACTACATGTTCAAGTTCTTAAAAAAACAGTAATGCGAGAAAAATCTAAAATATTTAATTAAATTACTAGGAACCTATTTTTTGCAAAATAATTGTTAAACTGTTATAAGAAGTGCACAATGTATACGTCGAATTAGTCGAATTGGTTGTCATAATTTTAGGCGTTTTCTTTACTAGATTTCAGATATTTTAATTTCAGAATAGAACTGATGCTTTCCGGACACTTTCTAACGTAAGACTGACTTTCTGTAATAACATACTTCAGCATTACAACTTTTTTGAACTCAACAATGAGGGAAACATTCATCCAAGATAATTTACCAACCTGACCCGTTCATAATTCTAAAATGTCCAAGTCTAAGCAAGCCTTTCGTAGTTTACTTAACATAATTCATCTTCATAACATTATCATCCGACTTATACATAGACAATGACAATGAACATATGAAAGTTGTATTTATGTGCAAAACAAAATTCGATTCTTAATATTTATGTTAAAAAAAAGTCAGTTTTATTTCCCAAAATAGTTACAATTAGGATTAAACATGCCAGAGTTGACCTAAAACTTATAAGAATACTTTTTCGAGTGTGGGTGAAGAGCGCTAATACCTTTCGGATGAGTACACCGCTGCACAAAGCCGCTTTAAATGTTACTTGTCGCAGCGACTTTGGCGACTTCGGTGCAACACTGGCAATTGAAAAGCAGCAAAGCGGCACAAAAACAAAATAAAATGGAAATAGAGAAAAACATTTAGCCGGCGACCGCCAGAGCCGCCGAGCTGCTTGGCTTCTTGGCTTCTTCCACAATTGTGCAAATTTATGACGTTTGCAAATGCGGCTGTGCAGCGAGTGCAGTATAAAATGCAGTGGACGGCGATGCAACGCCACCATTAGACAACCGCCAGTTTGTCCAGCCGCATTGGGGGAATCTGCAGAATCCGAGAACCGCTTCCAAACATGATGAAATTGGTAGGTCAAAATGGATAGGCGAGAGCAAGGATACCCCGCAAAAAAGGATACGTAATACCCTCTCGCCTTGCAGATGCTAGTCGTTGGCTCGATGGCCCTGCTCCTGGCGCTGGTCAGTGCCCGGCCCCAAAACGATGCTGTCGAGGTTCTGGAGTACGAATCGGAGAACACCGGCCTAGGCGGCTACAAGTTCAGCTATAAACTAAGCGATGGCACCTCCCGCACGGAGGAGGGCACAGTGAACAATGCGGGCACCGAGAACGAATCGATATCCATCCGAGGATCCGTCAGTTGGGTGGCCCCCGATGGTCAGACCTACACCATTAACTTTGTTGCCGACGAGAACGGTTTCCAGCCGGAGGGCGCCCATCTGCCCAAGTAGATCTTCGCTCCGCAGGCGATCCTGTAGATATCACCCACCCCAAATAGTAACCCCTAATCCCACCACCCAACCAACCAACCGGCCATAGAGTGAGGTGCTGAAGTCCTGTCCGGAGGAGCTGTCCCTTGTCCCGTGGCAGCCAGTCGGTCAGTCAGTTAGTAAGTCGATCGATCAGTCAGTCAAGTCAGTGTCGTGCATTGTTTTCTTTTTTCCTTGTTACTCGCATTAAAGCCGAACTTTCGATTCTCGAATAAATAAATATGTGTGTTCTTTGGCGGTCTTCAAGGGTGTTTCAAATAATTCTATTTTACAGATTTAGGTACAGATTCCAAGTTAAGTGGACAGTCTAAACATGAAAATATCTGATAATGCATTTTAAATAAAATAAAAAAAAAGAAATATTAATTATTTTTAAATCAACTTTAATTAATAAGTTCGAAGCTTTCAAAACAAAACAGAAAAGCCTGACATTTATTATTTAAGCATTGCTAAAACATTGCATGAAATGATGGGTAAAAAACGCATATTTTGTATCTCAAGATAATATTTATTTTAAATGCAGTTATAATTTCTAAAAACGAGTATTCCAATTTCTTAATTATGTCTTATGTCTAAAGTTTTTTTTTTTGGCCCTCAGAATTTACAAGTGCGGGATGTGCGCCCCCTGGGGCTGGAATCCGTTCTCATCGGCCACGTAGGTAATCGCGTAGGGCTGTCCATCGTCTCCAATGTAGCTGTAGGATCCGGCCACCTGCAGGGCATCCTCCTCGGGACCCAGGTTCTTCAGGGAGCCGTGCTGCTCCTGCTTGGTGCCATCGCTTGTCTCGAAATTGTAGTTATAGCTATCGGCCCCGACATCGGAAACCAGATTGACAATCTCAGCTTCCGGGGCAGGAGCGGCCAGGCAGAGGGCGATCGAAAGGCAGGCAAAAACGAAGATGCACTTCATCTTGGTTGTTGGTTAGCTGGAGGTTGTCCGGATATGCTCGAGATTCTAAGTGCCACATTGCACAATCTGAGGGGGCTTTTATAGGATTGCAACAGCGAGGGCTGAGACAATTAGGCAATGTAATTAGCACCTGAAACCAACTCTTCAGCTCAATATGGCTGAACCGATCTGCGGTCGGGCGGTGTTAATTGAATCTCAATGTCTATGAACATTTCAGAATTATACATGCAAAAAAATAATAAAAATATAATTTTCATACATAATTTTCCATGCGAACTAGACTATATAGGCAGATTTGTATGCTTTTTGATTGAATTTCCATACACATATTTATTAGCTCTTTTTGCCTCGACTTCAAGTTTTTGTCTTGGATTTGTCGAATCTTAAACTAGTTTCGGCTTTTGTGACGCGTGTGAAATGAAGCTTGATACAGTTCGACCATAAATACTTGGAGAATGGGTCCTAAACACCATAGTAATCTTTGAGTCTTCAACGAACTACAACGCCTTCAACATGAAATTCGCCATCGTTCTGTTCGCCCTCTTCGCCGTGGCCGCTGCCCGCCCCGAAAACGAAGTCGTCATCAAATCCCAGCGCTCCGATGTCCAGCCCGATGGCTACCAATACGTTTTGGAGACCAGCGACGGTACCATAAGGGAGGAGTCAGGTCATTTGACCAACCCTGGATCCGAAAATGAGGCCATCTCCGTCAGGGGCTCCTTCTCCTACGTGTCCGACGATGGTCAGACCTACACCGTCAACTACATCGCCGACGAGAACGGTTTCCAGCCCCAGGGTGCCCATCTGCCTGTTGCCCCCGAAGCCTAAGTTTAAGGAGTTAAAATAAATTGTTTATAAAAAAATACTCTTTTGTTTGGGTTTTGAAAAAACGTGTTTGGGAACAGTTCCGAAGTGTATATTGAAAAAGAGTTAATATAATCATTCGAAATTCACAGAGAAATCGATCAATGTTTTTAATGCAATAACATTGTCAAAGCATTTATAAACATGAAATTCTTCAAACCAATTTTTTTAATCGGTTTTTTGTTCTGTTCTTAATCATATTCCACTTTGCTTAAGTTTATTGATGATTATTCGGACAGTATTATACCCGTTACTCGTAGAGTAAAAGGGTATATTGTATTCGTGCAAAAGTATGTAACAGGTAGAAGGAAGCGTTTCCGACCCCATAAAGTATATATATTTTTGATCAGGATCACTAGCCGAGTCGATCTAGCCATGTCCGTCTGTCCGTCTGTCTGTCTGTCTGTTTGTATGAACGCTGAGATCTCGGAAACTATAAAAGCTAGAAGATTGGCCTTTTGCATGCAGATTCTAGGAGTTCCTACGTAGCGCAACCTCTAACGCCCACAATCGCTTATATACGATTTTAAAAATTTAATTATTCCGGAAAAGTAATAATGCAGTTTTATTGTGTTTATCAATACCTATCGAAATGTAAATCGGACCATTCGTTAAAAAGTTATGCCTGATCAAAGTTTCTTTCTCCATATCCCTCGCACTCCCTTTACCTGAGTAACGGGTATCTGATATTCGGGGCACCCGACTATAACGTTCTCTCTTGTTTTATTCCTAAATTATGATTTTAGAAATGTTCAGTAAGATTCATAAAACCAAACCATAGCATTTGTTATAATTTAAATATAACAGACAACAAAAGTATAAATTAATATAGGTTGGTCAATTTGATCTTGTTTAAGAATAAAATATTTCACATAAATTTGGATTGATAAAGATGATATTGATCCAAATTACTAAATAAGCCGCGAAAACTCTAACAATTTTCTTAAAAAAATAAAATGATTAGAAAAAGATTAAGATTATTTAAAAATTTTGAGTAACCTTGCAAAAAGGGTTTTTAATGATACGTCGCGTGCTCCAATCGCTTTGGTCTGGAGTTGTACTTTGTAATTGTTCATAGTATACATAGTCAAGGCTCCCGAACATTATATTTTGAGTATGATTTTCTAAAAACTTTTTCCTAAAGCCAGCACTACATCCAAACATTTTGCTCAAAAAGCCAAACCAAAGAGTATTTTTTTATAAACAATTTATTTTAACTCCTTAAACTTAGGCCTCGGGGGCAACGGGCAGATGGGCACCCTGGGGCTGGAATCCGTTCTCGTCGGCGATGTACTTGACTTCATAGGTGACACCATCATCACCAACGAAACGGTAGGATCCAACGACGGAGATGGCCTCGTTCTCGGATCCAATGTTCTTCAGCTGACCTGCGGCATTAGCAGCCTGACCATCGCTAGTCTCCCAGCTGAGAAGGAAGTCGGAGGAGTCAGTTAGTCAGCCTTATGAGGCAGCTCTCAATCAACTTACTCGTATTTGAAGCTCTCGGGTCCAACATCGGAATCCGATCGGACGATGGAAACGTCAGCAGGAGCGGCCAGAGCCACGGCGAAGAGGGCGAACAGGACGATGGCGAATTTCATGTTGAAGGCGTTGTAGTTCGTTGAAGACTCAAAGATTACTATAATGTTTAGGGCCTATTCTCCGCGTATTTATAGTCAGCTCTTATTGATCTTAAGTTTAGCCTATTTGGTGGCAAAGCAGTCAAAACAAGTTTACAGCCTACCAAACGACGAGAAAAAGAAAAGATACGAGAAAAATCATACTTAATACGAATACTAAATTCATATTATAGGCGTTGACTGGTGACCAAAAAACAATTGGTTGTGAATATACATATGTAGATAGGCGTTCTCAATAAGATGACATGATATGCATAAAAGAATGTCAAAAATAAAAGTTATAACTTAAAAAAGTCAAAAAAGCAGGTATGGAAATCAAAGAGTAGTGATTAGTTTGTTTTGACAATTAAAACGTGATAACAAATAGATGCAGCCTACCAAGTGTTTTGTTGATGCATTCGTCATTAGAGGAACCCCAAACTTTGTAAGTGTATCAACAAGTATCATGCTGTAATTTGATCATATGCCTTGAAAAATCAATCTTATTGTAACGCACAAATCATGCACAACTTCCATAAAATATCAAACTCAATAGTCTTATTTTGGTATACCCTTGCAGAGGGTATTATCATTTCAGTCAGAAGTTTGCAACGCTGTGACGGAAACGTTTTCGACTACACAAAGTATACAAAACAAGGAGTCAGGTCTACAATAGTTATACCCGTTACTCGTAGAGTAAAAGGGTATATTGTATTCGTGCAAAAGTATGTAACAGCTAGAAGGAAGCGTTTCCGACCCTATAAAGTATATATATTCTTGATCAGGATCACTAGCCGAGTCGATCTAGCCATGTCCGTCTGTCCGTCTGTCTGTCCGTCTGTCTGTCTGTCCGTCTGTCCGTCTGTCTGTCTGTATGAACGCTGAGATCTCGGAAACTATAAAAGCTAGAAGATTGGCATTTTGCCTGCAGATTCTAGGAGTTCCTACGCAGCGCAAGTTTGTTTCAAAAAGGTGCCACGCCCCCTCTAACGCCCACAATCGCCTATATACGATTTTAAAAATTTCAATATTTCGGAAAAGTAAAAATGCAGTTTTATTGTGTTTATCAATACCTATCGAAATGTAGAAGAAATTTTTCAAATCGGACCATTCGTTAAAAAGTTATGCGTGTTCAAAGTTTCTATCTCCATCTCCCTCGCACACCCTTTACCTGAGTAACGGGTATCTGATTGTCGGGGCACCCGACTATAGCGTTCTTTCTTGTTTTGCCTAAACATATTAGACATCTACTTTAGTATTTTTCGTTAACATTACATTCAAATCTATTAACATAAACATATCGCTTGCAACTCTGTAAAAATATTACAATCGATACTGCACGAAAAGAATCTTTCTGTATTTGGTGAAGAGTAGATTGTAAAAACCCCAAAACCTATTGTTTTTCCGTTCGAATAAAAGTCATTAAACTTTATTTCGTGTCTTAATTGGACTATTCACCGGCGATCCTACACATATTCTGGATCAGTACTAATAGCCGAGTCTATCTAGTCATGTCCGTCTGTCCGTTTCTATGCGAACTAGTCTTTCAGTTCTAAAGCGTTCTCTCTTGTTTATCTTTGAGTTCTCATAAAAACATTTTTTAAGCACCAAAAACTTAAAATTTTTATTTTTTGTGACAAAAAAAATTATTTTTTAGAATTGTCGCATTCGGTGTGTGTCAACAAAATATTTAAGCTGGCTGTCTTTACAGACATTTTCAATTTGAAAATTTCTATAAAATAAAGTTTTCCATATTCAAAGACAACTTTCAAGCAACTAGACATTTTTTTTTAAATTTCCGACTTAATGGAAGGACTTCTAAAATATTGAAAACATTTTACAATTGTGGAGGTAATTGTATAGCTTGCATTTCATAATGATTGGATTAAATTTTTCTCAATACCCAAACAAGTTAAACAAATGAGTATTTTTCTATAAACAATTTATTTTAACTCCTTAAACTTAGGCCTCGGGGGCAACGGGCAGATGGGCACCCTGGGGCTGGAATCCGTTCTCGTCGGCGATGTACTTGACTTCATAGGTGACACCATCATCACCAACGAAACGGTAGGATCCAACGACGGAGATGGCCTCGTTCTCGGATCCAATGTTCTTCAGCTGACCTGCGGCATTGGCAGCCTGACCATCGCTAGTCTCCCAGCTGAGAAGGAAGTCGAGGGAGTGAGTTAGTCATCCTTATGAGGCAGCTCTTTATTAACTTACTCGTATTTGAAGCTCTCGGGTCCAACATCGGAATCCGATCGGACGATGGAAACGTCAGCAGGAGCGGCCAGAGCCACGGCGAAGAGGGCGAACAGGACGATGGCGAATTTCATGTTGAAGGCGTTGTAGTTCGTTGAAGACTCAAAGATTACTATAATGTTTAGGGCCTATTCCCAACGTATTTATAGTCAGCTCTTATTGATCTTAAGTTTAGCCTATTTGGTGGCAAAGCAGTCAAAACAAGTTTACAGCCTACCAAACGACGAGAAAAAGAAAAGATAACAGAAAAAACTTACTGATCGTGAATAATACATTGGCTTTGCTTGGTGACCAAAAAGTAGATGGTTGTTAGTATACATGGGTGTTCTTGATTAGATGACCTGTTATGATTGAAAAAAAACAATAACAGAAGTTAAATCTGAAAAAGTCGAACAAGCAGGTATGTTAATTAATGAATGCCATAAGTTTGTTTTAACAATTAAAACGCGAAAGCCTATCGCGGGTTTTTGGCGATGCATTTGTGAATCCATGTATTATCCATGTAGTATTTTCTAAAGATGAAAATATTTTTATAGCAAGTGTTATTGCTGTAGTTTGGTTATATGGTTTAACATCACAGTTAAGTTGTACGTTTTACTTGATATAAATATATGTATATTTAAAGAAATAAAAAATCTTTAGTGTCTAAAAGTCCACATAGTTTGTGAATTCATTATAGGATAAATAGTAGTTTTCAGTGCTGCCATATTGTCCTTTTTCTGGACAGATCTGTCCTTTTTATAACGGCTTTATCCGAAAACAAAATGAAACATCCCCAGTCCGGAAATCTGTCCTTTTTTCAACAATAGGGTTTTGAGTGCTATTTTTGCTAGTCGTATTTGTATTAACCAGTTTTTATGTGCTAAAACGCCTTTTTAACCAACATTCTTACAGTTAGGAACTTAAATAATAGTTATTTATACGAATTTTCAAAGTGATGTGAAGCAGTCGATGGATTTTTTTATATTACGATTTTTTCTATAGCAAAAAGGAAGAGGAAAACATTTTAAAATTTTAGCAATTTTTATTCTCTGCTTTTTTGTCAGAGAAAAATTTCAGATTTTTACTACTCTGTTTCGGGCTTGACACAGTCGTTGAATTTTTTGAATTACCAATGTAATTACTTGAAATGCTTTCATTATTTAAATAATAATAGAACATTACGTATACGCACAAAAATTTACCATGGTCAGATGATCAAGCGAAGCAGGTTGTTAGTCGGGCGGAGTAGATCATTGAATTTAATATATCATAATTGAATTTAAATATATTTAGTTCATTTAAATTCATTACAAAACATAACCCATTGGTAAAAACAGAAAAATGTAGAGGTATTTACTTTTGTCCTTTTTTTGTCCTTTCTTATTTTTTTTGTCCTTTTTTCCCGGTTTTTTTTTGCTCATCTGTCCTGTTTTTTAAGCTGAGTGATGGCAGCACTGGTAGTTTTATACTTTTTTTTAGGTTGTTTAGGGACTGCATAGGTCTAAAATGTACACACAACAAAAAAACTTGGTAAAATTAACCAATATAATTGTCAGTCCCCAACCACAACAATTTTCAATTCTACCAATTAAATAGTTACTTTCACAACAACAAATACACACAATTAGCAACGGCACACACCCAAAGCTAAAACAAAATACACGTAACTATTTTTTACAGTTAGGTAAGTGTCCGTATAGGTCAATTTAACCAATGAAATTTTTTTGTGTGCAGTTATCACTGATTATTCCTGAAAAAAGCGAGTCCCATTAAGTTTTAAGCAATTTGATTTATTTTTATCGATTTGGGGAACAACTTAAGCGACGGGCAGATGGGCACCCTGGGGCTGGAAGCCGTTCTCATCGGCGACGTAGGTGACGGTGAATTTCTCGCCGGTCTTCTCATCCACCCAGGAGTAGGATCCGTGAACGACGGCGGCCTCGTGCTCAGTGCCAACGTCCTTCAGAACACCTTGCTGATCGATCTTGGTGCCGTCGCTGGTCTCCAGGTTGGAGCTCCACTTATCGGGCAGCACATCAGAATCCAGCCTCACGATCTGGGCCTCGTTGGGGCGGGCCACGGCCATGGCGAAGAGGGCGACGAAGACGATGAGGAACTTCATGTTGGGTAGTGCTTGTTAGATAGCTGGGAACTGTCTGATGCTTCACTGCATTTGGGCGGAGACTTTTATACGATTCGCGAATTGCGAAATGCAAAAGTCAAAGGTGAGATATGACATTGAGCGAATTTGCCAAAATTATGCCAACGGATATTAATGCTTGGACAATAGTATCGCGAATTTATTTGCATTTGTTCCGGTCAAACTGGAAACTAAAGCAGAGGGCTGCACTCCAGTAACCAAGCCACCAGCTGAAACTGAAGCTCAAACAGAAAGCGAAACTGAATTCGAAGTAGTGTCGCCGAACCAGCTGGGCCAGTGCATCCGCATACAAACAGCTTGCTAACACAACATCTAAGGCCAAGATCATGCTGCTGATTTCCATATAGTCATAGGAGGCAAGTCCATCGCTTGTGCACATCAATTTAACTCATATTTAGTTTTAAATGAGTGGGTACACTGAGCACGGTGCATGAAAAAGCCATATTAGTTATATTGTTGTTTAAGATATTTGGAAAAATATTTTTAGTTTAAAGTCATTAAAATGAATAACTAAAAATTATTAAATATATATACATTTTTTGTAATAAATAATTTTAGAGTAAAACATACGTCGATTTTTTTTAATAAAACAAAATACTTTTTCGATTATTTACAAAGAAATATTTATATTATGTATAAAATATTATTAAATAAAATCGGGGACGGAAGCTTACTTTGGCAAGCCGAAGTTTTAGTACCCTTGCAGATTTCACAACTGAAAATTTGACTAAAATAAACAAGAAAATATTTTATAACTAAAAAAATAAATTTTTAAAATTTTTCACCCTGTTGTTCCTTTGGGATCTATAGGATATAGACATCCGATTGGAACACGCTTTTACCCTGATCAAGGTATGTCTTAAAAAAACGATTTGGAAAGATTCATATCAATAGCTTATATATTGCCCGAAATATCTTGACCGATTTCAGCCTATTGTTCCTATGGGAGCTATAAGATATAAACGCGTTTTTACCCTGATCAAGGTATGCATAAAAGAATAAGATTCACTGAGTTACAAACTTCTGACCAAAATTATAATACCCCCTGCACGGGTATAATAATAAAAGTATGTAAGCGGAAAAAAATTCCACGGACAATATTTTAAAATGTTCATGTATTAAAAAATACGTAGATAATGTAATTTTTTTATTTATTTTCGAAATCAATAAAATTTGTATAACAAAATAATGCCATAGATGTAAGAATTGAAGCTAATAAAAATAAAGTTAAATTGTATCTAATACCTACTATTTTGAATGAGTAAATTGAAAAAAGTCATACAAAAAGTCATAAAGTCATACAACCAAGAAAAAATGTTCTTCACTTAGCATCGGTTTTTCTTTAAAGAACAAAACAATTTTCTTTAGATTAAAACACGACATCTATACAAAAAAAAAAATGAAATCAATAAACGTTTGCATTAGTTTATGAACATTTTGTCTTGACAGCAACTATAAAAATATTTTTTCACCTTTATCATAAGAATTGGGTTATTATTATCTAAATAACTATTAATTATTATTATTATTATTATGCCAGACAAGATTTATTTAAAATTCATTTTAAATTTAGCCATGCCAAATGACTACCACCGGAAAGCGTTTAGATGTTCGTATCGGTAGCCTGACATATCCGAAATGGATTGATTTTCTATCCCAGCAATAAATAAAAACGCTCATGAGCTTTTGCAATTATCGATCAATTTATTTAAGTCTTTTAAATAATTTAGGCAACTGGGGCCACTGGCAGATGAGCGCCCTGGGGCTGGAATCCGTTCTCATCGGCCACGTAGGTGACGGTGAAGTGCTCTCCGGTCTTCTCATCCACCCAGGAGTAGGATCCGTGGACAACGGCGGCCTCGTGCTCAGTGCCAACGTCCTTCAGAACACCTTGCTGATCGATCTTGGTGCCGTCGCTGGTCTCCAGGTTGGAGCTCCACTTATCGGGCAGCACATCAGAATCCAGCCTCACGATCTGGGCCTCGTTGGGGCGGGCCACAGCCATGGCGAAGAGAGCGACAAAGACGATGAGGAACTTCATGTTGTAGGATAGAAAGCTTTTGACTGTCTGATGATCCACTGCAGTTGGGCGGGGGCTTTTATACGCCAAAAATCGCGAAATGCAAATGCCAAAAGTAGCATTGAAATTCGCAAAATGCAAATAAGTTTTGGCTAATATTTGCACATATACACACTATCAAATGGTATTTAACCAGATGTCTTTACCGTATAGAAGGAGAAATTTTTATTTTATATTTAACTTCCAATAACGTCTTTTTTACTATGTATACAAATATACTTTTTTCCAATCAGGTTATTCAAATATTCGATCATAATTAGAGCAATAGGTACTAAGAAATTTCTTTATTTATGTAATCATGTTTTATAAAATTGCGAGCTAAACCCATTCTACAAGTGTCATAGAAACTTATTGAGAAAATATGCCAATTATTAATTTTAGTACTTGGCGAGTATGTAGACTGTTTAAAGCTCAGCTTAATAGATAGGGGAGTGTAGGGTAAGGTGACGAACGATTCGACTTTTGAATGTAACTTTTCCAAAAATCAATATTTTTCAAAAAAGTAAATGCAGAAAGTTGCTTACATCTTTTGAGTATATCTGTGTAAAATTAGGTTTCGAAATTCCAACGGAGCTAAGTCCTACAGCGTTTTGAGTGACCTATCCTATTTTTGCACTTTTAAAAATTGTAGGTAATGTGACGAACGATTTATTTTTTAATGTAACTTCCCCAAAAAGCAATATTTTTTAAACAGTAAATGCAGAAAGTTGCTTACATCTTTTGAGCATATTTCTGTAAAAGTACGATTCGAAAATCTAACGGAGCCAAATCCTACAGCGTTTGGCATGAACCATCCTTTTTTTGCACTTGCAAAAGTTGCCAGATAAGGCGACGAACTGATAAATACACACTAAAACTTTATGCAGATGTGCGAATTATTTTTTTTTCAAGAATGGATGAAAATTACAATAATATAATAAAAAGGTAATTTTAAATTTAACAAAAGAATATTAATATAAAAACTTACAGAATTTGAACCAATCTGAGAATGATTGTTTAAAAAGTTCAATACCACGTCGTCGGATTCCTTTGAAACATCAACACTGGCTTCGTTTACTTTTTTAATGTAACGTCTAAGAGTGGGTTCCGAAATTCCTTGTCCATTTGCAACCGAATTAGTCGACCTACCATGGAGCTTTACTAATTTTATTGCCTGCAAAACTTTTTCGAGTTCATTTTTTTTAACAAACTTTGATTTAACTGACGGCATATCTAAAACAATACGAAAAAGCAATAAAACTGCAGCAGTTAATGTTATTCGGTATTATAATAGTTTTTTTTACACATAATCAACGATAACAATTCAAATTCTTGAATAAAAAAAGTTCGTCACCATACCCTACAAAAAGTTCGTCACGATACCCTACAAGGTAGACTTGGAGCAAAAACGGTGTCACTCTCAAACGGCGCAAACAAAACAAACGCCAAGTACCAAAAACTGTTGATAAAGATCTCATTTATACGTGCATATACTTACCTGATTTTTTTTTCCACTCCTCTTCGCTCTGGCACTGCTGAAACACAAGTAAATTGAATAGGTTTGCTAGTTTGCGCACCACCTTTTTAGATAAAATTACCTCACACACAAATTACGGGACTTCTTATTAATATTACTGTAAATACATTGTCGACACGATAAGGGGAGACGACTACATTTATTTGGAATTTTTGTCTTGACGTCATATATGAGATTCGACGAGTTCGTCACATTACCCTACTCGTCACATTACCCTACACTCCCCTACAAATTACTTTATTCTGGATTTAGTCTTTTTAGCATCATTTTAATTAAAACAAATATAAAATATAACAACATTTTAAATAATGTTTAATGCTAATTTGATGACATAGTCAAACTTTATTGTTTAATAAAGATTATATTAATAACATTAAACAAAAGTTCGAACTTTCATACAAGTCAAAACGATAGAATTAAATAGGTACAATTAAATAGCCTTCAGGTATAATCTTGTTGATCGAAATTCCTAGAGCTATTTGATTATGGGAAAACATTTCAAGTTTATTTAATGCAATTAATAATTTAAATGAATAATAGTTAAAGTGTTAATATTTAATATAGACCGAATGACTTCAGTTATCAATGCCATTTTCTTTTCATTAAATTTAGTTTTGTATACTAGTTTTAATTTGATAAAATAAATAAAATATTTTAAAAGGCACTCATTTTTGAAGTGTTCTTTGCTTATTCGATTTATTAATTTTGTTTTGTTATGCACATAGAAAATAGATGTGAATAAATTGGAAGCAAAAAGCCTAGGCTGGGAATGGATCCTAATTAAGGTATTAAGATTATTTATTTTCAAATTTTTTAAAGTAAACAACAATTTATTTGAATACCATATTAATATTTTATTTGATCAATTTAAAATGATTGATAAATTTATCAATATTGGAAAGCTGAAACAAGGGGTAATCTTAAGGAGATTCCAATTGATGTACTCTTCTATGAGCCTCCCAGAACAGATTGAAAATCATCTTGAGATATTTGCAATTAACGATCAATTTATTTAAGTCTTTTAAAAAAGTTAGGCAACTGGGGCCACTGGCAGATGAGCGCCCTGGGGCTGGAATCCGTTCTCATCGGCTACGTAGGTGACGGTGAAGTGCTCTCCGGTCTTCTCATCCACCCAGGAGTAGGATCCGTGGACAACGGCGGCCTCGTGCTCGGTGCCAACGTCCTTCAGAACACCTTGCTGATCGATCTTGGTGCCGTCGCTGGTCTCCAGGTTGGAGCTCCACTTATCGGGCAGCACATCAGAATCCAGCCTCACGATCTGGGCCTCGTTGGGGCGGGCCACAGCCATGGCGAAGAGGGCGACAAAGACGATGAGGAACTTCATGTTGTAGGATAGAAAGCTTTTGACTGTCTGATGATCCACTGCAGTTTCGTGTGCGCTTTTATACGCCAAAATACGCAAAATGAAAAAGTCAAAAGTAGCTCAAGATTTGGCAAAATGCAAATGTGCCAGTATTGATATTTTTATACCCTACTAGACGGTATTTTGATTCGGTCAGATGTTTGGTCAACGATGCAATACGTTTCAATGCGATTTATTTATTTAACTAATTAGTATACTTGCATAAGTATGTTTTTTTTACTAAAACATATACGGTTTTTACTTTATGTTTAACAAAATTCTTCCATTTATTAAATTACGTTTTTGTAATAAATTTATTGGTTAAGATCAAAATAAAGAACATTTTTGGAAAGCATTATTATATTGTTCTTATGGAATAGTAGCAATTTGGACCAATTCACCAGTGAAATTGTGCCAATACTTTGAAGAGTATTTACGCTTCTGCTTGCAAAAGCTAACTCACTGACTTTCTAGTTTGATTTTCGTCATTGGATTTTTAATTTAGTGCAACAAGTTTCGTATGTATAACTTGTCAATAGGGCGGTGCCCGCTAGGAAATGAAATAATTAACGCAATACTAATTTTTAATACAAAATTGATGAAATATACTTATATAAGCCTAGATTGATATTCAAGTGACGTACAGTGTTAGTTCTTAAGTGCATTTAAAAAATATAAAAATAAAATTAAAAAGAAACACAATTATGAAATATATGGGTTTATAAACATTATGTCATTAAAATGATGGGAAAATAGATTTAGTTCTCGAGATTTGGATTATTTGATCCACCACAAATCTTTTGACAAAACCTAAAGGAAAATCAGGGGTTCTTGCCTCCGAAATGTTCATTCAAAATGTCGTTAATGAAATTTTTCACTTCTTTTTTTCATATATACATTTTCATATAGTAGGCTTTGTAAATCGCAAAGTACAAGACATAAATACGAAAATATAATAATGAGAAATATCGTTTTGGAAAAGTAATATAATAGTAATATTCGTAAAAATGAGAAAAGATTTGGGCATACTTAAGAAAAAGAAACACTTATAGAAATACTTTTTTTTGCTCGTTAAAATTGTATTTTGTTTAGACTCTAAAATATAAGCCATCATTAGGTGGAATCCATCTTGGTTATAATAAACCATCCCACAATTGATTAAAACCCGTTATATTATTTGCAATTAACAATCAATTTTATTTAGTCTCTGAATGAACAAATTTCGTTTTGTGATCGAGGACAGTTTAAGCAACTGGGGCCACGGGCAGATGGGCGCCCTGGGGCTGGTATCCGTTCTCATCGGCCACGTAGGTGATGGTGAACTTCTCGCCGGTCTTCTCATCCACCCACGAGAAGGATCCGTGGACAACGGCGGCCTCGTGCTCGGTGCCAACGTCCTTGAGGACACCATCCTGGTTGATGCTGGTGCCGTCGCTGGTCTCCAGGACTGAGCTCCACTTATCGGGCTGCACATCAGAATCCAGCCTCACGATCTGGGCCTCGTTGGGGCGGGCCACGGCCATGGCGAAGAGGGCGACGAAGACGATGAGGAACTTCATGTTGATGCTGGATAGAAAGCTGGGGACTGTCTGATGCTCCACTGCAATGGGGTGGGGGCTTTTATACGCCGAAAATCGCGAAATGCAAAAGTCAAAGGTGGCAATGAATTCGGCGGATTGCAAATGAGTTCTGCTAATATTTATGTAGATCTGTGGCGATAATGAGCGCATCGTTATTTCAGCATTGTTTCCGGTCAAACTGGACTGGTCACGTTAAACTATTGTCGCCGAACCGGCTGCATTCGATGGCTGCGCTTGCTGTGAGGGGATGAAAGGGGCTGGGCCCCACCGGTCGCTGATCTTTCGAGCAATTTAGAGCTTTTATTTCATACACCTTATATCATTCGAATTCCGCAGAAGAAGAGTTTGTTTACTGCTATAACGAATGCATGGAATGGAATGGAAACGGTTTTAGGTAGTTCGTATTTCGCATACTGCGGTTTAGTTTACTATTGGCAGTAATCTCAGTAGGTGTCTGTTTACTTTTAAGACTCTGGTATTTTCTTGTGTTGTAGCACAAGTCATTTGACTAAAGTGATTAATCAATTTGGGTTTCCAAATTAGAATTTTCTAAGCAGGTTGCATTTTTATTATTCTCGTTTACGTAGTTATTTTATAATCAATTGAAAAGAGAACAGAAAAATATTTGGAAAATAGTATTATACCATTTGAAAGAACGCATTTAGCGCTGATGAGTTGCATATTTTCTCTAGGGATAGGGTTTCAATTGAAATTGAATTTCTAAAGATAAAGTTCTTCTTAAATGTTATATATTTATTTCGAGTTTATGGCCAATGTTTCTATTAATTTAACAAAAACTTTCTGTAGTTTACTAAATTGACTGTGTTAAAAAAGACCATTCTCGATGATTAGATACTTTTTCTTTTTTTAAACGTTCTAAATTTAGAAAAGGGTCCATTAATACTTTTTTTGGGTAAATGGGGAAAAAAGCAGACGGGTTGAAGTTCGATTTTCATGCCGCGTTTATTTAATAATCAACTAGAAACCATTATACATAGAACAGCTCTCGGTTAGCGCATCCGTACTCGCTTAGTTGCCAATGGGCACATTGGGCAGATGGGCTCCCTCGGGCTGGAAACCGTTCTCGTCGGCGATGTAGTTGACGGTGTAGGTCTGGCCATCATCGGCCACGAAGGAGTAGGAGCCGCGCACGACGATGGCCTCGTGATCGGTGCCCACATCCTTCAGCTGACCCTGTTCCTCGTGCTTCTTGCCATCGCTGGTCTCCAAACTGTGGGGTGAATGGGGATTTAATCCTGGCTTAATCCTGGCACTGCTACTAGGACTTACGCAAAGTTGTAGCCCTCGGGCTGGACGTCGGACTCCAGGCGCAGGATCTGGGCATCCGCATCGGGAGCGGGGGCGGCCAGGACGACGGCGAAGAGGGCGGCGAAAACGATGGCGACTGTGCACTTCATAGTGGTTTTGTTTAGTGTTTTTTGTTTTTAAGGAGGATTCGATGGGAACTTGCGACCGAACGGCTAGTCAACGTTACTTGATTTGTGATGTCTGTGGCCCTGTCCAGGCGTTTATATATGGTCGGATCGGAGGCCGCCAATCGAAGAAAAGTCAGTCGAAAATAAAAATGACTAATTACACGCCGAGCACCAAAGCCAACAAATTGGCTTGAAAAACGCACAAAAACATCATGAAGTGAAAAAAGCACAACAACCATACCGCGACGCAAATAATAACGTAAAACAAAAACTTCTAAGGCAAACAAATCGACGCCGTTTTTAGGAAATACCTCATCATCATTTGCATTTTTCGTGAATCAATCAATCCGATCCAATCGCTTCCAAGTCGAAGACAACAAGCCAAACATTTTTGATAATCCATGGGTATTCATATTTTGTGGCAGAGTGGGACGTACAACTTGCCCTGCAGCAACAGAAGCAACGAGCCCCGAAATCACAGGTGTATCGAATTGGAAGCCTGTTTCGGGCTTAAAATTCAAAGTTGACAAGTAAATAAAATTTAACTATCATGAAGTGCATTTCCTTAAAAATAAATAGAATCGAAATTAACAGGAAATCTCGGAACACTATAAATTATTGGTTAACCTGATGAGCGTTCCAAAATATTTTTCAAAGTTAAATATATTAAAAATAATTTACTTTTGGTGTCAAAAATTAATGTGCAACCTAAGAATATAATATCCATAAATAATGTAAGCAATTGCCAAAAGGTTTGTTAAAAAGTTGATTGTAAACATTTTATTAAGTTGTACATAATACAATATACATATACAATAATACATATAATTTAGACCATCTTGTCTTCTAAAGAGCGGATGACTGTAATGCATCTTAAGCCAATTATAATTATACCATTCACAGAAAAACAACATCACAATTGAGACCGATGGTTTATCCCAACGACAAATTTATAAACAATGAAATGTTATCAATAAGCAATGCTAACAGATTTTCATCTAATATTTCATCTTTTTTTTTTTCATTTTATGGTTTAGCATTAAAACCAAACGCATTAATATATTGTATTTTAAAGAAGTATTTTAAATTTATTATTGTAAAAATGTTAAATCAAAGACATGGTTTTAATTACTGTTTTCATGAAAAATTCATCGTTAAGATATCCCACAATACAATTATCTATCTATTTAAAAAATCCAAAAATAAACAAGCGAGAGTAATTGTTGAAGTAAATGGATGTTATTTTAATATTATGATGCTTTTCACACGAAACTTAAACATAGTTAACACATTTATGCTGGACTGGAACGTGATTGGCGAATGACTTTCAATCGGATTCCTCGTGGGGAACTGGGTTCTGGAATTACTGAATGGCCCTGGGCAGATGGGCGCCCTCGGGCTGGAAACCGTTCTCATCGGCCAAATAGTTAATGGTGTAGGTCTGGCCATCGTCACCCACATAGGCGTAGGATCCGCGCACCACAATGGCCTCGTGGTCGGTGCCCACGTCCTTCAGCTGGCCCTCCTCCTGGTGCGACTTGCCGTCACTCGTCTCCACGCTGCAAAGAAGGAAAGGCGAGAAACCAGTTAGCAAACGACCTTGACACAGTTGGAAATCTGGCGATCTGGAATTTACTTACGCGAATTTATAGCCCTCGGGCTGGACGTCGCTGTCGAATCGCAGCACCTGAGCATCCTGCTGAGTGGATGGTGGAGCGGCCAGGACGCAGGCAAAGAGGCAGGCGAAGGCGATGGCAATGGTGAACTTCATCTTGGTTATTTAGTTGGGATAGTTGGCTCAAAGCTCAAGTGCTGGGTTCGAGGAGCTGGCAGACAATGCTTGCGATTCCCTCGGCGAGTGGCCAATTTATACTCCTTGGGCCATGTAATGCAATGCGTGTAAATGGCAATTACCGGAGCAAAAGAAGCCGAGACCCAAAAAAAATAAAAAGAGTGAGAGTGGGAGAAACCAGTTTCTCGTTTTGTTTCCTTTGACCCACACTGCGTTACCTAACCAGTTGCTGGATTGGATGCTTTGGTTTTGGCTTTGCATTCGGCTTCAGCCCGGCTCGCTGTTTTGCGATTGATTGATTGCCCAGCGACAAGATACACAGATTTCATTTGTCTTCAACAAATTAACTACAAAGTGCGCCCTGCCCAGGCAATGAGTTGCGTTAGTTGTTGGGCTTAGAAATAGTCAATAAACTGGGGAATTGGGTCACATCGAATGTGGCTCAAGTGCAGGCGAAAGCGAGGCCTAGGTTAGTGCCGTATATTATTAAATATGAAATCGCTATTTTTTTAGTTCGAAATAAATACTAAATATCGATAGCTTCAGAACATTAAATTTATACAAATATATAAAAACTGGTTTCCTTGCGTACAATTGAAAACTATTGAGAATACATATTTGATAAATCTTAGAGAATGAAAAAGATATTAATTGATGATACTTAAGTGAAATAAATGGCATTCAAAAACTCTTGATTTCATGCACAGAACCCTTTATTATTAATACTCGCTGCTAAGTGGGCAAAAGCCGAGAAAAAACATATATAAAACGCTTCAAGCGAATTTAGAGGGTTAAGGCAACACCATTTGAACTTTTTGGAGCGTCTTCGCAGCAAATCGTTTGCTTTCAATTTCATTTCGACTTGATTTGCCTGCTTTTTGGCTGCCGTTCGAGTCATTTGGATATTCGCATTTTATTACACACTCCGTTAATTAGTCCGAGTTTGCGTTGGGTTTTGTATGGATTGCATGTGGATATATTGAACGGCCTTTGCGCAATCCGAGTTAGTCGCATGCGGGGATTGGCTCAGGACAGGTAGGTGATAGGTGACAGATGGCCATCAGATTAACACTGCTGCTCGGCCTAATCCTGGCCAGCTTCTGCGCGTGCTCCTCAAATGCCGCCGACACAACTGCCCAGATACTGCGATACGAGAATGATGCCAACTTGGAGAGCGATGGCTATGCCTTCTCGTAAGTAGGTGGCTCGGAGGGGGTCAAGGTCAAAGTTCGAAATAAACTCACTCATAGATATTTACCTGTAGGTTCGAGACCAGCGATGGCATCTCGCGGGAGGAGAGGGCCACCCTGAAAAATCCCGGCACCCCCGAGGAGGCGATCGCCGTCCAGGGAAGCGTCAATTGGGTGGGACCCGATGGCGTCCACTATAAGCTCAACTATCTGGCCGATGAGAACGGTTTCCAGCCCCAGGGCGAACATCTTCCGCAGGTGGAGCACTGATCACGTGATAGCTTTGGACTTTGTTTAAAATAAAACATAAAAGCATAAAACCACCGAATAGCTGGAGGAGGCGGCGGCCAAACAATAGAAATTAAATACATAATATAAAAATATAGATAGAAATATAGGTGTATATATCTATATATGGCGGGGCATAAATTTTCACCCATCGAAATTGAATTGTATTCTAGGCAGCGAATTAGCATATACATTTGTATCTTCCAAACCCGTTTGGCTGTATGGTCGCTGTATGCGGTAACCGAGTAGCTGCGATCTTCGATCCCCCGATCTCCGATCTCCGCCATCCAATCTGCGTGAGCTGCTGACCAAACCGGTTCAATAAACGCCAAAAAGCACCCAACAAAGGTTGCCAAAAAACAAAAGCAAACAACAATTAAAGAAGCCACAAAGCTGCCAACGAAAGTGAGAACTTCGTGGAAAAGGGGCATTTTAAGGCAATTAACCCAAGCTCCTCTCATTTATCAATCGTAAACTGCAAAATAATCAGTCCTTTCTCAGCCTAGACATGTCAGCCTACACAGAGGAAAATTGCTATATTTTGGACTTCAAATAAATTCAATAATTTGGAATAAAATATGAAAAAGCTCAGCTTTATTTGTTATTTTGTCAGGAATTTTTTTTAAATATTTATCATTCTAATAAAAATGATTAAATAATTTTTATTATTTTAGAAATAATAATTTCCTTTTTAAAAAGAATTTATTCAAAAAATAAAAATAATTTAGTGTTAAATATCAAATACAAAATCTGAATGTGAACATAAATAATTGAATGTTCCTTTACAGCCTTTTGCTAACTATACAATTATATCTACTTCTTGCTGTGCACTAGTCACAGATTACTGAATGATTTATTAAGCCGGCAAATGACCTGCAATGGCATTACGCATACGCCCCGATGTATTGTAGGGCATAGCCCAGCCTCAGTCGGCTGAGTCTGTTGGTATATTGGCTTTTGTTGTCTGGTTAGCTGGTAAAAAATCGTCTTTATTTTATTGACTAAGGTCATCAACCAACACTCAGGCTGAGCTGACGGTGGAGATGGAGATGATGATGAGCCGCGTAATCTTGAATCTCGAATCTCTCGTGCCGCATCTTCACTTGAACAGCAAATGCAGCTGACAAGCAATGGTGGTTAAGGTTTTTGTTTCGTTTCGATTCGTTTTGATTCGAGGGTTTTGGAGGTTAAATCGCCCAGCCTTAATCGGAAATTGTGTCAGCGTTGCCGGAGCACAGGGCGGAAATGCTTCGATAACACCCAACAATTTGCACATTCTGCAGTTGGGTAATTGAAGAATTACTTTGTAGAGGGAATGCCATGCGGAAAAAACAGATATAAAGTATAAAAATAGTGGGCTATTAAAACTCAAGCTCATGGGAATTCCCCCAGACTTCTTCTTCCCGCTCTTTGCTCAATTTCCTGAACATGTTTTTAAAGTTAGTACCTAACTTGTCTTCACTTCCTCACTGCTCACTTCTCAGTTCTCTTGGGGATCTTATTTCCAACCCATATTTTGTTTTTGCTAGCTCGGATAATCTTTTTCATCACCATTTGTTGATAAGTGCAAACATAGCCATTGACCTATTGCCATAGATCCAAATGAGTGTGTATCTGTGTACTTGTAGGCAAACACGCGCATTGGCCAAATATTTGTTTTTTGAAGAGGCCCAAACATTTCATTATCACTTGCTCCATCATCTTGAGCTCCGATTTTACTTTCAGCTCCCGTGGCGAGGCAATTGAGATGAGATTTGAGATGCGAGCGCACATCAAACGCTTAATGGTCTTTATATTTTTGTGGCTTGTTCAATTAAAAGCTTAGGCCACTCACGCCGCTCACATACATTTGCCTTCAATTATCTGCGTATGGGTAGATAATTGTGTTAGCATTTAAGGTGTTTGTTATGGGCCACCTGAACTTCACGGATCACATTAGTGTGTGTTGGTAGCACTTGGAGTTTTTGGCCTGGCCAGTTATAAATAGCTCAACACTCATTACAGGGCGTCACATTACTCGTTAACTACCGGAGCGTGCAGTGCAAACTAAAGATCCAAATCTAACGCAGGACCTTTTGAAAAGTCTTAAGTACAAAAACGAATCAAACATGCAGTCCTCTAGCTTCTGTGTCCTGGCTATTTGCGCCTTCGTTCTGGCTTCCTCGATCAGTGCCGCTCCTTTGGATGACTCTCAACATGCCACCATCCTGCGATACGACAACGACAACATCGGCACCGATGGCTACAACTTCGGGTGAGTGAGGAAGGGTTTAGAAAGGATTTCCCGAATGATAAAATATAATAATTTTTAACTGTGTAAAAAATTATCCCTTGAAAGTTTTCTGGAACTAGCTTTTATAATTCTTTTACAAGAAAAATTTCTATATTTTTTCTTCTAACAACGAAAAATAAAATAGTATTTCTGTAATAAAAAAATTAAACATATTTCAATTAAAATCCAAAACTATTTTTTCTAGTAAAATCCTTTTACAAGACAAATTTGTATCTAAAGTTAGTTAGAAAATTTTTAAAATTATTACCTATTTCATATAACCCAAATTTAGTCTTGAATTAAAAAAATAATAATCTTAAAATAATATTATTTCTCTAAGAAAGAAAAAGATTTCAAATGTTCCAATTAAAATCCAAAAATATTTTTTAGTATCGGTAATATAAAGAATATAAAGTAGGATATAAAATCCGTATTTCTACTTTGAAATCTCCTTTTCGGTTTCAGTTACGAGACCAGTGATGGAATCACCCGCCAGGAGCAGGCTGAGCTAAAGAACGCCGGTACCGAGCAGGAGGCCCTCAGCGTCCGTGGTTCCGTCAGCTGGGTGGCTCCCGATGGCCAGACCTACACCCTTCACTATATTGCCGATGAGAACGGTTTCCAGCCCCAGGGCGATCATCTGCCCCACAACTAAACGTAACCTCTTGGTGTAGCCAGTATTAATCAGTATTCTTCCATGTTGTAAAGAAAAACGAAGTTCCGACATTTTAAAATTTTAAATCATTTTCAAACGCACATGAGAAGTGGTTTTAAATGTTAATATTTCATTTTAAATATAGTCAATAAAAAACATTAAAATGTATAATTCAAATGTTTAAGTTTAAAATTTGAAGTCCTAAACTAAAACTCTTCAAAGGTTTTTTTCCAATCATAAACTTATTAAGTTAGAACGTCCCTTGAACCCGGATCATAATACGATCACTATGCTAAATATGATATTTATAGTAGGGCTGCGAATATACATAACGCGTTCGAGGCGAGATGAAATGAAAAGAAAAGTATGACGCAAGAGGTGGAAGAACAGGGTCTCTCTGTTCTCTTCACATTTCCCATACGCACCGTTGGACGTCGCAATGCGGTGTGTCTCGTATCGTATAGTCTCATCTCGTCTGGCGACTTCTGCCTGGATGGCCTTCGGCCGGCAGAAATTTGCAAATTTTTCGCACGGCCAAAACTTGTTTGAGTTTTTGTTGTCTTTGTAATTAATACATAATTAAAGTGGCGCATATTGAAATATGTGCGAGCGATCTGGCCGCGAATGAAAACGAAGTTTTGAAGGTTAATTTCAGGCGTTGATTTAAATTTCATGCGATGCTAATGAAATTTGGAAGATGCCTCCTGCCCTGCCAAAAAAAAAAAAAAACAACATAGAGCAAACAGCCATATTAATATGCCTGAAATAAAAAGCGACAATGATCAAACTAGTTTTTGAATAAACCGATCGACCGCATTGACTTCGGCTCTGTAGCTTTTAAGCCGACTCAGTTGCTGACGCAAATGCCATGCCCAATTGTGGGTTGAACACACTTTGGCGAATGTCTTCATGATTTACATACCTATCTATTACTGAGGGACAGAACTTTTTACTGCTCTTGGGTGAACTTTAGGAAATTCTAAATATATATTTTGCAAGGTGAATTTGATTTTCCGGTAGTCATCTTTGATAAAAGTACAGCTAGATGGTACAAATTAAATCTCCAAGACTAATTTATTCCCAGTTTTTCTTAAGATAAAACTAAAAAATAATCTGCACTACTTGGGGAGAATGCTTAAATTTCAAAATACAAATTTGCTTATGTATTCATTTTCGCTTTTATATTTAATAGTTCAGGTTCTTGTCTTAGGTTCTCTTTTCCCCAAAATAAAGGGCCAAGATGGGCTTAAGGCAATTAGGCGGTATTAACAAGGAACTGGATAATCCGTTTGGAGCTTCTTATGGAGCAACGGGCAGATGGGCACCCTGGGGCTGGAATCCGTTCTCATCGGCGATGTAGCTAACCTGGTAGGTGACACCGTCATCGCCCACGAAGGAGTAGAATCCCTTGACAGCGAGGGACTCGTGATCGCTTCCCACGTAGTTCAACGCTCCCGAGGCTTCACCCTGCTGACCATCGCTGGTCTTGTATCTAATGAGGAAGTCGGAATCTTTAGGCAAACTTTTGTGGCAGGAAGCTTACTATTAACTTACGCGTAGTTGAACTTCTCGGGTCCAACATCGGATTCCAATTTTTCGATGTAGGCTCCTGGAAGAGCACCGGCCATAGCGACGGCGAAGAGGGCGAAGAAGACAATCAGGAACTTCATGTTGATTTTTGGCTCGTTTGCTGATCTCGAAGAGTTCGATGAGAATGATATCGATTGACTGCAGGAGGACCTCTTTTATACCTAAGTGGAAAACTAATCCAAAACTCAGTTAAACTAAAAACCATAAAAATCTTGCATGTCGAATATCAATAACATTACCGAATACTTATGATATTGATTTCAAATTCGCGAATCCCATTTGCGAATTCCATTTGCGGAACGCATTTTGGCGATGGTCTTATTGTTATTCCATTATCTGCACACTATTGATGAGCTAGCCAATTCCTAACACTACAATATCTCTCAATGGTTTTGTATTTCAAGCTATTCAGCTTTAGTATATGCAGCTACATTAAATCAGAAAACCAGATTGAGCATCGTTTCAAAATTTCGCATGTCCCAAAATGCGTTTCGCATTAAATTCGCGAAACTGAACTCAATAATATTATCATTTTTTGTTAGTTTGACTGCGCATTAAAGTAGTTTGCATCTGATGTATAAAAGAGTTCATTCCGCAGTCAGTCGATATCATTCGCATCGAACGCTTCGAGATCAGCAAACGAGCCAAAAATCAACATGAAGTTCCTGATTGTCTTCGTCGCCCTCTTCGCCGTGGCTTTGGCCAATCCTACCGCTGAAATCGTGAGATCGGAATCCGATGTTGGACCCGAGAGCTTCAAATACGAGTAAGTTGATTGAAAGCTGCCTATTAAGGATGACTAACTGAGTCCTCCGACTTCCTTCTCAGCTGGGAGACTAGCGATGGTCAGGCGGCTAAGGCCCAAGGTGTGCTGAACAACCCTGGATCCGATCATGAATCCCTCGCCGTCCAGGGATTCTACCGCTTCGTGGGCGATGACGGTGTCACCTACCAGGTTGACTACATCGCCGATGAGAACGGATTCCAGCCCCAGGGCGCCCATCTGCCCGTCGCTCCTTAAGAAATTCCAAGTGGATTATCCAGTTCCTTGTTAATATGACTTAATTGCATAAGCCCTTTATTGTGAGGGAAAGAAAATCTAATTCAGAAGCCTGAACAAAATATATTAAAAATTAGTACATACAGGGATGTGTTTTAAAATGTTAGCATTCTGGTAATGTGATTTAAGCTATTAAAAAAAGATCTGTATTTACTTGTGAATATAGGAAAATATAATATGAAAAAGTCTAGTCTGAAAAATGAAAAGATTTAAGTCACAAATTTATAAAAAGAGCAAAATACTTTGTTATTAAAATGCAAAGCGAAATATTTGCTTTCTAAAAGTTATAAGCATATTGCCCTTAAGATCATAACTTGTGTCCACATTTTATTTGTATCGTACTTTAATCAAATTTTTATTAATGCAGCAATTGCTCTGGATACTACTTACTACTAGTTATAACGGTTTCGATCAAGAAGCCGCAGTCCTGAACCTGGCTTCCAAGGTCTTACCCTCATTATTTCTTATCAGCTTTGAGACCAGCAATGGCCTGAAGGCTCAGGAAGCGGGACATTCTCCTGCGTGGCCGATGATGACCTATACCGTCAACTACATCGCCGATGAGAACGGATTCCAGACCCAGGGCGCCCATCTGCCCGTTGCCCCAGTGGCATAAGCCACACTAAGTTTTTTTTGTTAGTATTGCTTAATTGTTTATTTAGGAAAAATATAATCTAAGTCAAAAAAACTTAAACGAATAAATATTACTGATAATTTATAAATTAAATTCCCAAAATATTTTTTGTTTTGAAATTGTTTGGCCCTTACAATTTCTTAACTTTATTGGGTTAAAACTTTCATTTAAAAGTTGTTAGGCGAGAGAGACTTCAGTTTTTATCAGTTAAGAACAACTAACTCTGTTCGAAAATTTCACGAATTTCGCCGAAAATTATGCATCACCACTTTGATGGAGAGAAGTTGATGAAGGTCAGCTTGAGAATATAGTTGGCAAATAAAAAAAAACAGATTTTTGTAGATTGTATTGATACAAAATCTATTTTATTTTAAATTTTTTTAAACTATATATTTTCATATAATTAATAGCAATATATGACAAAAAAAGGTATTAGTAGTCTAACAATGTCACTGATCTTAAAAATAACATTGCCCTTTCGTTTGATTCTATAGCAGGTAGTGCGGGTGTAAAAACAGAAATAGCTTTGCATTCTGGCATTTACCTTATATGCATATATCTGGTTTAATCTTATCCTCATTTCTTATTATGATTTCGTAGAGATGAACTACTTAAATCAATCAAAAACGCTTGCAGTATGGCTATTTATAAAAGCTTTAGGTTAATCTAATTCAAGTTTCATGAAATTGAATCAAATATGAAAACCTGAGTGAGCATCGCATTCAAGCAATACGCCCAAATGCGTTTAACATTGAGTTTTAGCGCGAAACTGATCCCATTATTACACATTTCATGTTCGCCATGCGAATTTGATTAGCTCGACCGCACCTTGGTTTGGTTAGCCACTTATGTATAAAAGAGTTTAATCTGCAACGATCGATATTATTCGCATCGAACTCTTAGAGATCAGCAAACCAAGTTAAAAATCATCATGAAGTTCCTGATTGTCTTCGCCGCCCTCTTCGCCGTGGCCGCCGCTGGTCTTCTACGTTCTACGGCTGGTGAAGTCAAAATCCTGAATCAGGCATCCGATGTCGGACCATCAAGCTTCGCCTATAAGTATGTTTGAAGGAATGAATAATCCTTACGAAAGGAAGTTTATTTACCCTCTTACTTTTTAATCAGCTACGCGACCAGCGATGGACAGGAAGCTCAGGAAACCGGTCATCTGGTGACCGTTGGAAAGGATCAGGCCATCGCCGTCAAGGGATTCTTTTCCTTCGTGGCCGATGATGGCCAGACCTACACCGTCAACTACATCGCCGATGAGAACGGATTCCAGCCCCAGGCTGCCCATCTGCCCGTTGCCCCTGTGGCATAAGCTTGAAACAGTTCTTTGTTAATCTTGTTTATTGTTTCCTATAAAGCAAAAAGAATCTAAGTCAAAAAAAAAAACCTGAACGAATAATTATTTAAGATGAATACCTCAAAAGAGTTGTTTTGTATCTGAAATTTCATATCGTCTCTTTCCAAGACATTGCTATCATTGGTTTCATATAATATTGTATAATCATTAAACTGTAAAACATTTTATCAATTTAGTATGACTTATTAAGAATTAGGAAATAAATAATTCGTTCCCATGAAATACATTGGTACTATTGTAAAATATTAGGTTGTCAAAAAAGTCTTGCGGTATTTTCGCTAGTTGGCGCTGAAAGCGCGTAGTTCTTGTTTTATTCGTCTGGTCATAATATACCTTTTTAGAATGCTAATTTCACGCGCTAAAACGTGTTTGAATGATTGATTGTCTTTTCTTTCAAGTCGTTCGTGAGTTATAGCGTCGCAATCATGGAGCAAAATAAAGAGAAAATACGACATATTTAACAGTACTACTACGATAAAGGCGAAAATGCATCTCAAGCCGCCAATAAAATTTGTGCAGTTTATGGACACGATACAGTTTCCATTTCCACCGCACAACGATGGTTTCAACGTTTTCGTTCTGGTGCAGAGGTGGTCAAAGAAGGAAGGCCTGTCGTAGAAAATTGCGATAAAACCGGCATAGTAGTAGCCGTAGCATCGGTCAAGAACTTGGCTTAAGTCATCAAGCCGTTATAAACCATTTGAAGAAGCTTTGAGTCACTTAAAAGCTCGATGTAAAAAAAGAAAAAAATAATATAATAAAAATACCGCAGAACTTTTTTGACAACCCAATATTTAGAGAACAGAACCCATATTAATTGTTTGTTATCAATTCCGATCCTGGGGTTAATAAAATTAATATTTCTCATTGTATTGTTGAAGTAAACTTTCAATAAAAAAGATTGGGATAATTTATTAATTTTTCAATTACTTAATTGAGCCTCATTTTCTTATTTTTAAATAGGTTTAAGACTATAAATTTGTATAAGCTTTCTTGGTTCAACACAACACACTTGACTAAAGGATCTACAAAGCAGGGCTAAGTGTTGAGAAACTTTTAAATATCCATAAATTTATGTTTAAATTACTATTATGGAATAAACAATTAGGGTAAAGGTTTCATTTGGTAACTTGTTCTGGTTCTAAAAATAAAACCTGCCTACAAATGATAAATTCATTTTAATATGAATTTACATCGACGAGGTAGAAATTATCTAATTGCTACAACTGACACAACAAAGGTTTATTGTTCTCGAATTCTGTAAGAGTTAAATAATATTTAAAGCGTGCTAACACAGCGAAAAGCAAACTTAACTTAATTTATGTTATTTGTAAATTTGATATATTTATGATTTCAGTTTCAAATTAAAAGATTTTCTTCAAATTTGTAATTTGTATGTAGGAATTTTAAGGAATTAAGTTGAAAAAAAAAGTTCACTTCATTTAACAGATTTTTTTTTCTTTTTCTATTAAGGATATAGTGATCGATTGGTCTACTTTCCACGGTGTTTATCTGCACATTATTAAAAGCTCAGTATTTTTTTCGCAGAAAACGAATATGTAAAGCGAATGCGACCAAATTGGCCGAAACAGGCGATTTGCATTTCGTATTGGGCTTTTCACTATTCGGCTTTAACCTGAACTCAATACCATACATTTATCACATTACGCTTTGACTAATTCGGATGCGTTTAACATAATCGAACCGGCTGTCCAGCTATTTAAGAGGCGACCCAGCGAACAGAGGGCATCATTCGTCGCGAACTGTTCGATAACCGCAGATCAAAACACCAACTAAAAATCACCATGAAGTTCCTGATTGTCTTCGTCGCCCTCTTCGCCTTGGCTCTGGCCGCTCCTGCTGACGTTTCCATCGTCCGATCGGATTCCGATGTTGGACCCGAGAGCTTCAAATACGAGTAAGTTGATTGAGAGCTGCCTCATAAGGATGACTAACTCACTCCTCCGACTTCCTTCTCAGCTGGGAGACTAGCGATGGTCAGGCGGCTCAGGCCCAAGGTGCGCTGAACAACCCTGGATCCGATCATGAATCCCTCGCCGTCCAGGGATTCTACCGCTTCGTGGGCGATGACGGTGTCACCTACCAGGTCAACTACATCGCCGATGAGAACGGATTCCAGCCCCAGGGTGCCCATCTGCCCGTCGCCCCCCAGGCCTAAGTCATTTAAAGTGGATTACCCAGTTCCTTGTTAAAACCGTTTAACTGAAACAAACCCCTTGTCGACCTTTATTTTCAGGAAGCAAGGATCTAAGTCAAAAAGCCTGAATTGTTATTAATAATAAAAAAAAAGTAGTACATTGAAAATATTGATTTTAAATTGGATGGATATTTCTGGCGCTAAATACTTTTGAAAAGTTGTTTGATCTTTTACTACAAACAAAGAAACAATAATAATGAATTTTGCAAAAGAATGCTTAACATGAAAGGAAGCTAGCTTCGGCCAGCCGAAGCTTATATACCCTTGCAGATAAAATAAATACCTGTAATGCTGACTCGATCGTTGCAGTTCCAGGGATTGCAGATATGTTAGGCCTAATAAATGTTGTTTTTAAGTTGTCAAAAATCAAAACGCCTACTTCCTAAAAATTTACAATGAATTTACAATATATTTGATTATTCCTATGGGAGCCTTAAGATATAGTGGTCCGATCCGGCTCGCTCCGACATATGTACTACCTGCAATAGAAAGAAGACTTTTGGGAAAGTTTCTGATCAAGAATATATATACTTTATGTGGTCGGAAACGTCTCCTTCACTGCTTTGCAAACTTCTGACTGAAATAATAATACCCTCTGCAAGGGTATAAGCATGTATCTAGATGTATTAGTATTTTCTTATAAACATACCTCCAACACTGTCTTTAGGTTTGAATTTATAATTTATTAACACCATGGTATATTCTGACATTTAATGAGTTTTAAAGGAAGTTAAAATAAAGTTGTTGAAACATATGTAGGTGCCACAATGTTCTGTGTCAACTTTGTCATCAATTTATAAGAATACAGCATGCAGTATTGCAATGTTTTTAATAAATCATAAAACATAAATCAGAATACCTAAAGTTATAGTAAAGAATAAATTAGTACATGATAATATTGGTTTTAAAATAAGGTGAAATATTTCAAATGATTTAAGCTGGTTGAAAGTTTAAAACACCTTATGTGTCTTTAAATGCTAATATTTTTATATTTACTTGGGGTTGCACAACTAGGGCAGAAGTATTACGAGTAGTTATTTAAGAGTTTTACAAGTTTTATTGTATAGAAATTTGTATTTATTTTAGTTTTATTGAAAAGGCAGACTAAATTTATAATTATATATTTATAATTTTTATTTTTTTTATGAAAGTTTTGCAATAACCGCTAGTAAAAATGGGATAGTAAAGTTATTATTATTTTAATTAAACAAACTAGTTTTATGAACAAAACAGCAGAAATTAAAATGAGTTATTGTAATATAGAGTGGTTCCGAAAACGATACCTTCTCCTTAACTGATGATTAATGTGTGCAGGGGCTAGGTCGTTAGTATTAAAACACGTTAGTGACATATAATTAAAAACGACACAACAAAGGTTTATCATTAAAAGTGAATAAATTGATTTACATATAGAAAACCTATAATTTTAGAACAATTTATTTACTTATCAGTTACAATTATATTATAAATTATATTTTCAAGATATGTCTGTATATAAGGCAATAAATTAAATTTTCTTTAAAAAACCCATTCATTTGAATTAATTAATTTCCAGAACTTTGTGGCAATCGCTATTTATAAAACTAAGAACAGAGAATTTAGTCTGCGAGCTCTAATCATAATGAATTTGCTTATAAATTAGAGCTCCAGTTTTACAGCAGCCAAAAGAAGACAGCTGTAAAGAGAATGCGACGAAATATACAGAAGAAGATGCTCAATTTACATATCGTATTGGCCTTTTAACGATTCGGCTTTAGGCCGAAAATAATTTCACACATTTATCACATTATGCTTTATACACTACACGTTTGACTAGTTTGGCCGCGTTGGGCCCGGTCGTCAAAGTATGGCTTTGGCCCTCTATCTATATAAGGAGAGCCCCGGCCATCAGCCAGCATCATTCGTCGCGAACTGTTCGATAACCGCAGATCAAAACACCAACCAAGAATCACCATGAAGTTCCTGATTGTCTTCGTTGCCCTCTTCGCCCTGGCTCTGGCCGCTCCTGCTGACGTTTCCATCGTCCGATCGGATTCCGATGTTGGACCCGAGAGCTTCAAATACGAGTAAGTTGATTGAGAGCTGCCTCATAAGGATGACTAACTCACTCCTCCGACTTCCTTCTCAGCTGGGAGACTAGCGATGGTCAGGCTGCCAATGCCGCAGGTCAGCTGAAGAACATTGGATCCGAGAACGAGGCCATCTCCGTCCAGGGATCCTACCGCTTCATTGGTGATGATGGAGTCACCTACGAGGTCACCTACATCGCCGACGAGAACGGATTCCAGCCCCAGGGTGCCCATCTGCCCGTTGCCCCCGAGGCCTAAGTTCAGTTGCTTCATCCCGAGCAGCTTTAAAGCCAATCCAATCCTACTCCTACCCAACTCCTTGTTAATAACTCCGAACCTTACCAAACCGATCTTGTCCTTGTTTTCAAAGGATGGGAACTAAGTCAACCCACTCAACTTGTTAAATATTAAAAGAAAAAATGATTACCAGAAACTATTTGTGTATTATTATTTTCCCTTTTGATTATTTTTCAGCCATACACCGTCAAAGGTCGAATTTGGCAGAAGTTAATTATTTACTTTGGAAGCTACCTATTAAACATATTTAACGATTCAAAACAGGTTACTAATTATAAACAAATATCATAAGTTTTACATTTTCTTATGGTTAACACTGTTATTTATAAATTAGACTGAGAACGTTATGTGCTCGATTGATATTTTCTATAAATAATTGCTTTTTATTGCAACAGAAGTGTTCACATACTTACATATGCATGGGCTCGTACTTATTCATACATTTAATGATAATATGAGAAATGACAATGGCAAAATTTCAATGCACAATAGCAAAAACTTAGAGCCCAGAGTTAAGCCTGCCGACTAGGAGACATCTTCTAATAAGCTTGAGGTGGTATTTAATACTTTTTATACCAGTTGTTATTTGCACTCAAAGAGAAAGATCAGTCTATTAGTTACAAGGAAAAATATTCATGATTCGATTTTTTTATTCCCCACACACTGATCTTTGAGTATAAGCAATAAGTTTGAATAGTTTAGACTAATGGCAAGGTGGGGCTTCATTCTGTCCATCAGCCATTTCATGTCGACAAGGTAATTGCTTAAATTACCTCCCGCTGAGTATACCTGCAGGCACGATTAGTGCAGGGTATTTAGAGTGTTAATCTGTAATTAAAATGTGTTTTATTGAATGTTTCCATTATAGCTGATTTCTTTATTTTTCATTTGTTTTATTATTTTGCATTTTTCGCCGATGAGGACACTATCCAGAGACTTTGTATAAAAGGCCGTCATTCGATCGCATCGCAGCTCAGTAAAGTGCAGCTAAGTGTGACGGAGACTGTGAAAACTAAGTGCTACCGCGATGCATTCGAATTTTAAATGGATAGTTGCCCTCATGGCAATCGGGGTTTGTCTGGCCCTGCCCGCTGAGGAGGATGCCAAGGCGGAGACCATAAAACTGGAGAGCGAGAACACTGGCGACAAATATTCCTTCGCGTGCGTACTTAACTGGCAGGATTTAAAATTTTGAAAAAATAGTTCCTTCTATTCGGAAATTTTCCAAAAATAATGACGGGTACAATCAAATCAAAACTGATTAATAACACTGTGCAATAAAATTAATGCTTTTTAAATTTCCTCATGGATGCTATATTGTTGAATTCGTTAAGTTAAACTGCGTTTTCCAAAAAGTTCCCCGACGCTAGGATTCTTAGCACAAGGACCTCGAAGTTCGAAAAATGCTAAAATTGGCCAACTTTCCAGAGGTATAATGGGCAAACGGATTCATGGTTGGTTTTGATTTCTAAGTTTTTTAAAAGTGACAGTCTTTTTCTTTTTTAAGGGAGAAAAAATAAAAGAGACCATAGCCATAAAACGTAAAAACATACAACTGCGGTCCATTCGTAACGAATTCAAATCCATAGCATCCATCGAGGTAATTTTTTGAAGTTGCATTTGGTCGGAAAAGTAAACCACATAACATATTTATTGTACAACGAAGATGTGCATTTGTTATTCCACTGTTCCAATGGAAGTGTAAAAATAAGGAGCCATCTAATATTGAATACTTCAGGTAGTTTTTATTACAACTGTAGAATACATTTGACCGACTCAAAAGATTTCCTAAAGCCAATATTTAATATTCGTACAAACTACATTTATAGTGAGCCTATGGTGATTTGGGAATGTAAAGAACTTTATTTTATTTCGATTCTACACGCCACTTTTATCGGTGTTTTATTAATTAATTACTTACCCGTATTATTTCATTTCTGATCCCAGTTATGAAACGAGCAATGGAATCTCGCGCACTGAGACGGGCGAGGTGAAGCCAGGTGCAGGCGAAGACGACGGTTCACTTTCTGTCCAGGGCTCCACGAGCTGGTCAGCTCCAGATGGCAAAAAGTACGAGATTAGCTTCACGGCCGACGAGACCGGCTACCATCCCAAGTTCAGGCTGGTGGCCTAAGAGATGTCTGAAATTCGAAATGCGCTGAATATTTCCAATATTTAATTATTGACTATATTTATAAATTTTAAAAGTTTCCAAGATGGAAGAGAATAAAATAGGCACAATTTAAAAAAAGCCTTAAGGAAGCTCTAGATCTTTATTGACGTCATTGATTTTTGGGCGGATTTATAGAAACACAATACAAGCACAATGAATCGGTACAAAATTTGAATAATTAAATATTTATGGCCGCAATTCTTTTCAGCCTATCGTGTTATTTAAATTTCGTATTAGGCCTTTTAATGCTCCAACTCCAAACGAAAATGAAACCCAAGCCAGACTATACACATTAGCATTGACTTTGCTGATTATGTCTTCTACACGTTTGACTAGTTCGGCCACGCTTTGAATAATCGCGCACAGTTTGCCAACTATAAAAGGGTTTACTCGGGCATCCATAGTTACCATTCGTCGTCAGCTGTTCGAGAACCGCAGATCAAAACACCAACCAAAAATCACCATGAAGTTCCTGATTGTCTTCGTTGCCCTCTTCGCCCTGGCTCTGGCCGCTCCTGCTGACGTTTCCATCGTCCGATCGGATTCCGATGTTGGACCCGAGAGCTTCAAATACGAGTAAGTTGATTGAGAGCTGCCTCATAAGGATGACTAACTCACTCCTCCGACTTCCTTCTCAGCTGGGAGACTAGCGATGGTCAGGCTGCTAATGCCGCAGGTCAGCTGAAGAACATTGGATCCGAGAACGAGGCCATCTCCGTCGTTGGATCCTACCGTTTCGTTGGTGATGATGGTGTCACCTATGAAGTCAAGTACATCGCCGACGAGAACGGATTCCAGCCCCAGGGTGCCCATCTGCCTGTTGCCCCCGAGGCCTAAGTTGAGTTGCTTTCATTCCAAGCAGCTTTAAAGCCAATCCAATTCTACCTAATTCCTTGTTATTTTCCCCAAAACTTTCCCACTTCCGGTTTCCCTTTCTTCTAAGGGAAAAAATTCCTAAAACACAGAACGCAATTTGTTGAATATTAAAAAATGAAGATTTTATTTGAATTTGTTTTATTTAAATAGTTTAAATACAAAGGAAATGCGATCATGGGATTGTTATCCAACTCAATTCACTATGAAAACATTTTTACAATTCATTACGTTTGAAGCCGGTCTCATAAAGAAGGTAATTATGAGATTGAGATAGTTATTTGCAAGTTTTCGATTCAAAAAGTCGTAGTTGGAATAAATTAAGTGAAGAACGTAAAATCATTAAAAATGAAAAATTCAATTAAATTGGAGAGATAAAAATAAAGAAATATACGCTGCAAAGAAATCTTCGAAAAGGTGAGAGCTTTAGCTGTTTGTGAACGTTTGATGAAACTATTTCTACAATATAATTTAAATACGGTTTCTTAAGAATTAGTAGCAAGGGAATGGTTCACTTTCCAGAAAATGTGTTTTTTTATATATATTCATTATGTTTTTTTTTTGCAATAAATGGCCAAAAATAAAAAACTCTAGATTTAAATGACAATAGATTGTCAATTAAATTACGAGCTCATCGTGGTATTACAATTCGTATTGTAACCTTAAATTGCAACATGACGACTGAACACTGACTTTTTAGGAGTAAAATACGTATAAGAGTTCTTTAGAATTTGTATGCCTAATCCCACCTTTAAGCAGACAGCTAGACAAACAGTCGGAGGCCTTTCCATTGACTCGGCTAGTGATGCTGATCAAGAATATATATACTTTCTGGGATCGGAAACGAATCCTGTTACCTTTTACATACACACTTTTTAACGAATACAAATTAGGCTAACTATTATAGCATCCATTTATGTTTGGTTTCAATTTATGCATTGTCGCCTTCTTAGATCAAAATAAAATTGTTAAATAAGGGTGAACAGCTTAGCTCACTTTGCGGCTTCTTATTTAAAACAGCGAAAGAAACGAATGACTTAGGCAACGAACTTGAGATTTTTCTCTGCATACTTTTGGGTACTCAAAGCTGATTTCTGCGATCGGGGTTTGCGTGAAATCGATTTGATTAAATACGATTTAAAGACACATTTGATTTGTTAAAATTTATTTACAAAATAACAAATTAAGTTAGACCTTAATCTAATTATGATTAATTAACCAATCAAATGTGACTTGAAATCGGATTTTAAAAAAAGGTTTCACCTAAAATCTGATACTAACTGACACCCATAACTTCGTGACGCGTGCGGTTAGATTCGCATCATTTATGCTCGTACTGAAAGGCAACTGTTATTGCAATTAATATGCAAATTTTAGCATACAACATCAGTCATCGCCGAACTTGACAGCAATATTTCAATTACAATTGGCTGCGAGCATCCGGCAGAAGACACGCTGACTGCTGATTGCCGATTGATAATGAGAATAGCGAAGTGCAAACATCTTCCTCATTGCATTCTGATTTGCTCATCAAGCAGGTCAAATGCCTGGCCACTGATTAGACTCAACAAGTTGGATAACAAATACATTGTAGACCGTTAATTATTAACAAATATCCAATGACATTATTACCCTTCAACCCTATTCGAGGATTTCGAAGACCAGATTTAGGTATTGCCACCAAATGTAATGAGTTTGTTTATACTAACGGAATAAATAAATTAATGAATTTTACTCGCTTAGCCAAAATTAAAGCTTTGTCTTGTCTGTATTAATTAACTGGTTCTTTAAACTTAAAAAAAATCGCTGTCAAATTAATTATAATTAATTTAATTCAATTTATTTATTACTAATCTAAGAGATCACTTAGATAGATTTAAAGTTTAAGATAATATTTAAACACGCATTCCGAATCAATCATTCATAAAAAAAACATTTTGTATAACTAAAGGCTTTTTTTAACAATTATATCTATAGCTCTACCAGTCTTCAAATGTTTTCAATTTACTGTTATATTCCATGTCTGAATTGAAGAAAGAATATTTTCACTGATATTATAACCGCGTGTTATAGAAAGTGAGTTTCGCAATACGACTTATGTATGCACTCCAATCGAATTCAAGTTACGAATACGAAAAAGCGGATCGAAAATACTCAGGAAGTCTGGAATTAGAAGCCAAAAATGCCAAATAACAGAGACTAATTTAGCTTTTGCTTAAACATATCGAGGATGCAAATTGCCGAAATATTCTTGAACTGGCTGACAAGCAGTTTAAGTAATCAAATAAATAACTGCGCAGAGTGCATGAAATTTAAATTATGAGTACAGGCTTGGCTGCCGCTCAAGAGGTGTGATGCTGCGATCTGGCCAATGCTACCAGCTCCACCAGCGATTCAACTTGGCCCACACAGATACAGATACACCTTAGAGGGGCACACAGATACGCACGCACACATTCGGCCAACGGCCAACGGGCAGCGGCAGGTCCGCGTCCGCTTCTAATGTTTTATAATGTTTACCTAATATTATTAACATTGTCAATTCGCTGCCGAACATCGTGGGGTGTGTTTCATTCTGAGGCGCTTGCTCCGAACCGATAATCTCGCCGTGAGAAACGCGTCGTCGTCCGTTACGTTCCGTTCCGTCCGCTTGAAATTCAAATATTTATAATCGTATATTTGTATTAAAATATAAACGCCCGCTTATTTATGCGTTTTTTGAGAGACCGCTGACAGTTTATAGTAGGGCGTGAAGATAAAATAAATTTGTGAGCGATTTAAATAAAATAATAGGCCTGCAAAATGAGCCTAAAAATGATGGCGATCGTTAGTGCTGTAAGTGCTTTGACCCCTGCTCGTCGATCCCGGCATTTATGGACTTCCTTTTTAAGCTGCTGCTCCTGTGCACCCTGACCCATGTCCTTTCGGCAGCCACAACAGTGCGTCCCTACAAGTTCGGCTTCACCATCGACGAGCAGCAACATCGGGCCGAGAAGAGAGGTGAGCTGTTAAGCTAATGACGCTAATTAAACCATTAGCATATCTACGGACTACTGTGCGTCGATTTATTGACACCAAAACCGAAATATGTAAATAGATGATGCGTCATCTCGAATGTCGTTAGGAGCAGATGCACGAATGCAGCGACAGCATCGGCAGTAATATCCAAAAAAAGCCATAACTTTTGGCTTTTGAGCTTGTGCAATGCCCCACACAATACACGTTTGATGGGTGCACGGTGCACCTGAGCGACAGGTCACCAGCAATTGAAATACCAGCAATCCGCCACCAATGGCAATTAGCGGATTCTTCACAGACACTCATCTGGCTATCTGGCTGGGGGTCCGTTGTCCGCCGTCCATTGTCCAAATGGCATACATGGTCGTTATGATTTTTATTTCCATGCTGTATCGCGGTGATAAAGTTTTCAGAAAAACGAAAACGAAACTCTCGCGATTAGCATAACATGTAGACGCGTCCGAATACACAAACGTTTGCCTTATTTATGGTTTTTCTTTCTTCAGCTAATGCTAATTCCGAAAAAGAACAGCCACATTTCAATATTTATAAGTATAATTCTGGCATATGAAATGCCAGAGTTGAGGCCGAAATATTGGATTTCGTTCATGTTTTTAAGGAACTCGTTGTGCATACAAAGTGCCGTTTGTTTGTTGTATAACACTATATAGGAGAATAAAAGGTATCCTAACAAAGCTTTTTAATCGATTTCGGCTTGTTTGATTCATTTATATTGAAATGTTTGTCCATTTTCAAGATCTATTGATCTAGATCACATTTTAGAGTCTAGTTTGCGGGGCATTACATCATCAAAACGATCAGAATGTTGGGTTCAACTTGAATGTTTATTTTATTGTTATTTAATTTTTGTGTGAAACTTTGCAGACACAATAGTGGACTAATTTTATGGCCTGCTGTTAAATACTATAGTTTTCCAATGTAAAACTAGGTCCTTATAAATAATATTTTTAAATCAATATTTTTGTGTGGTCCAGCTGCTTATTTTTTTGTTTGTCAATTTTATTGCTTCTTTTTATTGGTCTATAATTTATAACATGCAGTAAAAATCAGACCATTTTTATAACATTTATGGTGCAGTTTAGAAATATTAACAATTGTACAATGTACCTATACGTAATAATGTAATAAATTCAAAATAAATTAGAAATATCAGTTCCTGTTTTTGCATCCCATTTAATTTATTGTTAAAATCATTGTTCTTTTTTATTGTTTTTCATTTTATAACCAGAAAAAGATTTGTTTAATTTATATTGATACGAGTTTAATAGTTTTCATTACTTAGCCCAGCTCAATGAACAATTTAATATCGAATTGATCACGACAAAAGAATAAATTTCAATAAAGAATTATTTTCTAATCCCGTCGAAAGCGATCGAGACTAATGGGAAAGTGACACGAAGCCATATTCGAATTAAGCATAAAACAAACAAGCGAAAGCCAATTGATGCAAGCCGTTAAAACTTGTTGCCCAGTTGTGTGGAAACCTGTTTAAAGAGACAAAGGCCACAAGCCAGAATTTCGAATGAGAATTTCGGGTGGGTGGCTGGACAGGATGCCCCGGGTGAGAGTCGCACCTCTCTAAGACCATCCACATCCACGTCCAGAGTGTCATCTAAATTAATAAATTCTTCTCAGCATAGGAATGTTTCTTGCGTAGGCACCTGTCCTCTCAAGGCGGCGGGGGTTTTGTGCGGGTGTCGGGGGCTTTATGAAACCAGCTCACAAGTTATGATCGCCATTATCGATACAGTTTATTAGATCTTAATCTTTATGGGCCTGGCCGGGCAGGTTATCAAACGAATTAAAAATCACAAATCGGCGTAAAATTCGCATTCATATTCAAAACCAAAATACAGAATCTGTTTGCCCAAATCTCATCTTGTTTCCCGATTCACAGATGAACGCGGCATTGTCATGGGCGAGTTTGGGTTCATCACCGCCGATGGCATATACCATGTGACGGTCTATGCCACCGATGAGGAGGGCAAGTTCCGCATTATCTCCATGAAGAGCTATCCCTACAACGGCCCCGTCGGTCAAAGTGAGTACTATAATACTAGACATTTTTGAAGTCAAAATGCATTTTTCTCAAAACCTATCTACCAATTAAAATGTATGTTTTTATCGCTTAAAATTATTATTTATTAATTCAATTTAAAAGGTCGATTTGCATCAGAATTCCGATTTTATTATTTCCTTTGCAAAGCGGACATGTTTTTCAGCTACGTAGTGATCTAAATATAACTGTCCGTTAATGGTTTGATAAGAATTAGCAGAACATTAAGAAATAGTATTTGTATTCAAATAAACCCAATTCATATCGCAATCAATTATCAAAGTCTTGCGAATATTTAAGAATTTAAGGAAATAGAATCAAATTATTATAACTATAACTAAACATAAACCTATAAAGTATGATTATGACTAAAATAGACGTTGAATTTGATGTCTTTTTTAAAAACAATTTTCAATCACATTTGGTTGGTTTAAAATTGTTTTCATAAAATAAAAATTGGATTTAAAACTAATCTAATTTTGGTTTTTTTTATAATTTGTAACCAAAAGATAATTGAAATTTCGCTTTTCAAAAATGGATTTCACAGTAAATCCGACGTCTTATGACCAATATCATTGGCCATATTAGGTCTTGTATGCATGCAACCAACATATTTTTTAACTTCCCAGAGACACTGGCCGTGACAACGACTCCGAGGGCCCTGCCACTGCCGCTGCCCAAGAACACCTTCAACACGGAGGGATGTGCCGGCTGTTTCCTTAAGAAGTCCCCGCCCAAGACGGAGATTCGCACTCTTTCCCAGCCATTGGCGCCGGTTGAAGCAGGTAAGCCCGAGGACACTCCGGACTACGGATTGAATATCCAGTTGCCCTTCCGGGAGTCCATTGCCCAGACTGTGGCCAGGCGTCTTGGCTTGGTCCAAGATGCACAGCAAAGCACCAACACCAACACTTACACGAATGCACCAAACACTAAACACATCGAACTTGGTCTCAACTTAGCCTTGAACACATACTCCACCACCAAGGGCGTTGTGACCGGACATGTGAGCACTCAGCACTCTAACGCGCAATCGCCGAGTGGCAGCACAAAGATCGACTTCAATGTGGGACCGCCGGTTTATAACCCGTTGAACGTTAAGTTGGACGAGGCGGCTGTGAGGGAAGCCATCACATATGCCGGCAGGATTCCGGGTCCTTTGCCCCTTTCCAATCAGCCACTGGTTGCGCCCGCAACGATTCCCGCCAGTCAAGTGAAGATATTCGCTGTCGATGGCCAGGCCAACGTTCCGCTCGCCAGTAATATTCAATCCGTGGCCCACCATCCCAGTGCGGACATTAGAAACATCCTGCGATCGGGAGTTGCATCTGCCAAAACACTCACAAAGAACCCACACAAAACACCTCTTTTGAGTAAGCCAAATTGGGGGGAAAATACTTTAAAAAATTTAAATTATTTAGCAATTGATAAATAACGGTTTTTATTGGGAAAATTATTTAATTAATAATTTTATTTATTTTTATTACCCAATTAGTTTAAACATGTTTTACATTTTCTGCAAAACAATCATATATGTTAAAGCCACCTAGTGGTAACACTCTGCACTAAGATATTTTACACGGCTTATACACTGCCTTGACATCCTGGTTTGAGTCAATACTAAATATCCCTTGGGTTTTTCATCAGATTCAGCAACCACCGCGGGAATTTCTGGAGTGTCAGCGAGCTCACCAACCGGAAGTGCACCATGTAAGTCCTTTTGAACGGAAATGAAATATGAACATTAATATTAATTTAATTATAATGATTTTAGCCAACAGTGGTAGCTTCCCCGCAGGAACACCACCTGGTGGAAGCCTTGGCGGTAAATCAGGTGTTTTCGGCGTAGCAGTTTCGGGAGGAAGCAAGGCATCTGGAGGTTCCGCTGGCGGAATCGCGTCAGGATCTGGATTCGGAGGAGTTCCTGGTGGAAGCAAAGCCTCAGGATTTGGAGGAGTCGGTGGTGGAAGCAAAGCCTCAGGACTTGGAGGAGTCGGTGGTGGAAGCAAAGCCTCAGGATTTGGAGGAGTCGGTGGTGGAAGCAAAGCCTCTGGATTTGGCGGTGGAGTTGGCTCAGGAAGCGGAACTGCCGCTGGCGCTACCGGAGATCTGTACAAATTCAAGTACGTGCTGGACTACAATGGACACGAGGAGACCGGCGGTCGCAATGGCGACAAGCAGGGCAGCTACTTTGCCATCGGCGAGGATGCAGTGCAGCGGACCATCGAGTACATTGCGAACGAGTTTGGATTCCAGCCGCACGTTAGCTGGCGGAAATTGGACGCCAAGGAGGCGCTGCCCGAGGAGAATTCGCTGAAGCACTACGAGTTCAAGTGGTTCAACCAGGCGCAGTGATCAGGTGATTCTGCAGCGGATTAGTCCAACTCTAGGGTAGCCCAACCTCTTTCCCCCTCCCACTTGCTGTACATAACAAATTTTGTTAATTTTCGAATAAATACCACGTTTAACAGATAGGAATGGAGTCTTTTTTGAATTGGGTTTTATTTTTGTTGAAAGTTTTTGCCTTAAATTAACTAAATTCTTAGAGGGTTTCGGTTTTCGGTGTGTGGGCATCGCTGATGTTTTGTTTTTATATTGGTTTCCGCTTCGTAGAGTTCACATTCAGAATTTAAAATTGTATACACTTAGATCGTTAACGATTAGTTCGCTTTTTGTCGTGTCTCGATTTGGTAAATACACATAGTTACACACATTTAAATTTATATATGTATTTATATATATTCGCCTCGAATTATTATAGTTAAACTTTGACTTAGAATTTAGAAAGTTTTCTTTTTTACACACAAATATATAGTATGTCTAGACTTGGGATTAATATGTACTCGTAGTTTATTTCAATATTTATTCGTTTGTAATTTGGTATTTAAAAAATATGTAAGAGTTTTAACTGTACAATCAACTATCACAGTCAACCATCTCAAAATGAAAATTTCGGAACATAAAAGGTAATTCAATGCACAAATCATTCAGAAAACACAAATAAACTACTTTACGCTCTAAACATTTTTACACTTAGGCAAATATTTATTTACAAATCGTAAATTGAAGTGAGAATGTGGCAAACTTGTACACCTAGACATTCACTTTTGTTGTGCCGAACGTTATTTGGAGGATGATATTGTTATTTCGCTATTTACAAATGCTTCACACACAAAATGCTAACAACAATTGGAGAATTCTAGAACTATTTCTGCTTTGAATTTAAGGAAAGAGTTAGTCCTTGCTTGATATCCTAAAAACACTTAGAGATTTGTTTAGCTTCGAATGCCAACTATATCTTTTCGGGTTCTTAATCGTATATTAGTGGAAAGTTAGTTCCTTAACCCTAGAGCAACAACGATTCATTCACTCACTCACTCGCTCACACACGTAAAATATTTATTTGGGGGTTGTTTTATCTTTGGGTTAGGACTGGGGTTTATGGGTGTTTTTTGCTAAGTACCTATGAATAAAATCCGCTGCAAATATTATTGCTGCCTGTGTTTCTTTTCGGTTTTTGTGTTTTTGTTTGTTTGGATCTTTTCTGGTGGTTCTGGTTACAAGTTTACAGTAAAAACGTGGCCTGCTCGCCGCTCTTCATGTCCAGATAATCGTACAGGGCCCGCTCGTTGGCCCCGTAGTTGGCGGCGTGTCCTGGAAGTCCGGAGTGGGCGGGATGGCCGTGATGGTGGTACGGCGGTATATTTTCACCAGCCGGCGTAGCAGCCGGCGGGGAAGGACCTGCGCCCATCGTCAGCCCGAACTTCTCCAAGTGGCATCATTTGAGCAGCGTGGGCAGGCTGCTGTTCATCAGGCGGTTGCCCACGACCAGCGAATTGAGCGTCGAGTTGCCGCCACCCACTCCGACGCCCACGCCCATTCCGGCCACACTGAGTCCGCCAATTGTCCCAAATCCGGCGGCGCTGGCATGAGCCGGAGTCGCCGTCAAGGTGGCCGTGGCTATGTTGAGGTTGTTGCTCACACTGGACGACCCGCCGCTGCTGGACACATGGGATCCGTTCAGGTTGCCATTGCTGCCAAAGCCGCTCATGACAGTTCCACCTCCTCCTCCGCCGCCTCCTCCTCCTCCACCACCCCCAGCTCCTCCACTGCTGGTGGTGCTGCTCGAGGTGGAGCCGACGCCAGTGGTCACACCGGTGACACCCACTCCGTTGCCCACTCCGCCGATACCTACGCCCGTCGATGCTGTGCCGCCGCCAATGCCCGAGGCACTGGCGATGGCGTTGCTCTCATATTAGAAGGCGCCACCTGACGATGATGGTCATGCGTAGTGGGGATAGCTGCTCAGGTGGGGCGCCACGTGGGAGGGGGTCACGTGGCTCATCGAGTGCGGCTGGTAGAGGTTCGTGGCCGGACTGCCCCAGTTGCCCCACGAGGCGGCCGACGGGAAGATCGAAGCTGAAAGAAATAGGAAATAGGATTTCATTTAGGTTAAGTTTATAAACGTTATTAAAACTATGAAAATTTCCTAAACGCTTCAAATGATCTAAGTTTTCTGATTCCAAAAATATTATATCGCCTAAATGTCTTAAATTTTTCTATTTTTGTAGAATGTTTGCATTATATTTCCATGTTTTCCCCTTTTAAAAAATAGTTTTGCATCTCAAACTGTTTTCTATAAACCTTTAATGTTTTCATATTTACCCATAATTCTGTATTTGCCTTTTTAGTCATTTTGAATGAAATCTTTTTTTGTGATCCAAGCATTTTTTCTTTAAACGGTTAAACAAACATCTTATCGACCCGCTTTTATGGATTTGAATTATTTCAAGTTAGTCGCTTAAAGAATCATCACCTAAATTATTCCTTTGTATATTACTATTTCATTTAATTAAGAATGGGAACCTTTTTAAAATCACATAAATAATGAAAAATGACTTTACATTTAGAAGCTATTAGAATGAGTTATAGAAAGTTCCCTAAATGGGTTTCCCAAACGTATGCTTACCCGATGATGAGGTCATGCCGTGGTGCGGACTCATGAACGAGCTGAGCTTGGCGCTGTGGTGATATGGTGTCATGAACAAGTCGCTCTGGTACTTGTAGGTGGGATCGCTGGCCGCCGGCTGAGTGGCAGCTGCCAGGCCTTGGAAATCGAATTTGTACGCATACCGCTTGCCGTGCACCTTGGTCATTATGTTCTTGTCGTAGTAATATCTGTAAAAGAAATGGAGAGAAAGCCGTTAATAAAAAATATATATCATCAGTATATATGATCTAAAATTAAATGCTTAAATAACACCAAAAGGTTTTATAAATATTTATATTTTAATTTTCAATATAAAGATATCTTATCTTATGATTATGAGGGAAAGAATGGAAATAATATTCACACAGGTACCCTATTTTCGGTTTATTTAAAAAATACACAATTTTAAAACAAGACGAATAATAACCATTTTAGCTTTAATAGGTTTAAAGAATAATTATCACAACCAAAAAATATAATCCCAATAATATAAAACCTAGAAATGGAGTTTTGAAATTAATTTCAATGGAATATTCATTATTATTTAACACTATTACAACTTAAACCATAACATTACTTTGGACCTAAACAATCAACCCTCAAATGGCAAAGCTACTCCTTCGGCTGCCCATTTCTATGATCTCAATGTGGGAAAGTCAAACAAAAGCTGAGATGAGCAGAACTCCGAACTATGGACTCCCCCAGATGGACAATAAATAATTACAGAATAATGCCCGCTTTATGCGTTTTAAGTTAATTTGCTGACATTAAGCGATTTTAGTGCCGCTCCCCAGGCGCAGCTCCCTTTTCTGTTTTCTGATTCAGCAATTAAATGGCAACGCCTTGTGCCTGAACGCAAATAGAGGGCTAAAAATGTGTGGGCGGGCAGACGGCCAAGAAATCCAAGTGAAATTTGTTTACATTCGAGGGTTAGCCGGCGATTTCTTTTCATTAATTTTGGCCAGATATTTGCCCAGCGTCAGCGCTCTGATTTCGCACTCTTTAAAGCGCATTCAAACGGCAATTTAAATATCCCTTTCCTCCTGCATATTGTTCGTTTATTGTTACGCTTTAAAATGTCCACAACTTCCGCCAGACAAGTGAAAAAAAAGAATTTGCAAATAAATTACAAAGCGTTGCAGGCAGAGCAAACATTTCAATGCATCAATGCAAATTGGCATAATGCGTGCAGTTGAGTTCTTTATTTCTCTCTCTCATTTGTTTTTCACCGTCCATAAATTATGCCAATTACGGCCATAAATTAAAAGCAGTAAAAACAAAAGCCTGATGGGGAAATGGCAAAGAGTGAAAGAAGAAAAATGCCCCGAATGCAGCCGCTCCTGGCACAGACAATCAAAGCCAATCAATGACTGATGAGCGCAAGGACAAAGGAGCACAATCAGGGAGCAAGGATAACTGCACGGAGAGAGCAAAAGGATTAAAGTAAACCCATTTCGAGGATTGGCCAGGACAACGAGGACCAACAAAAGGCCAGCTGGCTGTGAATAAACATGTCAAATGAAGCATTAAAGCACTTGTCCTTGCTGTGTGTGTGTGGGTGATTGGGTGTCTTGGATGTCCGTGTGTGTTTGTGAGTGTGTGTGAAGGATATAGCCAGGCTGAGTGTTAATTTACACACCCACCCACTCGCATCTCGCCTTTCTGAGCAAACATGAAAGCCAACGGCGATGATGTCTCTTGTGTTCAATTGAGTTGAAATGCGCAAAAAGAACAGACATGTTGAGGCTTCCTGCACATCAAAAAGGATTTCCCCCCTTCCTCATTGTTGTTGCTTTGATTTTTCTACACTTTTTACATTTTATTTACATGTGTGAGCCGAGGAGCATGTTGCAAATTGGCTGTCAGGACTTTTCCACTTGAATTCGCTTCATTGGCACTCGTTTGATTGCGACTGACAGTTTCAAGGAGCCCACTGCTAAAAGGGTTCGCCGTTTGGATTAGGCCAACTCTGTCCTGGTCATGTTTATTCAGCAAATTGACCGTTGCGCAAATAGTTTCTGTGCATATGTTTCTGTACTATCCAATATTTGTGCTCCAGATTTCGAAATCGAATTACGTTTCTCTGCAATTAGATTTCGAATTTATTGGATTTTTGATTACATTCTCGTTCGTTCGGTTCGAGGGAACAATTTATGATTGAATTTCTGCAACGTCCCCGCCACGCCCACACAATCGAGTGGACCAAAGTCTTGGCCAGCAAGTGGATTAGCTAGTTGTTTTCGTTACTCGTTTTTTTGGGTGATTTTCTGGCTCTTTAGCCATCAAAGCGGCTAATCAGTGCAGGGACAAATCATTTACTGATGAGCCAAATAGCAAATTGCACACATGCTCGCATTTCTAGGTCGGCACAGATATCGGCTAATTAGGGAATACTTCAGTGCACAAGGAAAAACAACCCCCTGTGGTTAGGAAATAATCCGAAATCGAACTATTTTTTGGATGTGGATTGAATTTGCGAGATAAAACATGGAAAAGTGTACGTTTTTACTTGAAAAAGGAATTTATAAAAGTAATAACCAGCCCAAATATTACGAAAGTAGTTCATTCAGTTACAAAAATTGCACTATATATTGTATTAACAAACTTCGTTAACTTAACATAATCGTACTGCCCATTTATATTAAAATTGAAAAATCCGAAGGATAACAATTTAATAAATACCTACAAAATAAATATAATGCTTAAATACATAGATGTCATATCTATCTATAAGCTTTAATAAAAATATTTATATTTATTATTTATTTTCCCAGCGCTAAAGCTAACAATTTAACTTAAATATAAAGCACTAGTCACAAAATATATACAATTTATAATGTCAATAAAGGTAATGGTAGAGAAATATTATTAACGTAAGCATTTTAAAAGTCTTTCAAATAATCATTAAATATCTTTGTAAATTTCATAATTCTTTGTATAGTACACATTACATTAAGTATTTTAAAAGTTTTCAACTCACCTCAAGGCGCGACTGAGCTTGTCGTAGTTCATGTTCGGCTTGGACTTGCGCTCGCCCCAGCGACGGGCGACCTCGTCGGGATCGGTGAGCTTGAACTCGCCGTTGGTGCCCTCCCAGGTGATGCAGCTGGCGTTGTTGGAGTCCGAGAGCAGCTCGAGCAGGAACTGCCACAGTTGGATCTGGCCAGAGCCTGGAACGAGAAAGGGAAACATGAGAAATGGGCTCTCTGATTCGTACGTATTGAGACATTTAATGTGGGTATTTTTGGCCTGCCTAAATGTCCATCAAAAGAGCATATCCTTTTGGCGTTTGGGGCTTAAATTAACTACAGCTGCGGGGCTGTGTCCAAAATGTAAGCATTTTGTGGCATGCAAAGGCCCCATAAAGCATTTCCTGCCTTGGTCCTCTGGCCAGGGAATCGAAACGCAATCCGAGAGCCCCCTCAAGTGGGTATCCCCCGCCTCTGAATCTCAATAAATAACTGAGACCACGGGGGCAATCTATGACGCTTGCCTCAAATTATTGTAAGAGAAGTGTAGCGCAACGGAAATGGCATTGCATGTAAGTGTAATGGTAGTGGCAGAGGCATGGAGCAGCTCCTCCGGGAAGCCAAAGAGATATAATGGCCTGCACTTTCACTGCGAAGAACCGAAGAACCCAGCTGAGAGTTTAAATTAGTTCAAAATAAGGGATATTTCTGGAAAATGGCCTAGAAACCATACAAAAAAAAATTATACAGATTAATTTTATGAAGGTTTATAATATAAACATCATATAATAAACCCTTAATTAGAATCGGGCATAAAATTCTTTATAAATACCCATAAGAAATATGCATGATTTATTTATACATAGTTTAAATGATGTTACGCCTTCCTTCCTATGTTTTTATTACCTTCTGTATTTAAAAATGCAATATTCTTTGACCTTTCTTTGCTATTGGCTCCCTGAGATGTAACTCCAGCAGTATGTATTCACCCACATCATTGTAGTTTCGCATTTGAACTTTGACTTTCTGTCTCAACTCCACTCCCTTAGCTTTCAACTTTTCCTATTGTGCGTGCTAAAACATTTACAGAATTATGATTGTATATTGTGCGCTGAATTTGCTACGCATTCGACGCAGACATCATAAATCGCTTAATCATTTGGCAATTAGGCCGTGGAAGCGAAAGGCCGAATAAGGGAATACAATCGCTCCTTTCTCTCTGTTTGCTGTCAGGCAAAAAATACAACAAAAAAAGGACACTCTACGGGGTGGTTGGAAGGGAAACCTTGAGTTGAGAAAAAGCAAAAAGGACTTTTTTCGGGTGGTGGTGGCTTAGCGCTGCTCATGTGTGAGAACGTCATGAATATTGCGTTAATTGCAAATCATGGCCAAGTGAATGTGTTAAGTGCCAACACGACGATTCTCCGTCGACTGACGATGATGAATGATAATTGTGGGACGGACTGGGAAGACACCAAGTCAATGGAAAACTGGGCGTGGCTGCTGGGGCAATTGACACGCTATTAACTAGCAACAAAAGCTAACGAAAGAGGGGGAACTAAAGTGTTTTAATTGCCCGCTAAGGAGTGTCAGCGAGGCGCTAAAGTTTTTGATCCAAAAAAGATGTTAATTTAATAAGGAAAGAACAAGAAAAATGTTATAAAACCGGAAGCAATTAGCCCCAGCAGTTCTTTGATCTCGGCACATTTTTCCTTCGTTGTTTCCATAATTAAGAGAACTTCGGCCTTTGGTCCTGGTCCTTATTTAATTATGCAGCAACTAACTAAGGCAATCTCATGTTTCCCTTTTTTATCACTCCTGGCGGCCTGCATACATATATGCAGCTCATATGCAAATGAGTGTGGCATGTCAAGTGTTGGCCAGCTGGCCGGACCTGGCTAACAAAGCGGTTCCGTGTCGAGAGGAAGCCATAATTAATCAAAAACAGCATTTTTGCCACCCAAAAAGCGAAAGCGCACCGTGTACCACTCGAAATACTGGTGTGTGTGGGTTTTTCTCAGTGAGCTTTTGCGTCCAACTTCAAGTTGAAGTTTATAGCCAACTCTTGGCAACGGCCTAAACCTAAACCGCACAACAAACAATCGAAAGAGAGAGGTAGATAGAGAGAGAAAGAGAGAGAGAGAGAGAAGGCTGGATTCGTGTAAATGTCGCGCCGGAAAATGTTGGGCGTCTGGGTTTTTATGCTAATTCCGTTCGAGCGCCATGTTTCGATGGTGGAAAAGGGGGTTGGGGTGGAGGTAATGCCAACCCACTTGGGGCAATGGCAATAGCAATGGTGGGTGGAGCCCAGGCCAAAGCCCAAAGCCACCATAATGGCGGCGTCAAAAGCTTGCCCCAGCGCAGGATCAATAGGAATTATCGATTTTGCCTGGCAACTGGTCAGAGGCATTGAACACCATTTTGAAAGTGACTTTCGTTTCAGTGGAAATTTAGCAAAAAAAGGCACAAAAGAGTTGAGGGAAGTGGCTATTGTTTGCACTAACATTGAATTTTAATTGGCTTTTGCCCTAAATTAATCTTCCTGTTACATATTTGGCTTTACATCTCTTTTACGTTTTTAAACTCCTTTAGAACGTAATTATTTTCAGATTTAGTTCTAAAAATAATGGAAACATGTGTATAGATATGCCATTTTTTAGCACAGTAAATTGGTATTTGCAAATAACAAATTAATTATTAATAATAAAAAGAGGAATTTACTTTAATTTTCACAAAATTTAAAACTAACTAAATATTTAAAAGATGTTTTATTAAATATATATTTTATATTTAATTTTATATTTAAGTATATAAAGTAAAAAGGCTTCTGACCGTTTTGCCTTATTTTTTGCCAGCCTGGGAAAATCGAGATTGATAATTTAGATGGTAAAAAACCCTATCTTAGCTATAGTTTTAATGAATCCAATCATTTTTTCTCATGGCCATTTATGCCTTTCGGCTTTGTGAGAAAAAGAACACATCCATTGACCAATTTATCAAATCCATAAGGGAAACGCCCACCGGCGAAACCCTTTGACGGAGCCTTTCTCTGCGTTCGCAACTCTTTTTAATGGATTTTTGCCGGATTTCGGGAAGGGCGCGTGCCCAGAAAATAGACAATTCCCAAGCAATGAATGAAACGAAAAGTCGGAGCTGCAAAAAACAATTGCCAGGACACGCCCCACACACACACACTCTAGCACATATAGCGATGCAATAAATTTAGGAAAACACCTTTCGCATAAATTAGAAAACTGCACCCCGAAAAGGCGGAGGGAGGCCGCCAAAAAGGGTTAAACTCGCATGCAATGGGTTAATTTGTTAGGGTCGCCGTCTGGGCAATGACTAAGTCGAATCTCGGCCAGAAATTGATATGATAATGAACTATACGAGTGGCCGAAGGGTTGGAGCTTAGTCACGTGGCAATCGGCCAGCGGGAAATCGGGGGAAACTAATCGCGGCACCTGCATCTTTATGCTTTTGTGATTTCCACTCACCTGAGCTGGCCAGTCTGCTGCTGGTGGGTCCGAACATTTGATATGGATCTGCGGAGAGGGTGGAAAAATGGAAATGGAAATGGAAAGCGTGGCATTAGTACCGGTTCTTTATGCAAATATCTTAATGAAGGGTGCCCGCCGACTTATTCTTGTGGCAAATACAAATGGCAAGTTTTAGTTTCCGTTGACGAAATGAAATGCATTACCAGAAAGCTATGAAAGGCCTTTACTATACAGTATATACTGCATATATATACTTAGGTATATTTTGTTTATGTGTGCATTCAGATGCTTCATTTGCGCGCATTTGTCGAGTGCACTTGCCCACACACTCACACTCGAAATATCCATTTCACTTATTATCCGGCGCGAGTTTCCTGCTCGTTGCCAAAGCCTAGCTGTGTGAGAGTTCGTTTGTGTGTTAAAGTGGCTACACTCAAAATAAAAGGTGCACTTTATCAGAAAAGGGTTTAAAAAACAAAGAGAAATCAGAATACCAGAAAATAAAATTTCTGAACTCATGAAAATATTTTTGGCATTTTTTTATCCAATCCTAAATTATTTTTCTAATTTTTGAAAGCTGTTAATATTTATTTTAATGTTTTAAAGAAGAATTCTAAGTGAGAAAAATTTCTCTGTATTTTCCTTATTTAACTTTTAAAAAAATCATAGGAATTTTATAATTTTTAAAAATATTTTTCTGTGTGTTCTTGTCGCGGAAAAGAAAGGTTACTCTGATTGCAGCGAGACCGACACCAGACATATAGCACAATTGTCCTTAATTCGCATCATCTAGCCAGAGTCCTCCGCCGCTCCTTGGCTTGTTTCATACATATATGTACTTTTGAGTCCTGTGTCCTGGCCATTGTTTTGCCAACAGTTTCTTCGGCTCCAGCTTTGTTCACTCAACAGCTTTAATGCCCCGAAAAATGCGAAACATGCGAAAAAACTGCCCCCCGACTGGCACGCGTCTTATTCAACCACGGCCGTCAAATTTGACAGCAACAAAAGCCAAGCCAAGTGCGTCTGGGTCTGCAGATCCTTCGTCCTTCGTCCTTCGTCCCTCCGCCCTGCCCCTCATCACCCTCTAATTGAGAATCCTTTATGGCAGCTTCAATTGTTTCCATTACGCTTCAATTCCACCGCTCGGCACTTTTGTTTCCATTACCATTTCCATTGCTCAAGTGGCGTATTTAAGGTTTTGATTCTGCGACAGTATTTGCTCGATTTCTGTTTCGGTTTCGGTTTCTGTTTCGCTCTCGAAGTGAAATTCGAAATGAATTTTAAAGCTGGAGGGTAGCACTGCATGGATGAAATAAAAAGGACTCACAGCCCACAGAACTCGAGTGGCACTTGCAGCGTGCGTTCGATACACACAATGCCCAAACTTTATTAGTGTTGGCCAACAGTATTCGTTTCGTATTCACTCTGTTTTTTTGCGATCTGTCCTGCTGGCTGTTTATGTTGGTTTTTAGGCTGAACAAAGCGGCACGTGGGCTGAAGCATCTGCACTTTATAACTTTAGGTTTGTTTGAGATTTAACGGAAAAAACACATATTGTACTTGAAATTGACAGATAGAAAATTCCTGAATTTCGATATACCTATATTTGTTAGAGTTCCTAACAATTAAATGTGTAGGAAAGTTCATATAAATTTCTATATGGTTCTAAAAATATTTCTTAGATCTATAGACCAGTAGGTTTATAGGTCTAGTGACATGAGCATTTTAAAAACATTTGGTATTCTGGACCAATTTGTTATTTACAAAAATATTATTTAAAAATTGCCTCTTGTATTTGTAATAATTCTAATAAGCTATAGCCAGATTTTCAGAATACTCACCAGGTTGCCGTAGTTGTGAGTGCGGATCATGTTTGATGCCCAAGGCGTTCGAGCTGTAACCTGCAAGCGAGAGCATTGGAAAACGCGTTTAAATATATTCAAATTGTTAAATTAAAAACCTGTCGGCCCTGTCAGTTAACACTCTCAGGCGAACAATCAAAGGCAATCGCCAACTCAACCGCAACACAAACATTATCTCTGGGCTGGCATCAAAGAGCCCGGCTGAATGGAGCGGAATGGTAATGGTGCCCGAAGGCAGGACTCAGGACACAGGACAACTGTGACATGAGCATCGCATCGCAGGATCTCTCGGCCTGCCCGTAATGGAATATGATTGCAAAGAGCGAAAACAATGCCGCTGGCAATTCAATTTACAATCTCGGCGCGTTCAAGTTGTGTGGCAAACTTCACGCTTCAAACTCGAATAAAATTAAAGCCGCAGGCGCATTGAAACACTAAGGACTTTGGGAAGTACACTGGGAAAAAAGAGTGTTTCTGATATGAATAGTGTTTTGGTATACATCAGTTTCCAAATTAAAAAGTTTTTGAAAAATACTTTTAAGGCTGTACCTACTAGAATTATTCAAAACAAAAAACCTTTTGTCTAATTTTTTTGGAAATTCAAACAATCATATACAATTTCTTGATAATTCGCAGTAATGTCCTAGAAATAATTTTCGAACTATCATTAACCATCTTATAAAGTCCTTCAATTTTCGTTAGCATTTTATAGCACTTTAAAAACGAATTTATAATTACTTTTGACATTTTTTGATCATAAAATTGTATGTATCAACCAATTTTTTTGTTCGATTTAATCTCTGCTGAATACCAAACATTATTTTTTCCGCTCTGTAGAGGCCACTACATCTTCTGGGTGGTTCATGCACCGCCCGCTGTTGTTTTCGTTGTCACTTATTGTGCTAAAAAAATAAAAGCAGCAACAACGACAACTTTTCATATGACATTTTTGGTTTTGCGCTTTGCGTGGCCACTCAACTGCGAAGAGCACAAAAGGCGACCGATTGCAGCAGCAGCGGGAGGTGGTTGGGCTGGCTTTTTGTGGTGCAGATTGCTGGAGGTGGGTGGTGCGGTGGCTTTGGTGGCTCGATGGTGCAGGTTCCAGCCTTAACTAGAGCTGAGCGCAAACCCTGGGCTGTGCACAATTTTGATGTCATCAATGGCCAGCAGCTAAATGCGCTCAGCCAAGCTGAAATTCTGTCTCTGTTCCTGTCGTCCTCGGAGTGTGAAAAATATTTTTGAATCTCTCAGATTTAAAACCGCTCGAGGCGAAGGTCCTTTTGTGGAGTGCGGGTGTCGTAAGGACAATATAATTTCAATTAGTGTGAGCCATAACTAGCCTAATAGCGCTTAACCCCTCTGATCGCTTCAGTAACCATTCAGCAACCCCGACAACACGTGTAGTCCACACCTTTTTCAGGCCTTTATCTATGCTGTTGTTCCCCCCGAAACCGAAATGCCTGTCAATATTCCATTGATGCCTCGTTGATTTGCTTGAATACACGTCTATCAGGCGCCCATTTTGCATGCTTCACTGGCTTCGGGCTTCGGTTCGTGTGAATTTCCATCACTTTTGGTTTCGTACTCGATGTCATGTGTGTGTTTTGCATATTTAATGTTTATTTTCGGGTGCCTTGAGTGCCTCTGGCTTGTGGTAGATAATTTGCTGTAATTTCGGGCTTGTAGCATAACTTTCTGAGTATATTTTATTGCAATTTGTGATCATTGAAACTTTGCAAATTAGTCATGTTTCTTTGAGGATTTATGGCCATAAAATGGAGTTGGTTCAAAAACAAGGGAAGATGTTATTGCATATATGCAAATTAATATATTGTAAAGCATAATGGACTGAAGGTTTAACGGTTTGTAAGAAACCTTTTCTATTCCCTATTTGTCACACTGTCTTTTAACATTTATTTGCATTAAAATGCATTAATGCATTAAAATTATATCCTTAGGTCCCTATAAAAAGTTTTTAATGTAAGATAAATTCCAAGAACACGCACTTTCATAAAACTAATTACATTGGGTTCCATTTCTTGTGTAGTAAAGGGTTTTTGTATTTTTAGTTTGTTTTATATTTTGTAGACAATTATAAATTTATTGCATAAATCGTTATGTTTTGATTGATTGGTTAATATCAACATAGATTATTAAAGTTCACTTTGTAATTAGTTTGATCTTTAATTTCAACCCTGAGGTAAATGCAAATCTTGTATACTTGTTCCACTTATTCGACTAATCACTTGATCATAACTCACCTTGCGATTGGGTCGAACTGTGGGAGCCCCACGACGATTTGTACGAGGAATCTGCAATAAAAGAGAACCAATTGGTTTAGTAAATTTCAAGGGCAGTGTCGAAGAGTCACAAGAAGTGCGATCTATCAGTATCAGTCAACCGACGGCAGTTTCTTAGGGCGCTAGGCTAGTCTAGGTCTTAGTCTTGGTCTAATTACTTGGATTCCAGGCGGCCGACGGTCGGGCTGGCTCGCACACCGCCCACTCACCTGCGAAGAGCATTGAGAAGTTGCTGAAGCTGCCCGTGGAGCGTGACAAGTAATCGGCGGAGGACTTGATGTCCAGCATTGTGGTCGCCGTCGGTTGGGTTTGGCCGTTTGGTTTTTGGTGATTCGGTTGGGCTTTCGTTTCCACTTCCACTGCCCACACAGAACAATTAGTTTGGAAATTCAAATTCAAATTCAAATTGCTATTGGGTCTCTGTCCTTTTCGCACTCTCTCCTTTTTTTGTTGCTTTTTTTGGCAAGCGGTAAATTGGTCGCCGGAGGCCGGAAACTAATAACACGGAGACGGAGACGTCGCCAAGTGGTGTCCGCAATTGAATTTGTTTAAAAAAGGCAAACGGGCCAACGGGCTAACGGGCAGCAGTGGAGCAGCGACGCGCAGCGGAACAGGAAAAGGAACGGGAACGGGAAAAGTGACGATCGGAACCGGTTACCGTTTACCGGACACCTCGACTTCCGCCCGAACTTTCCAATGCACTTTGGCGACCTGCCTGCCGTTCGCGTGTCCAACTGATTTATATGTGTCAATGTCCCCCGAACGTATACGTGATATTTTTTAAGTCCTTGTGGCTTTTATTCGTATTTGTATTTGTGTGGGTAGATAGGCCGAGCGTGAATCGAGTAAAATCGAGTTAAATCGCGTAAATCACCAAGAGGGACTAAGAAAGGATGCTCCTGGCTGTGGCTATGGACTATCGGGCTTGAGCACTGACACCGGATTGCGTCCGATCTGTGGCACGGTAGCGTAACAATTGATTTCATTCCGTCGTCAAATCGCGCATATCCTGCCTTCGTCCTGCCTTCGTCCTGCCAACGTCCTGCCTCCAACCCTTAGCTTTGGTTTTTGCGGCCGTTGGGGGTGGCTGGCTGGTTGGTTGGATGGTTGGTTGGTCGTTCGGTGGGTGGTGGCTGGTGGGTGGGTGGTTCGCTGCCCGGGTGTGTATCTATCTGTCTGTCTGGGTTGGTCTGCTGGTTGCTGGTTTGATATGTTGCTGCCTCTGTCGCTGCCGCTGCTGCTGCTGCTGCTACTACTACTGCCACTGCCTGCGTTGCAGGATATACTTAGGGTTTTAATCCACAGCCACCCCCTCGACTGGCCGACTGGCGTCCACCAATGAGCAGTGAGTGGAGGTGTGGCTTAGCGAAAGCTTTGCACTTTGCTCTGTTAAAGCTTTTTGCAAATGGCTGAGGGGCCGAGGCGAGAGAATACCTAGAGTTTCATATTTCAAAACCAATTTCAAATGATCTCTATGGTTTCGAGTTTTGGATTTCAAGTCGCGAAGAGCCCCAGAGCTTTTTCTCCCTCTCTTAGTAGGAGGTAACCATTTCCACTTGACTAAGGACACTCCGTCTCTTTCCCGCACAGCCCACTAGTGCTGTCTCTTTCGCGGGCCACTCAATGCAGCCGCTGCTGCCGCTGCTCGTGCGCTGCTGCTCCTGCGGCAGAGCTTCCAGAAGTGGCATCGCCTTTTTAGTGGGTGACACGAAGCAACAAGGACGGATGTATTATCCACTTCCTTTTTCCTTCCACCAAACACAAGGATATTACCGTTTCGTCGTTCGCCTACAACACCACCCCCCAACCCTCCAAAACCCCAAAAAGGGGAGGTGGCTGGAGGTTGGGTGGGAAAAAACAATGCGCGAGAAGTTGGAGCTGCCTGCTGCTGGCATTCGTAGGAGAAATCAACAATAGTTGATTGTGAAAGGCTTTGACTGTTTGGTGGTGGGGGGTAGGAGGGTAGCAAGAGTGCGGGTCAGGTGGGTTAAGGGGCGGTGGTTGGGCGGTTCTGGGTGGTGCACATGCGTTGGCGTCGACGTCAACTTCGCTGCAGCTGCTCAAGTGCAATTGTGGCTCTGCCTCCCTATTCTCCCTCCATCCTCATCCACTAAACTCCTTCACCTTCTTCTTGCCCCACGAAGCAGGCAACAGAAAATGACAGACCCATACCGAAGCTCACACACACACACACTCGATACCCAACACAAACACTCACAAGCTGACGAACTCATCTACACAGCTGCCTTTTGCCTTTTGGGCTGGCTTAATTAATTTTTGAATTCCCATTGAAATTGTTTTTGCTCAGCCTTTGCCGCTGGCCATTCGAACCCCTCCTCTCCCCTTCGCTCCTCTCGCCCTGCATATCCTTGTGTATCTTCGTGGGCGGTCGGGCTAATTCATAGGCGTCAACGAACAAATTGTAGTTCCTCACTCACACAAACAGACGAAAAGCTTAGCTCGCTTCCTTTTTTATTGTGTTCTTTGCTTTTCCCTATTAGGCTCTTTCAATACCCTACAAAAAATATTGGAGGAAAACTATAAAAAGCAACGTAGTTTCGAAATTAAATTAAATTAGATAAGAGATTCTTCTTAAAAGTGTAAAATCCTATAAATATTATTCTAATTTCGGTTATCAACGATTTTTGAAGTATACTCACTCGACTATTTATTTAAAGTGGTTCAATCTAAATACTAATCTATTAAATAGACAGAAACAGTCAACACAGCACAAAACAAAATAGATTTGTTATTAATTAAAAAAAAAACACACTATTTTATGTACTTTTCATTGGAAAAAACACCATAAAGTAAACGGAAAATTCAATTAAATTAAAATGAATAAAATGAGTATGAAGTATTCGATTGGCTGACCTTTTCCCTACTCTTCTATTTCATTTTAGTTAAAAACAAATTTCGCTTTTCACCCACGCACACACAGCCCACACCGTACCCATACACGGGCAAACATTCAAAGGGAAAAGTTTAGCAAGTCAAGGCAACTACTGATGTGTGGGTGTGCTAGTTTGTGACTCTGCCTGGGTGTTGGTGCTGTATGCGTTGCTTTGACACGCAGTTATTTAATAAACGTAGCTGGAGGGAAAGCCCCCTACTTTCCCATCCCCACACCCACCTTACCACCCTCCATAAGCTCTCAAGTCATTCATATGTGTGTGTGTGTGCTAATGGCATCTAAAATGGCTAAATAGCAATTTGCTGTTCTCTGCCAGAGGAAAACCAAGTTTCACTTGCCTCATAAATGTTTGCTCTGCCAAAGCGAGGGAAAAGGAAAAGCTTTTTCTCCTGTGTGTGCGCTTGTTTGTGTGTCTCAGCTTGGCTTAACATTTTAATTGCATTCATTATGTAATTTCATTTTCACGCTTTTGGGCGAAAAACTTTAAATTAATTTCTTTTGTTGTGCGATTTCCGCCATTTTGCGCCGCCGTAACATTTCCGCCGCCCCAAAGTTGCGGTTCCTTTAGCTCTCGTCCCCTGGGTGCCGCCCACAAGTCAAGTGTTTTAAGTTAACTTTAAGCCACATCACATTGGCCATTGCACCATCTGTGTGTCTTTGGCTGGATTTCGCCACCAGCCACCCACAAAATCCCAGTGCCCCATCAGGACAATCAATGCATCAGGCGCCTGGCCATTTGTTTTGTGTGTGCAGCCAAAATATTCAACGGAGCGTCAAGACAAACATGACGACACCACCTACACTTTGAGAAAAATACAGGAAGTTAAACATGTTCTGAAAGAAATTCTAAAGGGCCGCTTTTAAGTCCTAAAGATTAATATAAGTTAATAATAACTATCGCATTTAATGATTAAACTTCACTATAATTTTATACATCGTATTTAATGAATTAAAATTTTACATTTGAAATTTGAAAAAAATGAAAAAACCTTCAAACACAAATAAAGGTTTTGAAAAAGAAAGTTAGGATATACTAACACTATTTAAAAAAAATTCATACCAACTTGCCAATTGATTTTCAATTAATTAAAAATGGAGGATAATTTAAATTACGATAAGTCATAATCAAAATTTATTTATATTTATCAAAATTTATTTCAGAAAATGTATAATTATTGCCAAATTCATCTTTAGTTTTTTATAATTTTTCTGAAAGTGCAGTACAGTAAGACAGGGAGCATATTGTTCTGGCCAACCACCCACAGCAGTTAATAAGAAACGCAATCAGCGTCGCGATTTGTTTTCTCAAGCCTGAAGAGACAGAGGGAGAAAGAGGGAGAAAGAGACAGGGCCACAGATAGAGATAGCCTCCCGGCCAGACAGAGAGAGCTGCTAATATTTATTCGCCTTGCAAGGCTGTAAACACCGAAATGGCCCTGCCTACAATAACAACTGGAAGTCAGACACGTGGCCATTAATGACGTATGAATGATGTAACACGCGATGGAGACTTTGACGCGGCACGTGGCCAGCGGCCTGCGAGGCATGACAGGCCGAAAGATGCCCCTGCCCCTGGTCCTGAAACTGCTTCGAGTTCCCCATTGACTCCTTGCGGGTCTTTAATGTCCTGGCGAGAACTTCGAACCTCTTCCCCTCCTCCTCCGCCACGGATTGCTCATTTTGCCCGCGGCGAATTTCGGCTGGCGCTGTGCATTTTGTTATTGCCAAAATGCGTATTGTTATAATCGGCATAAAAATAATAAAAATACAATACACCCATTTTTATATTGCCCTGGCTGTGGGCTGTTCCAATATTTGTTAATCAAATGGGCGGCAACGGCGGCGCATAAATCAGTTTCCAATTGGCAGCTCTAAAAGTTTTTATTAAGAAAGCGTTGAGAGGGTTAAGTGGGTGACAAGGGAGGTTTAAGATGGACTGAGTATAGATTTAGACGGGAATATTATAAAAGAAAGGGGTCTAATCAATTTTAATTTTCTAATAATAGATCAGTAGGGTTATTTGTGACTTCAAGATATTTCAGATTTTTAAGAGAAAATAATCTATATTTTTGTTATAACATTAAGTGCAAGTATTCAAAATTTTAAACATGAATGGTAAGCTTATCTCTTTGGCATAGGTTTTATAAAATTCCTTAATTGTCAAGCTGACCATTCTGCCTGGCCTTTATTCACACCTATTACACCTCGCTTATCGGGTGCACCAGATCTTAATGACTCCCCGAAAGTTGTTCCCACAAAATAAAAACAATGTCACGTAGGAATTCACACAAACATGGCGAACACGCCAAATCAAACAAACCCTAAACCACAAAAATGAATACCAGAGCCGCAAATAAAAGTGAAAATTGTAATAAAAACAAATTACAGACACGAACAACAAACGGCAGGGCCAAAGGAAGTTCTCACAGCGACATATTGAAGGTGTCCTCGTGGCTGTCTATCTAAACAATGCCGGCAATAATTGCGCGATTGATAAGGTGGAGGGGGTGGTGTGCGGCGGTAAAAAAGGGGAAGGTGGAAGGGTGACACGGATGGAGGGTGCTGGGTTCGACTCCGATTACCACCGTTTGACTTTCTCAGATAATTGCAAGAGAGTGTCACGAGCTCGTTTGTTCCACGCTCCTTTTTATGCTGAATACCGCTTACAGAAGGAAAGGGTATATTGTTTTTGGGAATATTGAAATAAGTTATAAGTTAAATAAGGATCGATGCTTATGCCAAAAATCTTTTATCCCAATTTTCATGAAATAAAAATCAGTATTTTGTTCAAAACACAGCAAGAAGCCACTGACAAAATATGGAATTTCATATCGCGCTAAGTTCGTATTAAATTCCCAATCAATTGGCGTCCAAAACTAAAAACTTTAATTTTTGTACGATTTTTTGCAAAAAAAAAATGAATAAAATAACAGTTTTTTAAGTATATCCGAAAGTGATGTGTATCGATAGTTTAGTTGTTAGCTGAAAAAATTTCTGCTTTTGCCATAAGTTTGTACATTTAATTTTCAAAAATTTAAATACGTAATGTTATCTTCTTATAAAAAAATGTATTCGCAACACAAAATTCCAATCTGAAAAATCAATTAAACCTGTTAAACACACAATTCAAAAAATTTTAAAATCATACCTATTTATATTCAATTTTATAAAGTAGAGGATAAGTCTTGGTCGTCGCTCTCCACAACATCGTTCCGATTTTTATTTTATATCTTTTTTGATTTCTTCTAAACTGAAAGCTAGCATATTCACACGGCACACCCCTGGCGAGCACCCTTCAGCTCAGTACGCGGTGCCTCCCCTCACCCCGCGCCACTTAAGAGCCAATGACAACAAACAGCAAACAAACAATTAACATTGGACAAAGGGGTTGGGTTGGAGGAACGGTTCACGTGCTCGGCCCGGCTATAAATTACCGCGGTTTGACTCCCAGCGCGACCCTCGCTGTCAATTGATAACGCGGATTGACTTTTTGGCGGGTCAAGGGTTTCCACTCTCTAGTTTGGTTCGACTTCGGGTTTTAGGTCCCACGGTCTCACGTGAGTTGTGTCACTTGAGATAAAAGCACGGCCAGTGTCGAGGTGGCGGCCATAAATTCAGCGAGCTCATAAATTCAATTGACAACTAAATTGCGGAGCTCGGGCTGCCGAGACCGGAGACGCTTCGACACAGCCACCTCCGGCTCCGGGTGCACTGCGTTTCCGCCGTGGAGCAGGGAGCCTATCCTCCCTAGGTGGCCTAGAGCTTCTAAAACTTTCAAGTGCGCCCGCTTTTCCATTTTCCTTTCGCCGCCGCTCCCGCCGTTCATTGGTTTTTGTGCCTTTCCTATTTTCGCTCCATATATATATATTTATACCCGTTACTCGTAGAGTAAAAGGGTATATTGTATTCGTGCAAAAGTATGTAACAGGGAGAAGGAAGCGTTTCCGACCCCATAAAGTATATATATTCTTGATCAGGATCACTAGCCGAGTCGATCTAGCCATGTCCGTCTGTCCGTCTGTCTGTCCGTCTGTCTGTCTGTCCGTCTGTCTGTCTGTATGAACGCTGAGATCTCGGAAACTATAAAAGCTAGAAGGTTGAGATTTCACACACATATTCTTGGGCTTCCTACGCAGCGCGAGTTTGTTTCATCGAGGTGCCACGCCCCCCTAACGCCCACAATCGCCATAAACGATTTTCAAATGTGTCTGGAGGCCACATCTTTTAAGATTTTAAAAATATATAAACGCCATTTTATAGTGTTTATTAATACCTATCGAAATGTAGAAGACATTTTTCAAATCGGACCATTCATTAAAAAGTTATACGCAATCAAAATTGTTTATATATCTATCTCCCTCGCACTCCCTTTAGCCCCAATAGATAGTCGGGACACCAACCCGAGTACAGCGTTCGCACTCCCTTTAGCTGAGTGACGGGTATTAGATAGTCGGGACACCAACCCGACTATAGCGTTCTCTCTTGTTTCCTTTTCTGATATACCATGTCGGAAGCGGGTCATTTCCAGCGGCATAAATCACAAAGAGCAGCGGACTTCGGAGGCGGAAGCCAACCTGTTGAACTCGCTGACAGTTTTCTATTTCACAACTGTGCCGAGGATTTTTTAATTATTTTTGTAAAGTTTTTCGCTTTGCCCAGGCAAATTTGTTGGCCTATCTTTCGTCGATCAAGAGGAAAAATAAACAAAAACTAAATTAGCCAAACATTTTCCAGCTTGTTGCCGTCATCTTTTTGGGCGGTGGGGTTGGTCCAACAATGACTTGATTTATGAACGACTCGTGCCGAAATCTCCCGGGGGAGGGTAATGACTTGAATCGGCAGTTAAGTGAACCGCGAAAAGGGCCATGAATAAAAATATTTGGACATCAATAGGCGCACACATGAGCGGACAGTAGAGCATGAGAACCAAAAGTTTTTCCAGGCCAAGTTCGCATTTTTCCTTCCCAACAAATATGCGCATTTTTGCTTGCCATTATGCCAATCTTTTTTCATTTTTTTTTGCAACAACATTCATAAATGCTAGCGAATAAATTTAAGCGCAAGCGTCAGTCCGCGAAGCTGTCAAAAAGGACTTCATCGTCCTTTGGCGCCAGTTGGCACAGCAGCGTTTTCAATTTATTTTCACAGCCTGAAACAATTACGGGTAGAAAAAAAATATAAAGAATAAACTGTGCGCAAATGAAATCAGAAATTAAATTTCAAGTGAGCAAAACATACGGCGCAGAAGGACAGGGACGGGGATACACACAGGACGACAGATGGAGGGAGACAGGACGAATGGACGCAATGTGGCGCTCACTTGTGGGCGGCAAAGGCCAAGGGGGTGGCCACCACCCGCTGGGCGCGCTGATGAGGGACGGCGGTGTGTGGGTGGGGCCGACCTGCTGACAGATTATGCGATTATGATTAGAGTTGAGCACTTCGGGTGAGCCACCAGCAAACAAACAGCCCAGCGACAGATGATGATAGACATCGGAAAATATGATTTTGTAGGGCCCAAAATGTAATTAAAAAGAAGGGAATGGGGTGGCCAGAGTTTAAAACTTTCTGTAAAAATGTATTATTAAACATTGGCAACTTATCAAAAGTTATAAATTATAAAAAATGAAATATGTTTTTTAGTTAATTGATACTGCTGTAAACAACTTAGAGGTGTGCACTATCATTTCATTGAAGAAAATTCTAAGTTAACAATCAAAATATTCCTTACTAAACTACTATTTCATCAATAAAACACACATCATAATGGAATCCAATACTTTACTATACTCAATCAAAAGATATTTATATTAAAAAGTGTTTTTTAAAACCAAAAAGTATATATTATTGATTGTCAGTGTCTTTATTGTAAGAGCTCAGCATAGCAATCCATACCTTAATTAAATAAAGAGGATGGCTAAATATAAATCATATTTACAACAGCCAGAAAGTTAAGTGAAATAATCATTTATTCATCAAGTAAACACAACTCATTCATAAACAAACATATCTGTAATCAGGCCAATAAAACAATAAATTCTATCAATTGCCACTCGATGAGTTTAACGATGTCGTGCTGCCGTTCTGCACCCTTTCCCATTATGCACACCTAACCGCTCATTGTCTGTGCCGAAAGGATCCCACACATCGAACCCCTCCCAGCCAATCTCCAGATATAGATACTCTATAGAGTCTAGTATCTACCACGCTGTCAGCGGAGCGTGCGCCCTAATGCGCTTCACATAACATTTTGATCATTTTATGATCTGTCGATTAGCCTCATTGTCCTCGCCGAAAAGAGACCATCCCTCGAGCTGGTAGCAAGGACTGGTAGACAGGATGTCTGGATGCGTTCGGGGGTTGTCCTTCCGAGTGAAGTGCGCTCGAAGGAGCGTGTGACTAACACGCTTTAATAGGATTAGCGCTGAAGAGCACTTAGGAGTCAAATTATCAACGGGCAGTCACAGATTCACTGGCAAAGCGAGCGAATGTTGTGACTGTTGCGTTTTGTATGTTTACTCTAGGCAGGAACAAAGGACATAAACATAAGGCCTTGACAATTGTTTGCCAACTTTCCCACTGCCAAATGAACTCAATTGCAGTTCCCAGAGGGACCTGGCACAAAAGGTTCGCAGTCCAGATTACGGGCATTAGTCAGGCTTACGGCATTAAGTCAAGTGAGCAATTGAGTTATCAAAGTTGGGAGATAGTTCAAGAGGGATTTAAGCACTTCGTGGGAAATAATGTCTCAATTATAGTAATATGAAGCATGTTATCTCGATAGATACTTAAATTTGCAAAAGTAATATATTTATTGGTAATGTATTATTAAATGTTGTATTATATCTGCTTTGAAAATACAAAAAGTGAAATTGTAATTAGACTTTTAGCTGAGTCACTCTTTTTAGCCAAATTATGGCGAACCAAGAAAAGTTCTGGTGTTTATCCTTAATTTCCACCGAAAATAGAATTCAAAGCAATAGAAAAATTTGTCGAAATATGGGATGTCATGATGCGTAACTAAATTTTGACAATTAATCAGTTAAACTAAGTCGATTGGCATTAAAAACAATTTAATTCTTTCGAATTCATGTGAAATTTTTTGTGTTTAAAAGTACAGTTTAATAATAATATTGAATCATCTTTCAAAGTTAAATTGTTATAATATTACGCACAGAAATAATTTTAACAATTTTAAGTAAATTACAATACATTAAAATTTATTAACTAACAAATGTTAAAAAAATTAGTATTTCTTTATTAACTTTAATAGAATTTCCATGTAATTGTAAGTCACATGTTGGACCAGCTTCCAAAACACTAAAGAGGACAACAAGTAATTGTTATACAATCAAAAATTGTTTTTAAAATAATAATACATTTATTTACTTTAAGAACATCCCCTTAGTGCAGAAAAACCCACTGCCAAGGAAATTCCACCCCCAGCGCACACATGCGCCACCTTTTATGTGAGCAATGACACTTTGTATGCCACCATCAGGTTGCTGTCCTGACTGAAAGCTGTCAAAAGCTCAAAGGACATTTTTGACATAATAACAGTATTGAACTTACACAGTGCAGAGCCGCCTCCGGCTCCTGATGCCGATCCCCCTGCTCCGGTGCCAGTAGTGCTGCTGCTCTTGCTGCCGCTGATCCTGCCCTGCTGATGGTCGATGGTCGAGGACGAGGACGACGGCACCGCCGCATGAGAGGATGTGGTGGCGCAGTCCAGCGAGGATTTATCTGCAAGACGAAGAAGCAAACAAAGGGATATTTTAATTGCCAGGCAGCGAAAATTTGCGCACTCAGCACGGCACGCTTCGCCTTTAGCCACGGAAAGGATCCGCAAAAGAAAAAAGTGAAAATAAACGGAGAGCCGGGACTCATAAATCTCGGCATAGATAATTGTCATCACAACTAGCGACTGGTTTATTTATGGCTCGAATTATGGTTTTTACTTCGCTACCCCACCCTGCCGAAACGTCACGCAACGTCGCTCGACAGCCAGCCAACCTTCCCACCCTCCACCCCACGCCGCCCAATGGAAATGCTGACAGATCCTGTGAACCGCAAAGGACATAATCGCGAGGGTTGTCACTTCACAGACCAGCGATGGAGATGTTTAATTGCCGTAAATCTTTGTTTGATGTAAACAACAATAAGCCAGCCGGCGAGGAAAAAATTGCAAGAGGAATTTGCTACGCTTTCAATTAAAATGTCAAGCCGGATATGATACGAGTCCATGATAATAATAGCCATGAAGATGAAGGGAATCGGTTCCCATCATGGAACTGTCAGAAAATGAAATGTATCATAATTTGTGCCTCTGACTTGGCAAAAATTGAATTCAGAGAATGATTAACTTGTACCTAAATAAAAAAATATATATATTTTAATATTTATTTTTAAGCAAAGCCATTAAGTTTATCTTTAACAAAAATAGCTTTAAAAGATAACTTTTTCATAACCTTTTAAGCTAAATTTAAATTTTCTGTATAAAATGGCTTAAAGGACAAATGTACATAACTTTATATTCTATGCGCCTTGACTTGGCTGCAAAGTGTAATTATTTTTTATGCGCCTCTGTGAGCCAAACGTCTTTTGAGCAAAAAATAATGAGTTACGCATGACAAAATCTTTTCATGGCGAAGCAAAAGCGGCAAAAACTCAGCTACAACTTGACAGCGACCACAGAAAGAGACAGCCCGAGCGAAGATAAAAGAGACGGGGGAGTTTTGAGGAGCAGGAGGCTGGCTCAAAAAGGATTCAATTCATATTTGCTTGAGCGCGTCGAGATGGGACGGAAAAAGATGAGCTGGGCGGCCATTTTGTGTCTACCAATTGCGTGGATAGACTTCAGAAGTTGTCTCTTGGGAAGCAAAATGTCCTTAAATTGGCGATTAAAGTAAAAGCAAGATAAGGCAAAATTTAAACGAAAATTGTATTATTCAATTTGAGCCAAGTTTTTCCATGAACTACTCGTCCTTTAGCCTAAGAACAGACAAGTCCAGCCATGTCAGCCTTTTCTAATTGAAAACGGAGCAGAAACAGGACATAAATTTGCCAAAAAAAAGGAACAGATAGCAAGAAGGAAAGAAGTTTTCTTATAGAAATAAATGGACATGGACAACTTGACGGACGGAGGCGGCATAACAAACTCTTGCCAGGCACGCGATGAAATTGTTCGGTTTTTGATGTTTCTATCAAAACCTGGCAAGGACCGCAAACAGTCAACAGCAACCGGCTCCGGGCCGCATTATAAGCCACATCCGCTGGCCCGGCTTAAATTGATAAATATGTAACCAAACCAAACCGAACCGAACCAAACCGAAAAAAAGTAAAAACGAGCCATGAAAATACCAGAGGAATAGAAACCGACCCCGGGAGACCTCAACGTTTATATGGATAATTCAATTTAAATTTTTTGCCCAATTTTTTCCCTTCTTATTGTTGTGTTGATACAACAAGCAGAATTATGTACATGGCTGGTCGCGGTTTTTAGCCGTTGTTTTGGCCATTAAATGTTACGGGCTTGGACATATTTGGTGGATGGTCAACTGGGAGGAGGGATCGGCGGGGGTGGCCGTTGGCCAACATATGCTGCTTGGATGTGTTTAAATAAATACGCGAAATTTGCCACTTTTGTGGCACAACATTTTCGGCTGCCTTTTTTCTCGCTTTCGGTCCGTTTTGCCTTGGCCGGAAGCGCAGGATTTGTTTTTCCGCCATTTCGTTGACATTTTTGTGCTAGACAATTGCGAGAAGGTCAGTGGGTTGCTGCACTTAAAAATATATTTTTTCGGTTTCATTATCTAAGTCTTTTATATAACGACCATGACCATTAAAGTAATCACATTTAAAATAAATGAAATCTTAAAAAATAACTAAATGCTTAAACAGATATATAATATTTCAATTGAATAGGTTTTGAAAAATATTTATTTGGTTTTATTCTGAAGAAAGCACTGTGTATACTCATCAAGTCAATTTAAGTGGTTACTAAAAGTTCTAAAAATTACTGTAATAGCTTGTAATCAAAAACATTTTAAAGATTACCCTACAGATATCTGGTTTCAGTAAGACAAATTGTTTTTCCAAATTTTTAAAACTTTTAAATACTTTTCAACTATTGTTTTTCCCAAAGTAAAGCTATAACTTCTACCCCAATATCTTTGCTTACCTGTCCTGACTTTGTGCTCCACATGCGAGGAGCTGGACGCTGTTAGCGATGGCAGTGCCGGAGCCGCACTCACCGCATCCAGAGTTCCGGACGTGACCTGTCCGGCACTGGACGTGATGACGCCGTGCTGGGTGACGGCGGGCGAGCAGCCGGGTGGCGGCTGCAGAGTGTCCAACCGGTGTCTCTGGACACTGTTCCCACTGCTGCCCAGCACTCCGGCCGTACTGCTGCTAACCGCATTGTAGTTGAGCACTCCGGCCACGCCCACTCCGACATTGGGATTGTGTGGGAGGCCGAGGCAATTGCCAGCCCCGTTCCCGGACTGAACGGGCAGGGTGTCGAGGGTGTCCGTCAAGCGCTGGCTGGAATAGATGTCACTGTGGTGGCAAAAGGACATTTGGTATTTTAGTAGGTGACTAGAGAAAAATGAATATGTGAAATCTTGTTAGGGTCAAATGTTTTTTCAATATGATTACACATATATTCAATTCTAGAAGGGCCGTTATCTCGTTGCCTTTTAAACTCAAAGTAGATTTTAAACTCAACATTTACATACGTTTTTTAAGGTTAAGTTCGAAAAAAAAGAGCCACCGTATTTTTCCAAACCTAAGTGATTAAAGTTTTTGAATTTATTTTAAACATCTAAGCTCTAATACCTAAAAGTATATTTAAAGTTACATATTAAGGCTACAAAAACAAGACCTTTTTGGTCTTCCACTTATTACTTGAAAATTAATAATTTTTGTAATAAATATGTTAATGTTAATAACTTTTAAAGGTGTGATTTCGGTAGCAACTTAATTATTATTTAATTATTCAAAATGTATTTTTATAGAAATACAAAAATATTTAAAAGTGTCTCACCTGAAGGCACTGCTGGCCCCGAAGAAACTGCTGCGATCCTGAAGCGCCGCCTTGGCCTTTTCGACGCTTTGCTTCAGCTGCTCGAAGGTGGACTGGTGGAAGCGGTACGAGGTCCAGTCCGGAGAGCACTGTCCGAGGGTCAGGCAATCCTCCGTCTTCACCTGGGCGAGAGTGGGCGGCGACACTCGCTTCAGGTCCAGCGCCGTCTGATACGAACAGGAGTTCTCGTACATGGCGCACGCCTGGGGAGCCTCGATGGCTGGCTGTTGGCTAAACAAGGGATTCCACTTGACTCTGAAGGAGGAAGAGATCCACAATGAATGATTGAGAAAATTATGAAAGAGAATGTGACAAAGGAAAACTACATGCAGATCGCACAAATTTAATCATAATAATTCTGCCTAATTTAAAATAAATGCTAAATCAATGCAACCGAAAGCGATTTTATATTTATTATAATAAATAATACTTCATAAAAATATTAAAGCACAAAACTCATCCAATCCTCTTAATATTTATTATATTTTGATAATACAAATTTTTAAATGAATTCTGTGAGTTGTTCTATAGTTCCGATATATTTAAATAAATAAATTTATATGTTTATGCTTAATTGATAGTTAATAACCCAATATCACAACAACTCTTTAAAAAATGCTTTGAATCGCTCTACTTTATCTTAGCCAGAACTTTAATTGCTCCAAAGTTCAAGTAAATTCCTTCACTCACCTCATGGCAAATTGCAGAGCAAGATATTAATAAATCATAACGCCTGGCCCACAATTAAAGACTGCAATTTTATAAAGCCTCTCGGGCCAAACAATCGCTCTAATTGCCATGGCTCCAACACGTTAAACGAGTTCCCCCCGAATCCCCCAGCATGTTGGCATAATTAATAGTGGCTGCTTTGGAGCTGGGCTGCTTTGCTGCTCCCTTAGATATAAACACGACGTGCATAATTATCTGGCTCGTTATTTATTGTGTGTACAGTCCCGCTCTTTGGTTTTTGGACTGGGCCAACGTTGCGTATGAGCGTTGGACTGTGCGTGGGTGGCGGCCATTTGAGCGTGGCTCTCTAATGTCCAGCTGGTCGGGGATAAGGGGACAAGGGATAAGGGAGGCGAACCATTGTTTACTGGCCCTTTTCGGCCAGTCTGCAGTTAGCACACACAGGGCATGCAAATTTTTGCACTCTGCCCTCGTCGGAAGTTGCTGGATTTTGATTTATGCCAACGAAATTTATGCCATACAAAGTGCGACTTGTCCTGTCTCTCTGTCCTTAAAGTAGCTCGAAAAATCGAAAAACCCAAAAATAGAAACCCGGAACCCCAGCAGCTTTAAGATTTTTTGAGGGGGCGAATAGATTTCGTTATCGAAACCGTCGCATCTACAGAACATCATCAACTTTTGCCTTGTCAGACATTATAAACGGCCTGCACACGCCTCATTTATTATTTATTATTTGTACTTGGGCCGAGGACCTGCGTTTGCATGTAAGCAAATTTCACCAGCAAACATTAGCAGGCAGACATTTTCTTTTTGTATTTCGTATTTTTGTATTTTCCAAGCTATCACAATCGCCAAGCGAACGCGCGCACACCGGAAATACGAGCGGGATGCCAGGATGTCGGTCTGCAGATGGGCTGAATGCTCGTCCCGCTCTCCAGCGCGTGTTCATTTTTTGAATACCACTTCGTATCGCTGTGATTGCCGAGTTTATGCTCTTCGACAGCTGTTAATGGTGTAATCCCCTTGTCGAAGGAGAGATCCCTTAATTAAGAGGCCACACGTTTGGCTGCTCTTTAATGGTTTGTAAGATTTTTATGCGATTTTTGGACATTTAAATTTTGTAATGCTTTCACTGCTCGCTGGCTGATGGAACTGCTGGGCTGTTTAATTGTCGAGCTAATGCCGATGATGCTGCTGATTTGCTCTTTTTGCTGTTTTATGAATACTTCCGTTTTAAGTCTGCTAATTCGATTAGCAGAAAACATATGCCACCGAATGTTCTGATGGTGGAATGTGCTTTTTGAGCGGTTGGATAACTATCATTAAGCGGAAATTGCAAAGAGAATTGAGAGAATAACGAATGTTAGTTATAAACCTGAATCCTCCAAACGTCTTGTTTGAAAATAAATTTATTCTATTAATTTCTTAAAAATAAAACAAATGGAAAGCGGAAATTGTTAGAGAATCTCATACATTCATTAGTTCAAATTTGTATTGCATTTTAATCTCAGTTGCTTACTTAAGAATTTAAAGTCATTTTTTAAAGTTAGGAAGAGCTTCAGAATAATATAAAAACATAAAACGCGATCTTCTGTGATTTGCTTTTTAATTTAATTTAATTTATTTGTTTTCAATATCCTCATGCGACAAGACAAGTCTTATAAATTAGTGAACCCACAACTCGTACAGTAAAATGATTTTTATAAATAGTATGTATAAGACTTATACTATAAGTATGCAAGATTTAGGGCACTCTTTTCAATCAATTTTCGGTTTTAAACGGTGTAATTCAATAGGATCACCCAGTGTCACTTCGCCTTAAAAATAAATCCCATTAGGCACATGTTGAAAACAAAATGAATAATTAAATTCTCAACGGAAAAGTTTACAATTCCTTATTGCCATAAAAAGTAGAAGGTATTGGCATTATACAATATTACTTTTTAAGTGAAAGACAACAAATTCAAGTATACGAATTCATTTTCATAGGATGAAAGACAATTCTTTACATACCGTGCAAATATCTTGAAACATATCAAATCTTGGCCTATTTCACCCTATTTTTTCCATTAGAGCTATTAGATATAGACGACCGATCGGCAAGCGCTTTAACCCTGATCATGGTACACAAAGCGAAAATTTCTTCAGTTACAGCTTGGCAAATTATTTTCGAATCGTTTCTATGGTAGATATAATAACTTTAAAACTTGATTTGTGTAAATATATTTTAGGACAACAAGCTTTTAAACTGAGCTCGCAACAAAATCGACTCCCATAGTGATCCTGTTTCTTTTCGTTTTCTTAACTTAATGTTTTTGTGTTTACTAACTAACATTTAAGCTATTGCAATCGGCTTTGCGTTTCTGGATTGTTTTAAATATTGTAAAACCGAAAAGAAGTAAATTAAAAGTTTAACAAATTATAAACCCTACAATTAGGAAACAAATATATGTATTTTTATGAGTCCTTTTTATAAGACCAATATAAATAATGTTATTTTTAATAAGCAATTAACAAAACGAACTAAATGGCTTTTCAGTTTCCAAGACTCCGTCGGGTATTTAAACAATATTCAACTCATATTGCAGCCGAAACTCACCTCAGGATTGTGCCTGTTTATGTAATTAAGTTTATCCAAAAATGGGACTCCACGTCGACTATCTTTCGGACTTCCGGCGGGACAAGTAAGCACTTCACAATCGCTTATGTTCGACGCAGTTAATCACTCACTCAAGTGCGTACAAATTGCCGACCGGAAATGAAATTATTGTCAAAATGGCGACGGATATGCGACAAGTGAACGCGACAGCGACGCGCCACGCAAATGACGGTTTTGTTTGCAGTCAAAGTTCCGAAGTCCTGGAGCGGATATGCAAGGAAATTTGTCAGTGCAAGGACGACGAAGCCAACTGGACACCGACGGCGGTGGGCTCCTTGGGCATTTCTCGATGCCTTTTCGCACAGGTGTACAAAAGGGGTGGCGGTGGGTTGTGGGTGGTGGTGTGGTGGTGTGCTGAGTGGTAAGAGGTTCGCAACGAAAGCGGAATGAAAATGAAATCAAAAAGCGAAATTTCTATAATTTCCGCACAAAAATGTCCTCGACACACGGGCAGGACACATGTGTGTCCTTGTCGTTTTTCGTCTTTTTCGTTGTTGCCACGCCCACAGCGAGCAACAAGCTGGGCGTATGTGTCCAAGTTTCCGTGTGTGTTTGTCACTGCTCCTGCTTGGCTTTGCTCCTCTTGTATTTGCCACTGTTTGTTTTTCTGACCAAGAAAGGTTCGGTTTTGGTCCTTTTCCCGGGAATATTGACGACGTGTGACCGACGAATCTAAACCGCAAAGTACCGCTATTATGTCGTCCGCGACGTGTTGCACTTGGTAGCGCGCACTCCAAGTTAATGTGGCGGCCAGATCATCCCGTCCAGTCGCCAGTCCACGCTCAAAGATGGCGACACACTCCTCCCACAAAGCGTTGGTCCTGGGGGGAGGGGGCTGTGGGCTTTCTGGTGCTGGGTATAATCAGCAAGGATGTGTCACCCCATCGTCCTGCGTTCCTGCGGTGGCTGATGCGCAGGCGCGCTCTCCGCACCACCCCCAACCACTGCCACCCACTTTGCCGCTTCCCTTTTATCTGCCGCTGTCATCGGCTGCTGCTCCTGCTCCTGCTGGTGGGCGGAGCTTAAAACTCTGTGCCATCGTGGATGCTCCTTTGCTTTGCCTTGCTCCATGTTCTTGGGGCATCATTAGTGCTGCCGAAGAGAGAAGACCCCATTTTGGGCGGAAGTGCGTATGAGCAATATTTTAACAATGGTGTTTAAAACAGTTAAAGAGCGTGTGCTGGTGTGCGAGGCCATTAGGACCTTAGTTTTGCGGGCTCTTTAAGGCCCGCAGATAAGCTCGCATAATAACATTTTAATTTCGAGCAAAAGTGGCCACAAAGGGGCCCTAAGATCCCCTGCCAAAAAGGATATAATTAACATGCCAGTTGAGCCAGAGCACACACATGTGTTAAATGACTTTTAGATAAGCGGCGAGCACGGTGACATGATTTAAGGTCCTGCGATGGATGGGGCAGGATAATTTGCGATAAGCGGGATTCGGGGTGATTAATACACCAGCTTAAGTTGAGAAATGCCTTCGAAATGTCTTCGAATCTGAGATTAGACTAATGAGCTAGCTGCCTTTAAAATATTGTGTAGGATGAAGGATACAACATATTCCTTAAAAAGTACTTAGATCTATATTTTTGCATTCATTTTTTCACATTTCTTGAAATACGGATGTAGATTACATTTAAAATTCGAACTGTTTTCAAAAAGGATATATTACTTTAAAAGTAACGGCTCATTAAAGCTGATTTGAAATCCTTTTAGAGCTTTTAGTGAGTAATCCAACCCTAACAGCTTTTGAAAAAAAAAATTAAATGTAAAATGTATTTTATAAAAATGTGTAAGTATCAAAACCATAAAGACGGTTTAAAACTTTGTCTCCCAAATAAACACCGAAACAATTACAAAAATCTTCAATATTTTAATTGAACAAAACACACAAATGTACACTTATCACAATAAGTTTTGCTGTCTACAACTCGTATGACATAAGTAGTCGCAATTATGAAAAAAGTCTGCTTAGTTGCACTTGATCAGTTTAGCCAGTGGTAAAATAAGTTACAAAAACGTGAAAGGGATTCAGCAAAAATAATGAATGTCTTGGAAATGCGGATGGAATTTGAAAAAGAAGCTGTAAAGTCTTTTAGAAAAAACTTGGCAAGTTCAAATGCGACTCTTGGAGCCCGACTTGACTTCGAATAGTTTGCGCACAAAGAAAACCTGGAAAAAAGGATATTATTACAAAAGGAAATGGAAATTTAAAGAAATAACTTGCCTGTATAGAGCATGTGATCAATATGACCACAATTTGGCTAATCGAGAAGGTTTGAATATACGCATTGTTGTCCAACAGCAACGCATAATCACGCGATTCGCGATGCCTGCTATGCGCCTGATAGCCCATCATGTCGTTTATATTCCGCTCCACGGTGCCAATGGTGGCCTAAAAAATAGATCATTGTGATTTTTTCTGACTTTTGGGTGTGTCTGAAAACCAGTTTAGCTTACTGTGAAGTTTTGCATATTCAGCTGCAGCTGTTCGATCTCCTTGGCGTATTTGTCCCAGGCATCGTACTTCACCACCGTGATGTAGATGTTGACCAGCTTGCCAGCGAATCGGGAGAACTGGTTGTCGATGCACACGGAGTAGTAGCCACCTGGCGAGACCTGGTCCGTGTAATCCGCGGTAGCCTGCCATTGGTAGGGCTTTACCACCTCACCGGAAGGATTGCGGACTGCGAAACCAGCCATGCCATCTCCTCCACGCACCACCTGAAGAGTAGATTAGTATTATTGTATTGGTTTTAAAAACATGTTAATAATAACTATTTTAATAGGTATTATAGGGATTAATATTTCAGTTTTAGAATTTATTTTGCGGATTTAAAATAATATTTTAGAATTCTCCTATAATTATACAAAACGATGCAATCTTGGTTTACATTAAATGTTGAAAACAATTATTGGTAGAACACTTTAAATTGGTTCCATTTTTAGATACGTTTTAAGCCACTATTCACTCGGAATGAATTAGATACAATTTCTGCTTCATTAACTGGATTAATGTTCAAATCATTTTAAAGTTGTTTTTGTCTTTTTTCTAAAAGGCCCAATTCTATTGGAATTAAAACATGATTCCGACCCCAAATGTAGGGCATAACCCCTTACTTACACTGAAAGACACGTAGAAGGTGGCTCCTGCCTTAACGTACTGATGGTAGCAGTCCTCCTTGCCAGCATCTATGTGCACCTGAAAGACAAGACAATTTCCCGATGAAATACGATCCTCCAGGGGAATCTCGAACCCGGAACCCACCTTGTAGTCCATGGCCACCGCTGGAAGATTCTCGTACCATGGTTGTTGGGCCTCCTGAGCGGTGGTTACGTCGATTAGCAGACAACAACAAATCACCGCTATGGGAAGTAATAGATTTATCTGATCTCTCTGCCACGTCAATTGCATGTTGGGGTTTCTGTTCGTCGGATTGCTGGAGCGTGGGCGGGGTGAACTCAGCGGGCGCCAATCTTCAGTTTCCACTGCGCTCTCTGTCAACAAAAGGGGAATCTGCAGCGTTTAGCTAGCTTTCTATTTGTCGAATTAACATAAAGTTAAATAAACCAATTCAATAAACAACCGACCTGTTGCTTAGAGGTGGACTGTTTTGGTATATGATATTTTGTCATCTTCTAGGGCAGGGTTGCCAGACAGTTGTAGGTGGCAGCACTTTTCAGAGGGGATGGAGTTTTCAAAATGTTTTTCAAAAAATTAAGTAGTAGATATAAATCAATGAAATTATCTATTTATATAAAAAAGCTAATCTTTGGAAGCTAATCCTTGGATACAAATGTATACCTTTTTAAATAATTAATCATTTTACTTTTATAACAATAAAAAATTTTAAAAAAATGTCTTTTGCTTACTGTATTTGAATAAATTAAAATTTATTACTTTTACCCCAAAAAGAAGTATCCCCTCCTCAATTTACTTGGCTACACCCCTGCTCATAAAACAGCCTTTTTAAAAGAGGTTTGGCAACTCTGAAATTTAAACTATAATTGAGGTGATTAAAAAAGCGGAGTAAACAAGAATTAGACTAATTTACCGCCGAGTTTGAGCAATCTCTTGGATAGCCAAGACTGGCACAATTCCCAAAGATCCCTCCAAACTGCCCATCCCCATTGTCTAAGACCCCTCCATTTCCATTGCCAGCCAGTGATAACATTATCTATGTGCACGATCTTGTGTTTTTGTTTGCGGCTTTTTTGCGATAATTAATACAAACACATATGCGCATCGAGTGCTGATTAACCTCTACGCTTTGGAGAGGGTCAGATAAAAAGGCAGTGCAATCGGCACTCGCACTCATTCCCCATCTGCAGCCAGCTCCAAAATGGTCAACGTCACGGAGGACGTCTTCGCTACGGAGGCAGTGAATCCGATCACCAAGTCGGTGGACACCATTAAGCGGTTCACCCTGAAGAATGGCAACGGAATGTCCGTCCAGGTGATCACCCGCGGAGCCACCATTACCAGCATAAAGTGTCCCGATGCCAACGGGCAAGTGGATGACGTGACCCTCGGATTTGATGACTTGGCCGGCTATCAGAGTGAGAGGAATCCCTATTTCGGAGCCACCATTGGACGGGTGTGCAACAGGATTGCAAATGGCAGCTTCACGCTGGATGGGAAGCTGGTGGAGGTGTCCAAGAACCGGGACAACAAGTTCCAGCTCCATGGCGGCTTCGTGGGCTTCGATAAGGTCCACTGGGAAGTGGTGTCAAAGCGTCGCGATGGTGTTACTCTCTCGCACACCAATCCCGATGGCCATGAGGGTTATCCCGGAACGGTCACAGCCGAGGCGAGCTTCACCCTAAGCGAGGATAACTGCCTGCATGTCCATCTGAGTGCAGTGACCGATAAAGCCACACCCGTTAACCTCACCAATCACTCGTACTTCAACCTGGCTGGCCACAAAGGCGGAGCCAATGGCCTCTACGAGCACACCATCGAGATCAATGCCTATGGGATCACGGAAACGGATCAATCCTCTATACCTACAGGAAAGATCACACCCGTAGATGGAACACCCTTCGATCTCCGTGTGTCCAGAAACCTGGGTGAAGGACTGAAGGATCTACAACCAGCCCGTGGATACGACGACAACTTCTGTGTAACCTTCAGCCCACCGCAACCATTGGCCATGGTGGCCAAAGCCATCCATCCGCCCAGCGGTCGTTGGCTGGAGGTGGTCAGCAATCAGCCGGGGGTGCAGTTTTACACCTCCAACTTCATGCCGGATGTGGAACGCGGTGAAGTGGCTATTCCTGGCAAGGATGGAGCTGCGTACGCCAAGCATGGAGCCTTCTGCCTGGAGACACAAAAGTTTCCCGACTCCGTGAACCACAGCAACTTTCCCTCGACCATTCTGCGGCCGGGAGAGAGGTATCACCATGAAGTCATCTACAAGTTTGGGGTTTTCTCTCGCTGAGTGTCGGAGCTTATCTCACCCATATATACGAATAAATACCATGTATCCGACAAACCGTAAATAATATAACCAATAAACCAAAAGCACGCAGATTATGCAAAAAGGTTCGAACACGATGCGACCATAAAAACAGGGCAATCAAAGTACACCACGAGTTCGGGCCATATAAAAGCTGTTGAAGGGTTGGGAGTCATAAATCAGTTGAAATGATCCTTCAGCTGGTGCTTATCGTTCAGCTCTCTCTGGGATTTGGCCAGGAGATCGGCTCCCTGCGAATTATGAATGGCACTGCGGCAAAACTTAAACAGCTGCCCTACCAAGTGGGTCTGTTGGGCTACTTCGAGGGCTCCATGGATGAGCCAAATATGTGTGGCGGCACTATCCTCAGCAACCGTTGGATTGTGACCGCAGCTCATTGCCTACAGGATCCGAAGTCGAATCTGTAAGTATTGCATTCTAAGGATCAAAAGAAATGAACTAATCTTGATTACTTACCTTTACACTTAGATCCAAAGTGCTAGTCTACGTAGGTAGCCTGAAATCCTTTAATGATAAAGAAATCGTGGTCAACAGGAGCCACACCATGGTGCATAAGAAATTCGATCGGAGGACTGTGACCAACGATATTGCCCTGATCAGGTTGCCCAAGAAGCTCACATTCAGTAGATATATACAAGCCGCAAAGTTGCCCAGCTCGAAGAAAACCTATACAGGTCGTAGGGCCATCATTTCAGGATGGGGTCTTACCACCAAGCAACAACCCAGCAAGGTGCTTCAGTACATCCGAGTGCCCATCATCTCGAACAAGGAGTGCGAGAGGCAGTGGAACAAGCAACTCAATGGCACAGGCAGGAAGGTCGTGCCCAGCTCCTTTATTTGCATTGATTCGAAGAAAGGACTGCCATGTCGAGGCGATTCCGGAGGACCGATGGTACTGGACGATGGCAGCAAAACTCTGGTGGGGATTGTGTCCCATGGATTCGATGGCGAGTGTAAGCTGAAGCTGCCGGATATTTCCACTCGGGTCTCGTCTTATCTAAGGTGGATTAACTATTACACCAGCGGTCTTAAGTAATACATCTCGAAACCATTAAAAGGCGAATATCTTTTCAAACGTGTGCTTTATTCTTATTACTTCATACAAACTCCCATACACTTTCTCGATCTCCGTTCCATTTTCATAATATTCTCTTGTGGCTTTGCTAAATTTGTTATCATTTCTGTATGTTGTTCTCGATTTGTATGTTATTTGTGACTTTGACGGTGTTGCATGTCGTTTAAACAATTTGTTTATGATAATGTTTAAATGTTCTTGTTTGTGGGCTTCGTTTACGTGTGAGTGTGTGTGGTTAATGTTGCTGATTATTTGCAATTCTTTCGTTCTTTCCTCTTAATGTATTTACCTTATTTGTTCTCGCTATTTCGTAAATGCAGTTCTCAAAATGTACAAAAATCTGAATGGAAATGATACAATGAGTGAGTGATACAATTTGGTTCCTTCAACGATTCTTTTAGTATTTGTCCTATATGTACAAAAAGTGTAAATGAAATTGTGAAAAAGCTATACAATTTGTTAGTTAACAAAGCGAATAAGTTGATAAGAACTCGGCTGAATAAATTAGTTTTTTTTCTTTTCTTTTCGTTTTGTTGTAGTTTTTGTTTTTAATACGGCTGCTTGAAGACTTCAGAAAAATTTGTTTGTAACTAGCGTAAAATTTGTTTATCTTTCGTTTAAATATATAAAAATGCACATATTATCCGTAGTAAATAATAAATTTAAAGTAATTGTTAAATTGTCTTTATCTTTTTGGTAAGATTTTGCTTTATTTTCGTTTGCGGCTTGTCGTGTAAAAATGATCAAGTAATTTACTATGCGTTCAACTAGTTTTATTTTCGTATTGAAATATATATGCTTTATATATATAATTTTGTAACTTTCAATATTGCGTTTATCATTTGCCTATAAATCCATAGAGTTAGTGTGACTTGTAACTATATGTATCATTAATATTTATTATTACGGTGACCTGTTCCAATTCACAGTTTGAACCGAAAACCGAAATGGAATTTTGCGGCATTTTGGAAAAATGATTCAAGAACAGATTTTTCGTTTCATTCGTTAGTTGAAGTGTAAATTTTGTATGCGTTTATTTCGTATAAAATGTTGGTTGGGCTTTTTGTATTTTACTTTTACTTTTACATACGCAAAATATATTTTGTATATTTTCCATGTTTCACTTAACTAGGGCATTATGTTTAAGTTATTATTTATCATTACTTTTGCTAAATTTTGCCTTCTTTTTGGTTGCTTTATTTTTTCTTTTTCCTTTGTTGAAACAGTAACTTTCAGTCATCTTGTAATCATAAAAGATACATATATGCAATATTACATACGTACAATAATATTCTGGTTTCGTAATTTAAATTTGTTATGAGCGCCGCGTACAATGCATAAAAAACGCATTCCCTTTCTTATATAGTGTGTCGTGTTCGTAATTCACTTTCGATTAGGTTTCTCTCAATATCGGTTGTATAAAAGCTAAAATGTTTCCGCTGCGTATGACAAAGTTACCTATTTTCCCGATCAGGCGATCCTAGACCCGATACAAAAAATCCACCCTCACAATTTTCATAAAAATTTCCGCTATCGCTCAAACTAAATTTGATTAGATCTTCGGTATCGTTTTTCTTAAATTGTTTTTTGTTTTCTTTTTTGTGTTTTCATCTTCTTTTGGCAGTTATCGTTTGTTAGGTTCTTTTGACATGTTTGTGGTTGTTGTTCTTGTTGCTGCAGCGATATCGGCTGAATATCATTGATCTCATGTATTTATATCTTCGTTATCATTAATTATGTATATGCTAAGCAACTAACATTGGACCATTTCCATTGCGCGACGCACTATATAAGAAAACTAGCTACTTGATTAATTTACCTTTATCCATATACGCATATATTATATATATTATACTCGTATTTATATATTTATATTCGTATTATAATGCAGTTACGTTGCGTTACGTTATTAAAATGAATTACGCCGGCAGCCGGGGCACTGCCAAGGAAAGGTAACGGAAACCCATGGAAACCCACGTCCCCGTTCTCAGGCTCAGGCTCAAACCCAATTCCAGCCCAGCGGAAAAGTATTGTACAGCGAAAGCATCCATCCGGAAAACTGCCTCTCGATCACCTGGTACAGCTGCTGTCGCAGGCAGATCCCCACGGCCACCAATAGGACTACGGCCGCAAAAAGTCATCAGTCGCATTCCGGTCCCTCCGAGAAGTGACCCCGAACATCCAGGGCCGAGGCCAGCTGAAAGATGATGTGCGACAGCGAGGGATGCTCCAGCAGCTCGTTCGCCGGCAGTTGGGGCTCGCAGCGCGGCCTCATGTGCCGCCCCGGAATCCGCGGTGCAGACGCAGTACGACATCACAGAAGACGAAGCGGAGGATCAGGGTGCGCAGGAAGTCGTCGCCAAAGAACTGCACATAGGAGGAGTCTGCAAAAGAAGGAATTCAATTGTATTTGAGTTATCATCGTTATTTTTATAAGCTATAAAATTAATTAATTAGATAATTTAAATGTATCTATCCAAATTACGTAACGTGATATATCTTAAATATAATAAAATATAAAGTCTCTATAATGTATGTATAATTTCTATGCTTAATATTAAAGATAATACATTTAATGCATAATATTTTATAATAAGGAGATCTATGGATCAAAATTATTGATGGCATAAGGGATATTTAATTCAAAAAGAAAAAATATAGCATATCCTTATTTAAATATAGCATGCTATTAACCAGTAAGGAACACTGACCTATAAATCCTATGCCCTGTTCGATCTCATCGATGCGACACCGAGTGACTAGGCGCGAGGCCTCCGTGATGAAGCGATCCACGTAGGTCTGGCAGCGTTCCCAGTGGTGGATGGGCACGTCTCCAACGTTGCAGATGTAGCAGAGGGCGGTGAGCGGGGAGTGCAGGAACAATGTAAACAGCGAGCCATGGTGCTGGACATCAGCTGAAAACGAACCATCATGATTAGAGCCGGACGCTCTATTAGCAGGACCAGGAAACTCACCCTGGAATGCGGGAGGCACATCCTGCGGCGACATGAGCACCACCAGCGGCTGGCCAAAGTAGCGCGGTATGTGCTGAAAGACAAACGAGTTGTCCGAGTCGATCACGACGAACATGGGTCGCCGTGTGAAAGGATACAGATCACCCGGATATAGGCAGTGGTTTTCCTTGTAAGATTTGCCCCGGCACGACAGACCGCCTCCGTCCACGCTGTCCCGCTTCACGCTGGTGGCCAGGCCGCCCAGTTCGTAGCCAACTGAAAAAATAAAATGTTAGGGATTGCATAAGGATATAATAATATAATACAATAATAATAATATAATAAAAGAACAACAAGAAACAGAACAAATTTAAAAAAAAAAATTTTTGAAAAAAATTTTATGTGCAATGTCTATTTAATGTTTTGTTGAATTTTTAAGTGTTTATAAAAGAAAAGAATTTTTAAAAAATATGAAAATTGAAAACTTTGAAAAACAAAAAAGTATTTTAAACAAAAGAGAACGCTTTAGTCGGGTGCGCCGACTATCAGATACCCGTTACTAAAGGGAGTGCGAGGGAGATGGAGATAAAAATTTTGATTCGACATTTCGATAGGTATTGATGAACACAATAAAACTAAATTTCTACTTTTCCGAAATCTTTAAAGGTGTGTCCGCCAGACACCTTTTAAAATCGTTTGTGGGCGATTGTGGGCGCTAGAGGGGGAGTGGCGAGTAACGGGTATAAAAATATAATTGAAAATTATATATTGTAAATCAAACTGTCTCTCAGGACATTGTACTCACAATCCTCGGGATGTTTGGTGGTGGAGAAGCAGCCGTCGGCGGACATGTAAAGGAGCAGGGCTCCCCCAGCGGCAGTTCCTTGGTGCCGCTGGCGAGGAATACCAGCAGCTGGCTAATCGAAGGTTTGTACAGTAAATACTTGTGGGGATTGTCTCGAAAGGCCCGGCCGTTCTCCATGTAGCCCTTGGAGCCCGGCACTCCGTACGGCGGTATCCGGCTGGCTGCCGGACTCGCATCGTGCCCGTGGAGTCCGTGGGCCATGCTCAGCGGATTCGTGGTCGACTCCGTGGGCTCGCGCTCCAGCGTCTGCAGCATCCGGAACATGTCCATCGTCAGCTCCGAGAACTTGGCCTGCTCGCAGGCGGAGCCCACGATCAGGATCTCCTGCAGGCTCAGCGTCATGTGCGGCGATCGCTCGCAGGGCGGCGTCGTCAGCGGCGACAACCTAGAACCGGAACCACTGGACACATCAGTCGGGGTAGTTGCACTCGTCCTCAAGTGAATGGCGGGGCCCGTGCTTTCACAGAAGAATTGAGAATGCGGCGCACTAATGAGGTGACAAGGGTACGGGTGGGAGGGGATCGTGTCTCGGGGGTTCATGGACCAAATGATAATGAAATGATAACATTTTGTGGAGTGTGTGTAGGGTTGGTCAATGAAACTGTTTTTTCTCACTACAAAAATTAATATTTGAAATTTTTCTTTTATTACAAAAAAAAATGGAATTTTTTAAACATCTAAAAATATTGTTTTTTTTTTAATTTTAAGTAAACTATATAATTCTTATAAAATTAACTATAAATATATAAATATCAAAGTATAAGTCAAGGAAATTCTTATATTTTCCACATTTTGAGATCTTTAAACAGACTAAACAGTTTCATCCCCCAACCCGGATTGTGATTGGTTTTGACGGGTGTTTTTGGGACAGAGATATCATGGTTAAAGTGCGTGACAAAATGACAACGGTGAGTGTTCTCTGGTGTTTCAAGTCTTCTGTGATAAGCACAACAAATGAACATAATCAACGGCAAACGGCAAAGCCAAAGCCAAACGGAACTCGAACTCAAGCAAAACTCGTATACCTACGCAAACAGAATAGGGCATATAGACAGATAGAGGCTATACACTTGGCCACCCACAAGCTGTCCAAACTCCTCCTCCGCCGACGAAAGCACGGGCAAATACGCGTGTACGGAGCGAGGCTGTGGCAAACGACTCACCTGTGCGACAGGATGATGGGATTGGAGTCGGCATGGAGGACGGCCACCGCCGCCTCCGCCTTGATGAAGCCCTTGATCTCCTCCAGCACCAGCGACCACTCCAGATGATCCTCCGGCTCGTAGCTGCGGGGAAATCTGGGGATTAATACGGAGTCAACTAAGTAATGGGCCACTAAGTAATTACGTGTTGGTGTACTCCTGTATTTGTTTTTCCAGCTCGGTGACCAGCTCGCGCACCAGCTTCATCTTCTTGAGCAGCAGGCACACCACGATGAAGCGGGCGTAGTATCGCAGCTTTTTCACCATCAGATCGGGCCGATCCTCCTTGGCCGCCCGCGAGTAGTAGGCCCTGCCCCTGATTGCCGCATAGAACTGATACGCCTCGTTCAGGTAGTTGGTTTCGCTGGTTCTTAAGCTGTAAGGGGAAGGTGTACCATTTAGTAATGCAATACAAGTTTTTCTCTACAAATTTAATAAATGAATGTTCTCTTTTTCTATAAATGATATCATAAGTGTTTTTTTTAATGGAAATGCCAATCTTTCTTAGACTATTCGATTATGATATTAAAATTATGATTACACATTTAATTTCTTTACTTAATTTTCATTATTCTTCTAGTTTAGTAAGATTTTATTTACTTTAAAATGCAATCTATCCTAGTGTCTTTTATTCCTGGCATATTTTATTCTGATCTTTTATGGGAAAATCTATACATGTTCTCTTGTATAATCTTAATGAAATTTTTAAAACATAATGTGTACATTCTGTTTAGAGACATCTCATTTATTTTTTCTATAATTTACTTTTATTACCCATACTTACTAATAGTGATAATAGAGCTGGCCAATTTTGCTCGCTATTTCGCCGATCTGCCAGCGTTTCAGGCCGTACTTTGAGTCCAGTACCATGCGATGTTGCTGCTGGAACTTCCACAGCTTCGTGTAGACATCGAAAGTGCGGCCGAAGTAGGCTTGCCACTGCCGATGGCCGTACTGAGGCAGATCCCTGGAAACACATATATTTAGCAAATTAGGAACTCATAGTATGGAGCTAAAACCCACCTGAGCCCGTTGAAGAGCTGCTTGGACTTCTCTAGCAGGTGGCAGAACTCCAAAACTAGCTTTCGATCCTGTTCTTCCGTGGATTCCATTTTCACCATGCCGTTCTTCTCAACCGCCACCGCAATGTGTTATGTCTGCGAATCGGCTCTGCTGCAATGGAAATTGTTCATTTGATTAGTCTCAAGTGCTGATGGTGAATCTATAGAACTCCCGCAGTTTCCAATGGGCAATGGGTCTGTGTTCCGTGAACTATTCCGCAAATAAACAAACTGAATCATGCAATTTTTTCGATATGTATCTACCCATTCATCTATCTATCCCTATAGGCATCCATCCATCTATCTATCTATCTATTGGTGCACGTATCTATACCAAATGGGGGGCGGGGCTGACTGCCCACTTGAGATTCATTCAGCCGCTCGTTGAGCCATTGTTGATGTGGATAATGTGCATAATGACGACGAGGATGTCAATGGGCCCGATGCTGATGCCGATGCTTTGCTTACAATAAAATGAAATGCCTATGCGGCTTTTTTGCTCTACGCGAATACGCGTATTAAATTTTTAATTTTTATGTTCCCCCAATCAAATGGAAATTCCGCTGCCGTTTGCTCTTCGGCTTTGTTTTCTAAGCCGGTATGGCGGGCGACTTAAAGTCATAACTGAGGGATTCTCGATCCCGATTCCGATTCCAATACGAATTCAATTAAAATTTCAATTTGGTAAAAACAATTATGTAGCCTTTTAAGTGCACACGAACAGATGGATGAGATGGCCCCGGAATGGGAGATGAAATGGGAATGGGAATGGGATTGGGGATGGGACAATCGTTATACCGGCTATGCATCAAAAGCTCAATTAATAACGCCCGACCAGGCGACCAGGCGAAATTGTTTGCACAGAAAAAAAAGACACAGGACACACACAAGCGGAGGAAAAACCCGGAAAATGTCGAGCAGGGCAGAGCGGAAAACAGAGTAAATGCACAAAAGGGTCGGCAGTGCAAATGGCGCCGCAGCGGCCACATTGATTTGGCTTTGGCCAAACTAGGTCGTCCCACAGAGCACAAAAACTTTCAATATGAGCTCATCATCCAGCAGCCCAGTACACTGGGAAAAATTTGAAAGCTTTTCTATTTAATAATTAAATTGAAGTTCATAGCAATTGTTGGAAACAACGATTTATAAAATTAATGGTTTTAGTATTTTAAAAATAAATGAATAAATTAATGAATTAATAAAAGTTATTTCCATTAAATATAAATTTTTATTTTAAATCAAGAGTTAATCATTAAAATCCTAAGAAAAGCTGACCTGGGAAGAATGCATAATTTTTAACATATTATTTCAATATTTTCTTTCAGTGCAGCTAGCATTGGTAACTGGAGATGCGAGCTAGTGGCTGGGAGATGGCGTAAATATAGTTTCCTCCTTTATTTTATTTTTTTTGGGGCAACTGGGAAACTGCGTCAAATATGCGTCACCTCTGCGAGAGTCCAACCAACAAGTCAATTTGGGGCACACACAGCGAGCAGGACACATTTATGGCGCCCTAATCAAATTAAGCTTCCATTTAGCGCGTTAAAATTACATAATATGAAAATTACGCATACGCAGCGTTAACAAACAAGCAGCGAGTGAAGTAGCAAAACAAAGCTGACTAACCAGCCCGTCCACTCACTCACTGAATGACAGACTGGCTGCTGCTCGTCCTCTTCTCCTCATCCTCCTTTTGCTCCTGCTGCTGACTTCATCATCACCATCATCCTCGGCAGAAGTTAACCAACATCATCAGCATGTCAACATGTGGAAGCCGGAAATGAAGAAACACAAATACTAAGCAGAGTCGTTGCCACTGCTCATTAACACCCTCCCCGTCGTCGGAGAACTCCTGTCCTGTCCTGATCTCTCCTCGTCCTTTTTCCGCCCCCCAACGTAGACACACATTCGCAGTTGGTGCAGGACTACGTCGAAATGTCGTCCTGTCACCATCAAATGCGTCAGGATTGATTTCCAAAAATACAAAAAAAATTAAATGAAAATAAAAACAAAAAATATATGCTTTAACGAAAAAAAACGAAAGTATTTAAAAATATTTTTTTAATATTTCTGAAACCTTCAAAAAACCTATTACAGATATTTTGCTTGAGTAAGAAATCATTTTCAAGAAATAAATTTTAAAATAAACGTATCACAAAATTTTTGTTCAATCCAGGACATTTTTGTCGCCTTGCCGGAGTCAGTCAGTAGTTAACGTGGCAAAGTTTTTCATCTTTTTTTTGCGCTGTTGCTTGTGTTTTTTTTGCAGTTGTCGTTGTTGCCTGTGTGACAATGTCTACAACAACAGCAGCAACAAGAGCGACGAGAGTGAGTACAACTGTTGGGGAAAATCCCAATCCCAGTCAAACAAAGCGTGCAAAAAAAGAAGCAGGAGCGGAGTATGCAACGCACTTTGGGGGGTTTGTTGGCTGGTAAAAGGGGTAAAGTGGGCGGAGTGGGTGGTGGAGCGCGCTTTTGACTGACTGCCAGTGCGTGCATGTGTGGGTGAGTGTGTTTTTCAATGCCCGCCAGCACTCGTGCAACAGCAACAACAGCGACTGCAACTGCAACACCAACAGCAGCAACACTGCACAGAAAAAATTGTATTTACATTTGTATTATCAATTTTATAAAAATCATTAGTGTCATAAAAATGTTTTGAAATGGATACATTAAAAACATGGTTGGCATACAACAGAAAATAAAATTAAAACATAAAAAATTGTTCTCATTTTAAAATTAATTTGATTTTATAATGGTTAATAATAAAGATAATAATAATATAATGTTTATATTCTATTTGGCATTACCAATAGATGGATAAAAAAATATTCTTTAGCTGAATTCCAACCGAATATTCCGTTGAGATTTTGATGGAAAAGAAAAAACGTATATATTATTTCAAACTCCTTAGGAATTGTTTATCCTAGGATTTTAGTCTTTTTAAAATCGTTTTAATTTCAAAACATTATTTTTCAAAACTGGTGGTAAAATTTTCAAAATGATCTAATTTTTTCCCTGTGTAGCAACTATTCGCTGCTGCTCCGCGCTCTTTACTATTTGACAAAGCTGCACATTTTTTCCGTTTCGCTCCTTTTCTTTCTGGAAGTGGGAGTGTGTGGGCAAATTGGGAGGCGCTTGTGGGTGGGGTGTGTAATCCTTCAAAGGCATTGTAGGCTACACATTTAATGGCATTTTGACGCTGCCGACGCTGATAATGATGTTGTCGTACATGCAACGTCCGCATCCGCAGCAAACTTCAAGTTGTCTGTTCCTCCCCCTCCCCTTTCCGCCAAAGAAAGGTCCTCACCTCCGCCCAGCCAGTCATTAGGACTTATGAATTTCGGTTTAACAATTGAGCAGCTAAAAGTGAGAGAGAGAGGGACGGAAGGCGGGCGCCTGCAAAACTTTGGCATAGTTCAGCCTTCATAATTAATGGCAGGCCGGCTGAAAAAAATAAATTCCAAAAATCTGGCACACTCGTACATATAAAAACCAACTACTTGAGTGGGCCAACTTTGCCCTAATGATACAGACGCTCCGACAGACAGACAGTCGGTCCGAAAGTTACAATTCTCATATCTCGCTGCAGACATCACAAGCTGCACAAAAAGTTTGTCAGGACCAAAAACCGGATGCGAGTGACCAGCGGAGAACTTTTCCCTTGGCCCCCAGGACACTTTTTGTGAACTGTTCGTTCGACTGTCGCCCGGGGGCAATTTACATTTCACATTTAATTGGCAATTTCTATTTATCGAAATTGATCTCGCCTCGAAGTGGGCAAAGGATGTTTGTATTTTAGCTACCAACCATGTACTGGAGTCACAAAATTAAACTTTGCGAGGGTCCTAGTGGATATTTTTGATAATCTATTTCAAAAGAACTTATTTTTTCCTCAAAGATATTTAATAAATTCAAGGATATGGTGCTCTTAAAAATATTAAAACTAAAAGGTTTAAAAAAATATTTAAAAAAAAAACAAAAAAAATTTTTATAACAAATCCCATAAATTTTAAAGTCTAAGAAATTCGCAATTTTTTTTTTCGGATTTGCTTTGTAATAAGGAAAGTTCTTTGCCGATTTCCTAAAAAATAAATAAAGTCCTAGGAATCCATCGAAAGCCTAGCTTTGATTTGTTGTAATTTCATCCATTTCTCAGGGGAAACCCCGAGCGCACTCACCTTATCATTGTTGTATCTGCTGCTGCTGCCACCAACAACAACAGAAACAGGAGCGGATGCGGAAGTCGCAGTCACAGCCTCTGCTAGCAGTCGCGGGGCCCTGCACTTGACATATGTTTTGCCGGATCTGCCCAAGATCGTATGCTATAGCTTAGCACTCGAACACTTTGCCACTTTTCACTCACTGGACAGGCTGTGCACTTTTTATTTTGTTGCCGGTTTGCAAGTTGCCCTCGCTGGGGATTTTACTGAGGATTTAGGGGCGATTCGAAAACCGTTCTCAATCTTTAACCGATTTTTGGATTATATTCACGGATCTGGAGCATTACGTGCTGGGGAAATAAAGCAGGGAGAGCGATTGTGAGTGGAGAACGCTGCGACCGACACGTTTGGCTGCACAGTATTGAATTTTTTCGCATTTACATTTTTAACGAGGAGGGTTGGGGGTTGGTATTGATTTTTTTGCCACTTTGACAGCTGCCTGGTACCGCCGATGTCCAACAGAGGGCGTCGCTGACAGTTGGCAAATTCGCGGGGGTTGAACAGCTGACCGACGAAAGCCTCTCCAGGGGTTGAAAAATGCCAGAATTTAACGGTAGGCGGCAGCACTTTCCAAATAAACAGCTGATTAATTTGGTCTAGGGTGCTCCAAATCCATCCGCCCCTTAAAATTTTTCGAAAATTACAATTTCGAAAGTTTTCCACAGTAACACTAAATTACGTCTAATTGAATAATAAATTAAATACCTGTAAATACCTTAAAAGTCGTCATCTTTTGGTTTCTAACTTTTTCTAGGGGTCACACTACATGAACACATTTTTTGAGTTTTATTGCAATACATAAAGTACAATAACACTTACATTTCGCATTACATAAAAGCGCTTTAAATTATATTTGGTTGGTTGCTTGATAAAATTGCGACTAAAATTGTTGCGGTTTTTAGTGTCTGCTCTTTCACTATCACAATGAAATAAATTACATTGTTCGGATACAGTATACAATAAATATATATATGCTTATGGATGTGTATATGCTACATGTAAAACAGTATCTAGTTGCATGATAGGTTAACCATATTATATGGCATGTACAGATATATGTTTGTATAATCCTATATCATTACAAGACGCCAGATTTTTCTCTCATTTGGAATATGCGCGTGGCTTTTCAGTCTTTCAATAAATCCAAAAATCTTAACATCAATGCGTCCTAGTTATATCGCATATATATATAGTGAGTTTCATACACATCAGATAGCTATAAATATAATTTGTATAGATCTTAAGGTGTACCAATTTCTGAATCATCTACTCTTAGAAGTTACTTCTTTTGGGCTTATCTCTGTGTATTGTCTTGTAGTTTTGGATGCTAAATATTTATCTTATACCCATGAAACTCACTGTACATATACTTGAATAGTTAAGCTATAAGTTTATGTTATGTCTGTTTGAGTTAAATGTTTAAAATTTGGCTTTTTTACCATTTCAAATGATTTCGATGTTCGGTTCTGAAGACGCGATTGGAGCTGAATGTGAGTGCACTCATGAGTAGTTGAATCAAGTTAATCATAGGTTGCGCGTTTGAGTAAATATAAAAAAGGACAGTTCGAAATGAGCACTTAGTTCTTATCCTTTCCCTTTAATTCCACCTATTCCTTTGACTAAATATGGATACCAAATAATTACCTAAATTTTTTATTCACTCCTATAGTCAAACTCTAAAATATTTAATTAACTAAGTATTTCACTCATTCGCCTATCCGTATTTCGTGAAAAAATTACACAATTTATAATTTCATAACTTGATAGTCAAATCAACAGACTATTAAAAAGTTCCAATAATTAATTATTCTGTGAACATAAGCACTATTTTAAAACAATTTCGTTCCATATTCATTTAACGGAATTCTCATATTAATCCTTATTCTTCGACTTTAAAACTGATTTAATTTAAAACCTATTTTACTCTTCAACTCATAGTGCACTTTTGTTATTCTTTAGACGGTTCCTGGTAGGATCTCTTTGCGGCCTAGACAAGTGTTACAACCTACAACCTGGTGGCCTCAGACGTCGTCTGGACATCCCCTGCCCCGTGCACCTGCTGACTGGTGGTGGATGTGCCCACATCGGTGGTGGGACGCGGCAGGTGCGAGTAGTATCCCATCTGGCAGGAGTTCTGGTGGGTCAGCTTCTGATTCTGGCTAAGCTGGTACTGGGCTGCCTTGATAGCAGCCTGTTGCTGAGGCGTCAAACAATCGCAGGCGGCCAACAGCTCCTCCGTGGACTTGGCCGTAATTGTAGTGGTGGTGGTGGTGGTCAGCTCGCCCACAAATTCGGTGGGCGGTGGGGCATAGTTCTCCACATCCCCGTAGGTGGAGTACCTGCCATACGGATTCCGTCGCGGCATCGAGTGCCGCTGCTGGGCAATCTGCATTTTTATGGCCGGTTTCACGGCCACCGTATCGAGGTAACCGTAACCAACATTATAGCCCGCCTTGTTGGCCAGATTGTCCCAGGATTTGGGTTTTTGAACATAAGCAATGGTATTGGGATATATCTGCTGGGGCTGCATTTGGTTGGCGGTCACATGATACCGCTGCTGGTGGTAATCCCCTTGATGATGATGGTGGTGGTGGTGCCCCTGGTGTGGTTGATGCGGCTGCTGTTGAGCTTGTTGTTGCGGCTGTTGTGGCTGCTGCTCGTAGGATTGCCTGGATTTTGTGGAGTGCTGTCGGGACTGACCCGTCTCGCTTTTGGGATCCCAAAACAAAGTATCCGTGCTGATGGAAGTGGTGTACGAAGCCGTATCCCCTGGAGCAAACTCACTCGAGGTGCAGGAATGCAAGCTGCAGTGGCTGGCCAAACCGGAGGCCAAGTCAAAGTAGCGAGACCGGGTGCTGCCAGATTGGGATTGCACCTGGCAGGGATTCTGCACCTGGTGGGAATAGTGATGATGATGGGGAACCGCCTGCATTTGTTGTTGTTGTTGTTGTTGTTGCTGCTGCTGCTGCTGCTGCTCGTGGCTGTGATGGTGATGATGATGATGGTGGTGATGCCCTGACCCTGCATTACCTGCACCTCCATTGGCATTGGGTGAGGCATGCGATGTGGACTTGGGCCTGACTCTCTGCTCCTTGCTCTCCACCCGCTCCCTTTCCCGGTGCTTATGCTTATGTGTATGCTCCTTGTGCTGGCGATGGCGTCTTCGCGTTGGCACACAATGTGTATCGCAGCAGGGACTGGCCAGATCATAGGCATCCAAGCTAACATTATCCGGCGCGGGAACCGCCGACTTTTCTGCCGACTTCCAGCGAAAATGACCCAAGCAGGGATTGCACGAGTGGCCCACATGACAATGCTTCCCGGTGGACTTTTCTTTCTCGGTTTTTGGTGGCTTAGCTGGTGGCTTGTGCTTTTCACAGGTGCGAGGTGGTGGTGCCGGTGGCTTCACCGATCCACCAGTGATGCTGTGGTATTGAGTAGGAGCCGTGGCTGTTGGTTGAGTCATCGAATTCGTATCCACGGATTCGGTTCGCTGGAGGATATAACGCTGTGCCGGCGCCTGGTGATCGCTGCTACTCCTCTGCAGGCCAAGTCCATCTATATAGTCCTCTGAGCTGCCGTGGGTGGGTCGCAGGACGTACCGGTAAGTGGGGTCCAGGTAGTGGTAGGTGAGCATAAACTGAGCCGGAGGTGGGATGATTCCTGGCCCACCCACTCCCTGCTGGCGGGCCGCCATGTTCGGCACATCCTCGGTGGACAGGGCTGGGCGATAGAAGGCCGTTTCCCCACTCGCTTCCGTGGGTGAAACTCCCTCTCCATCACTGGGCGAAGTGTTCGCATTGGCCTTCTTCCGGGCTGGCAAACTGTGCGTCTTCCACTTGCCCTCCAATAATTCCCGCTCCCTCAAGTGAACCCTCTCCAGCTCGTTCATCTTTTGCTGCAACATGCTCTGCAGTTGGATGTAGCGCATGTGGAGATCCACCTGGGGGAAAGAATATATTGTCAAATTATCACGATTTTTTAAATCTTTAAAGGTATATATGTTTTTTGTCCAAACGATACTCTACCTTCCGCACACAGTCCTCAAAAAGTACTACCATCCGCATTCTGGTGTCACACTGCTTGATAAACTCAACGATAGTCTTGTGGTCCGCCTTCTCCATGTCTTTGCCGTTAATGGAGAGGATTACGTCGCCCTCACGCATTCCAGCACGATAGGCGGGACCCCCGTACTCCACATAGTCCACATACGTGATCATTTCCAGCTCCTCATCCCGCTTGTAGTGGATTCCGTAGCTCTGGAGGGTGAACCCATACGAATTGTTCTTCTTCTCCACGATTATGGTGCGACGTCTTCGGTCCTCATCCGGATTAGAGGCCAGAAACCGCTCCGACTTGTGGCGTCCCAGGATATGGGTAGATCGAGACAGCTGAAATATTAATAAAATAGTATTATTAATCTATGATTTTGTTAATAGCTTCTTCTACAAGAATTTTAGAAATATGCAACAAAAACATTATATATGTGTGTAACCAGACCAGTCTAACCATTATCTCGCTATGCCCTCCTTCTGTGAAAGGAATGTGTTGATTTGAGGTGAAAGTGAAAAGCTTGAATGCTAAACTATCGCTAGCACTTCCGGGTATTTGCACGTCTAAGCTATGTGGCACACCGAATAGCCGCCAGGTTTGGTGGTGCCAGCCATCAAAATGATGTTTGCCAAGCCCATTCCTTCGTCCTTACTGTTCTTCCTGCTTTTATTGAAAGCATTTCTATGAATACAGGATGAAGCCCCCAGCAGGCAACACTTTCACTGCCCCTCCCCCTAAAAAGAAAGCCACCGGGAAGGGGGAAAAACAAACCAACCCAGAATACAGGTGCGGAAAAAATAATAGCATGCAGACCGTACCCATAAATTAGCAAGTTAGTAATAGAGTAAAGTAAACATTTTTATATGTTCACACATAAAAAATAGGAATCCACCAGTATTGAGTCTGGTTTTTGTTTTCAAATTAAAAATTTACGAATGTTTCAATAACTAAAATAAACAGAAATAAATCAAATAAATAATTCCAGTTGCTCTAAGTTAATTTAATATCTTCAAATATGAAACACAGAGGCCCAGATAAAAAATGATAGCTACATAGATATACCGCACAGCTCTTTCATTAATGTTCAATTGCGCAGGGTGTAATAACTGTCTTGAAAGGCTTTGGAATAGACCACCCACCGGTTATAATGCCAGCGGCCAGGAAGACCAAATTGTGTGGCATTAAATATATATACAAACACAGTGTTCATTTAAAATGAAATTGCAAGGCTTTTCATTAGCAAAGGAAATCATGGAGAAAATACTTTTTAAGGAAAGGAAAAAATAAATGCAAGTCCTATAGAAATTATCTTGCTTTTATGCTGTTGAAATACGATACTATTTCTATTTAAGGCAATATTAGGGAAAAATAACTATCATTTTACCTGATTAAGGTTAATTGCAGACTCAATTAAATTGATTTCATGATTAAAGTACTATTACTGAATAGTAATTACCTTTATTTGCAAAAAATAACTAGTTATCGTGACTTTCCTAGCACGTATGCCATGAGCGCCATATTTCCTATAGAATTATGAAGACTATGGCATGCGTATAAACCTCCCCCTATTTTTAGCAACCCATAAATTAATCCAACTGGTTAATTTTTCTAATTGCCTGGGCCAAAGTCAGGGCCCTTCCAGGGACTCATCTCATCTCACTGGGTGTACGATACATTTCAATATATGACTATTTCCGGGGCATTGAATTATTAACACTTGATCGACGACGGCGGTTGTTGGCGGCTGTTGAGGTTGCCTGGCGAAGCGTAAACTATGCATAACGACCCGGCCGGGAGGTTAAACAGCTGAGGGGGCATCCAATGCACCGCGGTGGGAGATGGGGGCTGGGTGGCATAAACCACCCCCAAGAGGACCCACTCGACAAGAATGCCAGCAACCACCAGCCATCATCAACCATCACCCACCACCCACAAGACAAATTCAATTGAGCCAGCACTGCAGGACCTTGTCGCATTATTATGACTCAGTGTGGGGGACAATTGAATTCATTTGGAGACGATTCCGATTCCAACTAGCAGTTGGCCACTTGGACATACCTGCGCATACTCGATTTCCTCGTCGCTGGCATCGAGACTCTTGTGGAACTTGAGCCGTCCCAAGCTGCCGGTGCCATTGACATAGTGCGATGATTGCTGATGGGTCGTCTGATAGAGGTGTTGCTGCTGAGACTGTGAATATTGCTGCTGCTGCTGCTGGCAGGCGGCGGCGATGAGGGAGCCAACGGAGGTGGCATTGGAAGCCGGAATGGAGACCGCTGCCGCCGTGGTCGCCGCACTGCTGGCCGCCGTCGCAATGCTCTGGCAGCTGGTGCTCATGGGCTTGCTGGCCATCCTCCGCTTATTGATTTCTACACGCAGTCATAATTACAGGCGGATCATTCGAGCCGCTCAAATGAGACACCGACAGATACAGATACCGAGATACTGAAATCTTTCGTTGGACGAACGAAACGAGGGAATACCTCCACCACCTTTGGGGCTCACACAGCGAATGCTGGTGCTGCTACTGCTGCTGTTGGGCGACCACAATTAGTCATGGCCATTCATAAAGTTCACTCCGAGTTGCGTTTATCAGTTCTATATTGGTTCAGGGGAAAAGTTTTCCATATTTGAGTTCGGCTCTGTTGTCGCGTGAGTCTGTTTCCGCTTGGTTTGTTCCACTTCCGTCGAAGCCTGGTGCCGTACTGAGCGCTGGAGGTGCCGAACGGAAGCGGGAGAACGGAGAGCACACTGCACCCACACGCACGGCCAGGAGGGAAAAGCAAAGCGGTTAATATTTATGGCACATGTTGACTGCTGTATCGCTGAGACCCACGATTTTGGGGGTGGAGCGCATGCGCCTACTTTGCATGACCGCCAGAGCATAAATACTGTTAGGTATTAACGGAGAGGCTTTAAATATTAAACATAACATTTGAATTTTGAAAAGCGATGAAGTTTTATTTAACCCTTTTTTTTTACTCGTAAAAATCACTTAATAAATAACCATTTATTAGCTGCGAAAAATCCTAATAGTAGTAGTTGAAGTTCATCCTATTTTATTTAAACTATCTTACAACTTTGTAATGATTTTATAAGAACTGTTGCAGACTTTATAGTTTAATTTAAATATTAAATGTTTTTTGAATTATAAGTTTTATTATTCTCTTTAGACGCCTTTCATCTAAAGCAAATACAAAATTTTAAACGAACTTGAAAAACTTTTTTGCAATTTCAATTTTTTTTTTCATTTTAAAAGTGTATCTCAACCCTTAAAAAAAATTTTTGAAAATTGTAATTCTTTTTCAATCCAACCGCTTCTAAACATTTCTGTTAACCGATAGTCAACCGTTAGACTACCGTTAATCCTTAACATACCTCTGTAAATTACCATTCGCATGATTCCGCATTAAAACTCTAGTTCTGTTATTTTACAAATGTATTTTCGCTTACAAATGGAACCTTGTTACTCCGCCAGCTCGCCACCAGGCACCAACTGCAATGAATTAAATGCATATTATTAATAAATAATTATAAGTTAGCGGAGCACACACCATTGTGATATTGTTGCCGTTGAGCAGAATTTGATCCAGTTTGGTGATGCGGCGTCCGTCGGGCGTGTTCTCATACTCCGTAACATCGTCCAGGAGCATGTTCACAAAGTCATCGAATCCCAGGAGAGTGCCCACCATCTCCTTGTCGTTCTTCATGATGATGTGGATGCGCGAGCCGATGCATTTGTCCACCAATTCTGCAGGGTATCACAGGCCAACCGGCAAAAGTTAGCAACTGCGTGTTTACGGATCTCTACAAGTTTGGCTTACCCAGTGGCATCAGGGTGGAGATGTTGGAAGGCGGCGGAACGGCAGTCATTTTTATGTGAGATTTGTTTTATTATTAACCAAAATAATTGCAGTTCCGCTAAAAACTTTAGCAGCGAGGTAAACAATGCGGAATTCAGTGCTAAAACTGGTCACATCAAAACTATCGGCGGTAGGCAGTGCTGGCAAATTTTGTTACATTATTTAGCTTGAAAATAGCTGAGTTATTTTAAAATGTACTAATTTCTTTTATATTCGAATATTTATGTCAATTGAAACCATCTTTGGAAAATTAAATTTAGATGATATAATAAAATTCAACTCATATTGGCCAAAAGTGTTACTTGAGATTAAAATGCTGAGTTGGTCCCCAAACATAATTTACTGAAATTACACCAATGGATCTAAAAAAAACTAGGTACATTAATTAATTCAAGCTTTCAGTTCTGGCCGCAAACAGTCAGGATGCCATCACTAATACCCCGATAGCAACGGATTTTAGGCGTTTCGCGCAACGGTCTCACTAATTTGACCGTCTTTCATAATTTCAAGATCAGGAGTTATACATATACATATATCTTAAAATCTTAAGCCCGCACCAGTCGTCGCCGTATGCTGGCCACCTGGGACGAGGGGCAGGGTTGTGCCGCTGCCCACCGCTTACATAATGTCCATGTCGCTGGGCCCCAAGATCCGAAAATTGGTCACCAGCGGGCGGCACTTCCTGTTTTTGCGTCGATCGCTGAACCAAGGTCAGTGCTTTTGCATATGCCCATGACTTTTGGATACTAATCATGTGATGCCTATCCTTTGCAGATCTTACGACGGCCCTGAGACCCTTCTACTTCGCAGTGCATCCGGACTTCTTTGCCCAGCATCCTGAGCAGCGGAACACCAACGAGAACTCCTTGAAACTCCTTAGTGAGCATCTGGAGGCTCTGTACGAACGCAGGCAGCGCGGGAGTGGCGACGCCCAGGTGCTAAAGTTCTATGTGCGCACCAGTTCGGATGCCGACAAGCGGGACTCCTTCAAGCTCATCCAGATTCGAACGGACTGGCAGAGTACCCGGGATCCCAAGACCTTCATTCAGGGCCTCCTGGAATCCTGCAACCTGTCCACTGAGTATGTGAAGAACATCAGGGCACAGCCAGACTCGCCAAAGCCCTTCTCTGGCTTGGATTTCAAACCAGGCCAAGACTATCACTATGATGCGCAGTTTACCGAGTTCGAATCTCAGTTAAGAAATGTAAGCATTACCACTTTATCCATCTGAAAACCATCTTAATACTTGTTGCCTTAACCCAGGAACGTGCCTTCAAGCGACCAGTACTGACCACCTGGCTGGAGGAGAATGCCGGAACAGCCAAGCAGCGCTCCAAGGAAACTGCGGACCTGCAGGCCGAGATTGACAAGCTCCAAAAAGTTCTGGTCCAGAAGTTGGAGCTACAGGATGCCCGCTACGAGTGCGGATGGAACATAGAGCACTATCGCGGCTGTTTAAAGACCCTAGAGCGACTGTCAAACACCCATTTAGTGGAAATGGCCCCCCTCAAACGTCGGATTGTGGTCTTTGCTCCCTTCACGGGCATCAGTCTAGAGGGTCACGTGATGCTATTCACTGGCGATGTGCTCAGCACCTGGATTGACTTCATCAAGAACATTCCTCATCACGATGCTTATTTAAAGGTGGTGCCCGTTTACGAACGGACACTCTCTCAGGTTCTGCTGCAGATCCAGATCGGACGCCGCAAGTTTATGCCCAAGCAACAGGCCAGGGGCTATGCAAGCTACCTCATGAAGGTGACCACATCGCTCAACGATTATATAGGTAAACAAAAATATCCGGCGGAATGGCCGAAAACGCTCAAGGAGTTCACCATTGTGGTGGAATCAGAGGCGGGTCCCCTGATGGTAAGCCCCACGGGACAGTTCATCACTCCAGCGACCTGTCCGGGCTCCATCCTCGTAGACTTCATCACCGTGAACATGGAACTGGCCAGGGAGCGGATGAAGAAGTACGCTCAGGACAAACACGTCGAGCAGGAACTAATCGACTCGTGCATTAAGCAGCTGCAGCTGCAATCATTGACCAAAGACGACGCCGTCACCCCGGACAAGATGATAACAGCCCTTAGAGACTTATCCCAGCTGCAGGTGAAGGAATTGCAGCAGTGCAAGCTGCACATAACCCATTACTATTCGGTACTGACCGACGGCGTTGTGTGCATACCCTGGGACTTTCAGCAGAGGTAGTTGGTTTTCTCATATATGTGCCTTATTAGACAAAATAAACATAGTAATTATTTATAGTTATTAAGGCTGCATCATCGCTTCACACTTTCAGCTAGGCGGCATCGCTGCAGTCTTCCAGGCTCCAGGTGCACTCCGCCAGATGAGCTGAAAACTCCGATGCGCGTCGGGTGTATACGTGATGCTCCTCGCCATCCCAGTGCGAAGGATCACCACCGCACAGGACGGATTTCTCGGTGGCTGCATCGTACAACGAGATTCCTCCATTTCTATACACCACTCGCCACCAGTTAATGTTAGTGCGGCTATAAACGTTTTTGGTGATCGAGTTAGTGGCATTGCTGGCTGTCGCTGTGGATGGTTCCATGAGGATATAGCGATTCCGCCAGAACGCACTATAGAAGGCAAACTGCGGACGGCTGTCATTGCTGTGACCGCGTTGGATGAAATAGGCTGCCTTTTTGGGATCTCGAACGTTACTGCAGATTAGATACGTCTGCGGACACTCGTATATGTACGAATTTCCATCGGTTACATTGCGGATGCAAACCTTTCGAGCGGTGTACAGGAGTTGCTCATCCTTGGGAAGGTGTGCATATATTTCTGCCTGTAGAGAGGTCACCACTTGTTGCTCGAATCCAGGCTGTTCCAGTAAATTTCTAAGGTTGCTCTGCAAGGCCTGTTGCACCTCCGGATCCCCACGTTTGAGCTCCTCCCTGGCAAGTAATTGAAGGTTAGCCTGAGCCAACTGCGTTAAACTGGCTGTAAAATTGCCCAGCCTCTGCACTACACTCAAAGGTGTTTCGAGTGCCAAAACAGCATCGTAAAGAACTTCCAGGATGTCTCTCAGATAATCCAAAGTGCTGAATGTTAGACGATGGACCAGAGCGCTAACCAATGGAAAAGTAGCCTCTCGACTGGCTGTGTGAAATGGAGCCTCCAACAACTGGGCACTGCGATTAATAAAAGCCCGGTAGATCAGTTCCGTCAGTTGAAGAGGCACATCAGTATGCAGCGAAAGCTGGTCATAAAATTCCAGAATCTTCGAGGGATCGTAGATCTGCTTGGTCTGCTGAAGCTCCTTCCAGAGAGCTGTGTAAATGGCCTCCTTGAGCTCGACGGTCCTCGCTGCGTTTGCCAATTGTAGGACGAGCTTGCCCCGCTCCCAATCTCCTGCGACTTCAGAGCGAATTACGGACTCAAGGTTGGAAGGAGCTGGATCTGTTTCTAAGGCCACGGAGGCTGCTTCATTCCGCCAAACATCGATGTGGTATAGTAACTCTTGGACCGGTGCAGATGTTTCGGCCTGAGTGAGAACCGTCAGGAGTTTGCTGCTATTCGTTGGGATATTAAAATCCAGGGCGCCAGTGATCCCGAGCCCCAGGATGAGGACAAGCCAAGCGGAGGAAGATGCCATTCTGGCTGTACTGGTTGGATGCCCTCGAAAGGGTGCAGCTTTTATAGGTAAGTGGCGAATCGGCACTTATTTGTAGTTCAATCGGATATTTGCTTGAAGATTTGGTTGTTGACCCTTGTGCCAATAAATGCATACAACGTTTAATTGCATTTTGCACTTGCGGAAAAACGGAAAAACACGACGATCATAAACGGTTGGGCATATTGGTTTTGATAATGCATATTGCATCATTTATATAAATCTATGTAAGCATTTGCATTCCGTTAAAACCCACGAAACATACATACTTGATTTTGAAGTCCCTAATAGAGAAGGAAATTATTAATACACTTGTAATCGCATGTGGTGTAAAATGATTTTCCATAACCATTGTGTAGACCATTGAGGAATCAAAACATATGTGACTTTAAAAAGCGAAAGAAACGTTTTTTTTTTAATGTTGTACCTTGTTTTTAAATACCCGGAATATATTAATGGAAACTTCCGATCTGTGCCCACGTAAAATGTTTTGCGTGTTGTGGGTTCGAAGCTAAATTGATACTACATTTCCGGTTTACGTACCGGGATCTCATCGGGCGTTATCTACGTGGCTTGGTCAGGTAGAAAGTGGGTAATTCTACCTGACCATTTTCAATTTGCTCGTGCTTTCCTTTTGATAGTTAATGGTATCACTTAAAAATATTTCAATTTTTTAATATATGTACCTTTATGTTTTTGTTTTAATAATTTAAAAAGAAAAATAAGTTTGTCATATTTGTTGACTTTATTCAGAGGCGCAAAGAATGTCTTATTCCTAGTATCACAAAAGTCTTTAACGACACTTAGAGGCTAGTTGATGCTACAAATGCAAGGCAGAGCTACAGATTATTGGTCGCTATAAAAATTAGCTACGTAATAGTTGGTTTTAGAGTCGCATCCTCTAAAGCTTCGTGGAGTTGCGTGACTTGACCGATCTGCGCAGGATGCTGGATCTCAGTTCTCCACCCGTGGAGGCATTCAAGGATGCACCCGTCTGGGTGCCCCTCACAAATGCCTGAGATCGCACCTCCTCCACGTCGGCATTCCTCTTCTCATCCTCGTCGTCGTCCACCTGCTTGGCCAAACAGGGGAAGTCCCAAATGCTCTGACCGCGTCCAAACTCCTCACCATCGCTTAGGGTTTGTGGAAGGACATGATTAAGAGTCTCCGGAAGTAGCAGCGCCAGCAAGCCACCGATGATTCCCAAAATTCCCAGGATGATTAGCGGCAGAGCTTGAGATATATTGGCCAGATAGACCACAAATGGAGCAATGATGCTGGCTACATAACCCATAATGTGGATGAAGGCCACTGCCTGAGCCCTAACCACCGTTGGCAGCACTTCCGCCGCCCACTGCAGGCCAATATTATAGCTGATATTCACAAAGAATCGGCCCATTATGGCCAAGGCAGCGGAGTAAATGCCCACGGGCACCACGGTGGCCAACAGACTGAACACTCCACTGAGGACCATGGAGCTGCAGGCCAGCCAACGGCGTCCGAAGCGATCCAGGATCACGGTGAGGAGGGTATCTGCAGGCAGTTCCGTGAAGCAAGCCAGGGTGAAGGTGAAGAAGATGTCCAGTCCCAGGGAACCCACATTCCTTACGTGTCCGTCGAAAACCAGCGATATAGCCATCCAGATTACAATGAGCAGTAAGGTGGTTCGGCGCAATCGTGGCGACTTGAAAAGATCCAGCACGGAGTAATTGCCATTCTGGGCCTCCTGCTCCCTCATCCTCTTGCAGCTGTCCGCAAATATTTGATACGTTTGAGCGGGCACCTGACGGCCATTTCCCTTCTCCAGTTTCTTGAGGATTCCAACGGCCTTGTCCACCTTTCCCTGGGAGACCAACCAACGAGCCGATTCGGGTACTACGAACGGAGTAAATATGGCCAGGGCAAGGGGAGCGGAGGTAACGATGGCCAGCAGCTTCCAATCTGCCAAAAAGTACGCAATCCAGGGAAGAAGGCAGGCGGCACCAGTAAAGAATATGGCTATCGACATGTTGGCCACAAAGGTGCGATACTTGGGACCAACGTACTCGAGAACTGTGGAGCAAAAAAAGAGACAACCAACAATTAAATTTAGTTTATCGTTTAGTTTCGATTTATGACTTTAGACAGCTATAAATCATTTCGGAGAAATGTTAACGTTTTTACTTTAACAATTGTTTTTATGTTAAATACATAAATTTCCGTAATTTACTATTGCTAAGAGTAAGAATTAGCTGTTCTTTATGAAATGACTCATTGAATATTTTTCATAAATTAACATATTTCCTTTCAAATTTAAATTGCTTAAACAATAATTATGTTATGCTATGCTTCAGATTTAGTTAATCACTGAAAGAATATCGACCTATCTAATAATGCCGAAGATATAATATATATATAGTAACTCACCCAAAATATACATCATGGTGAAGCAGTTGTCGAAGGCGAAACCCACGAAGAATCGCATGGCTGCAAACTGCCAGAAGTTGCTAACAAACGCAGTGCCCACTCCGGCCAACAGTCCCATCATATTGGTGCCGATCAGGGCGGGAATGCGACCAAATCGATCCGCTACCCAACCAAAGAGGAGTCCTCCCACAATGGCGCCCAGGAAAAAGATGGACTGGGCGTAGGTTGGCAAGGCGGCATCGTCGCACACCCAATTCTGTTCGGTGGCTACCGTCGAGTAGGGGATCTCCGTGAAGTTATATGACCAGCCGTGGCGACACTTGACCCGCGGCCACTTGGGATCGGCCATCACCTTGCCCTGGGCCAATATCTCCGTGTAGTTGACGTCGTACATGTAACAATTGTTGTATTCCCCCTTGGTCATGGGTATGGAAAGCGCCAGTCTGCGAATAAGAGGCGGGAAAAAGGGGGTTTTATTTTCGGTCGGTGCAATTAACTCATCCAGGGTCAGGCGTGTGGAATTGTCTCCAGTTCTCAGACGCTCTAAGCCATGGCCAACACTTCTGCACTGAGCACACAAACAGCCAACAGAAGTACATACATCAGTACATGAAAATGTGTATGCGAGACAACTTAATTATCATGATATTGAGGGGCACTCGAAAATGCGGTTGCGGCTTAAACGCTTTCGGATACACTTTAACTGTCCATGTCTGCTCCATTTGGGTTGATTTAAAGTGTTTGTATCTGGTGTACTACCGAGATTGATTGCTGTGTGATCATGATGGATGTGGTCATGCAGAAAATTTCATAAATCTCATAATAGTTAAACTACTTATTTTTATCGACAGATATTTTAATAGCCATAACCCTAGATATACTGGGATTCTTCCATGAAGAAGATGTCTGTGACAACTTATTTTCTCGCGTTCAATATGGATTAATTGAGTAGAACAAATTATATGTGAACTTTAAGTGTGACGCATTTTCATACTATTAAGCAAATAGATTCTTGGTTTTATAATGTCATCAGCTGCTTTCGATTATTAATGAATACAAATATATAGCTTCATCGCTCATAAAAAATCAATTATCTTATTATACCGAGAGCGAACTTTGACATTAATCGATTTATTTGCATAATCTCTCATCAAGTTACTAATGAGTTTGAATTGGAAGCACAGCAAGAGGCGTTTTTATTTATAATTGTTTTTAATTCGTAAAAAGCCGTTTTTAAATGGTAATCTAGTTAATATATTTCTTTCAATGCATTCATTACAAAAGATTTAATTATTTATCTCAGCGTAGTTAATTTTATTGGGATATAACAAAAATGCGTAAAAAGTAAGTGTGTTAATCTACGACTTAAATCATTACTATTAATCATTTTCGATCTCCGATCTCTCTTTCTAACATAAAATTTGATATTACAATTAATTTTTTAAAACTAATTTAAAAGTGTACCTTTCCATTTTTAGTTATTATTTAGTTATGTTTCCTGAAAAGAGGCTTTCGAGAGGTCAATGTCTGAGAGGATTTACTAAGATTTACTTAGCTGCTCAAGCATTGACCACTCGAAGCGCTCTCAAACCCTAATAGAGTGTTTCAAATTCGTTACCCTAGACTTTAAACCATCGCAAAGTCGGCGGTCTCACATCATCGCCGCCACACAACATTAGTCTCGTTGATGGTTGTTGTTGCTACCTGTACTTAGTTGCCGCTGCTACCTGCTGCGTTGTCGCAACGTTCACGCTGCGCTGCTGCTAATTAAACAATTTGGCCGGCCAACCTGGCTTATCTAACTGCCCCCCCAGTGCTCGCCTCACCACCCCACCACCCACTCCGTGGCGGAGGAAAACGCTCTCCTTGCCACTGAGCGGTGGGCTGCCCGGCAATTAGACAGATGAACGTTTTTCGCAGTAAGGTTCTTTGCCTTATTAAGCCGCCGCTCTGACTGGAAAACCCAATCATGGCCCAAGGTCGCCCCGACTGGCCGTTCTATGCCAACTCGGCTTTAATGACTTTGGTCAGAACACTCGTTTTCGTTACGTTTCATTCGTTTTTCGATTTTCGTTTCCAATTCAAATCGCGCTGCAAATAGCTGAGACTTTGCAAATACTTTATATAATTTGACTAGTAGAATCGAGAATTTTGGGAATGGGGGTTAAAGCGGGCCAAATCTTTTCGCGTGGCCAATTCTTTTAATATGGCATTATCCAGTTTGGTTTAGCACACACACACACAGGCTTAACCGGTATTAGCCTTAGCCTTTCGATTCCAAGGTGATTGGTACTATTGGTTGTTAGTTATAGTGATCGATCAATTGCTTTTTTGTGAAAGTTTAAATGGAACCGCATATTTCGGATTGCCATTTACGCACAATGATAATACTTCCGGATGGGGATTGTTTGAATAGATTGTTGGAATTAAAAAAAATACAATTATTTGTTAAAACCTTTTACTCTGGTTATGTTTTGCTATTATTTTTCAGCTATGATTAATTGTAATTCCAATTTTAGACTTAAGTACTCAAGTGATTCATTCTTAATAAGGTATTTTTGGTTTTTCACTTTAGAATTTACTCTAGAAAAGAAAAACAAAATATTTGAATTATTTTACATTTTTTGTAGCTTTGTTATTTGTTGCACATAAAGTTAGCCATCCGATATTTTTGAGTCCCTTACATTTACGATTTATTATAAACCAGATAACATGTTAATTTGAAAGCAATTTAATCGAAGAATTGATATGGCCATTACCACATACCGTAACTGACTTTAATTTAGTCATTATTATTATTTAGCACCCACAGCTGTAGGCAATCATAAAGTTCTGTTAATAGATTCATGATCATTTGAATAGCCACAAGTCTTCAGTATAGTTTAGCACTTGAGGCGACGTCCGCGACTACTGCACTTTACATACAGTGTAGTGTGCTGCCGATTATTATACACAACACATTTGAATATTTATGGCACATTACGTGAATTACGGAGCCTAAAGCCGCGCTCAACTGCGGATGCCATAACCGAACCATGGAACCAAAATTGCCTTGTCTTGTCTTGAATTTTTCCTTGACTTCTTAGATTTTCGAGGGAAAACCCGCCGATATTTTCTTCAAACCAAACTGAACTCACCTGGCCTCCACATCCAAAGCATCCAACTCGGGCACATGACACCAATGCTGTTCGGGTATCAAGGTGAGGAATATTTGCGAAAAGTACACAAAGGCCACGAAGAACGAGAAGGGGATCATGCAGATGAACAGTAGCTTCTGATACCGGCCAAACTCCCCGATCAGGGGGAGTATGTCATCAAAGTCCATACTGGGTGGAGGGTGATCACTTCCTCCGTTGCTCACATCCTGTCCCTTCTTGAAGCCACCTACATCCAGCTGGAGTTCTTTGTTGCCACCGCTTTTCCGGCGATGCACCGTGTCGCCACCTCCCACCTCCACCTTGTGGGGGTTCTTCGTGATTAAATGCTTCATTGACGAAGTACGCTTGCTTGGCCTGGCCTTCCATATTTATTGACTTTGTGGGTATTCCGCGACCTTGCCTTATGTGTGTCACTCCAAAATGATTCAGAACTTGACCGAAACGGCGTAAAAATCCAATTTGAAATCCAAATACTTGATCGAATTCGATTGCGGCGCACGCGCGCGTTTCCGTTTCGAATCTGCAACTGACTGAGCACGCGCGCCAAAAGCCGTTTTTATATGAGCCCGGCCAAGAAGCTCGGCTTTGGGGTTTGGGGTTTGAGCCGCTGCACTTGTGCTGCTGCTGCCAAGAACAAGAAACCGCCGGCAGCGAAAGTTTAGCAGCTGAGCAGCTGTTTGCCCGCCTGGTTCACACAGCTGGCAAACCGGTTCGACTCGGACTCGAATTCGGATCGGTATTCTGAATCGGCTCTGAATCGGCTGGCGAGCCCCAAACGATCATCATCGATATCGTTTTGCCTGATCTTATGGTTACTTATTTTGAAGCCTGACTGTCGAACAATCCATGACTCCCAGGAGTTCGGAAGAGGTGCCGGTGCACATCTTTTGGAGCCCAGCTGCTGGGTCCCAAAATTTATTAATAACCCCACAGGCCTAAAGTGGTAGAACGCCCGCGTGAATCATGCCCAAAACACTTGGGAGATTAAGGAAATTAGCTAAATGTATTTGTTATATTTATAAATACGTCACAGCCCATTCATAAATTGAGCAGCGAGGGGATTAAACTCGGGCCATCTAACAAAACGAGTTTGCGTGATCCGAAGATCGAGGGAGTTGGGGGAGCCTTGTTTAGCCTTCAAAGACATGGCAGCAATTTATTTAAGCTTAACAGTTCATTTATTCAATTGCTTTTGTTATCACGTGATTACTTGTTATTTCCTATTTTCATTAAAGTATTAATATATCTTTAATTGAGAGACCAATTTAATTAAATTGAGATTTCGTTTTCCAGTACAAATTTGTATTTACAACTAACATTAAATTATTTTATTGTGAGGAATTTACTTATAGTTTATCTTTCTTGTTAACATATTTCCATGAGCTCATAATTTGCGAAAAGTTTAAAGACCGAAAACTAACAAGATCTTCAAAATAGGAAATAAGTTGATCTTATCTATTAACATTTTTGTAATGTGAAATTCACAATTTTGTTTGTTTGTTAGGACAGTACTTTTCCATGACTAATCGACCTTATAAACTTGTTTTTAAATTTAAAATATGTTTTGTTTTATTGTATTAATTAATTTACAATGGTTTGAAAAAAATCCAATTAACTATGAAAAATTACTTTTCCAGAAAGATTTTTTTATTACGTATTTATTAAGATTCTTCTTTTAATTGACAAGATAAACATGTTTTCCAATTTGAGATGTCAGGTGAAAGAAAACTCCTTGTGAGGAATAAATAACTAGTCTTTAAATTGTACATTTTTTGCGTGCTATTTTGGTAAAGCTTATTTATTAACACCCATATATTAATTTATAAAAGAATTTCACAAAAATACGAAATATATTCCAATAAACAAATATCTTGTACTGTATTTTAAATTTTCCACAAGAAGAATTTTCATACCAGCAACTTTGCTTATCTTATTTATTAGCATCTTCGTCTTATTCGGTCTACACACCCGGGCTTTCCTCATTCCGAAATCGGCAATCATCGGATTCCTTTTAGGGACACACTTTTGGAAGATTTACACTTCAACTTAATTTTGAACTCATTCAAATTTAATTTTTGCATATGATTATCTTGTTAAATATTTATTCGTGTATGCAATTAGAAGGATGCATATATTTAATTCTGGCCTTAACTGTTAAATTAATATTTTGATGTGTTTATGCCTTATTATCTTATTTATTTACAAAATGTTCGTGTGTTCAATTTAAGATACGCATGTTACAAGACGGGGGCGGCGGCACATGTATGCATTTATATTAATTATGAAGTCGCACCCATATCAAATAATTTCGCTTCTCATTAAAACTGCACACGAAAATATTGTTCTCTTGACCGCTGCCGCTTTAAACCAGTTTAATCTTGCTTAATAAATTAAATTTTTATTATACTCTTGCTAAGTGTGTGTAACATAAATAAGATTAGGAGTTTGCCGTGTATTTGAATTAAGATATTTTTATCATGTGGGGACGAAAGGATTGTGAATGAAATTGGATCAACCTTCGTTAAGGGTATGCTTATAAGGTGAAATAAATAGGTGATTCAAAATAGGAATAGCCTTTCAAATTCTTTCAGAAATATTTTTGGATATACTTTATTTAGTTTTCTTATAAACCACTGAGTGTATTCAGGTGTTCGACCCTCTGAAACAAGCTTCACACCCTGTTTGTTTTGAATTCATTTAGCTGTGTGTTTACTTTTTTTGTTATAATTTAATAGTTTGCTACGCATTTAATGTTTTAATTAGCTCTGCTTTGGGCCTGCTTCAAGGACTTTTGGCATTTTTTATTTCAACTTTGCTAAATGTATCTATCAACGATTGTTGGGGAGCTAATAGAACGGCTATGGCTTAGATTTATAACAAGATAGTGTCATATGGGTAATTCGGTTTCATGTGTGCCTACCCGCGCACATGGCAGGTGTCATTTGAATTGTATAATTTTTAGAAAGCTGTGCTAATTAAATGGGCAAATCCGTCCTTCTATGGGAAACAGCGGTATGGGGGTTCTGCTGTGACTCTTCTCTGTGAACTTGTAGTGCTGTTTGGACTTCGTCTCGACGGGATTGTTGTGACGGCTTTTGTTTGGGCTCGCTCAACTTTAAGACGACCTTCAAGTGAACAAACAAAAATTGTTGCATTAAATCCATTTCCGTTTTGATTCATGTCTCGCTTAGTTCTCCGCTTTTGTTTGAGTTTTTATTTTTTGTTTTACTTATTTTATTTCCATTTGATTCCATAAGTATTAAGCTTTAATTAAGTTTGGAAGTTGTTTTGAAAATACCGAACCTTTTAATTGAATCGAGGGAAGTGCATCGGCTGTTATGACATCATAATGAGTCGGCAGGAAGTTCGCACGTACGGTCAGTCAGGCTGTTTACTCATATCATAGGCACATCGCAGTTCAGACTGCGAGAATTATGACTGTGAGCTCAATAAGTTATGCAATTAAATCACAAACCCCTTCGGTAATCGATGTCCGCGGTTTTGCTATCGCCGCCAGTACAAGTATTAAAGATAAGGCTTTGCGGAGATATTACGATCGCATTATCTAAAGAGCTGTTTGCAAATAACACCGAGGATTTGTTTTACTTTAAAATAAAAAAAGAATATTTAATAATAAATAATAGCAATTTTATAAGAACTATTTTTGGTAGTATGCTGTTATTACTTTATTTAAGAAAATCTGTACTTAAGCAACTCCTAAAGTTTAATTGCTGTGGGCTCGTCACCAGTGGCCTAGATAACTACGAACTGATTAATCTGGACATGATTGGGGTTTTATTGCCAATACTGGGCCATGTCAATTCACACTTTTTGGCTTACTTGCGCGTCTTATCGCTAAGAATATCGGTAGCATCGGCTCTATCAGTAGTGGCCAATAGACGATTATAAATCACCTCGGTTTATTCCAGCCTGTAAGCAATCCACCAGAGATAGTCGATGAATTATGATAACCCCGCCGCCACCGAAATCCGTATAAAAGTGCCCCGTTTCTTGGCGAACACTTTAGTTGTGATCAAAATGAAATTCGCTTGCGCTACCGTTGTGCTTTTGGCCGCCATTCTTGGGGCCCAGGCGGTCGACTGGCAGTCCGTTAAGAACCTGAACATCGATACCCCGATGCCCAAGGTCCGTGGCGAAACTCTGCCCGGCGGAAGGATTACCGGAGGACAGTTGGCCGAGCCCAACCAGTTCCCCTACCAGGTGGGACTACTCCTGTACGTCACCGGAGGAGCTGCCTGGTGCGGAGGCACCATCATCAGCGATCGTTGGATCGTCACGGCCGCCCATTGCACGGATGCATTGACCACCGGAGTGGATGTCTACCTGGGCGCCCACGATCGCACCAACCCCAAGGAGAACGGCCAGCAGATCGTCTTCGTGGAGACCAAGAATGTGATCGTGCATCCGGACTGGATCGCCGAGACCATCACCAACGATATTTCCCTGATTAAGTTGCCAGTTGCCATCGAGTTCAACGGTGGGTACTTCATTTTTTTGTTCATATACACAATTTCTAATATATTTTTAATATTTCTCAGAGTTCATCCAGCCCGCCAACCTGCCCGTGAAATCCAACAGCTACGCCACCTACAGCGGTGAAACGGCTATTGCCTCCGGTTGGGGCAAGATCAGCGACTGTAAGTGACCCTTATGCCTTGAAAACATTAAATTAAAATGGGGAAAGTTAAGCTGCTATAATATGTAATAGATGTATTTTATTAGATTAGTTATTATTTCGATTCAACTAGTCTAATAACAGTTATCTAGAGTTTTCTATAAGTTATCAATGACCACGACCTTGGGAAAACCCAAGTCGAAATAATATTTAACCTTTGGCAAAGTATTCTTAATCTTTTAAATCTTTTCGGAAAAACCTCTTCAAATTTATTATCACACAATCGATTATTAGAAAATCTTATCTTATTTCTGTTCTAAACATTTTTGATCAACACCTTTGATTAATTCCATCAATTCTTAGGAATTTCTGATTCATTAACTAATTTTTCTCTGTTTGACTTATTAGATTTTCTAAGGAGTTAAATAGTTAGTGGACTTAGTCTACCAAAGATATTAGGACTTATCTGATACCCAATTCCTTATTTTCCTTATAGCTGCTACCGGAGCCACCGACGTTCTGCAGTACGCCGTAGTTCCCATCATGAACAACAGCGGCTGCTCCCCCTGGTACTTTGGTCTGGTTGCAGGAACCAACATCTGCATCAAGACCACCGGCGGCACCTCCACCTGCAACGGCGACTCCGGCGGTCCTCTGGTCCTGGCCGACGGCAGCAACACCCTGATCGGAGCCACCTCCTTCGGAATCGCTCTCGGCTGTGAGCGCGGATGGCCCGGCGTGTTCACCCGCATCACCTCCTACCTGGACTGGATCGAGGCCAAGACCGGTGTGGTCAACAAAGGCGTCTAAGCGTTGATTTTGAATTTAAAATAAATGATTATTTTTGGATTATAAATGAAAATATAACTTTTGGTTTTATTTCAAGATTTTGTTTACGCAGTTTCATGTCTAATTTAGATGTTGTAAATCCTCCTACACCCAGAAAACAAAATGGACTAAAAAGGGGCCTAATTACCTAAAATTTTAGGAAACATGGCCAGAAAAATGCGCCAAGGCCATGCATTACCTAAAAAGTTGGTCATGTGGACTATATTTTGTACGCAGTCTTGGATTTATTTTTGGTAATCATTACCTATAAAAATGGCTAGTGGACTAGATTTTTAGGCCAGAATTACCTAAATATTAGGTATTTTCTAAAAATTAAAATTTTTATTATTTATAGTAACAACAAATTTGTTTATTTTAATTGTTTATATTGTATATTCGGATTAGTAAATATTTTATCTTACTGAAAAAACAATCATTTTATTTTGTCCTCGGTGGGAATCGATCCCCGGTCTTCTGCGCGAGAGTCCAATAGGCTAACCTCTGGTCTACGGAACTATTTAAAGGCCCTGCGCCAAAACCAAAGGCTGCTTCTAGGGGCACAGGCGAATTCTATTTTTAGAATAGTCCACTATTACCTTAAAAGTAGGAAAATAGTCCACTTTGGTATTGATTCTATATATTGAAACTTTTGCATCACTAGCTTTAAGCTAAGTCTAATAATATTTTTAAATATTAAACTTAAAAAACGAATAATTTGTTCATTAATATTAAGGACCAATATTTGTATTAAATTGTGAGTAAAACTCGACTTTAAACTATTCCTAAATTTTAGGCCTTATGGACCAATTTTAAGGTTACGATGGCCTAAAAAAATATTTTTAGCTTTACCTAAAAAGTAGGAAAATAGTCCACATGCTAATATTTTCAGGTAACCCATTACCTAAATCTGAAATTTTAGTCTATTTAAATTTTTTAGGTCATACGTTACCTAAAAAATAGTCCCACATTTCTCTGGGTGTATTCGTTATAATTTAAAAAAATTGTCAATTAATAATTAAAAATATTTTTGTATTGAACTTAAAATGGTTTATTGGTAGTTCTTGTATATACTAAGATTAATTCTTCCACGAGTAAGCTTTATTGCCAATACTGGGCTAAGTCGATTCATACTTTTTGGCTTAGTTGCCCATCTTATCGCCAAGAGTGGCCCATGGAGGGTAATAAATCACCTCGGTTAATTCCAGACTGGGCAATCCACCAGATATAGTCGATGAATTATGATACCTAACCCGTCGAAATTCGTATAAAAGTGATCTGATTCTTGGCGAGCACCTTAGTTGTGATCAAAATGAAGTTCGCTTGCATTGCCGCTGTGCTTTTGGCCGCCATTCTTGGGGCCCAGGCGGTCGATTGGAAGTCGGTCAAGAACCGGAACATCGAGATTCCGATGCCCACATCCCATGGCGAGACTTTGCCCAGCGGAAGGATTACCGGAGGAGAAATAGCCGAATTCACCCAGTTCCCCTTCCAGGTGGGACTACTCCTGTACGTTTTGGGAGGAGCTGCCTGGTGCGGAGGCACCCTCATCAGCGATCGTTGGATCGTCACGGCCGCCCATTGCACGGATGCATTGACCACCGGAGTGGATGTCTACCTGGGCGCCTGGGATCGTACCAATTCCAAGGAGGAGGGCCAGCAGATCGTCTTCGTGGAGAAAAAGTATGTGATTGTACATGAGGACTATAATGCTACCAACATTAGTGACGATATTTCCCTGATTAAGTTGCCAGTTCCCATTGAGTTCAATGGTAGGTTCTTCTTTATTTCAAGTGCAAAAGCTCTGGTATATGTTCCATATTTCACAGATTACATCCAGCCCGCTAAACTGCCCGTGAAGTCCAACAGCTACTCCACCTACGAAGATGAAACGGCCCTTGCCTCCGGATGGGGCAAGATCAGCGACTGTAAGTGACCTTTGTATAAATTAAGTGTTTTAAGAGTAGGTAAAGTAGAGAAAGTATAGCTGTCATAATACAACGAGCGAGGTTGAGACCTTTAGCAAAGTCGGTGACCAGTAGAGAAATATTTAATTTTAACTTTAAATTTACCATTTAAAAGTACAAGATGCATTTAAGTGAAGAATATTAAATATAAATATTAAAAAAAAACAATAATATAATGTAATTAAAAATAAATAGTTAATAATGAAATTTTTGTTTTCTATTATTTTTATAAGAATTCTGGAAGCTTACCTTTCTCTTATTATTTTCTACAGATAACTTTCTTTAAAACTTTCTTAGAACTTTTTTGATTCCCCATTGTTTATTTTCCCACAGCTGCTACCGGAGTCACCGACTTACTGCAGTTCATTGAAGTTCCTATCATGAGCAACACCGCATGCAACCGCTGGTTCTTTGGCCTGATTTTGGACACCAACATCTGCATCAAGACCACCGGCGGCACCTCGACCTGCAACGGCGACTCCGGCGGTCCTCTTGTCCTGAAGGACGGCACCCTGATCGGAGCAACCTCTTTTGGAATTTCCCTCGGCTGTGAGGTCGGATGGCCTGGTGCGTTCACTCGCATCTCCTCCTACGTGGACTGGATCGAGAAGCACTCCGGTGTGGTCAACAAGGGCGACTAAGCCTCGATTTTGAACTTAAAATAAAATTTTATTTTTGGATTACAAGAAATAGAACTCGTGTTCGGAGTGCGGGGTGCGTGACCGTGTTCGCGGTCTGATTTCCTCGGAGAAGTCCTCCTCGGAGGAAGGTCTCGGATGCACATCTAGTTCATCGGGCACATCGTCTTCCGGCTGCTCCTCCGTCTCCACTCGTCGACTTTGTCGCGGCTTTCCGTACTCCCTGACATACTGATCGAAGAATATCGCCTCCGTGGTGTCCTGATGAGAACTGACACCAGTCTCATCACTGATCCAATCCAAATACGAGGCCACCTTGGTGAAGGCCGCCGGATAGCCACGATCGCAGCCGTAGATGCTGCCGAATGAGGTGATTCCCACGAGGACCCTCTTCTTCGAGTGCCGCCGTTGAAGGACCAAGGGTCCCCCCGAATCTCCATTGCAGGTGGATCGGGCGTTCCTTCCACTGGTGCATATATTTGTACCTCGATAGGAGAGCGGAAAGTTGGACTTGCACGTCCGTCCATCGATGATCTGCAGTTGGACATAGCGGAGCACATTGCTGATCGCATGCACTCCAGTGGCATATCGTCCCCAGCCGGAGGCAATGGCCAGTTTGTTCTTGAAACTGCGGTACTCGTAGTGCCTCTTTGGCAGTTGGATGGGATGGATGCGCTCTGAAAAGATAGTTTTTAAATGATTATCACGTTGTGTTTTAAATTGAAGATCTTAAGGAAGCTTCTTGCTTGATATTTTTGAAATGCTTGAAATATATCAATCTTAAAATTCTACTTTTTGCTATAAATTTCGACCAATAATTTTAATATTTCTAAATAAATCATTCTTTTTTGCTATAAAGAATTTTTAAGAATTTACGATCAAAAATTTTAAAATTTCTTATTAAATGATTATTTTTTGCTTAAATTTTTAAGAATTTACAATCAATAATTTTAAGCATTTTCAAATTTAATTTTTTTGTGCTATTATTTTTTAAGAATTTACTATCAATAATTTTAAATTTTTTAAAACTTTGTTATTATTTTTCACAATTTTTAAGAATTTACAATCAATTTACTATTTTATTGCAAATAATTTACAGGTAGTTCCTAGCATTTTCGGTCTACTTTAAGAACTTTCGGGTATGATTTTATGCATTTTTTCTTATATAGAACACCCCTCTCATACCGACGAACTCACCATTAAAGCTCACTGCATGGGGCAATCGGACCAGGGCAATGTCATCCTTCAACCTCTTTGGATTCCAGGTGGGATAGATTTGGAAGTTCTCGCTTGGCACCATCAGTCGCACCTGGCCCTTCTCCTTGGCGTTCTTGATTTCATTGGCGCCCAGAAAGACCAGAGCCCTCTTAGCCCTAGAAAATAAAAACCGATAAGCGGATTGGTTCCCCATTCATACTCTTACCATTCCTACATGTCCACGCAGTGGGCGGCGGTGATGACATGCTTCTCGGAGATCAGGGAGCCGCCGCACCAGTACAGACCCTTTGGTCTTTGGAGCAGCATTCCCACCTGGTACGGAAAGCAGTGGGGATTGCCCACATCGCCGCCAAAGATGCGATCCATGGCCATGGCGCCCTCGGGCAGCATCTTTTCCAGCAGCGGCGTGGTCTCCAGATTGAGGACGAGTGGTTCCCGATCCTCCAGATCCTCCTCTTCGCTGAATCCACCCACATCCATGCCCAGTCCCATTCCCATGCCCTTCATGCGGCGACTGTCCACATTGCTGGCGCTCATTTCCGCATCGTGTTCCAGGGAACCAGAAGAGGACGAGGAGGAGGAGAAGGGGGAGGACGAGGAGGTGGACAGGCCGTTGGGACCCGGGTACATGGACACCAGGTACATCGGCTTAACCTGCTGCCAGTCCAGCGCGATGCAGTGCCTCGTTAGCCATGTGAGCCCAATGAGCAGCAGCAGCGTGGCACTTGCACTTGCACTTGCAGATTGCTTGGACATTGGCTTCGTTTGTTCGTTTGCTTTGTTCGCGCACGCATTTAATTTTTAATTGCGAGTGCAATTGCTGGCACTTATGGTGATTTGACTGCTTTCACTGCTAACTGTGCTTCCTTTGCATGGCTTCCTGTTTGGCTGAATGCGGCGATTCTAAAACTGCTTACTTCCGGGACGAAACTGCTTAGTGGACTCTCAACTAGCTTATTATCCTGAACATACAACCTTCTGGGTGCCTGTTTTCGTTTTCTAACTATTTTATTTATTTTCGTTAAGTTTTTATTATAAAAAAAAAATAAAAGTGTTTCACTTAAAAGATTCTCGTTACTAAGATCTCAAACTTTTTTTAAGGATTACTTTTCCTAGATTATTCTCTTTTACCTCGTTCAGCACTGTTTAATATTTGTAACCATCACTATTAAAATATAATTTTTAGTTTTCCTCTATTTTCAGCTCTTTTTAGATTATTCGTTTTTGGGGACAGACTACTTTTTATTTGAAGATTTATTTGGTTGTTTGCTTTTCTGACTGCTAGCTATCAGGATTCAACTTCTACGTTATGTATCCTTGTAATTCATTGACTGAGTTCAGTAAACTCACTTCCGAAGTATACTGCTTTCTAGGACCTTTGTTGTCCTGGTTGTTCGGTAATATGCCCAGACACCTTTATTCCTTTTTAAATTGGTTTCAATCCGGTTTATGCGTTTTCCTGATGAAGGATCCCTGATCCTTCGGGGTCCAATACTGCTTTCACCGTTCTTGCACTGCTTCCTTGACAGCTCAAACTGCTTTCGCTTGACTTCCTAGACTTCCTTTGCTTCCTCTTTTAACCCACTTCCGCGGCACTTCGCCTCCTGCTTCTGCCACCCGTTCACCCACTGGTCACTTTTGTTTTCCCGTTTCGAAAAGCCGTTACGCTGGTTACTGGACACTTCACCGCTTAAAACTTTAGTTGTAATCGCAATGCGCGTCGTCGTAATCGCCGCCAGTCCTCGCGAGTACTGCTTTCTTCGCGTCTTGTTAGCCACTGCGCCGGCGCGCAGGTTGCCAGCATTTTTATAAACTCTTTTGCCAGCGCAGAAGCAGAAATTGCGCGCCGCCTTAATTATTTCATCTATTTGGCCGCACTGTATGCACTTCAGTTGGCCGCGCACAAATGCAGTTGCATCAATTTGGCTCAATTTGGCTTTTGATTAGAAATCTCTCCTATTTTCTCGATACGACTCCTCTTTCTCCATTGAGGAACTGTCACTTTGCAGTCGGAATTCGCCCTTTGCCTCGATCGCAGCTAGTCCGCATTTTACTCGCAAAAATGGAAATGTGTGCCGCATAGGCTACATTTCATCGTGGATGTGGATCTCTGTGGCCTGTGTCTTGTGGTTTTGCCATTTAAATTGAATGCGAAGCTGTAACTCCAGTTATCCGCCCGCTTTGGCGCTATTACATCACTACTCCCCACTTCACTCACTTCTCGCTTTAACTCCATCTTCATTATGTATTCGCGATCGGGTTTTATTTCGGTGCTCTGCGGAGAGAAGAGTCTTTCATTGAGAAAAAAGCTCCGGCGGTTGGGTTGCTGTAAGTGAAACAATAACAATGGTTGGGTTACACTTATATTTCCATGGTGCCTCTGCTCTAGTCTTCACCCACAGTTGGGATATCATCGGATCATTCAACAGTGAGGCCTATTTAAATGGATCTGAAATCACAAAATTATAAAAGTATTGAAAAGTTTATTATTCTTAAATTTATTTATTCCATTTACTAAAACTGCCTCTGCTCTAGTCTTCACCCTCAGTTGGGATATTATCGGATCATTCAACAGTAAGGAACATTTAAATGGATCTAAAACCACAAAATTACACTCAAAAAAAAAAATCGACTAAAATCGCCCTTGGTTTTAGAAAATCGCCTATGAATTTGCTTTACTGGCGATTTTGTCTATATTAAAGAAAGTAGGTTTCTTAAATAAAAGGCATTTTTTTTTAAATCAAAAGAAAAAATACTGCAATTTAGAAATTTCTTGCTAGAAAGTAGAAAAATTATTTCTTAGAATTTAGAAATAAAGGTTTTCTAAAAAATAGAAATACGTCTTTTTTTAATATAGACAAATATTTTCTAAAAAACAAAAAAAAATCCTCAAATCCAGAAAATACAAAAATCTTTTTTCGGGCTTCGGGAATCGGAATAATGCCCGGTTGTTTCTGTGACGCCACGTCCCCTGCCCTTGTGTTGTTGTTTTTCGATCTTGTTTGTCATATTATTCGAATTTCCTTTAATTGAGCCCATGGGTGGATGATGTATACATTTATGTAAATGCACTTGTAGTTTCAAATTGGAACTGTAATAATAACTGAAATGAGTATACCAATTACAAATTATAAATATAAAAACCCAATAACTTACTATTTTGAGAAAAACATCTTGGGTCGCCCCACGCGGGAATCGAACCGCTTGCCTCTCGGTTTGCAGTCAAGCACTCTACTAGCTGCGCCACGGAAGCATCACGTGAGGCGCTGTACAAAGTCTATTCACATTTTGCTCTCCTCTTTTTAGTCAAATTGATCTGACTCTCTTCTAGTTATTCCCCCTAGTATTCATTTAATTTTGCTCGTAAATATTTTATGATTAATACTAATATTTATATGCAAATATATATTTTATTATGGTTTAATAGTAACAGAAATTGAATGTTTCAAATTTGAAGAACTTAAAAATCATTTTTAACAAAATATAACTATTCATGAGTAAAAAAAAAATGCAATACATTTTTTTTTATTATTATGTAAATATTAGAGATAAAAAAAAAAACACCATGAGTTTTTCGCCTCGACGTGGGATCGAACTCACACTTGCGGCTATAAGCTTGAATAACATATTCATGCACGCACGCGTTAGACCCCTAGGCTACCAATAAAGGAAATTTTTTTCAATTAAGACAATTTTTTCTAAGACTTAAAAAAAAATTTCTAAAAAGTGTATAAGAAGGGAAACTGATCAAATAAGGTTACATTTTTTATTTTTTAGAAAAATATTTCAAAAAACAGACACATTTTTTCTGAATGTTAGAAAAATAATTAATCATTTTTTCTGTTTTCTAGAAAACCAATATTTCTATTTTGTATAAATATTTATAATTTTGACGGCGATTTTTTTTTGTTTTTAGAAAAGTTTAGTCTTTTTTTTTCTAAAATCAATGGCGAGTTTAACCCTCAAATAAAAAAAGGAAGATTAGAAAAAATCACCTTATAATTTAGAAAAAAAAGGAGTTTTCTGCATTTCAGAAAAAAAATTCTAAAAAATTCGTTTAATAGAGAATTTTTTCTGAAGTTTAGAAAATGTTTCCTCTTTATAGAATATATTTCTAAAGCACAGTAAATTTTTCTTTTTTCTATATTTAAGAAAAATAATTTTTTGAGTGTATAATAACAATATTGAAAAGTTTATTATTCTTAAATTTATTTATTCCATCTTCCTAAAACTTTTGTAACTTTTGTAAATGGATTCTATTAAGTTGGATTTTTATATGGAATCTTATCTTACGAGCTATACATACTGCATGATTTTAACATTTTTGTAGACAAGAATACTGATTTTATTGATAAACTTATTTCCAACATTATGTACAAACATACGTAGGTAAGGATGTGATAATATATGCCACCTTTTTATTTAAAGATACCTAAATAAACAAGTTTTTAAATAAAAATGGATTTTTAAGAAGTGTTATAGGTTTAAAATGTACAAGTTTTTAATAATTAATACTGTTTTTATAACAAGAGATACTGTCATATAAAGTTACACTATTAGAATAGATCACTAACGTATGCCTAAATGTCTTTTAGTCTGGTTTTTGTAAAGTGTTCCCGTTCGCGAAGCATTACTGTGCGTTTTGTCTTCTTCAACCGCAGTGGCCCCAACTGGTTAGTCTGACTTTGATGATTCAAATTATACCGACTACTGTGTACTGCCAGACCTCAAGGTTATTGCCAGGACAGATTTGGGTGGCCAGAGGGAAGGGCTTTGAGCTCGGGGGCGGACACCTGTCCGTAGCTCATAAACAAATTAACAGTTTTCCATTCGGTTGCATGCAGCAGTGGCAGCAGTTGGCATGCGCAGAATTCTTAGCAGGAAATGAAATGAAAATGCAGCATAAAATATGTATGTGTTGTTAATTAAATTAATTCGTGCACCGCCTGCCGCCGGCTGAGATAATCAGCTTTATTTGGTGTTGAAAGTATTTCAGTTACCTGGCCATTGTTGTCGATTTAGGAAATTACTGCGGTGCGGTCTGTGTGCCTAGCGAAGCAAATAAACCAAATCGTCTCGCGCTCACCGATGTGATATGTATGATCGAATCGAATTGAATCAAATCGGATTGGATTGTTTTGGATCGGATTGGATAGGATCGAAATGAAGCCGAATGTAATGAGGCTGCAACAACAGTGAGGCAGGCACAACAGCATGATTATGATTATGCAAATGCAGCACCGCACCACCACCACCACCCACCTCGATCCCCTTTCTCGGGCAGTTCGATATCGTGCGGTGGTGCGTCTATATCTATATCTTTATATATATTCGCTGCATAATCGCCACCCGTTGCATGTTGCACTCATTAATAATGGGCGCGTTTTTGTTACTGCATTTTATTGCACTTGCTAATCACGCGGCGGCCGTTATTTAATTGAGCTTGAGCGCCACCCGGCTCGCACAATCCGTCCAGACTTTTGGCCACCTCCTCGGTGCGTTTCGCTTCCGTTTCGCCTTTAAATTGGAATTATTTATTTTATTTTAGTGTTCCTCGCTAGAGCGCTATTTACCGCAACCCCCCACCCCCCAATGGCTCTTTATAGCATATTACGTCATGGAATTGGCACCTCTCTTCCAGTGAAGTTGGCGTTGAAGGACTGTAGCCATTATCACTTTTAAGATAGATATTATGTTATTATTTAAGATATTATTTTAAAAAAGCTCCAATAAGAACTTTAAAATAAAAGTGTAAAGTATGGCAAAATATAAAAAAAAACAAGAGAGAACGCTATAGTCGGGTGCCCCGACTATCAGATACCCGTTACTCAGGTACTTTGATCACGCATAACTTTTTGACGAATGGTCCGATTTGAAAATTCTACATTTCGATAGGTATTGATAAGCACAATAAAACTGCATTTTTACTTTTCCGAAATATTTAAATTTTTAAAATCGTATATAAGCGATTGTGGGCGTTAGAGGGGGCGTGGCACCCTTTTGAAACAAACTTGCGCTGGGTAGGAACTCCAAGAATCTTCATGCCAAATACCAATCCTCTAGCTTTTATAGTTTCCGAGATCTCAGCGTTCATACAGACAGACGGACAGACAGACATGGCTATATTGATTTGGCTAGTGACCCTGATCAAGAATATATATACTTTATAGGGTCGGAAATGCTTCCTTCTAGCTGTTACATACTTTTGCACGAATACAATATACCCTTTACTCTACGAGTAACGGGTATAACAAGAGAGAACGCTATAGTCGGGTGCCCCGACTATCAGATACCCGTTACTCAGCTAAAGGGAGTGCGAGGAGATGCAGTTATAAAACTTTGATCGGGTAAACTTTTTAACGAATTGGTCCGATTTAAAAAAAATTCTTCTACATTTCGATAGGTATTGATAAACACAACAAAATACTTCTCCGAAATCTTTAAAAATGTGGTCGCCAGACACATTTTATAATCGTTTGTGGGCGATTGTGGGCGTTAGAGGGGGCGTGGCGCGCGGCTGAAGTAAACTTGCGCTGCGTAGGAAGCCCAAGAATCTACATTATTAATACCAACGTTCTAGCTTTTGTAGAGAGACAGACAGACGGACAGACTGAATTGGCTATATCGACTCGGCTAGTGACCCTGATCAAGAATATATATACTTATATGGTCGGAAACGCTTCCTTCTCCCTGATACATACTTTTGCACGAATACAATATACCCTTTTACTTTACGAGTAACGGGTATAAATATTTATTAAAATTGAGCATGAAAAATAATTAGAACTTTATACTTGAGGTCTTAAGGGCAGATGTCTTTCCGTAGAATGTTTGGACTTTCTCCCCCAAAGAACTCGCATGTTTGGCAAATATATCCCTAATCAAAGATTACTAGTAACTTGTGCAAGTGTTTGGAAACAGAACAAAAAGTTCTAGTAAAAGATATTAGTTTCGGACTTGATCCATTCCAAGTAACTGGTTACACGGACGAAGCCAGCAGGGGCACCGGACTGGCAACCAGCGCCTGAGACAAAGGATGTAACACCGATCTGAACATTGGAGAACTGGAGAGTCATAGGACCGCCGGAGTCACCGTGGCAGGTGGACACACCGCCGGGGGAGGAGGCGCAGAGAGTTTTAGACGTCACGACCGTGGGTCCGTAGTATCTTGAACACACGTCCTGGTCGATCACCTGTAAAGACGCGTACTGTAACTGACTAGCCACTGCGGTTGCCGAGTCGCTGATAAGGCCCCATCCGGAAACAATACCGGAAGCACCTTCATAGGTCGGGTATAAGTTGGCGATGGGTGGTAGCATAACGGGCTGGATTCTAAAGCTGTTGTCGACGTGGCGGATCCTTATTAAGGAAATGTCGTTGTTCAAGTTTTCGGCGTTGTAGTCGGGGTAGTTGATGATGCTGGACTTGGTGACCAAGCGGATTGCCTCGGCGGAGGTACGCTCTGTGGCTCCCAGGTAGACGATCGCAAATAGAACTCTGAGATGGTGGAGAAAATATAAGTGGTTAGCTAACACATATCATCCTGATAGACAAAAAGGTCACTCACCCATGTGTACAATGGGCAGCAGTTAGCACCCATTCGCTACCAATGAGAGAGCCACCGCACCAAATATTCAAATTCAGGAGAAGTCCCACCTGGTAGGGGAACTGGCCGACGGAGGCGGCGCTTCCTCCGGTGATGCGACCCTCGATGCTGTTAACCACGGGCATCTCGCGGATGCGTTGGTGGAGCTTTGGCTCTGGGAAAGCGAAGGCGGCCACTGCCAAAGCCAGAATGATGAGGAACTTCATCTCGGGAATGGTTGCTTCTCAGTTGAAGGAACTTAACTGGTCTTCCAAGGCCCACCAGAGGTCTTTTATAATGGAAAATTTGGGTTTGCGCCTGCGATAAGGTTGCATTTCACAAAGAACTGTGGCGATTAGATAGATTCGAACAACCTTATCTGTCGTCATTTTGTGCAGAAGATATGGATCAGTTTTAGGACCTTCAATATGGGTCAATGTTCTTCCCTACTATGTTTATATGTGTTAGGCCTACATACATATGTATAACCACAGTGGTTTGAGAACGACGCCTGTTAAGTATTAAATTTGCAAGTTTGTATTTTGGAAATTATAATAAAAAAATAGTTTTTGTCGAGTGCCCATTAACTAAAAGTCTAACAGAACGTATAATATTAAAATATACTTATGATAAGTTTAAAAACGGACCAGAGATTCTTCATAAACATACGAACTTTAAATAAAATCCTGAACGTAACATCGTGAGCCCGGGGATGGATATGTATTTTCAACTTTTATTTATACGCTTATGGCTAGGCACAGAATCGTATTCTATGGCTGGATAAGTTTAGTTTTAGGTATAGCTCTAGATTATTTTCCTCTACTTGCTATTTACACACATATAATTTGATGGGGCGGCTTAAAACTACGGTATGAAGTAAACCAAATGAACGTAAATCCTAGCTCCATAGTTGGTATCAGTACATTTGTTTTTGGGCACTATCAGCTAGTTGTAATGCAATGAATAATGAATAATTATGTGGTGCGCATTGAATCGTTCAGTCTCTCTACTCAAAGCCCGCCGGTTGCATGAGGAACTGGTGGTGCTGGCTGCTCATCGCCGGCAGCTGTATATCCTCCATGGTCATGGATGTCTTGGGGATCTCGAGGGTTTCTGCCGACCCCCCGCCCGCCTCGCCATCATCACCCTCCAGCATGGCACTATCGAAACTCTTGTTCAGACGATCGTGGAACTCGGTCATTGAGATTTTCTTGAGCGCAAAGCGCTTCCCGAATGTCTTCTTCACCTTCTGGCGGCGTCTCTTGGACAGGATCTTGTTCTTGTTTAGGCCATCGCTGAAGGATATGGCCCGGCGGAGTTTGCGGCCCCAGACCTTGACGACCTTCACCTGGCTGCTGATGGAGCACTCCTCGCTGTCGTCCTCCGCATCGGCGGCATTCTCGTCGCTGGGCTCCTCGAAGATTGTCTCCAGATTAGTGGGCGTGAACTTCTTCATCCGCTTGCTGGTGTATAACTTTTCGATGCTCTTCAGCGTCTGGGCATTGGTGTTCAGCTCCTTGCGTTGCTTCTTCTTAACGGGCTTCATGATGGCACTGCACACCCGGTTGAAGTTGTCCTTGGACACCCTAGCGGGCATCCTGCGACGAGCCACACCCGCCCGGGCACCAAAATTGGAACTATGGCTGGAGGAGGAGCCACTGATGCAATCGCTATCGTCGTCATTATCCTCGCAGCGACTCAGCTGGGAGTCCACATCGTCCGAGTCCTGGGACGCACTGCTGACACTGCCATCGGATTCGGGAGCAGCTACGGGCTCCGATGTATCCTGCATCTCCTCCATGTCCGACATGGCCATCTCCTTCAGTCGCCACGAGAGACTCGATCTGGTGGACGGCCTGAAATTCGGGTTTGAGGAGGAGGACTTTGGAGCAGGTCTATGGGTAGGACTACTCACCTGTTACCCGCGAATCCCCCCTCCTTCGGTTGAAATGTGATCTTAGCGAAATCGTAGACGATATTATCCATTATTATTACACTGAAAGTATAACCGTAGACACTTAGAGATCTCAGAGATTTCAGCTGGGCTTCCGGAATAACTACGAATGGGTTTCTTGACAGTTAAAGATCAGATATAGGTAATTACCTTTGCAAAATCGCGCATTTCCTGGTCTTTGAAGCCTTTTTCGCTGGAGGCGTCTGTCTGAAAGGCGGATCTCTTTCACTCCGGGGGGTAATTTCAGGGCTAACCAGCTGATTCTGGTTAAATGTAGCGCTGTCAGGTGTTGCTTTATATCACCCAGGTCAAGCAGAAGGTTGCTCGTCCTTGGGCCTCCTTCACTGCGTAAAAATAAAGGACAATTTTTAAGTTTTTATGAAAAAATAAACACTGTTTATTAAACAGATATAGGAGTTTTCCTACACTGGTCTCTAAAAGTTGTAGATGGCGTATTTGTTCTCATCGATTGTTTTCCCGATAGTCATCAATATTCGATCAAATATTGGATTTGTAAATCGGTTGTGGTGTCGGATACTGCGGTTCATGTCATGACTGGGTTCGTGACTTTACTAGCACTGAGGGCGGCAGCACTGGCGGTAATTATTCCAATTTTGAAAACTGTCGGATTCTTTTTCTAAACCCGATTTAAAGATAGATAAACTACAAACTTTTAAAATAGTTAGAGCTAAAGGTAAAAAATACGATTTTATTTATTTTTATTTATTCGTTTTTTATAGCTTGATAATTTTCGATCAATAACCGTTAATATAAATATTTTATTTTCCTAATAAATCCCCACGGTTGACAAGCTTCGCATGATAGAAGGCACATTTAAATCTTATCAAATGTGCCAACTTCGTACGCAAGATTTCATCAAACACAAAGACCGTTCTTATCTGTACGTTGTAAATTACGTTACCAGCGGATTATTTCATTTCCGGTTAAGCAAAGAGCTATAAAAACGGCGCAACCTTTTGCTTGGATTCATTAAGTGTGCTGAATCTGAGTAAAATGAAAGTGCTAGCGATCCTGCTCCTAGGCGTCATCGCCGCCGCCTCTGGCGCCTCGAGAGCCTTCGAGAAGCCGGTCTTCTGGAAGGATGTGCCCGTGGGCAAGGCCTCCATCGAGGGCCGCATCACCATGGGCTATCCCGCCTACGAGGGAAAGGTGCCCTACATCGTCGGTCTGGGCTTCAGCAAGAACGGCGGCGGCACCTGGTGCGGCGGCTCCATCATCGGCAACACCTGGGTGATGACTGCCAAGCACTGCACCGACGGCATGGAGTCGGTGACCATCTACTACGGAGCCCTGTGGCGCCTCCAGGCCCAGTACACCCACTGGGTGGGTCGTGGCGACTTCATTGAGCACGGATCCGGTGACATCTCCCTGATTCGCACTCCCCACGTCGACTTCTGGTCGCTCGTCAACAAGGTGGAGCTGCCCAGCTACAACGATCGCTACAACAACTACCAGGGCTGGTGGGCCCTCGTCTCCGGATGGGGCAAGACCTCCGACGACGTGGGTGTTTCTGAGTACCTGAACTGCGTGGACGTCCAGATCGGCGAGAACTCGGTGTGCGAGAACTACTACGGCAGCTTCTCCGGCGACCTCATCTGCATCCCTACGCCCGAGAACAAGGGCACCTGCAGCGGCGACTCCGGTGGCCCGCTGGTCATCCACGACGGCAACCGCCAGGTGGGCATCGTCTCCTTCGGCTCCTCCGCCGGCTGCCTCTCCAACGGTCCCAAGGGAATGGTTCGCGTCACCAGCTACCTGGACTGGATCCGCGACCACACTGGCATCTCTTACTAAAGGGATTCTTGAATAAACTTTTGCGAAATGAAAATTTAAAAATCTGTGGTATTATTTATTTATTTATTGAACAAATAAAAAATATTTACCATGCGCGGATCCACGAGTGGGAAATTACAACCAGAATCCTGAATCCGCCACTGATATTAGTGGGCTTAAAACGGAAATGCATAATTTTTTGTTTATTGTATCAATTTCTGATAACTTTTTCAACTTTGTGATATCAAAAAAAAAAGGTTTATTTTTCAATAAGCTAAAAATTATTTTTAGGCAGGCATATGAATTCCTTGAATATACCTTATATCAGTTTCATGAAACGATTTGAAAATTTGAAAAAGATATCTGTTTAACCAAAACAGTAGATAAGCTAGATCAAAGTAGAAATCTCTCGTCTTTATGCATAATAAATTGTCCTTTAACTTATTAAAGGCTGCATTTATTAAGAAGAAATGCCGGTATTATCACGGATCCAGTCCAAGTAGCTGGAGACGCGCGTCATTCCCTTGGGACTGTTGGAGAGGCAACCCTCAACAGATCCGAAGGAGACAATGCCCACCTGACGGTTGCCGTCGTGGAGGACGAGCGGTCCGCCGGAGTCTCCGCCGCAGGAGCCCTTGTTCTCCGGAGTGGCGTAGCAGATATGGTTGGGCGTGATGAAGTTGCTGCCGTAGTAGTTGAGGCACACATCGTTTTCGGATATCTGGATGTCCACGCAGTTGAGGTAATCGGTCATGCCGCTGTCATTGGAAGTAGCGCCCCAGCCGGAGAGCAGGGCCCACCAGCCGGAGAAGCTGTTGTAGCGATCATCGTAGCTCGGTAGCTCAACCTTGTCGACCAGCGACCAGAAATCGACGTGCGGAGTGCGAATCAGGGCGATGTCGTTGTTCAGATTGCCGTTATCGTAGTCAGGATGAGTGATCATCTCGGAGGAGACGTGCTTGAACTGCGGCGAGTGGCGCCACACGGCTCCATAGCTGATGGTCACGTAGCTGGCTCCGTAGGTGCAGTGTCCTGCGGTCAGGACCCACTCGTGGCCAATGATCGAACCACCGCAGTTCCAGCCACTTTCACCGTTTTCGAAGCGCAGCGCCACGATGTAGGGCACCTTTCCCTCGTAAGCAGGATATCCGTTGGTGATGCGTCCATTGATCCTCTTCTCAACGGGCATGTCCTTTACGGGAACGGGCTTTTCAAGGCTCGCCACCAAGGCAAGCGCCGAAATTAAGAAAACTACCAGTACTTTCATGGTTCTAATGCTTTTGTTACAAACCCAACTTGCGAAACTGCTTTATATACCCTCCCGAATTGGTTCGTATCTATCGGTTTTAAATATTCATAATCAGTTAGGTTTAAAATTTACGATCCTTTTTTCTTAGTTAAGTATTTTTAAGTTATTAAATATTTAAATAAGGTACTCATATTTTATTGATACTGGAGTATTAAAATAAACCGAATTTGCTATCTATAAAAAGTTTTATTAGGGTGGTAAAATAACCTAATCTTATTTCCTATCTACAAAGCAACGTTCTACCAATCTTATCAAAAATGTTATTATTATCATTTATAATTATCATTATAATTTATCAATGACATTTATTGGGTAACGGAAATATTAAAATTCGTTTTACATTTACATTTGTCTTTGCTCATTTTAATGGATGTAAATCTTGATTAGACTTAGATTTTGTTTTTTAATCAATTCATTATACCCTTGCAGAGGGTATTATGATTTCAGTCAGAAGTTTGCAACGCAGTGAAGGAGACGTTTCCGACCCCATAAAGTATATATATTCTTGATCAGCATCACCAGACAAGTCGATCTAGCCATGGCCGTCTGTCCGTCTGGCCGTCCGTCTGTTCGTCCGTCTGTCTGTCCGTTCCTACGCAAACTAGTCTCTCAGTTTTGAAGCTATCGGGTTGAAGCTAGCTCCCTTTCTTGTTTTTTAATCATTTTATGTTCTAGTCTCGACTTTTTAAATAATATTTTAATTTATTGTCCTTTAAAACTTTTATGCCTTAAATTAGTCTACATTAAAAGTCTTAGTTATGCAAAAAAGTATGCTAAAAAAATATTTTTCTTAAAAAGCTCTAAAACAAATGGAACTGGCAAGTAATGAAGTTAACAGCAGTTTTTGTATTATTATTAAATGTTAAATAGTCATCTATTACACATTATATTTTTTCCAAAAACACAATTTCGATTATGTACAATATTAAGTGCAAGTTAAATTTAGCTTTTTGATAATTATGACATATGTTTTGTTTGTCAAGTTGGTCGCTGCAGTTACCTGTCCAAACATATTTATCTGTTTTGCTAAGTTTATAAATAATCATTATATTCCTGTTACATTAAGTTTCTGATCTGTACATTTCGGCAATACCTTTCTATGTACAACACTAAACTGAAAAATACTTTAAAAATGTTGTATGTTTTTCATTAACAGACACACTGATCTGCAACACTTAGTTTAAACAAGTAATCCTTTTTATTCCAAAAAAGTTTAGTAGTAGATACCAGTCTTTGACCCAATCCAACCCAAGTAGCTGGTCACCCGAATAAAGGCGGCAGGTTCATTAGCCTGACAACCATTGTTGGATATGAAGTTCATCACGATTCCGATGAGGAGGTCACCTCGGACCAACGGGCCGCCACCGTCACCGCCGCAGGTTGAGGTCTTGTCAGTAGTTTTAACGCAGATCGTCTTGGGGTTGGCGACAATGCTACTGTAGTATTCCAGGCATTTGCCGAGGGAGATAATTTCAAAAGTCGCGTACCTAAGGGTCTTGGAATATTCGTGGGCGGAATCTTTGGTCATGCCCCATCCACTGGCGGTGGCCCAATCTCCGGCGTATGTGGGGTAGATATTGGTGTCGGCGTAGGCGGGCAGCTTAACCTTCTGGATGTAGTTGGTGAAGGTTACATATGGAGTTTTGATAAGGGCAATGTCATTCGCCCTCCAAAGGGAATTAAAGCTCTCGTGGAAAATGAAGTTGCTCCTGTTAACGGTGTGGGTCAGCTTGCCTTTTCCGCGATCGGTGGAGCCGTAGTAGATGTTCACTGTTTTGGCACTGTTTCAGAAATTTATCCATTATATTAACCAGAATCGATACAGTCGAACTTCCCTTACTCAAGTTTTTTCTAACACGAACAGGACTCTCTGGCAGAAGCGTAGAATAGTCCGATCGAAACAAGTTGGGAAAGTATCAAAAAGGTTTTTTTTTTAATATTTTTCAAATTTACTCATATTAAAAGACAAAAAAATTTCTTTTTATCCAAATAATAAGGAAGAGAAAATGAGTTACTTACATAAGAGCGCATGTGGCAGTGGTCAGCACATATTCGTTACTGATGATGGAGCCACCGCACCACCACGGGTCATCGACTCGTTCGTAGAAGAAGAGTCCCACTATGTAGGGGAACTGACCGGCGGAGGCTTTATTGCCGTTGGTGATCCGACCCTCACCCTCCATCGACAGGTTACGGGGGGAGATTGGCTCCTGCTGGGGCAGCAGACCGGCGGCGGCGGTTGCCAAAATCAAAGCGAAAACTACGAGTACTTTCATATGGTTGAAAATCGAATGATTCTCCAACGCACTCGGCTGCGCTTATATACCACACCCGGCCTCTTGTATTTGACCACCTAGTTATTCGTACTCGCGGGAACTTCTTTATCGGTCGTGGCTTTTTATTTTTTTACCAGATGTGTATGGCTACTTATCTGCTTTGATTGACCAAAGCCAACAAAAAGAAAACCTTTAACGCACTTTACAGGTCAACAAACCAGTACCAGTTTTAGGAACAAAACTTAGATTGATCGCAAAATTCTGCACAGAGAGAATTATTTAAGTAAATTGTACTTAAATTGAGTATTTTTCTTCTTGAAAATTAAGCATGAACACAAATACTTATTCTGAGTACAAAATACTAACTATCAGTACAAATTTGTCAAATTTTTTTTACTCAAATTAAGTACATTTTGTATTTATTTAGTACATTTTTCCTCAAAATGAGTACAAACTGCACTCATTTTCAGAAATTATTTGGCCAGTATTTTAAAAATGAGTATTGCCTATTCTCAAACTGAGTATTGCAAAATGATTAAATTGAGAAAAAAATTCTTAACCCGGAGAACTTCCTTTCTTACCTAAACTTTATTTTAAGGGCTTTACAGTAAATGTTAACAGTTTCGTAATTATGTGAATATTAAACTGTTATAAATAAAACAAACTTACTTTTTGTTCGACCCAAGTCGCCTTCTCCGTCACTCGAACCCCAGACCCTTGTGTTCGTGCACGCGCGCACTAACCGCCTGAGCCAAACAAGCATCACATTCAGCAACGTCCAAACCGCGCATAAGATTTAAATTGTAATGCTTGCAATTAATTGGATTTTAAACATTAAATGGAATAGGACTATAATCAGCTCAATTCCAATTAATGTTTAAAATCCAATAAAATTAATAAAAATAAAAAAAAAGCAGAATAACAAAAAAAAATATTTGTGTTTACCGGAATGGGGATTGAACTCACGACCCGGACGACATTAGCTATCAAATATTTGATGGCAAGAGTCATTTACTCCCTAGGCCAGCCTTTTAGAAGGTTCCTGTGAGTAATGTCATACTCATTTTGAAAATATTTGTACTCAAGTTGGAAATTGAAGAACTTGTTTCCTAAAATTAAGATTTTTGTGATCAATTCAAGTTTTTTTTCTTAAAGTGAGTTCAATTTGTACTCAATAAAAGTTTTTTCCAAAAATTTGTACTCAAAATCAGTACATCCTGAAAATGAGAATACAAATACTCAATTTCAGAACGTCAGAATTCTCTCTGTGTGTATTTAAGGAATTGTGTGCTTTATATTTAAAACTCCACTTTCTATGTTAAGCCTCCTTCTCCGGTTTTCACAACATATCTACTAAAAGCACCCTCTCAACCAAGTCATGGCTACGCCACTGCTCAAAGTTATCTTATAAAATTCTAACCTAGGGATCAAACACTGAGTAGTACTACATTTTCCTTTTGCTTTTTTTTGGCTTCGATCAATCAAAGCCAATAAGTCTCACTAAATTCTCTTTGGCCAAAATAAAAAAAATACAAAAAATAGGGAAAAGCCACGACTGATAAGGCATTTCAAACTTATAAACAAAAATGACTTGGCCAGATTACCAGAGGTCCGGCACCTGATAACCGGGCCAATAGAATGGTATATAAGTGCGTCCCAGTCCGGAGCAGAATCATTCGTTCTTCGACCATCATGAAAGTGCTCGTAGTCCTCGCCTTGGCTCTGGCCACCGCCTCCGCTGGCATTCTGCCCCAGCAGATCCCAGTCCACCCCAAGGACCTGCCCGCCGTGCCCTCGATCGAAGGTCGCATCACCAACGGCAAGACCGCTTCCGAAGGCCAGTTCACCTACCAGGTGGGACTCAGCTTCAGCAGCTCCAGCGGAGGCTGGTGGTGCGGTGGCTCCATCATCGATAACCAGTGGGTGCTGACCGCTGCCCACTGCACTTCCGGGTAAGTAATTGTGTTTGTATAATTTCGGTTTTATTAATGGATGTCTTCCTGGTACAGTGCCTCCTCTGTGACCATCTACTACGGCGCCACCGTCCGCACCAGCGCCAAGTTGACCCAGACCGTCTCCAGCTCCAGCTTCATCCAGCACGCTAGCTACAACTCGAACACGTTGAAGAACGACATTTCCCTGCTCAAGACCTCAGCGGTGTCCTTCACCAATTACATCAACAAGGTTGTGTTGCCCTCTATCGCCAGCTCCTACTCCACTTACGCCGGACAGAAGGCTATCGCCTCCGGATGGGGCAAGACCTCTGATTCCGCCTCCGGCGTGGCCAGCACTCTGCAGTACGAGACCTTCGATGTTGTGTCCGTCGCCAACTGCCAGAATACCTATGGCTCTGCGGTTGCCTCATCCACTGTGATCTGCATTGCCACCCCCAACAAGACCTCCACCTGCAGCGGCGACTCTGGCGGCCCATTGGTCCTGGCCAGCGACTCGAAACTTATCGGTGTGACCTCCTTCGTGGCCAGCGCTGGTTGCGAGTCCGGCCTACCTGCTGGCTTCACCCGTGTGACCAGCTACTTGGACTGGATCAAGAGCAACTCCGGAGTTTCTTACTAAGACCCCTTCAAATAAAGAACGATTATTGACTTATATTAGGTGTTTCAATTTTTAAGGGTAACGTTCTCAGTTATTGCAGCTATGGCCCAAATAAGCCGCTCCTTTTAGGAACTCGTAAATTAAATGTAAACTAATGAGTGTTTATACCCGTTACTCGTAGATTAAAAGGGTGTGTTGTATTCGTGCAAAAGTATGTAACAGCTAGAAGGAAGCGTTTCCGACCCCATAAAGTATATATATTCTTGATCAGGATCACTAGCCGAGTCGATATAGCCATGTCCGTCTGTCCGTCTGTCTGTCCGTATGAACGATGAGATCTCGGAAACTACAAAAGCTAGAAGGTTGAGATTTCACACACATATTCTTGGCTTCCTACGCAGCGCAAGTTTGTTTCATCGAGGTGCCACGCCCCCCCTAACGCCCACAATCGCCATAAACGATTTTCAAATGTGTCTGGAGGCCACATCTTTTAATATTTTAAAAATATGTAAACGCAATTTTATAGTGTTTATTAATACCTATCGAAATGTAGAAGACAATCGGACCATTCATTAAAAAGTTATACGCAATCAAAATTGTTTATATATCTATCTCCCTCGCACTCCCTTTAGCCCCAATAGATAGTCGGGACACCAACCCGAGTACAGCGTTCGCACTCCCTTTAGCTGAGTGACGGGTATTAGATAGTCGGGACACCAACCCGACTATAGCGTTCTCTCTTGTTTTATCTACTTTAAATCTACGATCAAAGGAAAATTGGGGTCATTTCTCAGAAAAATTCGAAATATTTTTTCTTACTTATCTTTTCTCGTCGCTTACCATTTGTTTTTTAGCTGGGCCTTTTTAGGCAAACTTTACCAAATCAATTAACTAGTGAAACATCTTCTTCTAATAGTGATTTGGTCGACCTGTTAACATAAATGGGAGGATTTTTGCGAATATCCTTAGAAGTATATTTTTTTCCCTAACGCAAGGACCCTCGCCTTCCCTTTAGATAAGTAACGGGTATCTGATAAGAGATAAGAGCGAGCAAAGCCAACAACAATATAAAATATACAAGACAATATACATAAGTCAATAATCGTTTATTATTTAAAAGGTGCTTATCTGGTCACACCGGAGTACTCCTTGATCCAGTCCAAGTAGCTAGTCACACGGGTGAAGCCAGCGGGGGCACCGGACTCGCAACCAGCGCTGGACACGAAGGAGGTCACTCCGATAAGGACCTTGGAGCTAGCAAGGACCAACGGGCCGCCAGAGTCGCCGTTGCAGGTGGAGGTCTTGTTGGGGGTGGCAATGCAGATCACCTTGGAGGTGGCGATCAGAGAGCCGTAGGTATCCTGGCAGGTGGCGACGGACACAACTTCGAATGTCTCGTGCTGCAGAGTGTCGGCCACGGTGGAGGCGGCATCAGAGGTCTTGCCCCATCCGGAAGCGATGGCCCGCTCTCCGGAATAAGTGGAGTAGGAGCTGGCGATCTCGGGCAGCGCAACCTTGTTGATGTTGGTGGTGTAGGCGACCGACGGGGTCTTGATCAGGGAAATGTCGTTCCTCAACACAACCGAGTTGTAGCTGGCGTGCTGAATGAAGCTGGAGCTCGCGACGGTGTGGGTCACCTTGGCGCTGGTGCGGACGGTGGCGCCGTAGTAGATGGTCACAGCGGAGGCACTGTAACAGAAAGATAACAATTATGAAAGCCAAAATCTACCGACCCTATAAACTATATATATTCTTGATCAGGATCACTAGCCGAGTCGATCAATCTGTCTGTCCGTACGAAAGCTGAGATCGCGGGAACTATAATAGCTAGAGTGTTGGGAATCACCATATAGATTCTAGGGGTTCCTGCGCAGCGCAAGTTTGTTTCTGCCGAGCGCTTTGCCGCAGTCACGTCTGTATCTTATTCGCATTTTTTTTGGCTGAGTAACAGGTAAGGGTTTATTTAGTTTTTCTAAATTTTGTTTTAGATACGTAAAGAATATAAATAGCTTTTAAATTCAAATATGTTAATTTGTACCTTCTCTTTATGATGGGACAGAGGAAAAAGATTACTTACCCGGAAGTGCAGTGGGCAGCGGTCAGCACCCACTGGTTGTCGATGATGGAGCCACCGCACCACCAGCTGCCGCTGGTGCTAGCGAAGCTGAGTCCCACCTGGTAGGGGAACTCTCCTTCGGAGGCGGTCTTGCCGTTGGTGATGCGACCCTGGATCGAGGGCACGGCGGGCAGGTCACGGGGGTGGACCGGGACCTCCTTGGGCAGGAGACTGGCGGAGGCGGTGGCCAGGGCCAAGGCGAAGACTACGAGCACTTTCATGATGGTCGAAGAACGAATGATTCTCCACCGCACTGGCTAGCACTTATATACCATTATCGGCTGCCGGTCCTCTTGTATTCTGGCCAAGTCACTTTTGTTTATGCGCGTGAAATTCGTTATCAGTCGTGGCTTTTCCTTTTTTTCTGATTTCTTTTTTTATTTCCGCCAAAGAGGATGTAGTGGTACTTATCGGCTTTGATTGACCGAAGCCAAAAAAAGTATCTGCTGTTATCGGACTTGTGGGAAAGCAATGAGATTACACACCGCAGGCTTTCAATTAAACGCACTTCACAGGCGAACAGGCGGCAGACGTCGCCCACTCGAGTGATAAGTGATAAGAGATAAGCATAGATTTCGCTAGATGACGCCAGTACTATTTCGTCTTTGGCAAACGGACGACTTTCGATGACTTTTGCACTGCTTAACTCATATTAAAGTATATATTTTTAGCTGGGAAAATCCGGCTAAACGAAATCGCTCTAATCGAATTATTTGATTCTTTTGAACAACGATCGATCAGAAATTGTTTACGGTGACTCTCGACGAAGTGTGGAGTGGCTGAAATACCCAGTGATTATCTGATGGTCGGGAGACCGAAATCGTATTAAGCATACGCAGCGGTGTGCCAAAGTTGCCAACTCATTTTGTGTGGGCGGGCAGATGACAGTGGCAAGTTGAATCTGGGAAATTGAAATCAAATCGCCTTACGTGCTGGGCATGCAAAAGCAAGCCGGATTTTCGGATTCAGGCTCCTGCCGGACATTAGCACATAAAAACAATTCATTGCCTTTCATGCTGACACATGTAGTATGTAGTTGCCGCCGTCCAGTGACTTTTGTGGGCCACTGTGCGTGTCTGGGCCATAAATGCCAGGCACAAAATAGATTTTCTCCCCTTGAAGAGTAGTAAACACTTGTCCTGGAACATTTTTCATTTATTTAATCCCTATATCAACTGCATTCTATTGATTTTCCTTCGTCCTGTTGAGCGTTTTCATGGTTGCTCCTTTCGCTGATTGCGGAAAAATTCGCTTCTTTTGTCTCTGTCTCTCAGGGGGAACAAAGGAAACTAATTTTCTTGAAATATTTGCTCTCATTGTTGGTTGAGCACCCAGTTTTAAAGAAACCAAAAAAATGAAAGGGTCGCACTTTAAATTGCTAACAGAGACGTATGTAATACACTTATATATAAATGTATATTACGTATACGTAATGCGCTCACCCGACACACACGCTTATTAGACGCATTTCCGGCTGCGACAACGACAGCCTGAACAACAATGTCCAGTCCTCTCGGACAAACGGAAAACTCAGCTCACTCCTCCAGTTGCGTAGAAGGGGGCGAGAAAGAATGGGACCCGAATATTCATCTGGATGTGACTACGCCTCTGGCTTAAGCAGATATAAACACAGTTGGGGGTGAAATAATAGCAGCAAAGCTGAAAAAATAACCAAAATGTTCACCTAATCTATAATATTATTTTATTTTTTTTTTTATAAATGGAAATAGTATTTGTTTGTTAAGCAGTATAAATTAATTAAAAGTGGTCGTTGTAGTTTAGTCAGAAATATTTAAATCCCTAGATTTCATAATATTCATAAAAACCAGTTTAACGAATGCTAATACTATGACTTCCGCTGTATGTATGTGTAAGTGTCCTTAGGAAGGCATTTGAAATGTCCCCCAGCGTGCGCTCTCCTTTGACGAGAAAAAGGAAAAGGACGAGACGACGACGACAAACAAGATTGCAGCAATAAAATTTCGACAAGTGAACAACAAATGATAAACGAAGCAGCAGCTTGGGATAAGAAGCAGCAGCGGCAGCGAAAGGAGCCGTTCCCGAAGAGGTCAGTTTGGTTCTTGGGGAGCACTTGAAATGCTGGTGGCTGGCCAAGGATTCCGATTCCGTCCGGCTCACTTCAGCTGTGTTTGGCCCTCTTTGGGGCTGCCATCTAATGTGAGCCGCATCGATTACGCTTCTACTTCCAATGGCACTCGGATTGTGTGTTTTGGCTGTCGCTACATATCCGCAATCCAATAATGTTGTATCTGGCACTTGAAAAAATTTATAAAATGCCTGAAGTAAAAACTATTCATAAAGTAAAAATGGTTAAAGTAAGATAATTTTGTATTAATATCTAATAAATTTTTGGAACCTGTTGAAAAGTGGCTGCGAAAATTCTTAAAACTACTAAATAGCTAAAAAATAATGAATACAATAGTAAACAAATTCCGAATTAAATGTTACCTACCTTCTTTAGGATATTTTGTTTTAGTACATTTTTTTGCAGTGCAGCAAAGATCGGTCAGATGAGTTTTTTGTGTTAAATTGTCATGAAAATGTCGCTGTGCCTGCGGTCAGCTCAAGAAATCCGTCTCCGACTCCTTGTTGACCAGAATTAATGACAACTGTCTGGCCCAGCTGACCCGCCCACCCCACCCACTCTTCCCCTTCTTGGCCCTGTCGCTGATGACTTATCACAGGGAACTATGTCTATTTCCTGCTATAATTCAAATTGCTTTTGGGGATGTCAACAGCAGCCGCCTCATTAATCATGCCGCCCGGGATAGTCTCACATTGCGTATGAGTAATGTCTTTGCCAGCCACCTTTTTTGCTGCAGGTTCAGAACCAACAACTTATCGCCTCATTTTATATCATCCCGTCTTCCAGATGTTACTCAAACCCAAACCCCTGGTGAAAATGCATTGGGAAAGTTTGCTTTTTATTTTTTTCCAAAATGCAATTTGCCGCTGCACTTGGGTGGTAAGCAGAGATGTTAGCGTGACTCACGTTCAAAGGGGAAAAAAGGGACATCCCTCCCTCAACTCTGTGACCTAAGTTAACCCAGGACTTAGCAGGTCCCGGGACTTGGTCAAAGTTTTGTGTTTGCAGTTTGTCAACTCGTTTTTAATGCGCGATGTATTGAAAAAGTTTGATTAGGGAGCAGCTGGCAGACTGGGGAGCTCTTTCCAAGTCTCCAACTCCACCTGAGTGCAATTTTCGAACAGAAAACTTGATAAAAAGGGAGCTTAGCGGCGACAGAGTGACGGAAAGTGGTTGTAAGCAATGCATATACGCCATGTTGTCCCAATACAGTGACTTCGACCAACTGTCAATATTCTGACACAAATCCGACGAACAGACGACAAACACAAGTGGCCACCATTAAATTTTATGCGCAGGGATCAAACTAAGTTATTATATGGGAATATGGGTATACATAAATGTATATTATATACATCGAGTTGGCTGGGCAAATATTTGAGAAAAACGCAGAGCGAGGACCATTTTTGCTTTCTCTGTGATTTTCTATCAATAAGCTGACGGAATTCCGTCGGCTTTTGCATATGATAAGGCTCAGTCTTTTTCCAGCTCGAAATATATAAATATAAATTCCTGCCATGCAAACAAATCCTTTTCGATAGATTGCTTTTGGCTCTCCCATTTTTTTCGCCGCCGTTCGCTTTTATTATTGTGTGCCAACGCCAAGGATTTTTGTCTACTACGACAATTGGATTTCCACGGAGTGAAGGACGAAATCGGGTGGATTTTTCGGGGCGAAACAAGTACGTGTCCCCATCGGAGGTGGTACTTGTCTGCTTATTGGCATTGGCACATCCCAGAAAGGAAAAAAAGATGATTCCGCTCGGGCCGTATCAATGACTTCTGAATACCCACCGTGGATTCCTCCTATTGTTCCGGGCATTCTTGGCACCGAATTATGCAACTTTTCCTTTGTATATTTGCAGTTTCTTGTCTGCCAGAATTTGAATGCAGTCTGATATTTTCGCCTGGGTACGGGAATAGTTAATATCCTGTGCAGATTGTTCATTCATTCGGGAATCACCCTTTTGTTGAGACTTCATTAATGCCAAAAATGTATGCGATCCTCTGCTGAAATATCTCCGCATTCCGCTTGATGTAATGTCTGCCGCTTGTGTTGTGTCGGAAAATATATAACTACTCATCAAATTTTAGCATGCAAATATTTATATGAATATGCAGCTGGGGCTGGCAAATGCTTTATGGCTTATAAACATTTTGTTTGCCAATATTTTTTCTGTGTTTTGCTCTCGTTGCTCTTGTTGTAATTTCGGTTTATTGTTTTCTATATATTTTTCTGCTTGAACGCACTAAAAGCCACTCCACTGCCAGTCAACCATTCAATCCACCTTCCTTTCGGACGGGTTCCTCCCATATTTCCTCCTCGATGCCGGCATTTGTTTGCTTTATGTCTTTATTTTGTGCCCTGCCGGAGGAGCAAAGTATTATTATTTTTTGCCCTACTCTTGCAGCCAGTCCCCGCTACTCCTCTCCTTTTTTTACTGAGTGATGGCTCTAGGTAATGCCAGGATACCAGGATGGAGGCATGGGGATTTCGGTGAGTGCTCTCTGAGCGGCTTTGCATATGGCCCTGAGTGTGTGGACTATCTACTTGATATGTGCTCGGTGCTTTTGGGGAAGTTTTCAAGACCCGGAGATGTTTCAATTATTGTTACCGTTTGTTAGCCTAAAAGCAAACGCACTTCTTTAAGTATATCTCGAGTTCTATATATAGAGAACGTACAGAAAGTAAGCCATTAACTTTTCCCGTCAATCAATTGTCACTCCCAAAGGGAAAACAAAGAGGCAGGAAAAAAAGAAACATGAAAACAAAAGGCACGAGACCATGACAAGACATTTTACTTCCATGTGAATGAAATGAAATTAAGAGAAAAGGGGAAGTATGTTTTCGACAGCAGGAATTGTGGACTAAGAATTGCTCTAACAATTTATTTCGTTGCTCAGATTACCCAAGAAACTGGAAATGTTAAGACATTAATGAAATTGTAGACTTTTTATCAATAGGAAAGTTACAGCTACATAGCTGATAAATGGAATTTTGTTTGTACCTTCAATTAAATTGTTATAATCTTTAACTTTAGAGTATTTAGATAGCAGAAAATCCCCCTTTTCTTTTATTGATAATATGGCGGGAAAATCTTTTTGCAAATGATAAACATTTATTATTTCTTTCAAAATAAGTTTAGGCAGAATACGTATTATTGCGCTAAAATTAAATCATATCTTATCAATGAGACAGTAGTTGCAAAAATTGAATGAATTGCAAGAAAATACGAATTTTCTTATCAATGGATTCATTAAATGACTTTCATATTAGAAAAAAAAACGTTTATCAAAGTAAATAAAAATATTTTTGTTTATAAAGAAGAAAGTTATATAAAACGTTACGTAAATATTTAGCTAAAAGACGGCCCAACATTAAATAGGAACCTTCACAGCTCATCAAAGGAGCCCACTTGGACCAGAACAAGTGTAGGCCACTCCATCAGCAGTCAAGGCAGAAGGCAAACCAGCCAAAACTCTTTGTCTCCGGGTCCAAACAAAAAACCAGCGAACTTTGCCGTCAAGTCATTGTGGTGGATGCTGAGTGAACTTGTTTCGGGCGTTGGTGGTTCAAGTGGAGCCACCAGCAGAGCCGCACCAAGACCCAAGTGTTGTTTGGATTTCATTATACAATTATCTTGTTACCAGAAATAATGGTGTCGGGCCGGGCAACATGCCAAAAGCATTCAATGAGCCCGATGCGCCTTCCACTTACCCCTCACTCTTTCCCAATGGGTGGGTGTTTGAACTGTCAGTCAGTCAGTCAGTTATCCCATACCAAACCAGAACTGATCCCAGCAGAAAAACCAACCCAATCTCTAACACATTCACACACATGTGGGGAAGCCGGATGCTGAGCGCGTTAGGAAAAGCAGGAAGTCATTAGCCGAAAAAACTCTGGTGATGGCGGTTCCAACTGGGGTTGCTTAAGCGGGGAGGAAAGAGCCCAGTAATGCGATAAATAAATGAAAATGTTTGAGTTAAATGAATTAAGTGTGCGATACTCTCTACTCAGTGTGTGTGTGTGTGTGTGGGTTTGTGTTTTTTGTTTGGTTTTTGGCATGGGGCCTTTTTGTTAGAAACACTTTCTGTGTTGGCCTGTCATCGCAAGTGACTTGGGGTTGTTAAGTGCTAGAGCAATAGTAATTGTTGGGCGCTTAATTAGCCGATCATCATTCAAAGTGTCACAGGCACACGGCCAACTAAGGGGTTAAGAAAATGCCAGTCAAAGTTTTTGGCAACTTAAATTATTTCTCCAACTACTCTATCAAAATCATCGGGGTCTGTATTTTGCAGTCAAAGTGGTGACCCAGAAATTCCAAAGTTGAAGCGGTTAACCAAATATCAACTTATGATTAAGCAAAGTTAGCTAGTTAGTTCAGCTAGGAAAAATAAAATAACAAAACTTACTTAAATATCTCCTTGTGTAAATGTGGGCTGACCTAGGGGTAAAGCCAAAATTCTGTTCCTAATTAAATTGTTTTTCATGCTGAGTATAACATCATCATCATAAACCCCATTACAACTACAACTATTCGAAGTCAGGCTCATTTTCGCCATGTGGTGACCCCGAAATGCTGAGTTTGCAGCGTCTGCTTTTTCTTTTTTTGATATTTTCGGTTGGCTAATTCCGACTTAATTAATTATGTAGCCGAATCATGGCCCCCGCCAAAAATCGTTAATTAAGTTGATTGCTTTGAATTGGCTGGCATTTATTAGCCGGGATTGCGTTGTTGACTCGCCAGTCGAAAAGTCCCGAATCGCCCCCCTCCGCCCTTTTATTTGGCCATAATTGATGAGCTGACAGTTCGTTAATTGATTTTGCTCCGTGATTAGAGCTCCATACGAGCTCCATGCGAGAATTGATTTTATTAGCTGCCACTTGAAGGGGAGTTAAATATTTAATTGGTGCGAAGTGGGTCAGAGGCCAAGGGCCTTGGCCCAAAGGTGCCAGGACATAAATAAGTAAATTAAAGTCAATGCAAATTCCGGCTACCGGATATTCGTCGTCTCTCCGTCCGCAGGCTGGCTAAATATTTTGCCAATAAAGTGAATCAAACAAAACCACTTGGCCAACTGACTGTCATGTCATTGGGAAAGTCAGGCCGAAATGCCCCAAAAACGAAGTTCACTTCAATCTGGGAAAAGCAGGGAAATGAAGTTTGTGGCCAAGAAGCAGGCGAACTTTGGGGCGTTCAATCAGAGCAGCATTGCAACTGGGCAAAGTGGATTTTGAATAAAAAACTTTGGCCATAAACACTCGTTGTCCGCTTTCCGGGTTGACATTTTAACTAACTTTGCCTCCACACACTCACATACCCATAGTGAGTAGTAACTTCTGCTTTTTTTATTTCGGGGGCCATGTATGATATTTTGTCATATCTAAACCACAGAATACGAGTGCAGGAAACTTTTTGTGCTGTCATAAATTTCCGCAATGCAAACATTTATCAGCACGACTGGACCCCTTAACCCTCGGCTGGGAGTTGGGGGTTTCCCGTGCCCATTCCCATTCTCCCTTCAAGCTCAGCTGCTGCTATTTTCCCTGACTGACTCTGTTATGTCTCTGGATCTGGATCTGGTTTTTGGTTTCTGTTCCTGTTTCCATCTCCGTTTCTGCTTTCCGTCGCTTGGCTCGTGTTGAGTAAATGCTTTTTATGCGGAACCGCAGGACCATCTGGTCGGGACTGGTTTTTAGGCACCACCTGCCATCCTTCCACATGTGAGGTCCCTACACTGCTGGAAATTCCCCTTAAAAAAGTCCTTGAATTTGATGGCCTGAAAATAATAAGTGCTGCGAATAAAGAAACAACTTTCGTCATTTATTTAAATGCCTCGTAATAATTCAAGTGTTGACATATTGTCTGCGTTTTTCCTTTTGACTTTCACTTGGGCGAAACTTTTCCTTATTTTCCCGTTTTTTTGTTCCAGCTGCCTCTGAAGCTTTCAGCGTTTATTGTGTCGCTTTGCAATTTAATGAATTTTAATGAGAGCAAGTAACAGCTTGGCCAACTTTCACTTTTAACTGTCGATTCTTTTATTTTATGATATTAATAATGTTTGTTTTAAACGTTAAGGCTCAACATTGAACTTTGTTTCACTTCAATTGGTGTAAAATTAAAATAGATTTGTTCTTTCATAAGATTATGATTCATAAAATGTCAGTTAAATTTTGTTTTCTTTTAGTATTTCTTTGTAAACTTTATCTAACTTTCGATAATATCGATAATGTCGATAGTGGCCACCATAGGTAGTTTTGGAAATCGATGGGACCAATACATCTAATGCCGTGATTCGGGTCACTGTTTTGAAATCCCCCTTTGAAATATAAAGCGCTTAAAGTTCGTTAGAATTGATTTTTATTTTTTTGCGAAATGATAGTTCCCCATCTAGTAAGAGATGTCAGTGTTGGACTCGATCCAGTCCAAGTAGCTGGTCAAACGGGTGAAGGCAGCGGGGTAGCCCTTCTCGCAACCGGCAGCGGCACCGAAGGAGGTAAGACCAATCTGGACCTTGGAGGACTCCAGAACCAGAGGACCGCCGGAGTCACCGTTGCAGGTGGACACACCGCCCGTGGTGGAGACGCAGATGTTGGAAGAGGTCACGATCGAAGTTCCGTAGGTGGCGGCACACACGGAGTTGGTGATGATAGACATGCGGGCCCACTGCAGGTTGTTGGTCACAGAGTTGGAAGAGTCGCTGATGCGGCCCCATCCGGAGGCGATAGCGGAGTCGCCGGCATATGTCGAGTAGGAGCTGGCGATCGCTGGGATCTTGACGGCCTGGATCCGGCTGGAGTAGCTGACATTGGGGATTTTAATCAGGGATATGTCGTTCTTCAGGTTGGAGCTGTTCCAGCCGGAGTGGATGATGATGTCGCTTTTTTGGACGGTGTGGACAACCTCGGCGGACGTACGCACGGTGGCACCCAGGTAGACGCTCACGGACTGAATTCTGTGATGGAGGAAAAAATAAAAAATATAAATAGTATATAAATATTATATATAAAATATAAAAAAGGACACTCACCCATCGGTACAGTGAGCAGCGGTCAGCACCCATTGGTTGCCGATCAGAGAGCCACCGCACCAGGCGCTGGACACAGCGCTGACTTTCAGGGAAAGTCCGACCTGGTAGGGGAACTCGCCGACGGAGGCAGTGTTTCCTCCGGTGATGCGACCCTCGATGTTGCCAACCACGGGCATCTCGCGGCTACGCTGGTAGAGCTCGGGCTCCGGGAAAGCGGAGGCGGCCACGGCCAGGGCAAGGATGATCAGGAACTTCATCTTGGGAATTGTTGCTTGTTCAGTTAAAGGAACTCAACTGGTCTTCCAAGGCCCGCCAGGGGTCTTTTATAGTGGAAAATCGCCTACGGGTGTGCGATTCGGTTGCACTTCACAAATAGACCTGTCGCGATTAGATAGGGGGCCTCCGAAGTCGGTTCGAACTACCTTATCTGCCAAGATTTTGTGCAGAAGATATGAATGAATGAACTTCAGCCAAACGGCCGCCAAAATTACTTTCCCAATCCTAGAAACCCGATATGGATCTAATCTGGCCAGTGGGCCGGCTTCAGGTGGATTTCCAGATTGCACTGGTGCGATACCAAAAGCCGAGCATGAGGTTGCTAATTAATTTGATTAGTTTTAAACATAAAAGATATATAAAGTATATATAAAATTGACAATGGTTTGCGTGTGCCGCTTGCGTATCTTAGAAGTCGGTTACTATTGCTATCTTATCGTTTGTCTATAGGGGGAGATACTATGTAAGCCTACAGTTTGGCAGGTTTGACGGTTTGTTTGTTTGATTACCTTCAGGAAAGGTCAAGGAGGAGGACGTGAGTCGGTCAGGACTGGCGAAAACCCCTTTTGACAGCTCAATTTCAACACAGCTCCATAATAAACCCAAATTATTTTCGCATTGGATGTCTCTTTGCGATTTACGATTATAAACAAACAAAGTTCGATTGTTTTCGCAACCGCAGCCGTTCTTTATCAGCGATTGCCGCGTGATTTGATGACGCGTTCGGCTGACCACATCGCTGCGGTTAATGGCCAATTCGGATGGCCAATTAAAGACGATTAGCTGAGAACGGGGCGAATGAGGGCTGTTACAAAAGCAAAGTCGAATTCATCAGCAATTTCTACTGGAATATTTTATTTTTCTTTAGTGTTCTTTTATTGAGCTCCCCAAATTGACTTGGCCGAAATGCCGAAATGTTTATTGTTATTTATCGGTAACAATTTCCATTCAAGGGAAAACAACCACCCATTAACTGGGCCATTTTCACCTTCCCTTCTCGGCAGGAACCTGTCTGTCGTCTCGGTTTCACTGCTCAAATTGGTTTTATTGTCTGGCCCGAGACTATATTGTTTAGCAATTAATGGTCTGCAATTAGGCGTTAATTGCATTTAGTTGGTCATTGCCGTTTGTTGTCGGATCCATGGTAAATATGCGGTTATCCTGGCGTAGACAGTGGGCGCCCCCACCTCGCAGCCCTCGACGCTGCCGAACGAGGTGACCCCGATCAGGTAGCTGACGTTGCGCCAATGGTAAACCAATGGTCCACCGGAGTCGCCGTTGCAGCCACCACGTCCATTTTGTCCATCGGTGCACAGGTGACGCTGGCCAACCAATCCTGGCAGGAAATAGCAGATGCAGCGTTCCTGATTGATCACCTCCGCATCCAAGTACTGAAGAATTCGCGTTTCGTTGCCGGGTGAGTCTCCTAGACTTCCCCAACCAGATAGGGTCACCACCTGACCTTCCAAAAACGTTTGATGCATAAACTCTCCAGCCAGCTCGATGGGTTGTACTCGATCGGAGGTGATAACTTTTCTCCGCAGTCGAATCAAAGCCAAGTCATTGTATCCCCCAAAGCCCAAGTAGTCCGGATGGGTTAGGAAATCCCGATGTGTGACCAAAATCACTTCGGCGGAGTCTTCAGAATCGGCGAATATTGTGGCACCTGTGTAAACTCGTGCCCCGATGGCATCGATTAAACAGTGAGCAGCGGTCAGCACAAACTGAAGGGTGATAAGGGAACCACCGCACTTGAAGAGATCTCCACCACTCTGCTGAATCACCAGACCCACTTGATAGGGAAACATGCCACGTGCCGCCAGATCTCCACCTGCAATCCGAGTGTTTACTGGGTAGGATTGATTCAGCTCCTCTTCGAATTTCTCGCAGCGAAGACGCCAGTTTTCATAGCCCAGTTGAAAACGTTTCTCCATAATTGTTTCATCATCAGCAGGAGACTCCTCTGCAGTGTCTTCAAAACTATCCAGCCAAGTTTTTGTTGAGACTACCAGTGTTGGTAAAAGAAGGCAGAGAAGTGGCGTCATTCGTAGCGCCATCTTATAACTGAAAAAATACGAAATATAATAAGGGGAGTACCCCGTAATTGCAATCCTTAAGTGTTTATTCGGAAATTCTTTTTTATATGAAGAGGGTGCTCCTTTCATTATCAAAATCACTTTATGTTGAATGGAAATGATGAATGAGTTCACCTTTTTCGTTTTGCCAATGATTTACACTCAGTTATCTGAGGTCGTAATAAGTAAGTCCACGTTGAGGTCTGAGTGGGCTCTTCATGTGAAGTACTGGCGTTGTTGTTGTTCTAGCTGGTGTTTTTATATAGCCAGCGATTGTGGCATCAACATTGCGTCAACGTCTTGGTTGCGGCACGTGTCCGATTCGTCCGTTAATTGAATTTGCCTGGGCCAGTGCAAATTATACCCACAGAGACGGGAAGAGCAGCAGATGTTTGGCATTCAATTCCTCAAGCTCCCGTGTAATTGCCGCACGTTTCGGCGATTATGTTGCTTAGGCCATAGGCCATGGCCTTCGACTTGGACTCCCTTTGGCCAAATGCAGTCGCCTTAATTGCTTTCGAACCACTCATTTTCCCGGGCCTTCAATTGCACGATTTCTGGTTTAGCCCCATAATGTCTGGGTCGGGGTCTCTATAAATTTATTGACTACCGTTTTATCAGCGCTAAGTTTATTATTTGTTTAATTTACTGCACGCCTTTGCTTGCATTTCGACACATGAAAAGGCCATTGATAATGTTCCGGGAGTTAATTGGCTTTAAGGTAGTACACATCAAGGCCCAATATCCGTCATTTGGTTTTATATTGATCATAAAGTACGTACTTAAGATCATAAGTTATAAGTAAATTGATAACTTAATTTCTTGGGAAATCAAATCAATAGGAAATTGTTTAAAAGTATTTAAAAGGGTATTTTAGCTTAGTTTGGTGTCCTCTATTCAATTTCTCGCTTAATTTTTATAAATAGGACAATTTAATTAAATTAATAAATAAATTAATTTTGCAGGACAATTTAAAGAAAATATCAATTCGTTTTATTTTGGGGTTAAAAAATTTTTATTTTGTATGCGATAAGTGGTGTAAAACCAGTTTTTTATTTCTCATTTTTTACTGCTTAATATCGGTGTTGGCCAGGATCCAGGGCACGTAGTAGGCCACATTGGTGAATGCAGCGGGAAGCCCAGCTTCGCAACCATCAGCCGATCCAAAGGAGGTGGCACCGATGAGGGTACTGTCATACACCAATGGGCCGCCGGAGTCTCCCTGGCAAGTGGAGGACTTGTTGTCGGTGGCAACGCAAAGAACCCTATCAGTGACAATTATGCTTCCAAAGGTATCCTGGCACTTTGACTTGGCAATGATCACGAGGTTGACATACTGAAGATCCTTATGCACGGCGGTGGCGGAATCTGAAATAAGGCCCCATCCGGAGGCAACGGCGGTCTTTCCAACCAAGGAGGTGTAGCTAGAGGAGCTGGCGGGCAGGGCGATCGTGTTGACAGCGGCAGAGAGGGCAATTTCGGTGATCTTGATCAGGGAGATATCGTTGCGGATGATCGCAGACATGTAGCTTTCGTGCTGGATGAAGTTCGAGCTGGCGACGGTTTGGGTGAACTTGGGACTGGTGCGGACGGTGGCACCGAAGTTGATAGTTACGCTAGAAGCTCTGCATAGGGAATTCTCTCATTAGACGGAATCCCATAAAGGGTCTATATAAAAGGCAACTTACCCGTCGGTACAGTGAGCAGCAGTCAACACCCAGCGAGTACTGATGAGCGAGCCACCGCACCACCAACCGCCCTGAGAGCTGGAGAAAGCGAGTCCCAGCTGGTAGGGGAACTGGTCGGCCACGGCGTCCTTGCCGTTGGTGATGCGACCATTGATGGATGGGGTCGAGACCCTGTCACGAGGATGGACAGGAGCGACCTTGGGCAGGAGCCCAGCGGAGGCGGAGGCCAGAGCCAGAACCAAAACTACGAGAACCTTCATGCTGTTGCTCAAACTATGAGTGATTATTCGCTTCTCAGGGGCCCTCTTTTATACCCAAACTGTATAATCTTATCTCCTTAGATGGCTGGCCAGTCCACTTAAATGCTCTGATTACATTTCGCGGAAATTTATATCAGTTTTTTTTTGGGTGCTTTTGAAATATTTTTATAGACTGATAAGATTTGAAAGTACTGGCACTCATTTGCCTATCAATTATTACGAACTTTTAACTTGTGTGAATAAAAGGCATTTACCTTAAACTTGGAAGCAAAGACATTTTAACATGGAAATAATCGGTATATTTTTCTTACTCACCTATATGTATTACTTTATCATTGCTGCTTACTTACTTCTTTATCTATATAGTAAACAATATATATAAATAATCTAAAAGCAAATCTTTGTTAAGGCAAATTTATTATTTAATTCTAGGTAATATAGGAACGTAGTTTCCCCTATTGATGTAACATATTTGTGAGCCATCGATGTTCAGTGTTTTTTTAATCCCTTATAAGACTATAGGTCTTTTTAAATTTACAATTATTGTGTCCCTTTGTTGATAAGATGGAAGTATATAGTGACCCACATTACCAGGAATTTTCACTCAGTCAAGTGTAATCGAACATAATGAAGGTCTTTGTGGTTTTGATCCTAGCTATTGCAACCGTTTCTGCGGGTGTTTGGCCTCAGGTTGATACACCAGTGCATCCTCGAGACCTTGTAGATGCTCCATCCATTGAAGGTCGCATTACCAACGGAAATAAGGCAGCTAGCAACCAGTTTCCCTACCAGGTGGGACTCGCTTTCAAGAACTCCGCTGGCAGTTGGTGGTGCGGTGGCTCAATCATCGCAAATACTTGGGTTCTAACTGCTGCCCATTGCACAAATGGGTAATGGTAATCATTACAGATACCTTAAATTTAAATCTAATAAAATATCCCATTTGCAGTGCCACTTCCGTGACCATCTACTATGGTTCTACCGTTCGCACCAGTGCCAAATTGAAGAAAAAGGTTTCCAAATCAAAGTTTGTACAGCACGCCAGCTACAAAGCGGCTACTCTACAGAACGACATCTCCCTGATCAAGACACCATCTGTAAAATTTACGGCTGCCATAAACAAGATAACCCTGCCCTCCATCGCTAGCAGCTACTCCTCTTTTGCCGGACAGACTGGCATAGCCTCCGGATGGGGCAGGACCTCAGATTATGATAGTTCGGTCACCTCTAACCTGCAATATGCCGAGCTCCAGGTCATCAGTAATGCCGTGTGTCAGCAGACCTATGGGTCCTCGATCGTCACTAGTGGAGTCATCTGTGTGGCTTCCACCAACAAGAGATCAACCTGCCAGGGCGATTCTGGAGGTCCTTTGGCCCTGAATGGTAAACTGATTGGAGTCACCTCGTTCGTATCAGCATTGGGATGCGAGAAAAATAACCCAGCTGGCTTTACTCGCGTCACCAGTTACTTGGATTGGATCAAGACCAAGTCCGCAGTGTTTTATTAGGAGGTATTTATAATGTTTCTCCAGCTATGTCAAATACTTATGATTAAATCGATTTTGAAAAAATATTTTAATTTCATGCAACACAAGCATTGCCTATTATTTAGCTACTAAAGGGAAGCAAGTCAACAGCCATTTAATTTTCTTATTCACGTTTCTGTTTAATGAAAACATTTTTTTGTAAGTAGTTGATATTATTGGGGATAAATCAAAAAATATTCAACCATAAAATGTTTCTGAAAACTTAATTTCCTATATGCCACTGTCCAAAATAACTTATTTATTATAAGTATTTCAAAAAACATCTGGTTCATTTAAAGGGTTACTTTATCCCTAAAACTAAAAACAATATAAAATATTAGAATGCTCTCATTTTATTTTTGAAAACTTTTGGAAACTCCCCAGAAATAATATCAGATTAAATTTTCGGAACTTATCTTGTAGAAAGCTTAATCTGAATCTATAAAAATCAGGATTTGTTATCAACTAATGCATTGGGTAATTTTAACTTGAAGCAACAATTTTTTTAAGAGGGTTATACCCACACTTAACGTTATCTTATCTTGTCCAAATACTAAACGATTTCTTTTGGGAATTTCATTTTAAATTAAGATTTATGGATTAATATAATCTGAATTGCGCATTAAGCTCAACGAAGTCATGCCAGCTGATTTAAACCTTTTCTATCGATTGAAATTTAAATAATTGGTTTATTCCTATGTGGTATTTATAAATAGAAATCCAATCAGGTTGAACAAGGCTATAGGATTTTATTATTTAAGTTACACTTTTGTTACATCTTTTTTTTTGAAACTCTGAACTGATATTTTTGCCTTCTCGATTTGCTACAGGAAATGCCCGCCGAGTACTTCAGTATTGTTTGACTTGCCAATCCAATGGCGGCCGCATCATCGAACTTTTGTTTGCTTTTTGTTCAATTTTTATTAGATACCATTTGTTTGCGTGCCATGGATGTTTTGCTACTTGAGCCGAACCTTCTTCTACGTGGGTTCGAGCTCTGTTTTTATGTTTATGCGGAAATCTGCAGAAATTGTGTCAATATCAATAAAATTAGATTAGTATCGACGGGGACGACGACGACGAGGACGAGGACGACAAACAAGCAACCGAAGTGTGGCAGGCAACAAATAAAGTCCCTTCCTCTTTCTTCCGCTTCCTTCCTTGAGCCAATTTCATGTGTTGTGGGCTGCTTCCGCTTTGAGGCTCACTTCCGGCGCGTCCTGTGGGTGCGTGTGGGTGTTGGTGGTGTGCGTGTGTGTGCGTGTGACAACTGTTTAAATGCCTTGAAATTGTTGCAATTTTGATTCATCCCAATTAGGTAAAGTTTGGCGAAGGGGCCAAAAGCATAGGGCCCCACTTAATCTCAGTTAATTTTCTTAATGGAAAAGTTTTTCTCAGTTCTTTCCATTCATTTTCTCCCTTTTGACTAGGCTCAAAAATTGCTTTTCACTTAATTCTTTTTCGCGGGTGCCGGATGAATTTTTATGTCGGAACCCAATTTTCATAATGCGCAAATTAGAAAAGTTTTTCGCTTGAAGTTTCGCCCATTGAATTTCCACCCGACTTAAAGCTGCTTTTCCCCTATTGATTTCGCATTCAAAACATTTAGGTGGCATTATCGCAGGGCTTTTCATTTCCAACACCCCCAATCCGCCCGCGAAACAATAAACAACATGAACAATTGTGTCTCCATTTCTCATCTGGTGGCGTAATCTTTTATATAAACACTGTCGTGGCGCTCCAACACTTTCCACTCGTCGTTGTCCGACTAAGAAAAACATTTGCACAAGGAGGAAAGGCGGGAAAACCGGCGGAAAAGTCAGGAAAGAGAAGGAGGCGCCGACTGAATCACGTGACGAATGATTGAGTGCACTTCTGGGTGCGCTTTTTCACTTAAAATGTGCGATTTCAATCACTAAAAGCAAAGGTACACATCGGAAAATCGAATCAGCCACGGCTGATGGAGTTTCTGGAGTGGCTGCCGCTTCCTCGCCTTTTTCGCCAGTCGAAGTACGTATACCATTAACCGCAAGGTGGGCAAAAACAAAGGACATTCGCAGTGCATTCAAAAGCGGAAGCGGAAGTTGGCAATAAAAACGCTGAAACAAGTTATGTGCAAAATGTCCGGGACACGTGATGGACTTTTCCTCTTCAGAAAAGGAACAGGAAAAAGGGAACTTAGAATGCCTGGAGAGTTGGATTGCTTGGGTTTGGGTTGGTTCGAGACCTCTGCTAAACATTCCGCACATCAAAAACGACGCGCCACTTAACAAATCCCAAGTTGTCGTTGCGTGCCACGTGACTGGCGTACAAAGCGGCCAAAAGGACTCTCTGGCAGGAGCCGAAAACAATAGCTCTGCTTTGGTCCGTCGGAATGTTTGGCCCGCTCGTTACTTTATGGCCAGCCGGCAAAACGCTTTCACGCACGCCCACCCCTGCCCCCTGCCACGCCCCCTTGTCCAGCTGGCGACCTGCCGCGCTTAATTTCCGCTTGTAATGGACGCACGATAAATCCTGGCAAGCGTTTCCGAATCTCCAGGACTTTCCTCCAGCGGCACGCAATCGAAATATATATTTTTTAGATTCGCTTTTCCTGAAGACTGGCCTGCTTGTTGCACTTGCCAAGAAAAGTTTTATTACATTTTTAGCTTTAAGTTGGGGCTTAAGCATTTTAATATTTACGATTGAATACATTAAAAGAAAATGTATATAAATATATATTTATCTAAATAGCCAGAGCACTGAAACATTTATTAATTAATTAAATCAATTAAATCCTAAGCTTAAACTTTTTTTTGTCTTCATATAGACTAGAAACATTTATTAAATCCCTATGAAATATATTTTCCATTTAAATCCTAAGCTTAAACATTTTTTTTGTCTTCATATAGACCCATCAATTATCTTTAAAGGTCATTATTTAAGATTGCTAAATTTTAAGTTTCTTAGTAATTTAATTTAAGCCTGACTTGCATTAAAAAATTTGCCTGTCTGCTACTTTATCCAGAACCCCTCCTCTCTGTGACCCTGCATTCTCAGTCCTTTTTCGTTGGCCATCATTTCAAATCGAAAATCCTTTTAACTTGCAACCGCAATGTGCCAATTGCCAGGGCCATTTTTATTGTCGCCCGTCGTTAGTCAAAGGCTAAAGTCGGTAACAACTATTGCCTGTCTCTGCCTCGTTGGTTGGGTTCGTCGAGGGGTTCCGCCCATCCCTTCGCTTCGCCATTTTGCACCTGAGTTAGCTCACCTGTGCGTGTCGCCTAAGCCGGCGATAAGGCGAGCACGTTTGGAAGGACGAACCGAACCCCTTCGATCGGGGGTTTGAGGATTCAGGATTCGGGAATATCCCGCTTGCGCTACGTGCCTTTCTTTGTGGCTGCGATAAATTGCTATTGGTTTGCAGTTGGGCCAAAAGGTAAAGCTGCTAATTTATTAGCCAAAGCGACAAACAAAGCATAAATAAGCACGGGGCTGGGGTTTTCGAGGTGGTGTATCTGTAGTTACCATCCGTCGTCTGACCTTAAACATTCGATTCGCTTTCGGCCATTTCGGCTTTAATGTGTGTGAAAGTGGCATATAAATTTCAACGGGGCGTAAGAATCCGCTAAGCTCTTGGCTTTGCAGCCCTGTGCCACGCCCACCCTTGAGGGGGCGTTTGTATATATGTATGTGAGGCAAACAATGGGAAAGCGACAACGACAACGCATATTCAATAATGTCGCTTTCAACTTTTATGCTTGCAAAATGCAAAAATCTGCAGTCAGGGGAGTGAAAAGGGGCACAGATAGTAAGTTGGCTAAACACATTCATGCATTTTACAATGTTGCCAAAGCCCGTAGGACTAAAGTTCTTGGCTGTGAACAATAGAAAAACGAATTAAACATAAAAGCCAGGCCAGCGGTAGCATTCACATAAGTGTATGTTTCTAAGGGCACATAAAGAAATTAATTGAAATAAATATAATATTAAAAAAGTAAGAAATGTTTTACAAATATTTTACAAAATATTTTTATTAAGAACAATTTAAACAATTAATTTTTGTTTTCAAATAAAAAAAATTAAAATTTTTAAGGTTATTATTCTCTGAGTGTATGCCACCGTTTGCGGGTGTATATGTGCTCTACAACAATAAGCAGAAAGGCAGCAGCTGCAACAATGGCGAACAGCAAAAATGAATGCGAGTGCGAATCCAAGAGAAAGCCGAGCAGGCACGCCAAAGCCCTCTACAGTTGCTTTTACTGGCTTTTGTTTGGCCCACCACCTCCGACCTGCCACGCCTCCCTGCCCCCTCTAACGCCCCTTTTGGCATTCCTCCCCCTCTCCTTTGTTGCTGCTGCTGCATTAGCAGCCATAGTGCATTAATGTTGCACGCCGAGCATGTGTGTATGACTCTAGACTGTAGATGGGTTGGCTTTGCTTGGGTCGGCAGCTCGCAAATAAATGTCGGGCATGCTAAACAGGATTTGATCAGACTTCGATATCTGATGTGCATAAATGCGAGCCAAATGGGGAATCGATGCCAATCACTGGGGTCTTGGAATTCGGTGAGGCATAGAGGGAAAACTTGAATTTCCACATAAATATTGGCCTTCAATTTGAGGGTTCAAGATCGAGGGAAAGAGTGGTAAAAATAGAATTAGTTTCAAGTTTATGAAATTTAAATCAGAATTTTAAATTACTATAGGGACTTTTATTCAAATCTTTAGGTTTTTAAAAATAGATTTTTAATCCATACTGTTTTAAAACACGTTATATTGTATTTTATTTAATTTCAAGTTTATGCAATTTAAATCTGAATTTTTTTTTAAGCTTTTAAGCCTCTAAACATAAATATTTTATTTATTTATTTATATTCTGGTTTTGAAGCCATTACAAATGGCCTCCAACCAATTAAATAAAAATATTAAATTAATACTGTTTTAAAACCTAATTTATTTTATTTTATTTATTTTGAAGTTTTTGAATATTACAATAACGACATTTTTTCATACTTGTAAGCCTCTAAAAATAGATATTTAATCCATACTGTTTTAAAACAGGGTACTTCGTCGTTCGTGCCTTAGTCCTTTTGCTCCCACTTTATGTCCTTTGTTTTATTTTTCCGCGTTTTGCACTTTTTCGTGCCTTTTCCTTAGCAGCACTTATAGTTGATCGAACTGTGCCGGCAAAGTGTGTGATTTGGAAAAGTTTCAAGTGGCAGGGTAGCCGTCACAACTATGCAGCAACTGCAGCTCCTCCTCCCCCGGACCACTCGAAAAATGTGGAATCCTGGTCAATAGCATGCAATTTGGGTTAGGCAAACAAGCGGGCAAACACGAGGGGCTCGGGTGTGGCCAAACATTATGGCATAATCAGCAGGGAACTCATCCACAGGCGGCGTTACTACGACGGCAGCCACGTTCGCGTCTGCTGCATTCAATTGGCCAACGGCACTGGGCGAACTCTGTCTGCCAATTGGCCAAAAATGCCGCAAAAACATATTTGGCAAACGCAGCTACGTCGGCAGCAGGACAAACTGCTCCTGGGTCAATGTTGATGTTGATTTTGGACATGAGAGCTGCAGCAGCAGCCCCAGCAGCCACCGGAGTTTGGTTTGGGCCATAAAATCAGGCAGTCAATGAGCCAAATAGCCGAAATGGCTGTTATTGTTATTGCCGCAGCCCGGCAAATTAATGAGGTGTCCTGTTCGGCCATCAACTCCATGCATAATCGAACTAGGAGCTCCAGGCAGTCGAGGGGCTGCAGTTTTGTAATTGAGCCTGTCAGTTGTGGGAGCTGCACAAATTTCCCCAAGCTGTGTAGTTTGTACACATAGCTCGTGGACTTTAATTGGGCGAGGCTTTAAAGTGTGCAACCAATCTAGATTACTAATAAATGTTCTAGGAAAGGAACACGCAAATAAAATAAATTTTTATAATAATTTTAAGGTGAATTTATCTTATTATTTTCCCTCTTTAAATGCAAGTACTACGAATTTAAAAACTATAAGAAAATAAAGGCCGGCAGGCAGGCACTTTAATCCCGACATCGCATTATGTTTAGCATTCTTGTAGTCCTTTTTTCATTTCCGACAGTCCCCAGACAATATTTGCATGGAAACTGTTACTGACACTTAAACATATTCCAGCAAAAAAAAAACGATGCTGGGAGAAGGGAAAACTTTTCTGTCGCTGCTACTTCTTTTTTATTGTTTTCCGTAATTTTTCGCTGGCTGGCATTGTTGGAGTTTTAATGACGAGCAGGACTGGCAATTGTCGCCTTAATGTCAGCCAAGGCGACAACGTAGACACGGGATGTACAAAACTCTTGGCTCTCCCGGCCTCAGACTTATTTTAAGTTTACATTTTTATGCGAATCTCTGGGTCCGACTGCCAAAGTTACTTAAAATGCAAGCCTAACAAGTTTTTGGACAGGATTGGGCAAATGGTTTTTATTTTCGAGCTTGCTGCAGGCACTGAAAACCATTTGAGTGGTAATCCCCAAAAAGTTCGTGTACCTCCGAGTCATAAAGCACTTATTGCTCATACGCCATGTGTTACGTTTTCCAGCGAACAGGAAAAAAACTTTCAAGACATTGGCAAACACTCTCACTCTCGGCGGCATCACAAACATTTTTAATTAGCCTAATGAAAAAGTTCAGACCAAGAGAAATCTCCTTTCATACTTTTATTATAAAATATCTGCTGCGTGGGTTCGGTGGTTCCGTAACAAAAGACAACCAGCTGACAAATGAAGAAAACGCAGCGCAAATAATCAAAGCAATAATTTTTGCCATTGTGCAGCTGAAGTTGCGGAGGGAAAAGGCGGTTTTCCCAAGCTGTAGAACAAAGAAATGCGACTAATGAAAAGCGTTGTAAAAAAGAGAGCAAGAATCCTGGGTAAATATAGGGACGTCTCCTGCAATTGTCCTGTTCCGAAGAGAAGGAGACTTTTTCGTTTGCCGCCCGTCTTATTTGCCATTGAGAATGTTCAATTAAAAAACTTTTCCCTGCAATGGCGACAGACGAATGCTTAAGCCACTTACAAATTATAAGCTCCCCCGACCAAACAGTATGCCCTGCCACAAATAATTGATTTTCGACGTCTTCTGTTTGTTGTTCCACTCGACCACTTTGGCTTATTAAATATTTAAGAGGCAAATTGTCAAAAACATCCAACTGAATGACAGGCCATCCCCCCAGATTTCCTCCCCCAGTTTGTTTGTGCCACAATAATTGACAAATAAAGTGAAAAAGCAGAGAAAAGTTCTCCAAGTCCTGTCCTCATGAATTCCTTAGGCCGGGGGGCCTGGTGACAACTTCTTCTTTGGCAATTTTCGAATTATTTAAATGACAGCCATTTCTTTTTTATTTGGCCTTTACTTTTATTTCATTCGCGCACGCCTTCGTGTGTAGCGATGCCGATAATTGCAACAAAGGAAAACTTTCCACCCGAAGAGTAGACAACACTTTGACATCGAATGGGAGCTGTGAGCTGGGGAAAATTGAAGAAAATGGGAGAAAATCGCCGCTGGCCAGAAAGTTTTCCATTGAAAAGATTTGCCACAACTGAAGCAAGAAAAAAAATGTGTTCAGGATAGCTGCAATTAAAAAAGGGATTACGATCCTGGCCAGACTTTCGATTTGCTCTTTTACTTCCCTCCCCTGCTGGCTTCCTTCCTTCCGGCCTTGATTTTCTTTTCGCTTTTCGATTAAAAGTTTAGCAAATTAAAATTGTATAATGACGGTGATTAGGCTGCAGGACAATGTGGCACAATCGCGTTAAAAGAGCCGCCAGTTTAAAGAGCGAAATAGAATGCGAATGCGAAATTGTGTCGCCAACAAATAATTAACGTGTGAAAATTCATTTCAGCTGCCAGCTGGCCATGCACAAAATTTGCATAATGAGCGAGAGAAGAGAAATTGATTGTTATTGCTCGTGTGTCCTGTGTTTTTGTTTTTATTGTTTTTCTGGCATTTTTCCGGTTTTTTTTATTATAAATTAAACAACTTTATTTACTCAATTATGTTACGGTAGTGAATTATTTACATTTTTGGGTCGATTTTCGGTTCGTGTCTGTTTTGCTTACATTTAAAATATGCATTTCAATTTGGTATATATTTATTTATGCTTAACAGTGGAAAGCAGCAACAACATTTAACATAGAGTTTTCCGTATTTGGTATATTATTTAATTTTTGAAATATTTCTTAATAGGTTTGCAGTTGAAAATGCTGAAAGGAAATTGAAAAATAATCATTTCTCGCTGACCAATTGAAAAAGTTAAATGTTTTGATTTTTTTTTGTATTTTGGTAACAACGATGGAAATTGAAAAACGGCAACGCATTTGGTGCACATAAATTTTGAAACTTTTAAAGCTGATAATTATATCTTTTCCTTTATCATTGTAGGCTGCAATGTCCCTGACATTAGCAACTTACCCTTACGCACTTTGCTACCCTCTTTAATGGCACATAACCAAAGCGGAATCAACCAAAAACCCAAAAACTAAACTAAACTAGAGATACTTTCACCATTTATCAGCTAGGCGTTTCATTTGCAGTGTCTGTGTTTTTCTTTCTTTTTCATAGAGTATCACATTTTCTCGGTATCGGTTCGATTTAAGCAAAACTGTTTTGCTGCACCAGAACTTAAATGTAATTTTGTGCTACCAGTTGATCGATGCCCTCCATTAGCTACTGCTGCTGCTCCGTCTCCATGTTCTTGGCGCGCAGATACTTCAGCAGCATCTGTAGCGAGTCGTAGGTATCAAAGTCGTCGAGGTTCCGCCGCGAAGATGACATGTTGGTGGGACGGGGCATGGCGAGTGGGACGGGCAGAAGTTCCGGCATCACCGAGTGGTGGGTGATCAGGGCTTTCAAACTAGAGAACTCCTTGCGGAAGCCCTGAAAGTAAACGAAAAAAGTTATGCAAAAAATATTATTGTAAATTCTGAAACATCAAAATGGATTAGAAAATTCTTTGCTTCCCTAATACATCACAAGAACATTTATCGCTTATCTCACCTTAATTTTGAAGCCCCTTGGGGATCTCAGGATAATATAGTTGGCTATTTTCGGCCCAGGTGGCGAAGGTACGCGCAGTGTGAGTGCATAACAGCCCGGCTTGGAGCTGCTCTTGCGCACCAGAAACGCACCTGGGCTCTTGCTTTGCAGGACCTCTACGGCTATGTCCCGCGAAATGCCCGCCTGGTACCAGCACGCATCCTTTAGCTCGAGATCCTCCTCCTCGGTGCCCACATTGCCGAATGCGTTGGCCAAACTGCTGCTCCGCTGGGCACTGGCACCCTGATTCATCCGCAGGCGATTGGCAAAGATTTTGGGACTAGAATTGGCTGAAAAGATATAAGAAAATTTGGTAAAGATCTTTGTAAAATAGGATTGAGTTAAATCCTTACCGCTGCTCGTCTCCCTTAAATAACGCTTCTTCAGATTAAACTCGTTATTGTCGTTCAGGTTGACGTTGTCCAGCATGGGAATGGCTGTCAAGGATTGGCGGCACGAGTCACCGAACTTGCTGTCGATATAGGAGTCCTCGTTGATGTAGCCATTCGAGTACACCGGCTGGATGTCCAGGGGCGCGCTCAGAGGGGTCATGTCGCCCACGAGTGGGCGTGACTCCTCGTTGTGACGCAGCAAGCCCATTGTCAAGCGTTTGACCTGCACAGAAAAAAAAACGATAATGTTTTTTAATTATTAGGTACCTATATAATTTTATGCTTAGAAATGTATTCTTAAAATATTTGTAAAATTTGTATTAAACTTCTTAGACTAATTTTCTTCGACTGTAGACCCAAATCGACTTAAAGCTTAAAGAATACCCCAAAAAAAAGGGATCAAAGGCGAAGGCAAAGCGTTCAAGTGGCAACAAAATTAACTACAATTTAAACACCTTGTAAGCCGACAAGGATCACCGAAGGATGCTGCAGTCAAGGGCAGCGTGGGTGGGCGTGGCCCGCAGCCACAGACGGAGGCGGAGCGGAAAAAAGGAAAGAATTTATTACCGAGAACCGCAGCGAGACAAAATGCTGGCAAAATGCACCGCGCCACAAAAGGCGAAAAAGGCAGGCGGGCAAAGTGCACGACGAACTTTTTTTCGGGTGTGCACTTAAACAGGAAACGGATGCTTGGACTAGGCATTACCGGTGGGTGAAAATGTAAGGGGAAGGGGGGTTAAGGCTGGGGGTTCCGGGACAAAGCGAAGAAAGAGTGCAAAGTGTACAAGGAACAGAGAAAGGCGCATAAATTCGTGGCAGACTCGACTCTCGTGTCGACTACTCCTTTTCCCCCACTCCCCGATTCCTTTTATGGTACATTGCCACCGTCTAAAATGTTGCATAGCAAATGGCGGCTGTGGCATTCTGGGCGGAAATGTGCCGCAGGACTCGGGAGTAAGGACTGGGGACTAAAAAGAATAGCGAACTACTGTATGTAGAGCAAGTGTTGAGTTGTGGTTTCAAAAATACCCATAGACTTGGGTAATGCCCTTGTAAAGGAAAACGCTCCTTAAGCTGAGTGAAATCTATAGAGATTCGAAACATCACAAATAGGTATCAAAAGTCTGTGTTAATAAAGGAATTATGAGTTTGGGATTGCAAATATTTCGTTAACTATTTTTTATCCCCACCCGTTAGGTTTTCAAACTCTAGATAAATTAAGATAGTTATTTTTCTTCTCAGAATTAAAATTTTTTGGTTTCATATCTCTAGATATCCCTTACCACCTCCAGTTTACTCCCTCCTTTTAATGGGTAAACTAGTGAAAAAACTAGCGGCCGGCGATAATTCAGATGCACTTGTGCGCCCATGTTGAGATCGTGTTACCCCGTTTTCCACCCCTTTTTGGCCCGTTTTCGGGGTCAGTGGCTTTGAAAAAGTCTGCCGGCGCTTGTACAATAGTTGTCTGCCCGAAAACTAGACTACAGTCTAGTTGGTAGCCTCGCTTATTTTCCACAGCCCAACTTCCCCTCCCCCAGCCCCATTTTTTTTCTGGCATAATTTAAGGCGACATTGACAATGAGACGGCGGTTGGCGGCGGTTGGCGGCGGTTGGCTAGGTTATCCCACCTGCTTTTTCCACTCCTGACAGCAATTGTTTGCCCATTGCTGCATAATTCCGGAAAAAGTGTGCTCCTTACGAGAGATGAAGGCGCATTGTTTGCATATTTCACGGCGCATTGCACACTGATTTGCGGCCATGTTTTCGTGGGTATCGTGCTTGTATTTGTATTGGAGGAGTTCATTTCTTTCGTATTTTCTGGATAAAAGAAATGGGGCCTTCAGGTCTTTACCTTGTTCCCTTTCCCTACTTATTTTCTATTTTATTTACATTTCGGCTTTTGCTCATTTCTTTCCTCAATTTCTGAATAAATATTGTGCCTTTTTGTTCCCTCACTACACTAATTGCCCCGCTCGTTTAATGAACTGCCAGCTAGCTGGACATTAGTGGCAGCTGTTGCAGAACCAGAAGAGGCGGCACGTGCTCAACCTCCCCGCCCCCTCACGAAAAAAGAAACAACCAACAACGAACACTTGCCGCAAAATGCTCAACATTTATGCAAATTTAATAAACTGCCTTGCCAAAGGATAAGGAGCCAAAAACGGGGCTAAATAAAAGGGCAAGGCGAAAGTCGAGCGAGTTTAAATCAAATACACCAACTGGCGATGGATGAGTGTGTGTTTGTTTTTGTATGCCGTCGTAAGCGTGGATGTGGGCTAGGGGGCGTGGCACACAAAATATTATTTATGACATTCGAGCTGAAAATATATTCCGTGCACACATGATACATGGGTAGGCGTGACGCAGCCGGATCGGAGAACGGAGTCAAACCAAGTCAAGCCCAGGGACCAGCCGCATGTGGTAGCTGATAGCTGTCGCTCAATGTGGGCGACTGGTGCACTCAGAAAAATACTTAGTCAATTTAATCAATTAAATACTTTGAAAACAAAGCAATGCTTAGTTTATGAACTATATACCTATTACTTTAAATACATTGGATATTATAGTTCTTCTTGTAAAAGTTTATCTATGGTAAATGTAAAGTAAGGAAATAAATTTGAGGAATCACAAATTAAAAACAAAATTTTTTAAAGTTTTCTTTAAAAAAAAGAGTGTTTTGGCCAAAACAATGGTTCAAATGGGCCAAATATAGAGTGTCATACCTTGTTGAGCTCGTAATGAAATTCCTAAATCCTAATGGCATTCAAACTTGGAAACTTTAATTTTTTACCATGTTTTGATAAAAATCGTGATGTAACCCCTTATGAGAAATGCAAAAATTTGCCCAAACATTTTTCTTTTTAATCTACCAGGAAGAAAGGTGGATCGTTAGCTTATGTTATTAGCTTTGCAAAGCAGTCGACTTTTTAGCTGAGGCACCCATATTAACAGAATTACAACGAAAAAACGCAGAATAAATCAAAGTTTTTTCCAAGTAAATTTCCATTCGTGATAACATCACCAATCTACCATAATATATTTTAGTTTTGTTTGCTAATTTTTTCAGAGTGTAAGGACAGAAGCAATGAGGATTCAGCTCTCGTTTGCCGTTGCAGTTGCAGTTGCTAAACAAACATTTAGCGGCGCCGAGTCAACAGCATCGATGCATCAACGCCAGCCGAAAGCAGAGAGCAGAGCGCCATGACAGACAGTGCGTCATTTCCGTCTAAGTCGGATGGCAGTGGTGTAGGAAGAGGGGCAGGATATGGGGGGGGGAGAGTCCTGGTGCTGACTGGAAGGACGAGTGATGCCATGGACAAGGATATGCGGGTGATGTGGCACTCAGACTCCGACTCAGACAACCGACAGCAAACTGCATAATGTGGCAACGCATTTGTCTTTGACTCCTGTCGGGAGTCCCCCCTTTTCAACCCCACACCCATGTCATGGGGTCGCATGTGCAGCAGTTGCCTGCTGCTTTATTTTGCTTATCTGAAATTGAATCAGCCAGCCAAGCAGACGACGACGACGACAGCGATGGCAAGTTGCCTGTTGGGCACAATTAGGGAAGCATCACGCCCCTCTCTGCCCCCGCCACTGCCCCGCCCCCTTTTAGAGTCCCGCCCATGGGGGAAGCAAAAATTAATTTTCTTATCGGGCCGCACCCTGCAACAGAATGATGTTATTGACAGGCAGCAGCATGTCGAACCACATAAAAAAAAGTCTCAAAAAAGACTCGAAAAAAACGAACTATGCAAAACAAAAGGATATTCCGGCCGTACCATGCGGCGTATGCGTGTTATTTGCTGTTGCCGTCGAAAAATGTTTATAGCCGAAATTGATTTATTGACAAAACAAGGGCAGAGCGCGCGCGCTGCACAGGAATATGAAAAATACCAAAAGCGAAAGCACGAAACCCTTTTTCTCTGCTTTTTTGCGTTTCTTTGTTTTCCGACCCCATCGACATATGCGGAATGTCAGGGGGAATGTAGTATGGCCATAGTCCTTGTATTGACAATATTTATGGTTTGCCATTAGGGCCAACTGATTGCTTTTCGCTTTCGATACGATTTCAATTTCTCAGAGTGTTTTACATTGTTGTTGTTGTTGTTGTTGTTGCTTTAGTGGTTGTCGTGCGCCGGGATCTCAATACCATTGATGTTTCAGTTTCGGTGTGTGACTTGGCCTTGATTCGATTTGATTTCAGTTGCATCGAGCTATGTACCTATAGCCCCCCATACCCTCGAGGTGGAGGCCATTAGTTTACAGACGTAATCACCATAATGCGCAATCGAGTCGCATTGCTGCCATAAATAAGACAAACACATAACGTATACGCAGCGTGGTCGAGTCTCCAGCCAGCGAGTCTCTCTCGTATGAATAAACTCGCACGTACTTATCGCATAGACTTTGCTCGACTGAGCACAGCTGCCTCGACTCTATATATATATACATACCTATATATATACATGAATATTTAAGGCGTTGAATTTATGAAAACAACGTGCCACAAGTCGAAGGAAAGGCTAAAGTTTTGCATGGCAAAACTTCTGCCTCGATCTCTCGCCCATCACGTGACAAAGAACACGGTCGAAACATTTGATAAACATTTCGCATGTGGGCAGCCCTTCGACTTCGACTTTTCTACGTGTTATGACAAAGACAAAAAAGTTGAAACGAAAGAGCCGAAAAAATCCAGCAGGCAATCCAGCAAATGGTCCGTAAGGACTGTAAGGACCATAAGGGTTGCGGGGGCTTAGTTCTCTAAAGTTTTGCGCCTTAAAAGGAAGCTTAGCTCCCGCGTGCGGGAATACTTTCTGCCAATAATTCATAACAAAGCGTGGAGAATTTGGGAAATGCCTGGGCCACTCCTTGAGCATGGCTGAAATGGAAAACCAATAAACGAGGTCCAAGTGTTGGCGCACCCTTGTCAAAGTCAAACCCATCAAATATATTTGATCTTCTAATGCAGGACAAAATATTGGCCACACTTTGGCAGGGAAATCACTTTAATAATCCTCACACTTGGGAAATGTTCTATTTTTTTTATTTTTTTATAGAAAGAAATGGTTGCTCGGCTTCAACATTAAATAGACTATCTTTTATCTACATTAATTTTATTTTTATATTTTTATTCTAACAAATTTTGAACTTACCAAAGGAGGCTTGTCTGCCAGTCGCTTGCAACTGTTTAGTTCGGTGGGCGAGTTGTCCTCATCAGAACTCGGTGTTTGGGCCACCTTCTCGTTGTCATTGCAGCTAAGTATAATATTTGAAAGAAATATATATCAGAGAGGGCTAACAAAGAAATACAAGCTCTGATAAAAAGTTAAATAGTGGTACTATATATTTAAATATTTATAAATTTTTCAGTTCTTGTAAATACTCAAATCTAAGAGTGTCTCGGGTGTAGTGTATTTTTTAATGAATGTGATTTAAGCATTGATTGGAGGGATCTACAACGAGTCGCCTGGTTTACTACTCACTTGAGATTCGCGTGCGTGAAGAGCTGCAGTGGGCGGCGACGTCCCAGACTGGCGGGCGAAGAGGGCGTGGCCAGACTTGTCTTGCGGCTTATGGTGGCCAAGGGGGATCTCAGAACGGAGGCGGAATTTCCTAAGCCAGCTGGCTGGCGATTACTGCAGGATGAGGATCGAAAACGGGCTCCTGCTCCGGTCAAAACGGCAGCCAAATTGGCCGCTATACGATTGTCGAATCGGTTAAAATAGGAGTTGGAATTGGAATTTTGATTCGGATTTGAATTGGAGTTTGAGTTTGCGTTGGAGTTTGAGTTCGAATTGTCTGCCGTGGGCGAGGAGTTGCTGCTGCTGCTGGTGCTGCCGTTTCTGTTGCTCATGGTCGCCGATGTTGCCGCTGTGCCTGCGGTCGATGTTGCTGCTGCCACTGTTGTGTTGCTGCTGGTATTGCTATTGCTATTGCTGCTGGCGCTGCCCTGGTCATAATCCAAATTATTGTTGGTTATCATTGTGGCGGCCGCGCTTTTGGGCATTAACTTTTGGCAGCGGGTGTTACTGGCCGACGCTCTGAATTATGTGCGCATATAAAAACGCTGCGGGCGGCTTTTGTCGCACTGCGTGTGGCCGCCAGGACAATTCAGGACATCGGCAGTGGAGTGGAGGGCTCCAGTCGGCACACCACCAGAGAAGCTCTGCGTCGTGCTCTGTGCGGCCTTTTATTAAATTTGACTAGAGTGGGTGGATTGGGGGTGGCGGGTGGCTAGCCGCAGGGGTTCACTTGCTCCACTCCGAGTGACTGCAGGACGAAGGACGAGCAGGACGAAAAAACGAGCACGACGACAACGACGATTCGCAGATTTAAACACAGAATTAATTCAAGCGGAAATTGGCAACGCAGGAGGGGGATTTACGGGCGGTGGGTTGCACAAAAACCAAAACAAAAATCGAAAGCGTGAAGCATAAACAAAAATGGCAAGTGAAAACGCAAATGAAAACGCATAGCAAAGAGAAATATTGAGGGGGAAAGCCACAAAAATGCACATAAATAGAAATAGGAAAAGGCAGGGGAGGGGGTTGGGTTATTACAAGGGGGATTTATTTGGCCAAGGGTCGCAGCCATGACGTCACACCATAAAGCGCATAAATAGCAGGATTCGCAGGATGTTCATGAGCATGGTGATGATGGTGGTGTTGTTGTTGAAATGTTTTTGTTCGGTGGTTGTTGTGATTGTGAGGGAATACATGATTCCCATATTGTAGTGGTTGTTGTTTTTCATTTTTTTGTTTTGGTTTTACATTTCCCATTTTATGCGATTATCGATTTCACAACGATTTTCCACATTTCGAAGTTGAAAACAATTTTTTTCGCCAATTAGTTGCCAATTTTTGCGCATAAGTTCGTAGCCAATTTCGTTTCGTTTGGGATTCACGTTTAAAATCCGAATTTCATGTAAATAAAAATGAAGAGAAAAATATGCCAATTTTGTAGAAAGTTTTTTGTTTTTGCCATTTTAAAATTTGCATTGAAAACTGCTGGGAAAAGCGAAAGCAATATTGTTGAATCGATATTTCAGCTTCCTTCTATTTTTTTGTGGGCCAATCCGAAAGCGAATTTTCAATGCAAATCCGTGGCTAGTTTTTCACCTTTTTTCCTATCTTCTTTTTTCTTGCTCTAGTTTTTTCGCTATTGATTTACTCACATTGGTTCGGGAGCATCCAAACTTTTCATTGGGCTTTCCTCCAGTGGGCCACGTTTACAGATGAAAGTTGAGTCCGCTCATGAGCTGCAAGTACAGGAGGAGAAAGACTTTGATTTAATTAAAATCAACTTAAAGCCGCGCTCAAGTGTAAACATGTATGTGTGTGTGTGGGTTCGAGGCTGTTCTATGGCAATCATTAGACGTTCATAGTCAACACCTCATTAGGCGACTAATCAAGCGTGCGCTGGGCACGAAATAACAACCAGTTCAGTCCACTGGCAACAGATTAAAGGAGACCAGGAGCCCACAGAATATGCAGGAGGAGAATCCAGAGGAGCAGGAGAAACATGGAACAAGGCGCCAAGCCACAGACACTAAACAAAACCAAAGCAAATCATCAAGATTGCAGTGGGAGGTGGGGCCGAATTCCAGCTAGAGATGAGAGCGTGTTAGCCCCAAGAGCAAAGGACGAGCACGAAACTACATTACCGCACAGAAAAAAATAATCTTCACTCTTCAGAAATCCTTAAAAAATCTGGTAGTGAAATACAAAATATTCAGAGTCGCAACCAAAATTCCAAGGAATGTAAAAATACTCAGGGTATTCCCTAAACTGTTGAATTGCTGGATTGTTGAATTTTGGTCAGCTGTTAATCAGCTGTTCCCTACAAAGACAACTTTCAGAAATTTCAGCAATTCGCCAATCAGAGTTGTCACCTTTCGTAAGTTCACATTATTTACTTTAAAATCAAATTAGCAAGTCTATTAGTACTTCTTCTTACATAGCTAACAATTTTAGACAGTAACAAACAATAAAAAATCGAATTTTACATGTTTTCAGTTCCGTAAAACTTCTCAACAAATAACAGCTGTTTAAAAATTCAAACAAGAACCATTTTGGGTCGTTACGCTCAATTGCTGAAATTTTCTGTTGAATTTTCAACAATTCAGCAATTTAACAGTTTAGGGAATACCCAGACTTTATAGTCATGATTAATTATTTCATGGTAACCTACTTGTAAATACAAAAAGATTTAAAATCTTTTAAATGTAAAGTGAATAGTGCTTAACTTTTCAATTTGTTTCATACTTAAATCGAAATCAAAGCTGCGTTAAAGATGTTTTGGTAATTAAATCGCAATCATATAATTTTTCTCCGTGCACTCATCGCTGGCCGGCAATGAAGTAAACACGAAGACGATGCCGCAAATAAAACGCACAGATTAAAGGATGCCCGGGTGAAATGTCTTCTTAATTACTTCGCCGAGTCCAGGGGCTGAGACTGCGAAGGATAAACAAGCCGTGGTGGAGTAGCCAGGAAAAAGGATCTGCCGGGTGGCTAGATGGCTGGATGGCTGGATGGCTGGATGTGGTTGGCTGACTGAGGCGTAATTGAGAAGTCGCCGGGCTGGGACTCCGAATTGGGATGAGCTCGCTCTTCGGGTCCTGCTCTCGGGTTCCTGCGTCTGCAGCGCAGTTTAAGCGGAAGTAATTTAATTAATTACAAATGAAACGGAAACACGAGCAAAACGAAGGCGACGGCCATCCGGCAATATCCCCTCAGAATGCATCGTGTGTCGATTGTTTGCTTAATGGGACGGAGTAACCCCGGGAAACACAAAAAGGAAAACAACCAAAACAACAAGTGCGACCCAGCCCATTTCGGGTTTTCTTTTTATTTTTGCATATGGGCAAACTGGGAGCGGCCTAAGCGTTTTCCAAAACAACGGCGGAAAAATTAAAGGGCCAGCCCTCCCAGCAGAGCAATTAAATTTTTCTACGCCCCGGGACCGCAAACTATTCGATGTTAGAGTGCACGGGGAGAAATTGCTTTTTTTAGTTGGGTAATAATCTTAAATTTCAGCTTAAACTATTATTAAAAATTGCAAACATGTGAAGAGCGAAAAACTAGATTTATTAAATCTTTAATTAAATAAAAGTAAATGGTTTAAATGTCCCAACATTTTTATAATTTGAATGGCTATATAATAAAATACAATATTGAGGTTATCAAAAAAATATTTATTAAAAAATAAATATAACAATATATACCTACAAATTTAAAAAATTGCTATAAGGATTTATTTATTTTTATATTATTTAATATTTTTGTTTCAAACATTAAAGTTTTTATGATTTTCGAGTTTGTTGACCTCTCATCGTCTGCTGTATTTGCATTATTTTTGCTAAGTGTATACGCACACACACTGCGAGCCCACGCACTCACTGGCATACGCATTAAGCACAGCTCATTTGCATTGCGGTTTTAATTGGCACCGAGCAGGAGCGAAAGGAACGGCGATAGCGGGCTATTACCTCTGGCTCCCGTTCGCATGGTTCGCTGGCAGGGCTTACAAGGATAATGAAAACAATTTAACGACTCTCCCGACAATTCACTGGAGCCGAGGACAGACGGCAAACGAAACGAATCCTGGTTAAACAAATCTTGAATCCTTTTTGCCGCCTCTTGCATTTGCGTTCGCCATTAATTTTTATCACCACCCTTTCGCCCAACTGCCCAACTGGATGTTGCGTGTCTGCGCAAAATATTTTCAGATATTTTTTTGACATTTTAATGAAAATATTTTGCGTAGCAATACAGAAAGCAGGGCAAAAAAAAACAAAAAAATTAAAAGGCAGTTAGCAAAAAGGACAGGCGAGCGGAGTGATGAATCCTTTATCCCTTCACTGGCTTAATATTATTTAAACGAAGCGGATTCCCGCGGAGCAGTGGCTCAGTGGAGTGGGGGTCACTTTTAAGCCCTGCTGATGGCCAGTAATTAAATGCTTGACATGCCTTCGGGTGTGAGGTTTTGCGAGCCGAGGATTAGAGCCACTAAGAGGATGTCTCGACAGAGGGAAAATCCCGGACATACCAAAGCGCAAAAGTGAAAAATTAATGGGCGAGAACTTCATAACTTCCCGTCACTTATTTCTCGCAGTGCAGGCTGGGAGGTAAATTAACGCTGAAGCTAGCTTTATAATTATGGCGTGTAGTTAAGGCGATTGTCGAGCTGAAGCTGCCAGGTAAAATGTAGAGGAGGTTCTTGGCAATACTTCACTTAAGGATAGGAAAATATTAGGAAATAAAATTTATGAACATAAAAGGTAAATCCTGCAAGAGTATTAGCATATAAAAATCATATCCAATTGATGGTTTATTGATTGCTGGTTTTCATACGGATAAGGATGTTGAATATTAAATTTGCCATTGGGATTAATTTATGATTCACAAATATCTCTTGAGAAACTTTATGTTTTCAAAGTGGAACTTGTCTGACAATAATTACCAGTTTATTAAAGCGTGAAATGCATCCTGTTGCTCCTCTTGGCTCATTAAATATTTACAAGTTCTCAATTTGCTTAAGTGAGCATCGTGGCGCAACAAAACCGTAATAAAATCAACAAGCCTAAACAAAAATATTTGTCTGCCTTGAAAAAAAAGAGGAGAGACAGCGGAGAAAGGCAAACGGCAGACAAGAGGAGAGCGGGGTTGTTCGCAAATTAAAAGAAATCAAAATCATATGAGAATTTTCAAGTGATTGCCGCCTGAGTCCTTGTTCGCATTTTTTTTCCAGCAGGCTGGCAGGCAGGAAGCGCGGGCCAACATAAACAAGCAATTTAACAGGCACTCACACACACACTCCCACACTGAGGCACACACATCCTTAAGGATACGTCGCCAGTTGGCAAACAAACGAAGCGTTCAGGCGAAAAAAGCCAGCGGAGATGGGAAAAAAACTCGGGCAGCCTCGAAACAAGCAAAGCGTTTTATATGCCGACGTCAGTGTGCTAGAGTGTGTGTGTGTGGCACCGCAGATTTCTCTCACCATTTCACACATTGCCACACACCCACACACATGCCAGCCGCAGCCTTAAAGTATGCCGCAAGTTTTTGCCGCTCTTTGTTAATGAAATTTTAATCAAGCTGCAAGCGAAAAAGAGTTTGCCGACCAAGTTTGGCGAGTACACATGCCGCACGCTCCTTTGCTGCGGCTCCTTTTAAAGGGAATTTCCCTCTTCGTTTTCCTTTTCTTTTACTCTTTCTCTCCGCCCAAATAGCCGGCAGCTTCATTAGAGACGCCTCGGTCCACGCTGCGTATGCGTAATAATTTATTTAAAATGCAATTCGTTTATGCCAGACATTAATCATTCCGGCGAATGCGATAAGACATCGAGTGAGTCACGTACCGAGGTCGGCTGCATTTATTAACAATTTACGTCATAAATAAAATTGAAAAACATTCATAATGTCAATGGCGGCAGCAAAGGGAACGAGAAGTGAGTGAAAGACGTGAGAGCATGAACTGATGGCAATTTCATAAATTACAGCCGATTGTGGATGAGGTGGAGGAGGGGAGGGGGAAGGAGGTGTGGATGAGCGGCTGGTTTACATAAATTAGACAACAAATTTCCCAGCAAAATGGGAACAACGGGCAGGCAAAAGGTAAATCACAAGGCGGCCCCAAAAATGACAACATTAAAAGCAGTCAGGTGGGTTAATGTACTCTTAAATGGACACTGAGAAAAAGGAATTTAGCATTTAATATTACTAGTCTTCTAACGCCAAGTCATCCCTTTATTATTAACATAAATATAAATATTTAAATACACTTCAAAACCATTTAAAATATAGGTTTCTCTTTCTTATTGAAATAGGTCCTTAATTTTTTATAATTTTAACTTTTCCTTTTCTATTTTCCCAGTGATGAATTTGTGAAAACACTTTTACTTAGAGCCTTAATTCTCTGCCCATTTTTTCGTGGTATCAGCCCGAGTTGTTTAACATATTTCTGTTTTGCTGTGGCTGTTACGCCTTTTCCTGGCCGAATTCAAGTGAATAATGTTCGCTTAGCACGGCAAATAATTATTTCTCGCTTACTGCCAACTGGCATGCTATTTGGCCGGGGCTTTAAGGATTGCTTTCGGTCCTTTTCGCCCGCCCATCACCACCCATCACCCACCGAGCTCCCCAGTTTTGGTCCTCAGTTCATTATGTGAATTTTGAAATTGTTTTTATTTTTTTTTTTTTTTGCCTCCTCACTCTCGTTTCTTTGTGTTTTTTGCTGCGGGGCACAAAAACAAAAACGAAAAAAACAGAGAGAGTAAAAAACAAATGCCAACACGTTGGCTTGGCTGAGCAACCCCTCAAAAAGGTGTTGAGTTGAGCCAAATTACAAAAAATTGCTGCTGTTGTTTCTGTGCATTTTTCTTTAATGATTCGAATATGCAAAGCGTGCCGAACAAAGCGAACGAAAAGAATTTTAATTAGTTTTCGGAATGTTTTTCGGTGCAATTAAAGCCAAAGGCAGCAGCAGAGCAATAAACAAAACAATTATTATTCTCAGCTATGCGGCATTCAAAATTCTACATATTCGGGAAAATGAAAGCAAAAATGCCTGGTATGCTTGGCGCACAATTGGTTAAATGCTGAATTATTTTGCAAAATAAAAATGGCAACTAAATATGCATGGCAAAGCGAATTGATTTGGGAATGCCGTTTCGAATTGGCTAACGGCATGGGATTTTTTCTTCTTGAAATGCGGAGAAAAACAAACCAGGCCAAGATGGCAAAAAGGAACTGAAAACCTCAATTCACAAGGATTTCTCTACCTTGCTTTAAAAGGACAAGGAAAAACTATTTTATATATATACAACGGAATAATTCGACTACCTTTCGTCCAAAGTCTGGGCAATGTCCCATGACGTCGCCCCCCCTCGAAAGCAATAAATGTTCAAATCAATTGAAACGTTTTGCCAAGGCCTCACACTCCGTGCGAAACCACCCTCGATATAAATCGAAGGAGCTGGGAATGGGAATGGATTCCTGGACAGCTTAAGGCGGCGATTTGGTTAGCCGCCCGAACAACAGAAAATCGATAAGGGATGCCAAGGAATGTCAACTTGTTTTTTGAACTAGTCAGGCCCAAGGAAACCAGATCCTGTCCTGTCCCACATTTGAGAGCAATGCCGGAATTGGATAGTAGTCTGAACTCCACTATATACTATACCTATATATGTGGACCAGAAATCGACAGAAGTCGACGGCAATAAAACGCCATTTGGTCATAAAAATAGTCGAACGTTGCAGGGGCCAAGTGAATGCGACAACTGCCCCAAAGGGGGGAAATCCCCCGAGGAGCCGGGGGCATCCTGGATCCTGTCTGCCAGGGCAAATTACGAATTTTGCATATTGCCTTTCTTCGGCCTTCTCTCTGTTGGCCGGTTTCTTTGCCCCCTCGGCCCATTAGTCATTTCGGTGCCAGAGAGAGAGAGAGTCTACGGCTTGGTGTGTCGCCACTTTGCAGGATGAATGACCCCGGCATAGTTGCTGCCACTTTTCCACCCCGCTTTGGAAAACCTCGGTCAGCGGAAATTGCGCACACGTCACAGGGCAGCAATTTTCATATAACCGTTTGCCATTTTTCTCATCCTATGCTCAAAACTCGAGATGGAATGTGAGAAATATCGAATGCATATTACCTTTATTTTAAAAGGGGTAAAAACTTGGTTTTCATATGATTCTTTAAGGGCTGTTGAAAGAACTGAAAGACCAGCAAATTAAATACTTCCTATATTTGGGTTAGTATCATATTTTTACGAGTGATTTATTTTCGCTTACTTGACACTTTTAAACCGGTTGCTACCATTAATTAAATATTGGTTTTAAACACCTCAATGCTCAGCGTGTTTAACCCCTTTGCTTTTCTGTATCGGTCGTATTCACGTTTAATTGATTTTCGCAACCGAATGCATCAAAAATTCATGCGTGTGCAATTAATGACATTACCGGAGCTCTTGGCCAGGACGAGGGATTTTTTGTTCAATAAATTATAGTCATTATCATTATTAAGCAACCTGCAGAGAGCTCTATAAAGCCGGGCATTAAATTAATGCCAGTTGAGTTTAATTTTTAATCATTATGGACGTGATGAGGCAGACGTGGAAATTGAAAATAAATTCTAAAATAAACACCGATGCAGGGAAATAATTTGAAGATCGTTAAGATAGTGGATAGAATCGTTATTATTCTCGCATTTCTTCTGTATATTTTTCGTTTTCATAATAAGAAGGTTAACATTACAATCGCCTTTTCAAATGTATTTCTGTAAAACCTTTAAAGAGGCCTTAATAATTAGTAGGATGAGTATCTTTTGCCTTGGCAACGTGGCCTTTTCCCATAGCCTGCCAACCCCACTCCCTCTCCGCCCCAAACCCTTACTCTTACCTTGCTCACATGTAGGTCAAAACAGGCTGAGCAGAAGCGCATTGCATATACCTTCGGGCTGTCAATTTATTTTTCGCGCTTCGCATGTTCTTGGGCCATGTTTTTCCGATTCTCCCCGCGCGTGTTTTTGCGTCCTTGAAATTTATGCGTTCGACGCAGGCGAAGCGCCAAGTGTTGAGAACATCGGAGATAGGCACAAGTGCCACATGGCGTGTAATGCGCTCATTATGCTGCTGTACCTACACACGAATATATATGTATCAGCATATAGATGGATGCCACATGCAAAGGATGCCTAGTGGTAGGCCGCCCTTGGAACTGGGCCAATGTGAACGGCATTGTCTTTTGGGTCGCCTCCGCCGGAGAGATAATAACAACAAATTATTACACTTGCCGAGGGACCTTTGTTGGATGGTACAGGGTTTTTGCTGGGGGGAAACTAAATTAAGCCTATCGTTGATAACTCAACGCAGATCGGACAGAATGCGATAAGGGCAAGTCCTTAATCCTGGCTGGCTCTTGGCCCGTTTTATGCTCACAGTTGAAATTGGGCAGCTTTCATCTTTACACAGAGAAAATAGCTTTAACATTCGAAACTTAAGGTTAGCATTATGTACGACTTAGACTTATATTTTCTTCAAAATGTATTACGTTTTACTTCTATTTAAAATAACAGCAAGTATTTTAATGTAAATTTCGCTCTTGAAAGCTTTCCTTATGGCCATGGCCTTGGGTAACGACCGTGTATCGATTTTACAAAAGCCATATGGTATCTTTAAAAGACCCATCCTATCGTATTGGCCGCAAAAGTACCGTTAAAATATTTTTTTTATTTCATAATTTTCGTGTCAATTCCTGTGAAACGACGGCGGCTTCTTTAGGGCCCGCATCAATTGCACTTCCGCATGAAAAACAAGTTTCGTGCGAAAGCCAGATTATTGCAATCATAAATTTTTATGATTTTCCCATTGGTTGCAGCTCGAGGCAAGAGTGTGGAAAGTGTGGGCGGGAAAAGCGTGGGAAAAGTGCTGGCAAACCGTACAAAATTTTATGTGTATTTAATAGCCTTGCAGATATGATGCAGAAAATTATTATGCCCCCAGCTCCCAAAGGAAAACTGAAGGAAAGCGATAAAGAAGGCGAGCAGAAGCTATATATTTAAGAAATATATTGAAATACTACCTATACCGATACGTTTTTCCCACATCAACTGCCGGAGTCGCCTTTTTCGGCGACCATTAAAATGAAATTTAATATAAACTTAGCGCAAAATGACAAGGGCCGTAAAAAGCATATTGACATGGCCACAAGATCAAGCCATCCCAGCCATCCATCAATCAATCAGGCCTGACAGCAGCTGTGGCAGCCGCAAAAATGTATCCACAGGAGACTCTGGTGGCAGGTATACCTAAAGGACGAAGCAAAAAATGTAATCTAATCCAATTACTCAACACTGGCAAACAAGGCGAAGGATTTTCGGCAGGGCGCTAATGGACGAGTCCCCAAACATGCCGGATATCACATGTCTGCAGAAAAGTTAAATAACCCCGGGCAATCGTAAAGTATCAATGGCCAGGAAAAAGAGTGCGGAAGAGGCCAAAGCCAAGGCCACAGGCACATTTACATCATCAACCCCAACTAACCAAACGAATGCGTTTGATTATTAACCAACAAAAGTCGGGGGCTGTAAGACTGCAAATCCTGGCCGAAAAGAAAGAAAAAACACAAATTGAAATTCATGCGCATTTAGAGGGTTCTCACTATGCTTTTGTTAGGGCCACGGGGCTTACAAGATGGAATATCTTGGGCCTGGGGATTCTATTGACGAAATTATCATTTTTGTTGCCTCAATAAAACGACAGGCCCGAAACTAATATGGTTTCATCTCTACCCTCCCCCAAAGCAGGCTTAGGCATGAAATTGAAAATGTAACAAAGGAATATGCAGGGTGAGATAAAAGGGGAGGAATATGTGTTGGGCTGATTGGATGGAGAACTAGATGATGATGATGAGGTGGCGACAGTGAGGAGAAGTCGACAAAACCCGCAAATGAATTTCGGGAATACTTTTCTGCCAGCCTCCCGATTTATCATGGATTTCATTTCATCACCTTCCTTAACCTTTAACTCTCGGCAATCGAATGGCAATTATACCCGCCCATAGATCAAATATTTGCTAGTATTTCTCCATCAGAAAGCGATGCTGACGATGACACCGAGTCGGATACTCGAAACCCCAACCGATTATGCAAATTCATCCGGGTTAACGATTTCATTAAATGTCAGAACCGGCCACGCCTTATCACCCGAACTGCCCCTGTGGTCTGGCCAACTAATTTCAATATCATCCACCGCCTACAGGAGCTGGCATTAATTCTCACATTTAGCCCACAGGCCGCAGGAGGCGTGTCCTTGTTGATAAACAGCCACAGAGCTTTGGAGAACTTCCGTTTAGTCTGCCAACTCTGGACTCATAACAAATCCCCCGGCCTCAACCTGCGTCACCCAGGAAGTCCTGGAAATGAGGTAAGTCGGGTGGACACATGGGCTCCATCCCAGCAGTCAGGGGGTCAATTTGGAGCGTATCCAAAAGGGATAACAGTTTTATAAACTAGAGTTTTGCCAGCATAGGCCAAAGGAAGAACCAAGGGAGTGGGAGCTGGTCGAAGGACTCTCTCTGTCTGGCCGGCATATTTATAAACACATTAAAAACGCTTCACTGGCATGCTGTGACCAGGATATGGGAACTTGATGAGTTATCAGTTGGGTGTACTGAGAAAAAGCGATGGAAAATTAAATTCAAAATCTGAAAACCCTTTGATTTCTCTCAAAAATAACAAAAATATATATATAAATAATTCTACTTAAGAATAAATTAAATTATATATTTTTTTCAGCAAACAAATATTAGCATAAATCTATAGATTTTCCCTCAGTGTTAAACTAAAGCTTTCTGCCCCCCTAAAAATTAACAGAAAACAAGTCAAAGTCAATGTTTGTAGATGTGATGTGTGCTGGTTGTGGGCGAAATCCCACAGCATGTTGAAAAATGTCAGTTGCACATGAGACTGCCGGGGACCTCAAACCTCAAGAACCTCAGCAGTCAAGCCACTGGAGGGGCGAACTGAGGGGAAAGGGATAGGGGTACTCCTCATCTAAGGACCCGAGGTGCTGTGTGTGTGAGCCTGTGATGAGGAATTGCTGCAACTTGCAACTTGCAGCTGACGGTTGTTAAGCTTGTCAACATGAAGCGACAGTAAGTCGCATTGGGAGCAGGAGGCAGATGGAGAAAGGTCCTGGCGTAACAATTGAAGCTCTCCCTCCATATGGCAGTCTATTCCCAGGTCTACTCACTGCATTTCTATTCCCCCGGCTCCTTAACTCCCCAACTTTTCCAGGTCAAGCCACATTTGACCCGGTTTTTATCTAAAAGTCAACCGTTTAAATGCCATTTAACATTTTATGGCGCGGGGGAGAGTGCAGAGCATGGCGATTTGTAACCTTCATGTTAATACCCCAAGCCAAGTTATTTATGTAAATTACTGGCAACTGTGCAATGTGCAATGCCAACTGCTCGGAGGAGGATGCTGCTGGCCAGGCTAAGACCCAGAACCCTTAACTCCCAGCGTTCATGTTTTATAATTAAGTCAGTAATTTAAGAGTGTCGGGCAAGGGAAACTTTTTTCGCTTGCAGCTTTACTTGACTGCATTCCTTGTGGCTTGCAATTTGGTTGCGAACTTTTCGCTTTCGCAGTCCCTCCCTCGCTTCTTCTAAATAAGTGCGAGTATAGAGGAAACCGGGACAGAGAAAAGCCGTGCGAAAAAGCGGAAATGTTAACAACTACTTTGACATTTGCCACCGAGGAGGGAGCGAAAGCGAGTGTTCCGGGGTGTTTGTTTGCAAGTTGAAATTACTTAAGTGCCAGCGCGACGAGGCGTGTGAATGCTGCCGAATCGAGTCCTCAGTCCGAAGTCCTTGGTCCTCGGTCCTCAGTCTTCGGTCCCCAGTCCCGACTGAATAAATGAGTTAGAGAGTGACTGAAATGGCTGAAACGGAGCTTAACTTCGACGCTGGCTCATAAATTAATGTCATTGCATTAAAGCGTATTGGGGCAGCTTTGGTCCGCTCAGTTGCAGGCGCAGTTGCAGCCAGAGTGTTTTTCGAAAATAAAATGAAAATAAAAACACGAACTGTCCTACAGTGGCGAGAGTAACAAAAGTTACTCAGGCCCAGAAGCAGCCAAGTGTGAAGGACAACAGCAACAATAGGTACGTAAAATAAAACAGGAGAAAAGGATTTAGAAAGGAAGAACGAATAGGAAATACCCTGTTCTTAAGAAATTGTGTAAATTATTATGGATATTATTTTTATAAGTACTTGAAAATATATCTAATAATAATACAAAAAATGTTTCCATCTTTGCATCCATATTAGTATAAGAGTACCAATTTATTTCTTAGTTTCTAGACATTTTAATATCATTACAATATGACTTTCTTCCTGAAACAATTATACCCTTGTGTTCAACGAGAAAGAAACAGGCTTAAATAGCAGGCGAAAATGATTAAAGTCTTAAACGAACTGCAAATACTCTATAGTTTCACAGAAAGTTTCTTATAGAAACCTTGAGTTCACGCCAAATCCAGTTGCTAAAAAATGTTTTCATTGTCGGAATCATTGTCGCTGTGCATGTCAGAGCACAACAAATGTTAGTTAAATTTCCTAGCTAGTAGCTACTACAGTCTGGGAAAGGAACAGAGGTCCTGACATATAGAGAAAGGCGGCAAGAGTTGGCACTCGCCTGCATACATAGTGCATAAGTCAGTCAGCTGCCGGGGGGCAAAGAGCCAAGTCGAGGCATTTGGTAGTCCTGGCATGACTTTAAGACTTATTGTTCGTTGACTTTTTGGCAGCTGCAACTCGAGTTGCCTCTTTCATTTTCATGCTCACACTCGCAATGAAAAGCCGAGCACTTCTCGCTTTCCCTGGGATTGAAAAATATTCCATAAATTGTTGCAAGTTATTAAAATGTCAGTCACACTGTTTTGCGTACCTGTTTTCAACTCTGTTTTGATTCTCTTTGTTGCAGCTTTAGTTTCAGATTCAGTTTATCTTTGGCAATTCTCTTTTAGCCAGACTGCGACCAGACCATGGCTCGTAATATATCCTTAAGGTATGCATTAATTACTAGGATCGTAAAAGAAGGAAGGCTGCGTCTTGCAATGCCAGCAGACACGAACCGAAAGCCCCGAGAGATGCCGACTCCTTTTACTTTGTGTTACTTTCTGCATTTTACAACCAGACAGACCGAGAGGAGGTCCTTGATTGTATATATACACATTTACCACCCCCTTGTTCCCTTTATGGCATTCCATTGTTTCGGCTCTGTAATCAGGCGGCAAATTTCGAGTGCATAGTTTATATGCCTCCCCGCCGAAATATTTGTCTCCAGCTGCAAAGGCTTTTCATAAATTGCTGCTTTAAAATTTCGCAGAGAGAGGCGGGGGCAAACAAATGACGAACTCATGTTGAAGGCTCATTTGTTTTATGGCCCACGCTTAGGCAGGCAGCTGATGTCCCTATCTACTTTGCATCCTGCCGCTTTCGCACCCTGGTTGGCCCAGTTATTTGACACGCTTTTCTGCAGCCTTAACAGAAACGAAGAAGGACTGCTGAGGAGTTGCCATTCATTACGCAGGAGAACAGGGGGATTTATTGCAGGGTCCCCACTCACACACTAAAATACTCAAAAACAGTCAGGCATTCGTATGTGGACTTTTCACTAGCATGTTTTTAACTATCCTTCAAATTTAATAACTGAGTTCAAAGATTTTTATTTTGATTTTTTTTTATAATTTTATTATTATTTATCTTTAAAATAGGTAATTACATATTAATTTTATATTACCCTTAAAAAACTTTTTACTATTAAATGCATGAATAAATACAGCTTAATTAAATTTATTACATATTGCAAAGTCTTTAATAGAATTTTCTCAACCAAGTTCTCTATTAATTTGCCGTCTTACATTTAATATGGTTTTGGTAAATGCGGTTTACTGAAGTTGGCCTGTATGCATATTTATGCAAAATATAATTGCCTACTTTTCGGGGCTGGCCAATACGAATCCTTCAAAAGCAAAGGCAAAAAAGCATTGCGGCTGCCTTATCAACTTTATTATGCCAGCGCCAAAAGTGGCAAAATTACCAACAACGCAGAGGGATATGGCCATAAAGCAGCCTCTCTTTTGGCCCTTAAGACAGGACTCAACTGCAGGCCGCGACCGTTTTACGACTCACACACACAGACACCACAGGGAAAGCCTGAAAACAGTTTCAATGTCTGTCGCTTCCTTCACTCCTTGCTTGTGAGTGTATGGGTGCAGTGTGCTCCTTGTTTATCTCGCTTTTGTTTGGCCCCGTTCAACCAGCTTCAGCTTCCACCCCCTTTTTTCCACCCACAAAAAGAGTGTCTTACTTTGCTCGGCTTTCTCGCTTTTTTCGCTGCTTTCGCAACTTCCAGGACGATTTTGTGTGCCTGTTTAGTGCGTCAGTATGTGTTTGTGTGTGCGAGAGTGTGTGTCTGCACTCTGTACCCGCGTGTGTTGGTTAGTATCTGTGTGAAGTGCGTACGCCAGCATTCGTTGCTGAGCGCCTGTTCCGAAATATTCCCTGTGTGTGGGTGTATCGCACACCGACACGAGCCCACAAAAAGGAGCAGAAAATGTGTGAATGTGTGGGTGCTTGTAGGTGTGATGGCCATGTTGCTGGCAACATCCAAGTGACAATTTTTGGGGCCAAAATGTTGCCGTGCCGCTTGAAGTGCTGCCGAGTGTTTTGATAGCGGGCCACCTAAGCCCCAGAGATTTTACTCATATGCACACATCATCTCGGCAATTTTAAGCGGCTTACGAAGACGATGATGCCGTCGCAGAATTTTCATTACTAAGCCAAAGGTGAATACCTCATCCTCTGAAACTCAACTCATCACTGCTTCATTCTCCTCAAGTGCGCAGTCAACTTCAAAAGGCTGGCAAATTCTATGGAAGAGCCACGAGTCTCGGGGCAAACACAGATCAAATCTTATCGGGAATCATTTTATGAGCAAAATTAATACGCTTCAAGCCAACTCGAGCGGTAAGAGCGCCTGGCAAATTTGTAGACGTTTTGTTGTTGCCCAGGCAACTTGAACGTCCTGATTCCCCCGTCGAGAAATGGGAACAATATAATGAGCCAGGGCAGGTGGCTGGAGTGGTATCAAAAGATATATACATAAAGATACTATGGCACTGGAAAAGTGGAAATAAATCCTTGTAATCCTTATAAGGAAATGTTAAAGAAATGTAGTAATTTACCACAGTTATAGAACTATTCTAGTTTAATATGAAAATATTTATGGACTCTGTTTTAGATAAATTAAATAATAATAAAAATGTTTAATATTTTTTAATTTTTATAACTGAATTTATATTAATTAGGTTATAATTTTTCTATATTCCAAGTTTAATAAATTCCAAGAATGCCCTACCACACAATCTATCTTTATCAATTGCCAAGGCATTTTCTCTCAGTGTAATAACGGGCTCACGGGCAACGACATCGTCATGGAAATTCTTCATTAACTCAACTCGGGCGCTGAGAGAAAAGAAGTTTATGTTATTAAGAACATCGAGGCGTGGGCGTAGAATGATGGCAATGGTTACTATGCTCGGCGGTTGGGGGCGTGGCACTAGGCACTGAAGGAGGCGGCAGCAGCTGTTGTTGTAGTAAAATGTGTGTTTTACTTGACAAGAAAGAGATAACGGTAAATGAATATGCAGCAATTTGCACGCCCACATAATGAGTAAAGCGTTGGGAGGACGATGGAGTAGAGGGGATGGGACAGGATACCGCCAACGGGCAGAGACTGAAATAATAACAGCAGCAGCAGAAAAGCAACAGCATCAGCCGCTAAACAAAAGTCGATAAACATAAACCAGGCAGAGCAGACAAGCGCTGATAAGTGTGCTACACTTTCCACAGGAAACGGAAGGAGTGGGCGTGCATGGGTTGGTTTATGTGCGTGGGTGTGTGTGTGTGAGGCAAAAGTAAATTAAAACGATTTTAATTACGGTTGCCAAGACGATGAATGAAAATGTCAACGATGCTGGGCGACAGCAGGTGGGCGTGGCGAAGGCATTTGGAGGAGTGAAAGAGAGCGGAAAAATGAGACAACTCCTAAAAGCCTTTCGTTGTACCGCTTGCTGAGCAGCAGTGTGAATTATATCACATGTAAGAGGAGCTAATGCACCGAAGAAAATGAAGAGGGTAATTTTGTAGGTTTCATATTAAGGGGGTGAACACAGGAATATCTTCATAAAGAAGAGTTCTATTAATTTGTATTGATACATCCGCGAGGTTTTTAAATTACTAAAATATGTTATGTTACAATACATTATCATTTTGGATAATAGCGTTGTAAAAAAAGAATTCATCTGGTAACTTTGTGAAAAAATATATATTTCTTACTAATCATTTGCATATTTTAATATGGTTATTTATATACATTTAATAACAAGGCGCTTCTTAAGAAAAAAATTAAAAATTGGAATAGTGTAAAAATTATTTGAATTTATTTTCATATTTACATATTTTAAAGAACCCTAAAACTAAAGGTCCATATTATCATGATTATGTTAAGTTAGAATGAATTTTTATGACTTAATTTGCAAGCTAAAAGCTGTAAACCCAAATCTCGAAATAAAAAACCCTTTCTGTTATTTTAATATATATTTTTTTGTTCGTGTACGTATGTGAAATAAAAGCAGATTTTCATTTAGACTCTGTTTTGTTGTCTTTAGCTACTTGACAAGACCCAGAAGCCAAAGTCACTGCCAAGAGCAACACCAGCAAACTTTAACAAATAAACGTGTTTTTCAGGAAAAAGGGGGAAATGGGTAAAAAGAAGTAGGAGCAGGCAGCAGCAGCAGCAGCTTCTAACTTAAACAAACAAGCTCCATTTTTATGAGGCTCTTTTGTCTGTGGCTGCTACTCCGGCTTTTCCCTCGCTTTTTTTATACCTTATTAACGCTCGCTCTTTCGCTCGTTGAAAATGAAAAGTTTTCGTGGCGGGCGTGAAATTTTTTTGGCACACAACCAAAAAAAAACAAGATGGAATGCTGAAAAGCCACCGAAAAAAAGCGCAGAAACCATGGCTTGCTGATTAACTTGACACGGCCAAGAGCGGCGAGGGAAAAGCGCCGTGAAAAGCGGGAAAAGAGGGATAAGGAGGTGAGGGGGAAAATTCGCGGTTTGGTTGCAGCTGACAGGCAGCACCTGTCGCCGCTGCGGAAGTGTCGACTGCGAATGCGAATGCGACTGCGACCAACAAACCGCCGCTTGACATTTCCTTGGCGACGCTTTCAATGAAAATGCTGCAAGGTGAAGGGGCGGAAAATGCGGTGGGTGGTGGAAGGACGCTGCGGTGGCCTTGTGTATCTTATTTTGTGACTGCATTTAAGTGCATTTTTATGCCACAGATTTAAGCGTAAGCCACTGGATAGCAAAAGTTTGTCCAGGGGTTTATCTTCATTAATTTCTGCAGTGCTTTTTCTGCTATTAACCCCGAAAGTATGCTGTGGCGAGTAATTCGAAGCAAATGCCCCAAAATAGGCAATGGATTTTTTTTTTATTAAACGCGTTTCTTTTGAAATCTTCCTTGTTTTTCTTTCTCAAATTTAGTCAAACTATAAAATTTTAATTTTAGAACTTAATAAGAATAACATTAAAAATGTAGGGATTTTATTAATGCTTCATTTTTTATTTACATAAAAAAGTAGAAGATTAGGCTACCGTTAAATTGGAAGTTGTTAACATGTATTATTGCTGATTTATATTTTCTCTTTTAAGAAAACATTTTAATAAATGATATATTTTACGAGAAGTAAAATGTATATTTGTAAGCTAAATTCCATTAAGCTCTTTATATTTTCACACATAGAATAGACATGAATTATTAAAAAGTCAGAAAGTATCGGATGCAGGTATTTTTTAGATATTCAAATTAAGTATTTTAAGCTCAGTAAATTTCTTAAAACTTTTTCCACTATTTTTTACCTTGAAATGATATAGCTATAGCATACTTTTCGTACTTGCATGCATTTCAACGTCCCAAAGTATTTAAACTTCTTCGGGAAAACTGAAACACTTCACTCCAAACATGTTGACAGCTTAACAGGAAGTCTGCCTCAAGAAGCACGACGACACCCCGAAAAAAGTTTATTCCTATCCCTGGATATTCCTCGGATATTCCCCCCATTTCCCGCTGATAACTTTAAGCCGAACGAGGCCAAAAAGTGTAACAGCTTTCGTGGCAAAAGTTTGCAATGCATTTTGATGGTGCAGCCAAAGTGCCAAAAGGTGGCAAAATGCAGGGGGGAAACTCTCTGTGAATAATTATATGGCGAAGATGAAAGGCCCCGAAGGCAGCGAGGCGAAACAAGAGCCTATGCAATCCTTTCAAGTCAAGGCTACTGACCTTTCTAACACTGTTTGTCAAGGACTCAAAGGGCGGCCTTTGATTCCAACAAAGGGGATAAAATAAACCCAAATTGACCAACAAAAAATACTCGTAAATCCGTAAAGGATATACAGGATATCAAGCAATGCAATTTGTCGCTTGTCCCACTCACCTTGGTATCAATTTTCGAAGGCAATTTTCGTTATGTTCTCGACCTTTGTTTGCGTTTTGCGTTTTATCGCCACAATAATCCCAAGGAAAACTGGCCAAAGTTTTCGCATAAAATTCAATTACGATTGTGAACTCATAAATCGCAACACTTGGCCGCCTTTTACGATTACGCCTTTTGATTTCGAGCACGGAAAGTGTGAAACTTTTTTGGTTAACGCGGCTACTTTGTTATCACTGTTATCGGGCCACGACTCCGGCAATAAAATTACCCCGTCGCGTCGTTAAAAGTTAAACGACCTTTTGTGCTAAACTGGCGGATTTGTTAAGTTTTTATGGCTTTCGTCGAATGGCAGACAATGTTGGTGATTTTGGGGATTTTACTAGGCGCCTTTTCGGGGCAACCTTTGCAGTTGAAAGCGCGCAAGGAACTGTTTATCCTGGCCCCATGTGCTGGCATTTTTGTCCTACGCCCGAAACTTGGCGTCCTGTCACGAAACTTGGCATCCACAAAAGCGCCTGCGCTGGATTTCGTTTGGGAAATGTGGAGTGAGGCAGGACACTTCCAGTCTGCATTCAACTGGTGGTTGGCTTGGTTGGCATCCAATCCTCAAAGGACAGCCATATGTGACTGGTTGTCGTGACAACTTGATTTTCTCAAATCTAAAGGTTTCTCATTTCTTCTTGTCTCGAATTTGATAACATTTTATTTCGCCCTTTGCCAAGGGCAACCTTTGATTTTGATTCTCCATTAGTTTGGAAATCCGAGGCTGATCTAATTATGCGACCGTTTAGCAGTGCATACTTTTCAGGATTTAAAAGAGGGTCGGTAAACATCTGAAAAGGCGAAAAGGAAAGCCGGCGAACGACATTAAGGCAAATCCGCTTACAGATGCGGCGATGAGATGAAGATACCGGGGGTCGCACATTGTTTATGCAAGCGCATTAAGCTGAGGCTCAGCCAGAGATACGGATACACTGGCAGCTCGACATGCAGATGCAGATGGGCAGATACAGATAGGACTTAGATACAGTAGCCGTAGCCCAGCTCACACCCACAGGCTGCAGCAGCATGTTGCGGTTTTGTGAGCAGTAGATTGACCTGGCCAAGAAACCTAAACAAAACCGCATTTTGCTGGGCGTGTCGGCATCTTAAAGGCAGCAGTCCAAACAGCTGCAACTGTTGAAACTAGAAACTTAAAACTCACGGCTCAAAAACATATATCGTAAAGTCAGCGAAGCGTGTTGAACTCATTAACGGCAGCGATTGCAAGTCGTTGTCATGTAATCCAATATCTCCTGGATACGCGCGCCAATACGTGCAAACGTATAAAAAGGACTAATAAAAGGCGGAAAAATCGACTAAGGAAAATTGAAACTCGCGTGGATTTTTCGTGATTTTCCGTCTGCTCGCGCCGGCGTGCAATCTTCTTTTTATATGCCATCCATTTTATTGTTTATTTACAGCATTGTTTAGCAGCATACAGATATCCCCGTGTCTGTATATTTGCACCCAGATAGTATATTCACCAGTCAACGCTGATTTAATGGCTGTAAATTGAAATGGAATACGGGGAAAATGGAAAAAATGTTGGGCTAGGTGAGCGCTGAGTTGATTTGGCAAAAATATATTTATTGAAAAAGTTGGCAAAAAGAATTTAAAAGAACAAAAAACTTTGCCGGATTGGAATTTACATTTCACAGTTGTAGGTCGGCTTACGTCATCAATTTTCTATCCTTTATGGATTTTCATTATATTTTATTAAAGGCCTGACAATCCTATGAAACATCTGGGTAAGAATACTTTTTCACAAATTTATCTACCATCTTTTATCCTTTGCTTAACTGTTTAGGGGAAACCCAACTTCGTGTTGCCATTTTCTGTTTATCTTTCTTGTATCTTTCCCTCGTTTTGCTTACATTACAAGCGGAAATTTGATTTGTTTCTGATAAATGCCATTTATTTTACTTGTTTAAGTCCTCCGACTCGCTCGTCCTCGTCCCTAACTTTCCATGAAATTCAATTGCCAAATTGATTCAACTTTGGTCCCCCTCCCCGCGAAAGGCCATGGAAGCCTCGCGTTGAGCCACAGATAATTGAATGATTTGAATTTTTATATTGAATTTGGCTTTATACATAGCTGAACACGCCCACTTTTCAGCCAACGCCCACCACCACCCTCGGACTTTCATCATATTTGGCAGTTGTGCGAAATTTTTGTTCGTCCTGTTACGTGGGATTTTTCTATTAAAATGGAAATTGTAGGCGAATTGGAAAATTGCTTATCAATTGATGGGGGGCATATGCTTTAAGGATCAAACGGAGGCTAAAATTGATTTCCCTGGCAGCCCCCATTATTTGCTCTTCACCCCCCTCTTGCAACGAATTTATGCTGCAATTAAGCATTAAATTAAGTTTTTCACTTGCCAGCGAACTTAATTGAGTTGTATGTGTGGATTTCATTCCCATGGAATCGGGAATTGGGGGTGAATCCCCTTGGAATTTAATTTAAGCCGCTGAAGCGTTACGCCGCCAGAAAATGCATGGCGAATTTTTTCGAATATTGCGCTGCCTGCCTTCTTTTAATTGTTTGTGCATGGGAATTGAAGACAACTGCCCGCATGATGATGTAACCATATAGACGAAGGAGGGTGAGGGCGTACAATATATTTAATGATCTCCCAAAGCAGACGGAAAGTCTAAGGGAGCTCCTTTCTTGCAGACATGAAAAGAAAACCCTTGGCTAATGGCAAGGTGCACTCGAGTTCCTTTGTTGCCAAAGAACAAAAAACACAACTATTACTTATTGGTTCGTGGAAAGCAACTAGAACGGCATAGAAACCCTCTCAAGTGCCACTCCACATTTCAACCTTTGTTTCGCAATCGAGATTCGATTCAAAAGCAATACAAACACGCACTGCGGGTGCCACTTCACCCAGTCGAATTGGGATTGGGAATGGAAATGGAAATGGAAATGGTATTGCTCCGTCTAGAATCGTTTGAGAAACTGCGTCACCATAAATTGTAATTACCCCGAATTCACGCGACCCACAGTCTGAAATAAAAGAATAAAGTGTCAAGGGGCGTTTGCAGCGACACTTCGCAGACCCCTCTCCTTTTTCGCCGCCCGCCTCCTGTGAAACGCCCGCTGGCACCAGGTACCGCCCGCCGCTCAGAGGTCTATGGATATGCAAGACTGGCGATGGCCTCGTGAGGAGCGATAGTTTATGGAACCTGATATACTTTGTACTTTGGAACTATATATTTTTTATAATAGTTATTTTGTATTTATAAAGAATAATTCGTATACTTTCAATTTTTAAAACAACATTGAGTGTGAACAATATAATTAGGAACCTAAGGGTTTTTAAGCACAAGTTCTAATCTTATTGTATTAGGTAGTATTTATTTTTAAGTCAGTGATATTTATTTCAATACATTTTGAGCCAAAATAATTTATGCTTAAAAACAATTAAGTTTTCAGAATAAAAAGTTTACTTTTTTATTTAAAACAAATACATTAAATACTATTATTATTATATTATTGCCACGGACTTTCAGATATAAGTAAGCACGGAAAAGTCATATAATTATCTTAAAAATGCAAATTAAATTTCACGCACCCATCCCTAAGCCCCCAGCATATGTGTCACATAACCTGAAGACGTTTACAAATGAATTAGGCCAGTCCATCGACGGCTGCTCAGAGCGCAGGCGCACAGCTTGAGGTCGTGGCAAAAACTTCATGCCAGACATTGTGACGCAAACCACATGCTGACTTTTTCCAATTTTCACGGCTGCCCCGTCCCCATTAAAAACGAATCCAAACCGAAGAGAACTGAGACCAAGCGAAGGCATTCCTAATGCAAAACGTGTGGCGGCGACACTTGCCCACGTTCGCATGTGTTTGTCAGCTGTCTGTCTTTGTTCAAGACCCCGGGAAACTCAACTCATCTCATATCATCCAGCCAGCCAGCCCGCAACAAATGGTTTAAAATTAATAAGAAAATACAGTCGCTGACAGTAAGTGAAGTGTGACATACTTTTAATGTGATTACGAGTCAAAACTCGCGTCGAATGCTGATGAGATTACAAAGAGAGCGCCACCAAAAGCCAATTAGTTTTTCCCACCGCTTTCAACCCATCGACGATGGAATTACAATGTGTCAGAGGAAAGAAACAATCAAAGAGTGACGCTCTCTCATTTCCTTTCCCCGTTCCAAATGCAATCCCATAAACGACTGCCACTTTCAGCTCTCTCATCGTAAAGTCCATTTAAATCCCACCTTTTCGCCTTTACCTTGGGGCAAACTCAGTTAGCAGAGTCCATATCAATAATTCCGAACTTGCGGCGAACATAAAAGTCGAGAACTTAATTTCCAGCTGCTGTCATTTTAAAAAACAATATTCGGTTTTATGACTTCTTCTTTTGGCAAGAGAACCCGGTACCACTACCAGGAAGAACTTTTCGATATCCGTGGCTATATCCGGTCGGTGAAACTCACACCGACAAACACGGATGGCGGGTCTGGTCCTGCTGCCACTTTGTTGGCTTTGTGTAAAGTCGCAGCTTAAAACAAATAAAATGCGAATGAAAATGTATTTTATGCATTTTGATGCTGTCGTCGTCGTCGTCGCAGAGTTCATTGTTTTTGCAGTGACAACAGAAAGACACACACTCGCACACCTGCACACACAACCAAATACAACTAATGCACACACAGGCCACAAGGATTCTGAGAGGCACACGTGATGTTTGCCCGCCTGCAACTGCAACAAAAGCGAGCTGCCTTTGCCCTAAACTGCTTAGCTCTCAAGAAAGCAGCAGCAACAGTGTCTTCAAAGTGCCCAAACCCAAGGCGATTTGCCTTAATTCGCAGAAGGGCTCAGCTGCACAAGTAGCTAGTTAAATGGATTAGTTTAAGGAGAAAATAAACATGAGAGTTACCTATAAAAACAAAGGCATTTAGTTGGAAAAATATCGATTTTCTTTATTGTATTTCTAAGAATTTACATATTTTACTACTTTAAAATATTAAATTTTCAACTGTTCATCATATGGTTAAAGCCAAATGTTATTAAAAAAATCTGCACAAAAGAATATTAAGATTATTTTTAACGTGATTTTAAAAACAGCAATAGTATATATTTCAATAATTATTTAAATCATTTTAATCTTTTTAAATTTTAAAATTCTATTAGTAAAGATGCCACTTAAGGTATTTAAAAATATTTTTACATTTGTCACTATTTTCAGTCGAACTACATCCATTTAAAGTGATTTAGAAATTATCAAAACTTACAATTCCGATCTTGAAGTATCTCAAACCCAACTAACCACTATGCACATCTCGTATCTGAAGCTTATCAGGTATCCGTAAGATCTATTTGCGGTTTTCTTGGGTTTGGTTTGGTTTAGTTTCTGTTTCTGTTTGGTTTCGTGTGCCTGGGCTTGTTTATTTGTTAGCATAGAGCAGGGAGCAACGCAGACGTAGACAGAACAGAACAGAACCGTTGCCTTTCCTCAAGCGGTTGCTGCTGCGTTTACATTTGCCCAAGTTGGGCAAATAAAGTCGTTAAGCGGAAGCTGGGAATGATCGGAGGGGCGAGATAGGAGCGGCAACCAAGTAGCAACTTGCATTATCTCGATGGTCATGGCCATGTGGAGGTTGTCTCCCCGTTCCAGTGGCGCTTTTTCAGTTAATGCTGCCAATTCCGGGAGCAGCGTACAGCTGACATGATAAACAAGCTAAACATGCCAAAAGATGTCCTGGCGACTAGGAACTACTAGTGCTGCACAGAGGAAAAAGTTTGCAGAATGTTTTCCTTTAATTAGTGGGGTTTTAAGCTCAAATGGCTCCCAAAGAATGTGATATTTCTGACACTTATTGCTCATAATTAATAAGAATTGAAATTAAATATGATTTATTTCAGGTTTTAATTATAATAATAAATAAAGAACAATAATATTAAATGTTTTGCACTTCGACCTTTTGAGAACTTTTTATGATAAGAAGTTATTTTTTAATGAAATATTCTTTATATAGATATTCGTCATTACTACCGATCAAAGTAAAACTAATTTTATTTTTTTCTCTTTATGAAAATCCTGCTCCACCCTTTTCGTTCGCCTGACAGCTCTTTTTTCCTGTCTGTCGCTGTTTTGCACATTTATCCTGTCCCTGTTAGTGACACCTTCTTTGTCCCCCCGTGTTTTGTCTGCATGTCACTCTTCATTCGCCGCCCCCTCCCACTTACTTTCTCCACTCGCCTTTCTCTAATGCTCCCTCCCATATATGAAATTCAAAGCAACTGCTTGCATGTCCCCCAACCTCCCAGTATTTTCCCCCCACACACACATTTGCTTAAAACGTGGAAATTGATTTTCTATTTTGTTGCTGGCGAGTTCTCCTTTCGGTTCGCCTGTTCCTGCTTTTTTCCCTCTGCAGCGATTGTCAGTGCCAGCTACACGTGATTGAGTCTTATCTTTAGTTTTGTCACTTCAGCGCTGGCAGCTACTTTAAATGTCAGCACTCGATGGAAGACCAGAAGCTGTTCTGTTGTGGGGAACTCCCCCCAGTGTTCATCCGAGTCCATTTACCAACACGTGCTGTTTTGGCGAATTTTCCATTCCCCGATGAGGAAAGGGAAAAGGGTGAATGAGGTGCCACAGCATAGCCATCCCTACTGCAGTGTCAAAAGGGCTTAAAGGGCGCGTGTGCTGCAAGTGTGGAATCAGAATCGAAGGGGTGAAAAGGATAGGGAGCCCTCTTTGTTAAGTGCAACACATGTTGGCACTTTGTTTTGGGATTTGCCGAAGAGCTTGTCTTAACCATTCCGGTAGTTTCATAAAGGAAGTTTCGGTGACAAAAATAGCGCATAAATTACCTCCAGAGTTTCCGATAAGCGGATAATGGAATTATTAGGGATATTGAAGGGAGTTTGAGCTGAACGACGCATTTTTACACCTTTGGCGGAAATTGGTTTACATTTTATATCTCAATTTATTTGATTAGCTTCGAAATTTATGAAAGGAACATTTTTATTTATGTTTTGAAATATATTTAGAATTTCCCAATGCTCTTTAGAATTTTTTAGAATAAAGAACACATAGGTAGGTTATTTTCGTTGGTATACAATTATTATAAAGTACCTGAATATTACCTTCCCTCACCTTGGTTGATTGAATCGCCCCCTGTACAAAATCACTTTCAAACAATTTGGCCAAAAATATTTGCTTACACATCAACAGGAAGTGCCTTTGCTTCCTCCTTCCGGAAGAAACCACGGAATTTTCCTTCGGCCACCACAAAGTTTGTTTTAAGCCTTAACGCACATAACGCAACGCGACATCGCATAGAAGTTCGGTCCCCCCAAAAGCAATTTTTATGCCGCGTCCGTCGTTTTTGTCGCTTTGGGAGCCATTAGCGAGGAGCGACTGTCGGCCCACTCACGCACATTATGCTTTAAATTTATGTGATTAATAAATTTCCATAATTTCGGGATACAGCATTTTTTCGGGCCTACAAACGGACGAATGTCCTGTCTGTCAGCAATTTGACCCCCACCCCGTCGCTTCCTTTTTGGTTAATGGCCGCCGAGATTGTCCCAGATGAAAATTAAAGATTTCTCTGTTGAATGTAGAGCATTTCCATCAGCATTTTTTCCTTTTTTGCTTAGTGGTTTTGGTTCGTGCGGGGTATTAAAATAAATTTGAGCGCTTAGTTTTGGTGGCTGAGCAAATGAATAAAAATTAGTTTGCAGACCATAAAAAATTAGGCCAGCTTAACGGGGATTCCCTGGAGTGAAAGAGGGCTGAGCGAAAGCTGGCACTCAGTGAAATTTATGACAGCTTACGCACAATGCATAAATCCTAGCAATTGTGTGCGATTTTTAATGCTAGTTAAATCGACTGAAAATGACAGTTTAATGATTGACATGCGCCGTTGCTGCCGCTGTGGTTGCCACTGTACAGTGAACCCCGTTCGGGGTATCCTTTTTGTTCTCCCACCCGTACGAACGTTTCAAATGAATGTCAACTGTCTGTCCGTCCGTCCGCCCGAATGACGAATACACTCGTTAAAGGGCATACGCCGGAATGAGTCCGGCGATTCTACAATTTGTAGAGCGGAACGAAACGATGGGCAGGGGGTTAGTCGGGTAGTCGGGTTCTCGGTTTCCCGGGCACTTCGCATAGTTGGGCAGTTGAATCGACCCCACCACGCCCACTTGTCAGTTGCCAGTGGCACCAACGCACCCGGCAACCGAGAACTGCGAGCTGGGAACTGTTAACCGGGAACATCGTCATCATCATCGTCATCGCCAACGCATCAGCATCATCCACATCAATGTCAATGTTTATGACAGGCGCAGAGGATTAGCGGGTTACCCATTCGGAACCGTTTTAACCCTCCGTGCGGATGCTTTCGGGAGGTTGAGGGTGCGGAGTTATGCAAAATGCGCATAGCTCTAATATGTACACTCGGAGAAATTATCATATGACACGGTTCACTGAGCCGACAGGGCTAGGATGGGCCATATAAAATGTGTGATGGATGGATGGCTCAAGACATTGAAATATATTTCAGATACTTGGAACAAAGGCATTTTCTTTCATCAACATTTAAGTTTATTTCACAATTTAAGACAATGACCTTAATTTATGAAAGGTAAAGGATAGGTATATTAAATAATAATATATCTTATGCTTTAACTGACTTCAAATAATATTTTACAATATAATATTCTTTATTGTCTTGATGTGCTAAAGTTAAAGATAGAAGAAATGTAAAAGTGATAAAATCCTTGAAAGTCTAAATTGAAAATAGGAAGTGTAAAAGAATTCATTTTGATAATCAGCACCCGTTCTACAAGATAACATTAATTACAAAATAATGAACTAGGCATTTTGACGGCAGTGTGATTAATGATCCTTCAGGGATTTATTTCCTGCAGTAAGATAAGAATCCTCATTTGTTTAAGATCTCAAACTAAATGTATTTTTTCTAGTGATTTACGATTTATTTTAGAATTTTTCCAACTGTAGCTATAAGGTTCGTCATTCACTGTCTCCATTTCGAGCTCCCGCGACTGCAATGCGCTTGTCAATCAGCGCCCCTTGTTGAGAATGACGAAAAGTGCATAACGTGGGGGTCATTCCAGTGGGAGTTGCGGATTGGTGGAGGGAGTGAGGGGAGTGGATCGGGGTTGGGGCCAATGTGTTCAAGTGGCCTGCGGAATAAATCATGCGTGCTGACCGAACGACCTCCCACCACTGAATTCCAACTTCAGACTCCAGAATGCGAACGACAAATGCGACCACACTTGAAGTCGCATTAAGCAAGGAAGTAACGAGAGCTCAGTAGCCACACTGAAAAACAATTATTATGTTGTTCAGGGTAACTTTGTAAGGGACTTATACCAAAATTGGTTCTTCTTACTTATCAAAAGAGTATTTATCTTCATAGTAAAATGCTATAACCAAGTTTTATTTCAGATTTCTTAGTACCTTGTAGTCTTATAAACAGGCCTAAAATATTTTTTTCTGTGCATCCCATCTATATATGTGTCTTCCGTCACCCCCGCCTCAATCATTGCTGACTTATCTTATTGTTGATAAATGCTGCATTTCATTTCTGTCCGACTGTGGTTGCTGCTCAATTGTTGTCTGTATGTGGCATGAAAATTCGACAAAAACTCACTTGAGACAAATTGTGAATTTGTTTGAGTTTGAGGAGCATATCTACTTGAAGTGCGCTTAGCACAAATTTGTTTTGTTATGGAAAATGTTTTATTAGCAGCCGGGGGTCGGGGAGCATTACTTCTTGGGGAGGTTGCTTGGAGACTGTCGCGTAGGCGTTTGATTCAGGCGGCTAGATGAAGATTAATTGCGTTCCACAAAAAGAGGCCAACGGGGAGGTCACCCTATATACACACGTATATATCTGTAGGAGCTATCATATCGAGTTGCAAAGCCTGTGAACTGGAGCGGAATAAGCTTGGAACATTTTTGAGAGCTGCACATGGTTACCTTTGACATCCGCGATGACATAATCTCATCGCGATATGGTGACCGTGAGATAAACATCGCAAAGGTATCATTACAAGGTCCAATGGGAGATTTGCAGTCATGACAACGGCGGGGAGGCCGGGGAAATATATTTATTTCGAGGGTTGCAAAGTCAGCCAAGTGAAAAACAAGCAGGGCACACGTGGACAGGACACACGCCAATTTGGGGGAGAGACGCACTCTAACTATACCATCCCAGCCAGCAGTCAACAGAAATTATAATAACAGTAATTACCAGCAAACCAACAGACCATCAGGGTCCTCGAGCGCAGGGAAAAAGGGGGGAAAAAGGTACTAAGGGAAAACTTACGTGTTTCCTACAATCAAATTTATAACTCAAGTGCAGGACAACACCCCACAACACTAAAGCAACAGGAAGTGGCGGTACGACCGCATTGCACTGTCAAAAATAAATCTTAGAATCGCAAAATAAATTTGTGGTCACCAATAAACAAAGCCTCACTTAAGAAATAATATTTTTAACTGCATTTCTTTGATTGGAACCTAAAAGTTATAGAGAACTAGAATAACATGCATCAATTTATTTATAAATGTATATATTTAAAGGATCCAGGATCATTACAACTTCTTAATACGATGCCATCCATTTTTCAGTGTAATAATCCACCCCCAAGAAAGGATTCGAATAGAATCGGAGTCTATATAAAAGTTAGTTGCATGTTTCGCTTGTTGCAGTCGTCGTCGCTGATAAATGGGCCACGTGCCTTATCATCCGGGAATATAACAAGCGGCGGACGTAGGACATGTAAAAATAGAGCAGCCCTGGAAAAGACGAAGAGATCACGTACCCCTCGCGAACCAAACCCCTGATTATGCAGCCGGGCAAAATAGATGCGAGCCGAACACGAAAACCAATTTGTAAACGACAAATGCAGACAGGCCGTGGCGAAGGGGAAGTCCCCGGCCAGGCCACTAATGTGGCATGCAAACACACAAATGCATTCAAAACAACGCCAATAATAATAAACTCGAATCGAAAGTGCAAACAGCGAACTTTCGAAGGAGACAAATGGACAGGGAGAGAAATAACCATCGGCTTGAAATGCACTGAAACAAAAACTTGACTTTCATCGTAATTTTCTTAGTATAGGTGCCCCAAATAAAATGCCGCCTGCTTTGTCCAGCTAATAAGGTAAGGTAAAAAAAATAGCAAATTGTTGAATTTTGTATAAGGGGTTATATTGCGATTGTTTTCAAACAAATTTTAGTTTTGAATGCTAATTGATTGGGAATTTTATTACGAGCTCAACAAGATATAAGATTCCATACTACAATTTCCTTTCTTTCGGAAAAAAATTCAGATATTTTGGTGGAAAATCAAGATCAGGGTTTTTGGTAAAAAAAATGATTTTGAGGTGTGTTTTATTGCTGTAATTTGGCCAAAAATTTACCAAAATCAAAAACAATTACTGTTTTGAACTGCTAACAAACTAACAAATTGATACAAGTCATTTTTTGCTTGATTTATGAAAATAATTTGTTTTGTCAATTTTTGCATTTTCGATAAGGGGTTACATCATGATTTTTTGCAAAAAATGGCAAAGAATAAAAATTTCTAGGTTTGAATGCCGATCGATTGGGAATTTTATTACGAGCTCAACGAGGTATTACATTTCAATTTTGGACCAATATTTTCATTGTTCTGGCCAAAACACTTTCTTTTTTTGGGTGAAAAATCAAGATCTTGATTTTTGGTAAAAATTGGATTTATCTTATAGATTTTTTACTGTAACTTGAAAAAAAATGTTCGCAAATCAAAAAGGCGTACTGTTTTAGGTAGCTAACGATCCAATAATTAATATCCGTGCACTCTCCGCCCGATTCAAAAAAATTAATTTTGGATCCAATTTTTGCATTTTTGATAAGGGGTTACACCACAATTTTTGCAAAAAATTTACAAAAAATAAAATTTTTAGGTTTGAGTGTCAATCGATTGGGAATTTTATAACGAGCTCAAAGAAGTATGACAAACCATATTTTCACAATTTTGACCTTTGTTCTGTACAGAATACTGTAATATTTCAGTCGAATTTATTTTATTTTTTCAAAAATATGGAAACGTTTTTATCCTTCTTTCAGGAACAGGATTTATAAACAAATTTTTCTGTGAGTGAAGCCCTTCAAGGATCCCTTGTAAGCTGCGGCCATCCCCAAGGACTTTGGTTACTGTTCAGAAGCCTTCCCCCTCCACAGGAAATTCAATCCTGCGCATCCCCCTACCCCCAAAGAGCTCACCTTTTATCGGGCTTTCATCAATTTACGGTCTGTTTTTTTTTTCATATTTTACCAATCAGACAAAGCGCGTGTCCCGAGAACGTTTTGAATTAATTTAATGCCCTGTGCCTGCTGCCAGATGATGGTCCAAAGACCATGTCGCGTCAACATCATAATTCAAAAACTTCATTCGAAAACATGACGTTTTCATTTCGGCACGCGTCTCACCCGAAAGCAAAAAAGTTCCTTCCATTCATTCATTTGCTCGGCCAGAGGGTTGGAAAAGTTACCGCGGTGTGAAACTCGCCAGCGGCGCTTTCATAATCATAATTTCATTCCGCCTTTAAGTGCTGAGAAATTGTGTTTATGTTTAGTTTAATTTGCAGTTTTCAGCTGAGACGAGGGTGAATAGTATACAACTAGGAATGCACTTGGAAAAAATACTACAAAAAAGAGACTAGAAGTTAAAGACTTAATTAGGAAATATATTGTTGTTTCAATGAGTCCATTAATAAAATAAAAATTATTATCATTAAAATTCAATAATCAAGACATTTTAAAAATTAAGCATTCCGAAATCTGTGATGTACAATTTTCCCAGTGCTCAAAATGCAACAATAACTACGATCCTGAGTCTGTAGCTTTTAGTGCCATTCGGCTAGGTCGGCTGTCAGGCATGAAATTGCAGGCTAAAGCCGTCATATAGGGTTGAACCAGACAGAGTCCTGTCAGGCTTGGTGGTTTCTAATAGACCTGATTGATGACTCAGCCGGGTGGCATATGTTCTGCCGAAGTTTACGGCCAAGTTAAGCCCGAGAGCAGCTGCTAAAAGCCAGCCAGGTCCCCTGGGGCACTAAGCTTTAAACTTAAACAAAAAAACCTTGAAACTCTAATGCCACATAAGCTGCCATTAAGGCATTGCTGTCAGAGCCACACCCACACCCAGCCTTAAAAATGAATAAAAATCAATTTAATAATTTAAGCTAAAGACTTTTTCAATTAACGGCGGTGACAAGAGACCACAGACTAAGCCGCAGGACATCAGAGACGCAGGACGACCGGTCTCCATTATCCTGGTATATTATTATGGGTGTGGTCGGCCAGCAGATGAAGCAATGGAGCGGAAATCGAAACCAATAAATTTCACAAGGCTGGGAAATTATGAAAATCCTAATTGAAGCGGGGAAAATATCCTCCTTTTTCGCTTAGTCCTTCTCATCCTTCTTTTTGTATCGATTTACCTGGCCGGCGAACAGGATATCTTCATGGAGGCGTCGGCTGCTAATAGCATTTCTAATTGGTGGGCAGGCGGTTGCTTTTCCCAGTACAATAATGCGGTTTTCTTTTGATGATCCTTAATGCAGGACACACACGATCAGAGTTCCTGATAAATGGTCACCGTAATCAAAAGTATATCAAATTTAATAAGAAATATTACAATAGCAGAATCAGCCAAAACGTTTTGCAATCTTATTATATTTTCAGTATCCAATAAATCAAAATAAAACGTATTTTCAAAAATAATCGAATCAAATATTTATTGAACCCTATTCAAACTTCTTAGATATGTCGCCAGCCAATATATATTTTGCCTACCCATTCAAATTGAAGCTGTCAATTTTTTAAACACCTAAATCTTGATAAAATGCTACTCTTGCCCCAAAAAAACGAAAAAACAAGAGAGAACGCTATAGTCGGGTTGGTGTCCCGACTATCTAATACCCGTCACTCAGCTAAAGAGAGTGCGAACGCTGTTCTCGGGTTGGTGTCCCGACTATCTATTGGGGCTAAAGGGAGTGCGAGGGAGATAGATATATAAACAATTTTGATTGCGTATAACTTTTTAATGAATGGTCCGATTTGAAAAATGTCTTCTACATTTCGATAGGTATTAATAAACACTATAAAATTGCGTTTATATATTTTTAAAATCTTAAAAGATGTGGCCTCCAGACACATTTGAAAATCGTTAATGGCGATTGTGGGCGTTAGGGGGGGCGTGGCACCTCGATAAAACAAACTTGCGCTGCGTAGGAAGCCCAAGAATATGTGTGTGAAATCTCAACCTTCTAGCTTTTATAGTTTCCGAGATCTCAGCGTTCATACAGACAGACAGACGGACAGACAGACGGACAGACAGACGGACAGACGGACATGGCTAGATCGACTCGGCTAGTGATCCTGATCAAGAATATATATACTTTATGGGGTCGGAAACGCTTCCTTCTAGCTGTTACATACTTTTGCACGAATACAATATACCCTTTTACTCTACGAGTAACGGGTATAAAAACTTTTATCGAAATGGGACAAAAAAAAACCGGGAAAGAAAGAGGAAAATCAGCAAATAATAAGCGAAGTGTCGCGCTTGATTTATGTGATTTGTTTGCCGCTTTTGGAGAGTAGGTGCCAGGACTCGTGTGGGTGTGTAAATGTGCCTTTAATGGCGCTTTGTCATCATCAACATTTGTCCTTGTGCCGAGTGCGTAGCCGGCAGGCAACCGGATATGATTTATGCCCCCCGTTTTCTAGGCGCCCACATATGTGTAGTTTGCTGTTGGGTTGAATTTTTCTGTGGAAAACCACAGAAAAGCCGCAGCTAACTTGGCTTACTGCGGGTTTTTTTCGGCTACGAACTTTTTCTGGCTTTGTCGGCCTAATGACAATTTCTCACATGATTTGCTGGTGTAGGGACTTCGCCGATGGCTTGATAATGGGGAAAAAGTCCAGGGACCTAATCATAATTTATATACGTTTTTGCTTACGACTTGTATTTGTGTGGCTTGATTTATGTGAATGCCAACTTGCCGTTCATCTGATGCGATTTTAATGTGGTCCGAATCTATAGAAAGTTTCCTCAATTGATAGACTTTGATTTGAGCCCTTGGGTACTGAGTCTGCACTCATAAAAAAAAATCGAAGAATTTCCTTAAAATCTAGAAAATTCTTTCTTGAATTTTTGCCAAAGGCACCATTAAAACAAGAAAAAACATTTCTTGAAGCAAGAAATTAAATTTCTTAAAACAAGAAATGGTTTTTTAGAAAGCCACCATTAAAACAAGAAAAAATATTTCTTGAAACAAGAAAGGCCATTCTTGTTTCAAGAAATTAAATTTCTGAAAACAAGAAATTAAATTTCTTAAAACAAGAAATGGTTTTTTAGAAAGGCACCTTTTAAACAAGAAAAAATATTTCTTAAAACAAGAAAAGCCATTCTTGTTTTAAAGGTGGACCCTTTCTTGTTAAAATTTCCTTTCAAGAAATTTTATTTCTTGATTTAAGAAATAATATTTCTTTAAAGGAAGTTTTACATTAACCTGAAAATAAAATGTACATAACTTGGTTTTTTTTCTTTTGCATATTATATTTAATTACATTTCAAACATTTAACACTTAACATTTAAACATTTTTAAATAACACATTTTTGACTTAAGAAAACATTTATTATTTATCATATGAGATATTTTTGGTGGTGTATTTAATTCACATAATTTAACTATTGTATAACCCAAGGTCTGTTGAACTTCATATGACATAAGGGATCACAAAACTCAGTATATAGTTGCAGGCATAAAAAACCATTTTCTTCGGCTTTCCTTATCTGGAAAAAAAGATTTATTGGGATATCAAATATTAGTTTTTAGATAAACTAAATTTTTTGAAATAATGTAATGTTAATAATAGCCAAAATACAAACGCGTTGGTCAGACGACCGAGAGAGGAGCAAGACAGGTAGAACATGAAGATGGAAGGGTTGAAAGTCGAATTTCAGAGAGAGAGAGAGACACGGGAGAGACACATGCATACATACATATATATTTACATACAGTCCTTTGCGCGAAGGGAAGCCGAATGTAAGCAAGGCAGATCATGACAATTTTAAGAAGAGGAGAGAAACGTCGCGACGCGGCGGTCAAGAGAGCGAGAGACAGGAGCAGAATATGAAAGGGTTGAAAATCGGGTTTCAGATCGGGTGAGCCGCGTTAATGCATATATATTTACATGCCTAAGTCAAACAAATACAACATGTTTCTCTCTTTGATATATGTATGGACTTACCTTTGAAGGTTTTAAAACAAAATTACTTCTTCGTCAAACAAATTATTTGGCTGATGCAACTGAAAGTATTTTCGCTATTCATCTGTAATTTTTCACTCTGAAAAATAAATATAATGCGAGTAATAAGGTGAAGTTATTATAGAACTGTACACCTACATATTTATGTACAAATGTATGTATGTACGTAGCTTTTAGCTACAAAAACAATTCAACTAAATTTGTATAAACTTGGTTAAGAGATTTCGAGTTTTTCCTTTAATTACATACACACAATTGTACGCGCGCTATACAAAAAATTATATATGTACATACCTTTAAATATTTGGAAAAAGGCTTCACCTCTTATCCGCTTGAGAATCACGTCCATCACTAACGAATTTTTTTCACAACTGACGCTCGGGTGATCAGAGAAGTCGGTAGCCGGGTAGTTGTCGGGCCGAGTAGGCCCTTCGTCCTACTTCGTTTTTCTTGTCGTTAGCATTCGGTAGCCGAAGGAATTCAATGGCTACTTTTCTAAATTCTAGGGTCATTTCTTTCATATATTCAATGGCGATCTTGCCATTAAATACGTAAAAATTGTTTTGGCTGCGACGGCAAAAAAAACATATGAGATTTAAATTTGTCTAATTTCAAGAAAAATTCTTTCTTGAATTTTCTAAATCTAGAAAGGTTTTCTATATTCAAAGGCAAATTTTCTAAAAACAAGAAATTTTTTTTCTATTTTCAAAGGTAGGCCGATTTAATGGCGAGATTTCTAAAATTTAGAAATTAATTTTTATGAGTGTGAGTATTGAGTGATTGATTCGATGGCATTTCTTCAATTGCACTCGCATTCCCAGCTAAGAATGCATTTTTCTTGATTCCTTTCTCGTTCGCCATCTGTGTAAAGGGGCAGGGGTCGTAAATCATATTTCTCTTGACATTTCAACTCGGTCCCAATTGAGAGAGTATCTCCTCGAGCTGCATTGTTTACATAAGCCAATTTGATTACGCTCCGTTGACAATTGAATGGCAAGCCAATCAATCACAACTATTCTCGACTTGGCCCAGAAACAATGAGTGCATAAATCAGGGCCCAATGCATTTGAAATAGTTGTCGCAATTGGAACGCAGTCGATGGACGCGAATGCGGATGCGGATGCTCCGTTCGGGTCAATAAAGTAATTGAGACTGGCGCCGCGGAGGCGGAGGGCAAAAGGATAAACAAACAAGCCAACAGGAGACGCCGGAGTGCCCGAAAGGGGTTGCAAATGGATGCGGGCTCGGCATTTATGCAAATGATATAGAGCAGGGTTCGACCAGATACAGTTACCCGCTCTATATTACGTAGGGGATCAGACTGAAGATGGCATCGTGACTTGAATTTTATACAAAGTATTAATTTGATAGTTCTTGAAATAACTTATTTGTTATCTCAATATATGTTTCATTTCTAGAAAGCATTATATTTATGGAATGGTAAGGGTGAAAAAATCTAAAAATTATTATAAGTATTTTATGAAGACTCTCTATTCAGATTTAATACATATTTTGGATTGGATTTTTTTATATCTTGACCAATTTATTCTGGAAATATACCTTTTTAAATATTATTTACCTATTTTCCTTACATTATTTAATTTTTCTTCACCGACTTAACCTAATTTATTCAAAACCCCGTCACGTTGCCATCGCTAGCTCAATTTGGCTGCAATGCCGTTGGCTGACTGAATGACAGCGAGGTAAACACAATATTTACACAGCCAGAAGCCCGGACCAGCTCGCATTTAAAAGACATCAACACGAAAGGGTTAAAACGATGCATTTGAATTACCAAAATAAACACGAAATACAGAAATACGAAAATACTTTTGAGCCCTGATCAGGGGCGAGGCGTTCGACTAAAGGGGTTAATTGGACCGCTTGCCGGGCTCGGATCGCACACCCAAAAGATATAGACGGGGACTACTGACTGACAAGTCCCTCGTCGAAGGTCTCAGGTCTCACTCTGCTTATGACAGCTGTCTAAAAGTTTTCTCGTGTATCTGACACTCTTGTTTTCTCCTTTTCTCGGTTCGGGAATTATGATTGGGGCGCGGTTCATTAAACACGAATTTTCGTATTTTCTTTTAATTTACTTGCACCATTGTTGACTCGATGGTTGGCCAAAAAGGACTGCCTGCTGTCAGCAGCATTTAAATTGGCCATTGTGCCAAAGGATATGGTAGATATACGGCATGTATACGAATCGAAGTACAGGTAGTAAGGACTGAGAACAATCGAGCAGCTGCCCCGGAGTAATAAGTAGTACGGGAATTGACTTTGCTGACTCTGATTGTGTGTGTTGCATGTTGCGGTTGATAGTCGACGGCGACACAGGCACAAAGGGAAAACTCATTATTTCTCGTTTTGTTTTCCATTGCAACGTCATTAACTGTTCGGTGTTCGGTGCTCTCTTCTGGCCTGCTGATTCCATGCTATAAATTCCCCTAGAGCGGTGCCAAAAATTTCATTTAGGTCTATGTCTATGTCTAGGTCTAGGCCCAGGCCCCGGGTCCTTGAACACGACAATGGGCCAGGACTCACCTCACCCATCATCCTGACAGCGGCGCTCTCAAACCGTCCAGACAGTCAGGCACTTCTTTTTGTTTGCGAATGCTTTGTTCCAGTTTTTGGCATTGTTTCCTATTTTTTTCCACTCGCTGTGCAGCCTTGAAAAATTGGAGAAAAACTAGCCAAGATGCAAGGACACTCTCATTGCTTTCCACTTGAAAATCGCATTAAGCGGATTCCGTTTCGCGCTTTTGTCTGGCTGCATCTTTCACTCATCAGATTTTCCTTTTTTTGCTGGCAAAAGGAGGCTTAGGGGGATACGGGATATATGTGACATTTTGCCGGGGATTAGGGATTAGGTCATAGGTGAGTCTGATGCGATAACAAGAGGCGTGTGTGGGATGTGCTACTGGAAATCCGCAACAAAGGAGCCAAAGAGTTTTCTCCTGTTATGGGTCTTTAACAAAAAACCTCTTGCAAATCGGCAAAACTTTTTCCTTTGCTTGGCAAACATATCAGAATCGTTTAGGAAAACTAAGTCAAAGTTTGTTTCATTTCACTAAAAGGTCCGTCCACTTGATCCATATGTCCTCGAGGATAACTCAATTTCCACTGATTACCCTCATGAGTCACTTCAAACGAGAGAGACTGCTATCTCTTCCTCCATCTTCCGCTTGTTTGCTTGTCTTTGTGGAAATATATTTTTATGTCTAAATTTCATTAATTCCAAACAAACAGGAGGCGCCCATATCGAAAATTACAAGTCGCACTTCCTGCGAACGGAACGGGATTTCTCGGGTCTGGGAAAAATATCAAATTACATCTCCATTCTCGCTCATATTCAAATGTTCGAAGGCGAAGAAGGAAAAGTCTGGCTCTGAGGTCTGGCAGCTGCTGCGAGGGTCGGGCCATTAATTTCCACAGGAAAGGCGACGGCTAAGTAAAGGATAACAAGCCTAACGACTGCACATGTCTTCATCTTGATTATGCCGCATCCTGGCGGCAAACGCACACGTACCAGGACCTCTCAACCTCCTATTTCCCTAGTTCTCCTCTCGTAAATGCACCTTTAAGGGTCGCGCCCGAATGTCGCGACAGGAGGTGGGGTATTCCCAGTCCGATTCAGAATCGGTCTCCGGTTCGGGGCATATTTTTTATGTGTAAGCTGCAAGTGTGACACTCTCACTTGGCCATGACACCTACGGCGTGGAGCAGTCGCATCCTTTTTCCCTTTGAGAAATTGTCACACATTTGTTCTGCCCCGAGAAATATAACTCTGGGCCTCGTTGGCCCTCTCCAATTTCACATGATTTGTGCTCCCATCTTTTGTAGTTCATTAATCTTCGGTGGGTTTTCCCCACTAGATGAAGTTTCCACGCTGGTAGCATATCGGGCAGGAAAATTGGGTCACTAAGGCAGTCGTTAGTTGGTAGTGCAGGTCATTAAGGGCTTACAAATAAGAATAGTATTTGTCCCAAGGGAACTAATGCTAGTTCAGGTGAAGTCAAACCATCAGAAAATAACTAAAACTGATACCAATAAAATATTTAAGTATCGTATCTGAAATTCCCCTTCAAATAAATATAAATTGTTTAGATGTGTCTGTATTTCTGAGTATATTTTGAAACTTCATTAATTTTTTAAACTTCTTGTGCGCCCCTTTGTTGCTTTGACATTCAAATAATGATTTGTAACCTTTAAGCGTTATCATCCCATTTCCAATCTGCTTTGCTTCACTATCGTTCCGGAATAATCGCTAAAATTCGGCAAACCCTCTGAGCAAACTTCGGGCAGCTGTTCGCACTCTCGGGATGCTATCTCCTACCGTATCTCTTGACAACCCAAAACAAAGGAAAACGGCACCTTCAGCAGCACACAGAGCGTCTATCAGAGATTTCCCGATCGCGATAACACTTCACTACTTCCGGGCGAAGAGCAGGGAAAAAGGGAAAGGGTCTACGAACAAAGATCCGTAACCGCAAAACGCCATATCGGAATTTTCTCTGGCCTGCTTTTCAGTTTTTCACGCTAGGCTGCGAGTTTTCCAGTTCAGCATTTTAATGGGCATGAAAAAAACGAACCACTCGATGCGATGCGGTCCTTTTCTATCAAGCACACATATAACAAAAATAATAAAAAAGAAACCCTCGTACGCCAATTACAATTTATTTGTCCGCTCTGAAGTATGGAGGTAAATAAAGCCCCTAACCCAGGGATCTACCTCTATCAAAAAATGCTGTGCATTAAATGCAGCGATCTGTGGTCGTGTTCCACCTTATCGAGCACTCTGCTCCTCCTTTTGTGGTAGATTTCTGTGCATAAATTTGTTCGTTGCGCTTCGGAAAAACAGGGTCACACTTCACTATCACAAACTGGCATTTTGTCACGTTTTTTATGGTTCGTTTTCGGGTTTTCCTCCAGCATTTTTCCGGCGATTAAGTGTATCATGCATCCAAATATGCTCATTTAATGCGCACTTGGTCGTGGTCTTTCTCTTGGTCTTGCTCTTGGAATTGAAGTGGAATTTTTTTAGTAATTGCCGTACAGGAAATTAGTTATTCACATTGGGCTGTGCTTAATTTATGCATCGCTATAATTGTTTGTGCTGCTGGAAAATCGTTTTCATTGTTCGTGTGCAGGGCCAAACGGAAAGTTCTCGTTAATGTGGGCGTTATCGGAGCCATTACGTACAAGGAAAAAGAAAACAAACATCGTAGCGAGGGGGGAAAACTCCATATATTTGATATGTAACGAAACGTGTGAGAAATTCCCAAAATCCAGCGGGCTTTTTTTTATCAGAAGAAATATGAATGGGCGGGGCCGCTGGGAAAAGTAAAGTGAAAGAAACTTTGATAAATGACTGATTGATCGGGAAGCGCTAACTAAGGAAAATCACGGTTTTCCCGGGGGCAGACACTAAAACCATGTCAAACAGAATTATCGGCGGGACAAGTTAATGTCCTATAAAATATGAATAACGAAAGTTTACCGCTTCTTGGGAGCTAAATCAAAACAGAAATTAACAACAAAAGTTATTCAAAATGCTATGCTCTCCCCTTTCCCTCCCCCGAAAAGAAAAACCCAAAATGATTTATGACAAGGGGGCGGGCGAAAAAAAAGGGGGAAAAACGAAACGAAAACCGAAACAAATAAAACGAGAACATTGAAAATCCACCAAAACGCAAGGCGCAGCAATTAAAAAATCCGTTGAACTTGCCGGCAGTCGTAAACCAAAACTGGAGAATACAGAAAACGGAAAACCCGAGATCCAAAATCCATTGCCCCAGAGGCTTTGACAAGAGCAGAAAACAATTAAACTAAGATTTAATGGTTTTCACACATAATTCTGGGGGTTTGAATAAAATAAAGGATTACCGGGGAACCCAAAAAACACTTCAGTCTGATCTAGAGAACTCCAGACCACCCCTAACAAATCATTTATAAACATAATTGCTCGAGTCACTTGGGAATCGGGTTAAAGATAAAAGATAAATGTGGAAAATCTAAGAGGAAACAAAGACGCCGCAGGCCAAATGTTTTTCAATGGCAAAGCCCCATGAACATTTTTTTTGGAATAATGATCAGAGTGGCTTTTCTAGCAAACAAATTGTTTTTTTTCCGCATATCTATAACTACGTTTTTAACACTTGCCATCGACCTCCTGTCGCGCGGTGGGAAATAAAATTGGGCTCGACTTTTGTCAATAAATACACATTTATTTTTCCTACGCGCTGCGACTATAAATTAAATCAGGAAAACCCAACGACCTGAACGACAATAACAAACAGAGAACCGAGAGTTTTCTTGTAGGCCATTTATTGCTCTCAATAATGAAGCCATTACATTCCGTTGAGGGGGTGCTATTGCAGTCCATGCTTAAGTGCAAATGGCCATTAAAAACAATTTAAGGGGCGGATCACCATTCTCGGCAAAAGCATTTAGAAATATTGCAAATTACTGCAAATAATTGACAAACATTAAGTGCCGAGTGGAGTGGCGGTTGAAAGTCGACGAGAGGAAAACCCAGGCTGTGGAAAGGCAACAGCTGGCGAAATTTACACAACATTCACATGGAAAAATCAAAGGCTCTTGTGGAAAAAATTCCAGACTCGAAAATTGATGTTATTGTGATGACAAATCAACCTCAGAGATGGAAAGCTTTCTATCTAATGAAACTGCAATTCACACAGGAGTAAGGAGGAGATCCTCCCCAGCTGCCGATGTCAGGGGGTTGCACTTGATTTATGTATTCTTTCCTTGAGACTCCCGAAAGTGCTTTCTCATCGATACCATACAATGGGATATTTTATTAAATGCTGCAACCGAATTCAATTTTCGCAACTGTTGCCAAAATATCAGCTTAGCTAAGTGGAAGGTTTCGGGGGGTGGTGATTTGTGCAGGGCGGAAAATTTGAACATTTGTTAAAGCGACTTATTAATGTTATAATCTAATTGTGATTTGCTCCTGGCCCTGGCTTTGATATCCCAGTCATAAAAAATAATTTGTGCAGGAGGGTAGAATATGCGGGTAGCATATTTCCTGACCAGGGGCAAAATACATCCAAATATGGGATTAATAGTAAGCTGCTAGGCGAGTCACAAAAAAGGGATTTTAGTTTTTATGCTTGCATGATTTATTAAGGTGGCCGATCAGGTATTAAGGGCAGCTGTCCGAAAAGTCACTATAGTCCCCAAAAAAAAACATAGTTTCATTTAATTGGAAACCCAACCTGATATAAGCCACAAAACTCTCTTGACAACAGGACCTCCACTCCGCTCACTGATGGAAGTTTCCATCATCCTTCCGAAGCACTAATTAAGTAAACAAAAGGGGAAAACCTCTGAAGCCAAACAGGAGCAGCTCAATTAATAATAAAATGCGAAAATTGGAGCAAGCCAAGCGCAGCTCGTAAACAAGCCACAAAAAAACTTGAACTCATAATTTCCGGAGGTGCTAATAAGTTGCAAAATTATTTTCAATGAAAATGGCTGCAGGAAAATGGGGGGCGGGGCGGGCGGTGCAGTGGTAAAAGTTGCCAGGGCAGCCGCAGAGTATAAAAAATTGACTTCAATTAAAGTGCCATAGTTGCCTGTATAAACAGCACACGGAAAAATGAAAAGCGCAAAACGAGAGCCAAAAGGATAATGATAATTACGGCCAGCCAAGGAGAGGGGCTGGAAAAATCTGTGGGGGGGGGGGGCATGGGTTTTGCAGGACTTTGGTACCGACTGCTGAATGAGACTGTAAAGTTTTTGTGTTTATTTTATACTCGTGCAAAAAAAGAAACCAGAAAAAGACGATGAAAGTTTCAATGTAGTGCGGCTGATAAAGAGGAAAAAAAGGATGGCTGGCAGGAGGAAATGCATCCCAGTGGGTGGCTATAGAGCAGCTACATACGATTACGAGGACGTTAAACAAATAAGCAAAAGGCAATGTGTAAAACCAGCACAGAGAACACAGAGGCAAATGAAGAAGTCAAATGTAGAGCGCGCATCATTGACACACACAGTCGCACACCTTTATGGGCAAGGACTTATTCAGGACACACGGCTAGGATCAAAATAATAGTAGTGAAAGCTACAAAGACTTTCTTTCGCTGATTTAATTTTTAAATAGGGTCAATTATTAAGGCAATTCTGTATAAAATAAAATTCGATAAAATTTTAAAGTTTAAAATTGATTACATACGACAATATTAATGAATAAGAATTTATAATTTTTGAAGAGTTATTTATTGTTGATTTCATAATCAGATTTAATTTAAGTAGGTAGGTAGTTCTTTTTAATTATTTAACCATTGCCATTGAAGGGCTACTGACATTACCATTTAATATTTCAATATTTCGATGGCAGATATCAAATATGTATTTAATTTTATTTAGAGAATATTATGTTGACCTCGGCTATATAAACGCCTTCCGTCAATAAAGAAATGAAAAGTCAAAACTCTGCTGGGCTTCGTTCGCTTTTTGCTGCCACTGCTACCGCTTCTGATTCAGAATCAGAAACTGCTGCTGATTCTGCTGCTTGCTGTCCAAAATGAATGACTCGCCAGCGGGCCAAGTTCCTCGCTCCCCGCTACTCCTGCCCCTTTCCATGAGGCAGAGGCAGTAGCGGCAACCCACCAACCACCCAAACCACCCACTGGGGACTCAACTTGTTGAGAAGTGACAGACCCACTCACTCGCCCGCTCGTCCGCTCACCAACTCACTCACCGAATGAATGACTGACTGACTTTCCTACCCTCAAGGTTCATCGTCAGTCCGTCAGTCACTCAAACTCGCATTTCATTCCATTTCCATTTCATTCACTTTGCCTGCTGACTGCTGCCCAAAACAGCCATGTCTCGCCTTTCATTTCGCTGCTCCTTTTTGCTTCAGTGTAGTTTCCGTTGGTTGTAGTAAATTTTTCTCATTTCGCTTTTTGTTGGAGTGGTTTTTATACCCGGTATACGTATAGTGGAGGGAAATACTAGACTCGATTGCGAGTGAAGTGAGAGAAACTCTTAAAAATAGGTTTATTTGGATTGAAATAGTTAATGCCTAACATAAAAATCTAATTAAATACTAATAAAAATTGATAAGATAATTTAGATTGCTAAAATATTTTAAATTACCAAATCATTTTGTTTTTCATCAAGATCTCAGGGTCTTTTAAAGTTAGAGTTATGAATTTTGGGATGTAGCTTCTTGAACTACCCAAGAACTATACCCCGTTTGATCTATAAGGACATAGCGTTTCTACGCCTTGGGATAGGCAACAAATTACCGGGTATCTCCGAGTCGACTAGTCTCATTTTCCGGTTTCTACTTCTATTTGCGCTGTTGCTGTTTTGAGTGTTCCACTGCTCGGGTGTGTGTGTGTGTGCGAGTGCTTTGAGCACAGCAAATGAAGAAAAACCAACTCACACACACACAGAGTGAGAGAGGCATAGAATGAACTAGCGGTAACTGCATGAACAACGCCGGCTTGCCTGTCATGAAATTTGTATTTGTATCTCAGCGGCTGTTGCTGCCCTCGTTCCCTCCCTTTCTCCCGTTCTCTCTCACCCGCTCTCTCTTTGACTCACCCCCGCCCGCCTCACCTCACCGCTTCTTCTTCTTCCTCGCTCTGCGTCTCGTGCTCATTTTCCGTTGTATTTTTCGATGCAGTCGCCCCGTGGATTTCATTCCCTCTGCGCACTTCGAACCGATCGCTCGTATCGCTCCCGGTACTCGAAATCCGAATCAAAAACCGAATTCAAAACGAACCCAGAACCGAAATTCAACACTCGCCGGACTTCGACTTCGATTCCGATTCGAATTGATTTTACGCGCTAACTTTTTGAAGACTCTTGAAGGGCACATAAAGTTCTGGAAATTACGACTTTAGCATATTGTGTTTGTGTTTAAAGAGCAAAGTGTAAACAATCCGGAAGAATTTATTCCCATAACTGACGAAAATGGGTCGCCTTTTCCAATACAATCGCTTTGGCGCCACGGATAGCATCAACAAAAACATCACCAAAAAGGATACTCAGCAGAAGAACAAAATGGTGAGTTACAGATATAATTAGTATCTAAGATCCTTTAAATAGAACTTCCCTAAGATCTTCGTATTAAAATGGATATCTTAAAGGAATATCAAGGGTTTTTAGATACATTTTAAACAAATATGCATTTTTAGATGTTTGCTTTCAAGAACCTTAAGATTTATAATCCTGTAAAGATCTTTTCTTAAGGAATATTTTAACGATCTTAATTCGATGCCGTCGAGCACAATTTTAAAACCATTATTTAAATGAACGCGTTTCCCATTTGATAAAGACGCACCATTTAATACAAGTTTAATACACCCTACAAAACATACACTCTACGATAAAATTCTTCTCTCGCCTCAATCCATCTTCATAAATTTCCATGCCCTTGATGACTCAAGCTGTTCTGGGCTTTGTAGAATCTAACAGTCTATGCTCATTTCACACTCCCCACACACCATCGAAATATCTCTGTAGACAACCCACGCACACTTAGCACTATCTACAGTGAACTCCACGCTATATCGACCAGCTGAGGGGCGGAAAGGGGGAAAAGGGGGGCATGGCCAAATTCAAAACGACAACAATTAAAATGATTTAGTGTCACAGATACCAGAAACAACAACGCACCGCCACACAAAGCCAGAAACAACAGAAACAACAACAAACAGCGCAGCATAATAAACTCGACTGTCGACGTAAATCAGTTAAACACTAAATCACATAGGGCCAAATAAATATGATTTGCATAAAAACTAAATCAAAGTTTATACTCTATATGCAAACAGAGGGCGTTCCAAAAACGGGGCGACCTGAGCCGAGCGTAAATCTGAAATCAAATAAATCAAATTGTAAATGCAGCCTGATTTCTGGCGATAAGTAGAGCAAACAAGCGAAGCCCGAGTCGGGAATTGAATTCGAAACATATGTCGGTCCCATAAAGATAGTGATTGATTTGACAAAATGCATTTCTATATGCAAACAAAGCGCATATGTTATTTGTTTTTGATTGGCGATAAGCACTAACTAGGCTTTATCGTCTAGCCGCGATGCCCGAAGGGCGATAGGCCCGATAGCTTAATTAAGACAAACTACCTTTCCCTTTCCCTTTCCCAGCTACCTGAATGCAAAGTCAACTTTCCTTGAGTCCACAGCTACTTTGCTTTACTAATCTCCTTATTTGACTTGGGATCCCGTAGATGCTGCACAGATATATGTACACTGTATATAGCCATAACAATGCTCCGACATTCGAGCAGCATTTATCAAAATATTTGTTCAAAAGAACCACGACGAACAGAAGAAGTTTGTAATTTTAAACTGAATGACAGTTTGCGTTTTTGCCTCCGCCTTTTATGCCGACCTTTGCATTTTTCATCCACTCATTTTTCACCGGAATTGACACCCATCGCCTTCTGTATCTCTCGTCTCTTTGGGTTCTTTTTGTTTTGATCTATGAAAATCTGTCTTCCTCTGCCTTTTATTCAATTTTTGTCTGCCCTTTGGTGTAGGTGTTGGTTGTTTTGGCTCCCAGAAGGATTGTCTTTTGAAATGCGAAGTGGGAAATGGGTGTGGCCGCAACGGGAGTTGTTTTACCAAGAAGACTCGAGAGTCCTCTACAAAAGACTTCTTCAAACTGAAAAGTTTAAGAATGCGCCCTCTTAGAAATAGGATCCTAAGATCTCTCGGGGTATAAATCGCTCGACACCTCCCCGAAAGCCCCAATTCCACCGCTTCCGTTATCAAAATCTATTACCAGACACAGACTGTTTACACAGCCAACTGAACTGGCTGTGCTGACAAACGATTTCAATTAGCCGGTTCGCAACAGATAAAAGGCATCTCGCCCATCGCGGGTCAAAGATACAAAACGGAATCGTCACGAACTGCAGTATATCGAAAGAGCAGAACTAATAAAATTGTCACACAACTGTTGGGTCTGTCTGAAATGACCATATGCTGTCTGGTTGGTAGGGAAAGGACCGGAGAATGGAGGGAGCTGCAACCATATTGCTAGATTAAAATCGGAGACAATTAAGACGGCAAAGATAAAATCGACTTATTAAAGTGAACTGCGAGCTCATGTGGGGCTTATTCTGCCAAAGTGTTTATGAACAAGAGATGAGTATTTGATTACATTTCATTAGGCTGGCACATTTTTAATTAATTAATGAAAGGAAAACTTTTTCTAACTCATTTGATATTCCGCTTCAAGTATTACAAACATTTATCAAAGAAGAAATATGAACCGTCTTCATCAACGATAATTAAATAAAAATTTAAATTTAAATTATAGGAACACAACCATCTATCATAAATTTGATTAATTAAAATGATAAACTTAGGCATTTGATATAATTGCTTAAACGATCGCTCATTAGTAAAATCTTATTCAAATTTAGACCTACTTTCAAGGTTTCTAATTGAAGTGAACATGCAAAACTCTGAGCAAAAATCATGATGTTTGAAAAATCCAAATACATTTTCCCCATAAACCTTGTCGAACAGACAATGGTTTCGAGCGATTTGTGTTGGGGAAATCAGGCTGAAAGCATTTTCCTCCTCGTGTGGCTTATGATGCCATGCTCTGGTGCCTTCGACGGCCTGCCTAAGTGGATTTCTTCGACTGCCGGAGATCCCGTGATGGGCCTCATAATTCTCGATGAGATGAAGCTAAAATTAAATCAACTGCTGGCGACGATTAGCAGCAATGAGCTGAGGCATTTAAATTCTAAGGCATTTTAATGCACTTTTCCCCAAGAACTCTGGCTCCCTTTCAAGGCCAGTGATTAATGTTTATTTGGAGTCGGTTGTGTTCTACACATGTATTTACATACATGCAGACGACTCTTTGATTTTTGGGGGCCCGGGCCCCTGGAGAGGAAACTCTAAGGATAGAAAATTAATTGCACTGCTTTTAAGTGCATTTAATTAGGAATTTCCAAGCAGACGCCTCGTTCACTAAGCCAAAGATTTATTGGGGAAACTGCAAGCTGCAAGCTGCAATCTGCAGGCTGCACAAATTGATGAGCATAATTAAATAGCCGGCGACTGCGGATAGCATTCGACTTGCATGCTTTGTAATTTATGCTCCATATTTTGCCCAGCTACCGAATGGCCCGTCGCTTTGAGTAAACAACAATTTCACTTATTTTCATGCCGTCTGCCGCCTCGACCATCAACTGTCTGCATTGTTATTTTTACGCTCGACTCAATATAAATTTTCGCCCCTCTTCGTTTTGTTCGCCACATGCCACGCCATGAAAATGTAATGCAAATATGCAAAAAAGCTTTCAACGGGATCTGGTACCCTCCATTCCCCCAAACCCCCAATATATCTCTCTTTTTTTCACTTCTACACCCCATTCCACCTAAACTCTTCTGGCTACAAATAGTTTTTGGTTTTGGCTTAGTCTGGCCATCAACCGGGAACGGAGAACGCAGAGAACCGAGAACCTAGCCAACATCATCGTTATCACCAGCCCGTTGTCCGTGTTTGAGTTTCATATGGCTTCCCACCAAGGATTTGTGTGCATTAGACGACTAGACTCGGGGAAACTATTCGCCAGCCCAGTTACTAGACTTTCCACACACTGGCGTACTGGAGTTGTAGAAAAAGTTGTCAGAGTCTCTAATTAAATTGTTCACCATTTCTCAAAGTGATAAATTCCCAGAGTTCATTGCCTGCTCTTCAAAAGAAATGTTAAAAACTTGAGATTAATCTCTTGAACAACCCACGCCAAAAGGAAGGAAAAGAAACCCCAAAGAGATATGCCCATAAAATGCAATTAAAATTTCAACAATTTTCATTTGCATTTAATAAACCCATCAAAATGGCTTTTTAAACACGCATAAAACACCCGGTGGAAAAGAAAGAAACAACTCAATTCGTTTCACATTTCAATAATTTTTTATATGACCCAATTTTTTACACGTATAAAAATGCCACAAGAAAAAACAACAAAAAGGGGCCATAAAAAAGCCAATGCCACACGCCACATGTGTCTAAACAAAGGATTTTCCAGCCAAAGGCAAAGCTAATTGTAATAAAAAATTTACAAAACATACCAAAAAGCTGAAACTATAAACATTTTCCCTGGCATATAAAACTAAATTAGTGAGAAAATCATTTTACGAGCCCCGAAAACGAACTCGTTTAACCAACTAAAATGGAAAAACTCACTGAAAACCGTATTTTCTTTTTTGGGGAGGCAGTGGGTGGGGGAAAAAGTGTGCGGGACGTGTTTTAAAAAATGTCATAAACTACTCGTAAGTCCATGTATCTCTGACATTTTGAAAGCCCCGACACGTGTGTCCGTGCTGGGATCACTTTGAGTTTTGAGATTCTTTTGGTGTGGCATAAAACTGTCAAATTAGCTGGAACTAAAAGCGAGATGGCAACAAAATATTCAGAAATGCTCGACTAATGGCCCGGAGCCAAATGAAATATTACTAATTTCGATAGGGAAATGTCTAAAAGAATTTTCAAAATTTCATTGATATTGTTGGAAGTGCATTTTAGGAGTGGGCGGGGGCGGGGTGGACCGCTATTTGGAGGGTGGCCCAAAAAGGGGAGGAGTCTTGTTTTGGCAGCACAGCTGCTTTGGCAATTGCCCAATTTGTGAGCGGATAAGTAGCCGGTTAGTTGGTTATTGCGGTTGCAATTTAAAAGCCACCAGTAACCACTTCCCAAGGTAGAAAGTTGTGGGCTGAACGAGTGGGGTGGTTTTGTTTTTCAAGACCCTTCAGCAGCTGCTTGATTTTCCAGAGCTGGCTCAAAAATTCAGGCATATGTCGGTGGTACCGGGACCTCAAGTGGCGCACAAAGGAAACATTTCAATAAATTCATCGACTCACTCCGGGCACTTCAACTAATTTCTGTACCCCGGCCCCAACCCCAACCCCCTTCTAAATGCACAATAAATGAAAATTTAACAACTGTTTTTATAAGGCCAAAAAGGGTCTTTGGTCTACCTACCTTCTTCTTGTCTGTCAGCTGTCGAAGGTGCCTCGATTCGGTTACCTGAGTTTTTCGTTTTTATTGTAACACATTTTGATTACGAAAATATGCTAACACCTCGCAGGCCAAACAAAGAGAGCTCTTTGGCCCAGAATGGAGATAGGAACCCCGGCCCGGGGTGCTGTTTCATCATCAATTAGAGCTCAACCTTTCCGCAGGGCAGGATCGGAATCTATAAACCAATTGGAGCGGGAAGGATAGACCTATGATTATTGCATTAGCACGAAGACCATCAAACCATCAAAAGAACAGGGCCAACACGCCAACACCTTTGGGCCACTACTGTCTGTCCGTCTGGATTTTGTTTGGGTCCCAATTTTCTTTGGGCTCTATTATCATTGAAATTACTGTTCCTTTTCTTTGGCCGGACTTCGGCTGGCCTTGCATAAATTAAAACTCATGTAGCTGCCAAGAATCGTAGCCATTAAACGCTTGTTGGCCCATTGTGTTTGATTTAAGCCGATAAAAGGTACACTTTTGAGGCATTTCACGCCGCTTTTCTCTCCCCAACTTTCAACAGATTTATGCGCTGCGTGGCCACATCAAAGAAAACTCTTTTTGGCCATGCCTCGTTGGCCACGAATTAATGGTCAAGATGTAGCAACCATTTTTTGGGCGGCCCCTCCATGTTTGTTCACATATAAACAAGATTTTCCATTGGAAATGCAAATCAATGGGATGGCCTGCAACGGAAGTTCTGCGTCTGCACTTCCTTTGTTTGCCTTCCCAAACCTTTAATTTATTGAATGTGTTGAATTATAAAGTCCCGCCACTCGCAATCGAATTCAATTTCGTAATCCCACTTCGAGCTCTACCTGGTCGTCCATTTTGTTCCATTGTGTCCTGCACTCCTTTTCAATCGATTGCTCATTATTTTGCCATTTTTCCCTCGAGTGTGTGTGCGTGCCGAAGGGTGCCCTGAATTTACGGATCAGAATGCACAACACCGAGGGGTGTATCTGCATGAAGGAGAGTGCTACTGCAAGCAGAATTACGGGAAAGCTGAGGAAATCGAAGCAGGAGTTGGCATCCCAATCCATAATCATTGGTCCGAGAAAGTGGACATTGTAAGCCACCTCCAAGGCCGAGCAATTCCGATTGTCAACGTAGCTCATTGTCTGATATGCTCTATAAAAATGTTTTTACAAATATTTAAGAATACATTAAATGTTGTACCTACCTCAGACTTACTTTAATGGTAATGATAAGTATTCAAGTCTTTCTTTTTGTTGACATTTTAAGCCCTTAGCTACTCAGTTTAAAGGAAAACCCTTTCCCATCTAACCCAAACAAACAAAGTGTTAAATTGTGCCACCTGAAAGTGAGAAGTATTTAAATATTTTTAAAGCGCAAGTAGGTGTTGAAAAAAAAACCCACTAGCCACCCTCGACAGGAGCTGCATATGAATATTTTATAAGCGAAATGAAAGGCAAATACGAGCAGGGAAAACAACGGACTGGCAAATTGTACAACAATGAACAAGTAGAGCGAGCGCATTACAAGGATATCACAGCAGCAGTGACCCAAAAGCATTAGCAGGGTTTTTTCATAAGAGAGTAGGAATGGGAATGGGTATGAGAATGGAACAGAGAATGGGATTGGCCTAACAAAGGCGAAAGCAGAACAAAGCCAGGATAATGGGATGGCAGTGTGTGTGCTATCTCCGTGGCTGTTGCATAAGAGCGTCCTTCGAGTGAAATGGGAAACCCCGAGATCCGAGGTAGATAAGATTTATAGGGACAGGCCCTGACACTTTCTACAAATTTTCCTGACCAAAACTAACAAAAAAACCATCTTGTTTGTTTTCTCCCCGACAGCTACGCAATGCCATCAAATGTCCTGGCTACTCGGACATCTATGGTCAGTACAACAACGACTCGTCGTCCTTCGAGAAGTGCCAACAATGGAGCAACAAGCTGCAATTCCCAGCCGCCGGAGATATGGATAAGCAACCGATAGAACCGATCCAGAGTCGCACGCACAAGGTCTACGATAGCATGAAGAATTTTCTGCAGCGCAAACTCTTTGCACAGCCCTCGCAAAAGGAGCAGACCTTAAACGAAGAAGCCACCAGCGACTATGATGAGGTGTCGTATATGATATGGTATTAAAAACTAGCCCAGAACTAACAAAATTTAAAGGGCTGTAAATTATGTAAACGAATATTTTGATATGTGAAACCATTTTGGGTAAAATATTGTGGTTAAATCCCAAATTGGTTTTCATAAGTGGCACCCGTGACTTCGGGAACCCTTTCTTTTGAATGGTTTTTTAATTGGTTTTTCTCCTTTCTTTTTCAGCAGGACCTTCTCGACTCCTCGTACCATGCCGACGCGGAGGAAGAAGAGGAGGAGGAACGCGATGCGGACTGCAGCTGCAGCTCCACCACCGGCAGCACCACCAGCAGCAGCAGCCCAACCACGCCCAAGCGATCGCCCCAAAAGTCTTTGCTGTCCCTCAACTGCTGGCAGAGCAGTCAGCCGAGCAGTGACTCCAACCCCGAAGAGGAGGAGGAGGAGGATGCAGAGGAGGACTCGGACGCAGGGATCTCCGATTGCTGTCAACTGTTGGCGGAGAATTCGCCACGCAACCGCAGAGCTGCACCTCTGTTCTCCCGATACATCAGCGCCCATCAAAATTCCGACGATGATGAGGATGAAGAGCCGGAGCTGCTGGCGTGTCCTTGGTACCAGCCCAGGATAACGGCCAAGGCAGCCATGGAGCACTTGCAGAAATCTTCACCTGGAAGCTTCCTTCTGCGCCGCAGCACTCCGCGACATTTCGAACTCGTCCTGCGACTCGACAGGAGCAACAAGGTCAAGAGCTACGCAGTTCAATCCACACGGAATCAGATGTACCGATTAAAAGGGGCCAAGAAACAGTTCACCAGCCTGAAAGCGCTGATCACGCACCATTCCGTGATGGCCGAACAACTGCCACTGACATTGGATTTGCCCAGGGAACGTCATGTGGTGAAGCCATCATCCGTTCGCTATGCAGATGACTTCGAGCCCCTGGAGTCCCTGCAGCTGTTGGGCATCCTGAAGAGTCTGCAGGCCAAGAGCATCGAGATATAGGGAATAATCATTAAGCGGGGTTTTTCATGGGGCGGGCAAAAATAATATCGAACTGCAAAGGGAACGATAGGTGAAAGTAATTAGGAATTTGTTTTGTTCTATGCATAAGGACTTGTGATATAGTTTACGGAGCTACCCTCGAATTTAGTTAGGGCTACCAACTAATTGAAATATTTTGTAACCGACATAGGACGTAATGTAAGTTTTCTATTGTGAAAGTGAAATATGAATAAAATCGAACAATGGCATTCAGCAACAAAGGCAACCCTCGAGAGTTTAATTCTGTCCACGCCCCGGCAATCGATGCGTTTCCTGCTTTTCCCCTTCCCCCAACCTTTAGGAATCCTCTATAGGGTTGGCCAGAGAACGCTTCACTTACATGTGATTAGCGATTCGAGTGGCCCTCATTAATTTTTCAAGTGCGGCTCGTGGAGCTCTCGACGCAATTCGCCCGGCAACATGTTGCGGGAAACATTTTAGTAGCATGAATAATTACACCCGATATATTAGCTAAAACTTTCAGGGGATTATATTCGCCATTGCAACGCATTGTCAAGTGATGATGTCGCACGCAACTGAATAACTAATAGTCCTTTTCAGAAGGGTTACCAGTTTTTCACTTGACAATTACTGCTTCAATAGATAAACGATTGGATAATATGGTGATTATATCCTAAAAATCTTTAAAAAAAATGTACAACATATTTTTGAAAAATGACCCCAAGGTATGCTTTAAAAAATGTATTTAAGTAGCCAAGAAGTATGCTTTAAATAATATTGTATCCTTTGAATTCTCATGTATTTTACATGCAATGATTACATGTATTCTACATGTATTCAAAAACATAAAAGTATGCTAAGCCTCTTAAACATCTCCCAATCTCAAAAGTAGGCAACAAAACCGATCCATTTTAATTGGAAACAAGGATATTCCCAATAAAAATATAATGACATTTGATATAAAGCGTAATTACCAAGGGCTTAATAAAATTATTCGTCAACATTGCACTTATTCCCCAATGCCAGCAACTCGCTAAATCATTTCCTGTTTAGCCAGTGTGAAAAACGACCTTTTTATGGCCCATGATTGATATTGGATATTGTTTGCTTTCGCCAAATAAAGGCTATAACTCACAGATGCAAACAATTGGCAGGCAAGTGCATAAAATATTTAAATATAAACTACAAATATTCGAACTGACAACGGCGGGACAAAGGCTGGACGGACGGATTTAACCCCCGGAGGCCGTAGAAACAAAAGGCCATTAACAATAACGAGCAATGGAAAAAAACATTGGCAAACAAATTACAAATAAATGGAAACGCTGACAGCATTAATAACGTTACATCATTAATAAGCGAATCGAAATGAATACAATAACTGAAAATGGAAAATGTAATAATTATGACAATAAATTAAGTGAACGTGGTGGGTTGAGTTCTTTTAGTTATTTATTTATTTATTTAACTGGCGCCAGTCCTTTCCGATTTAAATCGAAGTCACCCCATCATTAATTGCCTGCCAATCAGAACGACCGCAAAATGGGAATTTTTCAATGATATTGTCTTCGCAATTACCAGAGCAAACAGAAATGGAAATACCATTGAAGGAGAATGCTACTGTTCTACCAAGGACTCTTGATTGGCAATGCATTTACAATGGTTCGCATCAGATAATAGTTTCCGATAATCGGAATACGATGGCATTTCGTGTAGATTCTGCGGGAGGAATCCTTCCATTTTTCGAGATCCCTCATTCTTTTGGGTCTGCTACTCCTTTCGGTTCTCAACACTTGGACGTAATGGAATTCAAATTGAAATGAAAAAGGGAGCCGGAAGTGTGTGTCCAGGCATCATATGTGGGAATAAACATTCAGCATTCTCGCTAATGAAGTGCTTTCATCTGCAATGTATGCTGAGTTTTTTGTTTCTGCCCCTTTCTCTTGAACTGTTTGCATAATTTTTGCACGAGTTTGTTTAGCTTTTCAATGCTGACAGCTGAAAAGGCAACAAAACCGAGAGTGTCGCCCCGTAAATTTCATTTTCATTTGTGTATGCCTCACTAATTACGAAACGGTTGCAATAATTCCAGAGAAAACATCCAAAACGGTCCCTTGGGAAAAAGCAAACACAAACAAAGGGTCATGCAGGATGGTAAATTAATTAAATGGAAATTAGAAAAAGGTCACTTTATGAAATTAAAATGGTAAATGTGCAGCATAAAAAATGAATGCACTAAATCGCCGCTTTAATTACGTGCTAATGCTTTTTTGACATCACAAAATCAATGGCTGTTGATAAAAATTTAATTAATTAGGGCTATTAAATCGAGTTTATGATTCAAACACATTGGAAAAATTGTAACAAGGTAGGAACAAAGTAGGATTTATAAAATGATTTAAGTCAGATTACAAAAATTATGAGACCTTTAATATTACAAATATTCATCTCAATACCAAGTACATATACCTACCTTGTTTATCTAACAGCTCTATAATTACTTCTTTGATCCCTGAAATTTGATTATAGCCCGGTGGGCTCTCATTAAACCACCATTCAATTTCACTATCCCTCTGTTAACCCACCTCATTCATTTTTATAACACGACCCCACCGCAGCTAATTACAAAAACAGCTCTTCTATTTGAATACCCCCAACCCTGGCTGCCCACATCATGGGAAAATCAATAATTGACGACGAGTGCATCCATGAATGGTCAATCATTCAGCAGAGATTCTGGCTACCATTCATTCGTCCGCAGTACCAAAGGAGTTGTTGAAACGGGAGCAGCAGGAAAATCAGTGGGAGCAGTGGAACCCCAGCGATGAATGGCATTTGCCATGATGTTGCCTGGATTATCTTCTGTTTATATGGGATTTATTTGCCAGCAGGAAGCAGGAGAAGCAAAAAGGATGCAGGAGCAGTGGGATGATGCAGGAGCAGAGGAGCATGTGTTGCCATGACGGCCGCCGTTGCCTTTGTGCGCCTTTTGTTGCTGCGGATGCTGCCAGTCTGGCATTGCATAAATGTTTTGCCTTTTAATTAGCACGCATTTCACATTCGACATTTCAGCAGTGGCCTCCAGCGCTGGCCTCTTAATGCGCTTAAACTTAAAGCATCTCCAGCAGCCCCGCCTCTATGATAATGATGGAAATACTGGCCGGCTGAGGAGAAAATTCAATCAGCCACTGCTTCGAACTTCCCGTCGAGTAATGCAATCTGGAGAAGGCAAGGCGTAAACGAAGAACACAGAAGAATGCACAAGGAATTTTAATTTAGAAAGTTATTAAATGTTAACTTTCATTATTTAAATACTGGATTTATAAATGCTTTTCATGCAAATTATTTATTGCTTTTTAAATACTTTGTGTATAATAACAATGATCTTTTTTACAATCTCTTAATCTTCCTAAAGTTTTTTATTAAATATTGTATAATAATATTTAATAGTTTCTTTTTTCTTGATAATCACCTAAAGATATATATTATTTCTAGGGCTTTTATTTAATCTTATGTGTTGATGTTATGTTAATCTTCCTATGTTTTTTTGTAGTTAAATATTTCTTGCTTCTTGATACTCACTAAAACTTTTTTTTAAGTGCATAGACCACTAGCTTGCAGCAGTATGGCGGATATTATGTGCCACTCGAGTGTCCAACGAGCCGTGACCCGAGTATGATGTAAGTCTGAGAAAGAAGTGAAAGAAATTGTGTCAGCAGGGGCACGCACAAGGCACAAGGATAACCACACCAAACCGCCGGTGGCTGACTAGCTGACTGACTGCCCGACTTATCCCTTATCCTTACAGCTATAGCTACGTGATCCTGCGACGACAGCAGCGCCAGAAAGTATGCAACAAGCAGCGCAAAGTGCACTCAATTGTTTAGCTGCCCCTGGGTTGTGTTTTAGAGGGGTGGTTTAGGTTCCTTTGTGGCACACAATCTATATAAAACAGAAAATCAGTTGGCACTCGGCCAAGTGCATATTAAAAGCAGCCAACTCTCTGAGGTTGCGGAAATGATTTTAAAGAAGGCAGAAACAGTTTTTTAAACGAAAAGAAATTCCTAGGAATGGTTTGCAAGTAATTGCTCACTTAATGCTAAGTAAATATTGACTTTTAAGTTGTTATGTCAACTATCACAAACAATTACCCTCTCCTCTTCTATGATGCAAAACAAACAAAATAAATTAAAGACTTAATTGGCCCAAATTGCTTAAAATTGTTTTAGATTGATTTTGAAAATGAATAGTTGCTACAACCCTTTTGGTTAAACATTGTTTGAGTACTTAATCAAGTGGTTTTAATTATTCGTATACTTTAGACAAAGTGGGAAGAAAAACCACAGAGCCCATATAATCCCCAAAATAATTACAGCTTTTGGAATTAAACATTATAATTAGAAATTCGTGCAAATTAAAGACAACTGAAATAATATGATTTTATATTTCTCTGTGAAAATATCATCTTACATGTGTACAAGTTATCCCTTTCTTTACCCTCTAGTAATTAAAATTGTCTATGGTTTCGGGCGTTTCTAAGGAAATTCTCAGAATTAATTAATTATAATTACACCCCTTCTTAGAGTTGTTATCTTATACCGATAATGAGGCTTTCAGGATTTGCATCCCCATATCAAACTGACTGTCCGTTTCCTGTTTGCCGCTGAAAGCCAAAGAAATAAATAAAAATCCCCATACGTTGCCTTCGCTCTAAACTTTTATCTTTTAATTTTGTTAATTAATCGATATGTTGGCCCCTTCCAGCGCCAGAAGCTTTTGCCCCCGTGGCCAGGCAAACAATTAGAGGAAAAGGAACACCCAGCTGGCAGAGCGAAAAAGGCAACAGTCTGTGTCCCTTGCAACAGCAACAATAACACATGGCATCGACATCGACTACCCACCATTGCCACCCCCTTTGGTTGCTCACATGATTTACAGTCTCAAAGCCCGGCGGCAAAAGTTAAGAAATGAAATTTCAAGAAAATTGCACAAACAACAGGAAGCCGGCAAAAGTGGGGGGATGGAGTGAGATCGGAGCTTCGAGGGCATTGAGCCAAAAGGAAATATTGTAAAACTCTGGCTATAAAGCAAATACACGATACATATCATCCAGTGAGCGGTGGGTGGACGGGGCACCCAAAAATGTGAACAGCACAAAAGTCGTTATCTTAATTACTTTTATAGCTTCGATTTGGGGCGAGTGGAGCAGTGGCAGTAGCGCCAAAAGGAAAAACAACAACGGAGACATGACAACTGAAGGAAACAAAAATGGGAGAGGATGTGAAAATCAAGGATACCCTAGAAATATTTCATATTTACCATTCCCAAAATATAAGAAACAAATTCGATATGTTCCACATAGCTTCTGAGTAGATTATAATTTACTAATTTATTTCTTGCTTTGACCAAAATACTGTAATAAATAAACAATACCCATTAATTTTATAATGACTCAGAAATCCAATATTTTTTTTGCGTTACATTACATTTTTTTCGAAAAGTGAAAAAAAATTAAAATTTCCATTTTAAAATGGAAAAAATTACGAGGTCAACAAGGTATTCCATATTTGATTAAATATCAATGGCTTGAATTATAGTAGAATTTGTCAATTTAGGCTAACTTAATTTGGATTCAATTTCTAGGCAGTTTATTATTCCGGAATCACAAATTTATTTTAATTGGATTTATAAAATTATCGCACGCATAAAAAGTTCAGAACTAATTAAATGTAATGACATAATTCCGTTGTTAATATTTATTTACTTTGTGATAGCAATTGGTTTTGATGAAATTAAATTATGCAAGAATGAAACATATATGTATAATCATATAAAGAATTTAATTATATGTAATCCAATGTTATTTTTGTTAAAACAAGAACATATCGCAATAACTAAAAACTGTCTTGTAATGGGTATCTCTAGCTAATAAACTTAGACCTTTTTCATTTTGTGAACCATCTAAAACCACTTAAAGCATTCGAGCGTCCTTAAAGTAACCACAAGATTTCCCCCAAAGATATGCGATACAAGGATATAACGAGTGTGACATCAAACATGTGGATATATATCCACACAGACCGCACAGCCAGTCATCAGATATGCTAGATGCTGCCTCATTACCCCATAGAAATCTCGACATATTTCGCACTTCATTAAGTCACATTTTTCAACAGTTATCAGGGTGGGTGTGTGGATGTGTGTGTTTGCCTAGTTAGCACACCAGTTAATTAACAGCTCGCGCACATATGCTGCTAGATGGCCATATGGAACGTACATACATATTTACGGCAGATTCAGGTTACTAGAGCCTGCCCTTGAGCCGAGGGAGAAATTTCTAAGGACCTCACACAGCCTGCTTAATATTTCATGGTTGACTTTGGGCCCGGCTCTTAAACTAGACACTTAATTAACATTTTGAACGATACCCCCGCTCTTTTGCGGAGAATGGCCAAAATCAATTTCCCTTTTGCCAGAAACGGAAGCGGGAATCCGGATATGAAAGACGAATGCCCGCGGGCGACAATCGCGGGAAATTCCGGGGCGGAGTGCTATATAACAACATCACGACCTTTTAGTTGAAATTATTTTACCATTTTCCATTTGCCTTCTGGAGGAGCTTTTCGCCTTTGATTATTTATGTCGCGCTTTGTGGCTGCCTCTCACTCTACTCCTCTCGCTGAAAAGCCAACATCAATAAACTGTTGACAACTTGAAAATAACCGCGAAAGAACTGTCTGAAGGGGGTAAAAAGGGGGTGGTAAAAAGAGGTGACTGGCACTTTGTTTATTGAAGTACGCTAAACTTTTTAGTCGCCATCACCTCGGTCGTGGCTTGTTAATATCGAGCAGCGCATTATTTATGGCCAACTTTCCACCAAAACACTTTTATTCCAACGACGCTACGCTGACGGCAGGAGTATAACTTTTAACGAGTTCTCTCCAGCTCGCTTCAGTTACTTTTCCATAACTCACCTGCAATTTTCTCACTTTCCCGTATATTGAATGTGCCACAAAAGTTGGCTGTTAGCTGCTGGCTCTTCTTGCCACTCAATGCCTTAAAGTCCTGGTGGCAGGTAAGAGATGGGCGGTAGAAAGGACTCTGACCACGGCTACGTCCTTGGCCACGAGCAAACCAACCATAAGCATTTCATTATTAGAACACAAAAATGTTTAAAATTTCATTAAATGGCTGCGTTGTCCGGTTCCGAGCAAACATGGCCAACTGGGTCCCAGAGGGTGGCTAGGAAATAAAGGGGGAAAAGGTGCTTCAGGCTTAGGAGAACTGGAAATACTCTTTATTCAATTTAAATATAATCAAATATTAAGATTTTCTTGTGATAATCTTAAAAAAAATACTTGTACTCATGAAGATTACAAAATGTTGTATTTTATTATCGAAACCACTTAGAAAATATCTAATATCTGAAGACTAATACCTAAGAAGATTGGGAAATATTTTATAATTATAATTATAATAATATTTAAAGTTTAGTTTTAATCAAGTTCGAAATATTTTTATTGAACATTTTATCAAACCTATTTCTGGATCCAATAAAGATTTGTATGACCAGCAACTGAGGTTTTGTCGATAGAGTATGATCAACCATCTACGCTGTTCCGGCCCCTCTCGCTCTCCTCTTGCTTGACCTTTGCCCCCAGCTAGTTTTAGCCCCTAACCGCATCATAACAATAGCAGAAACAACAACAAGAGGACCAGCAGACGGACAAAACAATTCATAAAAACGTTTAACAAAACGCAAAAATGAAATTCGCCCCACAGTCAGGAGCTGACCGAACCCAGAAATGAAATTCCCAGACAAGCAGGAGAACAACATCGGGGGATGTTGGCTATTGGACTGGGATCCCGGGATCCCGGGCTGCAATCATAATGAGCAGCAATTCCAATCCCCCAACCACCAGGACCACACCATCGTACCATCATACCACAGGAGCAACCACCGCCAAAGTGGTCAGCAGCAAACATTGCAATTTCATTTAATAACAAAATATTTGGACAGCGCCAACAAGAGAGAGTCCCAGTTCCGATGAGTTAGGGTTCCGAGCGATGGGCTGGGATGGCCATCTACTTCTGAGGTAGCAAAAGAGTTGAGGCAAATTATTACGTCTTTATGCAGAAATTATTTATGATTGCTTTGTCTAGACTTGGCGGCGTCGATGGAAGCCACACAATGCACCGGAATTCCGGTCTCAGGGAGTCCTTGCAATGTTAGCCGGATAATTTATGTGCCCATTGCTCATACGCCACGTGCAACGGCAAAGGTGAGAGGGTAGGTTCAAATTAGGGAAGTGGCTCTAAAGTCTTTTCTCCGTTACCTCCATTACAGGAAGCTACTAAAAAATGTTACGTTAAGTTAGTAAAAACTATTTTATTGGATAGAATAACAGTTAGCCTCTGCTATCCTCCTTTTACCACCATTTAAAATTATGCTGCTGTAAATTATTCTTATTAAAAACTCTTTTTTAAATACCTCCAACACACAACTACTTTAGTGCTGCTTTAAAATATATCCCCGCGAAAGCAGCGAAAAGAAGTGACTGCAAATTGCATTGGGTAAATTTAATTAACGTCGCATTGAATTTTAATCAAGTTCATTCAGCGAATGCGACACAACACGTGACATTATTTGCATGCGAAATTAACCTGTGACAGGCCACCCGCCACCGTTTTTTCACACGTTATTCGACGGGAGTTTCGGGAGTTGAGTTGCGATGGATGGGATGGGGAGTAGGGGGTATTTTTTAATCAAGCTCCGCGAGGCTTTTACTTTTTCGACCCGTCAGTCTGTCAGTGCGGTTCGGCTCACTAGTTAATAGATTGGAAATGTGATATTGAATGCGACCGAACCAACTATTTTCGGGGGTCTCTTTTAAGCGATGCGGAGGAAGCGGAGACTGTGGCCAATTCCTGCCGAACCATTGTGCATGCCAATCAGTTGCAAATTGTTTGTTGCACTGCCGAATTTGCACACAAGCAGCCCCCGAAAACAAATCCACAGAGGGAGCACGGGTTGCCATGTAATCATTTCGTTTATTACGGGTGTACGGATGCTGTTTTCGGACATTAATTGAAATATGATTTGTGATTTTGTGATGCCCAGTCGAAGTCAGCCAATCCAGCAGACAGACATGTATGTACATTTAAAGAGTGGTTGGGGCCATCAAAACACCAGTGATGCCAAAGCAAATTTGATCTCTGACTGGCAATGTATGCAAAATGAATTCATGACACGTCCTCGCTTCAGTTCCCGGCTCCTCGTCTGATTTTATTCATATGCTCGATGCTGGCCATGCAAAACTGTCCGAAAACTGTCACTGAAAGCTCTCCTTCCCTCAAATACTTACTGTTGCTGCTGTGGCTGCGACTGCTGCCGGAGCAGAAAGTCAAAAAGTTTCTGGCTTTCGACCAATATGCAAAGTATCAGGGATATGCAAAGCGCTCAAGTCAAGTCAAATCCTCCCTCTAACTCCGTGTGAAACATTTTTCAAAAACACTTGAAAACAAATTCTAAATAAAATGAACATGAGCAGTTTGTGGTAAATGGTTTGTGAGGGAAAATGGGAAAATACGAGCGCACTGAAACAAATTATAAAATTAAATGAATTAATTTAATATGAAATTAAAATAACATGTTTACAAACTGATGAATTATTTAATTTGCAATATTAAATGATGGAAAAAAATAGTTTTTTTTTGGAGATATATTTCTAAAAGTAAATTTATTGGTTTTCCTTTAAAATCCGACCCTAAATGATTTAATTTTTCACTGTAAGTGCGTGTAAAGTTTTGAGCGTTTGGCTGTGGCAAAATTCAATTAACTTGTCCGGGTTGATTGAAATTTTAGCTTAGAATCTGACAGATTGCAAAAGTTGCATGTGCTGGGGACATTTTTCTCACCCCTCTGAGGTGAAAGCCTGCATAATTTTAAACACAATCTGGATTTGCAGCACTTGGGTGTTGTCAAATCCAGCTGGTAATATTTTCCTTTTACTGTAAAGCACTCAGCTGGGCGTTGTATTTCCTTTCTCCCTAAAAAAATCGTCTACTTCATCACTTTTCAGGCCAGTTAACCGCTTGACATATGACCGTCATCATTTAGCGCATATATCTCCCGTGAAGCCTTTTAAGACTCGCTCTTAAAAACCATTCCAAATCACGCACTTTTCCCCCTTTCCACCCCCTTTTACCCCCTTTCTCATCTCTCTGGCAATTCTACCCCTTGAGTGGTCTTCGTTGGCAGCCCATTGAAGGGGCGTGTCAATAGCCCAATGCTGCATTTAAATTGTCCATTCCATTCCATCAGAACGTTTACGAGATGTGGACGATGCACAGCAATGTCTGGGTTCTGATGCTCTCATACAGTGGTTTTTATAGAGCCCTAAAATAAAAAAAGAGCCAATGCAAAATTTCTTACAAATTCTTATCTTTGTTGTTAAAATAGTTTATTGCTGCTTTTATAACCAACCTAAAATTTAAAATGATTTTAAATTTTAGTTAAGTTTGATTTTATAACTAACTAACTTTATCAAGTAATTTAAAAGTGAGTTCTCACTGATCACAATTATAATGCATAATTTTAGCACATTTTTTAAGGACTCAACCCACTGTATTTGTGCAGTCCTTCAGCCACCCCTTTGGTCCATCCCCACTTTCTGTTGGCCACAAGCAAATGCACTTTCCTGGCCACGACTAATTTTATGGCCCCCATTCTCGGCAGAAACTTTGTGTGCGTCTCCGGGCTGCTCATTTCTTTTTTTAATGGTCCCAGCCCGGTCGGGATGGGATGGGAGGGAACCAGACCGTTCCCGCACTGAACTCGACTGGACTGGCGAAGTAATTCCTCTTAGCTCTTAACTCATAATTGCCAGCTTGGCCAGCGCCGTCTCGGCCATTATGACAATTGGCAATGCACCAAAAAAGAGCAGAGCCAACTCCTTTGATGCGTGGCCATGAGGCCAGAAGAACAATTAAATGACAAGCCAATTTAATGAGCAGACGGCGGATGGTGGAGATTCCCGGCCAAGATGATGTCTTGTCTCAGTTCGCGGCTTAATGGCCAAATTATTGTCACTTTGAAGTTGGCGCCATTAAAGATCGGCGCTTAAAGGGTTGGCTGCAATTGAAAACCACAATTTTACAGCTGAAATACGATGACGTTAATTTCGTGATTCTTTTTGCTTTTAATGCGATTTATTCAACTGGCGACGCGTCGCTAATTTCCCAACGAGAACCCCAAAAACCAAAAGCCACTCACGCGTGATTCGCCAAAAAAAACCGAACTGGGCTTAAATTCTGACTTTAAAGCGGCCGGCAAATATGGTGAAACAATAAATAATTGAGTGGGAGTGGCCATTGGCCAATGTTTGCCTGCATCTATTTGGTTATTTTATTTACATAACACTTTGGCATTAATCGATTTATGTTGCCCTCTGGCGTTGACTTTTCCCATTGCCCCCGCGAACTCGGTTCATTGAGCCTTGTTGAAATTGTTTCAATTATTCGCATTATTTGCCGTGTATATTCGGTGGCCAGCCAATCATTGGCGATTGTTAGCCATAGTTAATTGCATTCGGTGAGCCAAAAATTTAAATTAGTTATTTAATTAAGTTGCATAATGCAGGAGGAGAGCCAGGCAGAAGAAGAAGAGAGAGCCCAAATAGGCCAGAATTTTATTAATTCAATGCCTAAACGGATCCAAATTATCCAATCATCTGCTTCGTCTAGCGGTAATTTATTCAAATGATAAACGATAACCCAGCCAGTCAGCCGACAAAAAAAATTTCACACAAGATTTCCACTAACCCCAAATAAAAAAGGGGAAGCCGGAAAAATCTCGGCCATAAAGCTCGGTAAATGCTGTTAACATGCTAACTGGGATAGTCAACACGCACACAGTCTCGGGAACAGGATACCATAACACACACACATTCAGGATAGAGGAACGTGAAGCGTTTTTAATTTGCGTATTTTAGTCACGTTCAGGTAAATCTCAATTGAATCGAATGTGACACCGGATGTGAAAATTGTGCACATTTTCCAAGCATTTTGCCATCGAGCGGGGCAGAGCAGAGCAGGGAAAATTGAGATGGCAATGGAGGGAAATGGGAAATGGTCATGTTGCTGTTGTCATCGACGCGTTGTTGCTTTTGCTCTGGCTCTTGCTCTTGCTGTTCCTATTCCAATTGCTGCTGGATGGAAAGCAAAGCACGAGGCACAAACAAAGATCGCATCAGTAAGCATGCTGCGAAATGTTCCCTGCCGAACAGAGGAAAACACGTCGTCAAATCTATCTTACCGATTCAGGGGCCAGCCATAGCCAGGAACAGCCATGGATGAATGACGGGCATGACTCTGGCCGAACGCTTTTCCAATGCACTCGGAAAACTAAAAGGAAATTTTAGGGAAATTATATATATTCTCCGGATAATTATTTATAGTGCTAGCGATTTTAAAGCATTATTCCTTTATTATATTACAAAATTGTATTTATAATTTAATGATTTTATTTATTGTGGATTGCAACAGTTTTAATTAGAAACTTACATAATACCTTTACTTTGAAATAATTTTGATTTGCACCATTTTGTAAGGTTTTTTGATAACTTATTTGGGAATGGATAAGTAGATTGGAATTTAATTTTTTTAAATTTTAAATTCTTTATTAAAATGTTAGGAAATATAATGTCAATTTACTTTATTTTATTAATTCAATACCCATCAACCATAATAACCCAATCACAAATTCCTCCCTGTGTAAAGAGAAATCATGGCTATCGTTGTAAACAAAGCGTTTACAGGACATTGCAGACAACATTTCCCTGTGTCACCACTCCTTTTTTCCCTCTAGATTTTGCCATTTTCGAATTCCCATTGACGTGGGCCATGGCTACTTTGTGTTCATGTCCACAGAGCTGTCCCTAATATGCCGCACCTGATTTTTATGACGAACCCAGAGTGTCTAGAGGAGGAACGTGGGGTTATGGGTAGAGAGGTGGAGAGGTAAAGGTATGAGAGCTGTGAGAAAAAGGTGTTAAAATGGGGACGCTTTGAGGCACGCACTTGGCAAGGATGTTGTTGACCCAGGCCAGGTGGCAAATGGAAGGATATCCACACACATCCTGTACATGTACATGTACCTCTTTTTGCTTTGATGTCGGAGTGGTAAATATTGGCTCGGCACATTAACGCCAATTTGCTCCGGGCCAGATATGTAGATTCTGCTCCTTTTGTTGCCCCAGCCCCAGCCAAGGCATTAAAGTATTTCCTACCCGGGATCCTGGCCATCAGAATCGAGTTAGCAACTCGCCCGGCTCAACATATAATTACATTGTTATTTATTGAATTTTCGCCCCGAAAACTGCAGCAGCAACACATAAACAACATCAACTTTTGCCTGGCAACAGGAACCCGGGACCCAAAAATTGTTTAGCGACAAATTGTCACAGGCGCTGACAAGAGTTTGGACCCAGTTCGAAACTCACTTTTTGGCCCAAAAGGGCAGGCTGTCAGTCAGACAGACAGTCAGGCAGCCAGACATGATGCGCTCTGCCACAAAATATTCCGCAAAGTCAACAGCGGCAACACAAAATGAGGTCAACCATGAAAATTGCACCGGCGGCAGCAATTTCTCATTTTGAGTTTAGCAGGCTGCTCTGGCAAAGAGCAACAAAAACCAAAAGTGCTCCATACGAACCAAAAAAAAACAAGAGAGAACGCTATAGTCGGGTGCCCCGACAATCAGATACCCGTTACTCAGGTAAAGGGAGTGCGAGGGAGATGGAGATAGAAACTTTGAACACGCATAACTTTTTAACGAATGGTCCGATTTGAAAAATTTCTTCTACATTTCGATAGGTATTGATAAACACAATAAAACTGCATTTTTACTTTTCCGAAATATTGAAATTTTTAAAATCGTATATAAGCGATTGTGGGCGTTAGAGGAGGCGTGGCACCCTTTTGAAACAAACTTGCGCTGCGTAGGAACTCCAAGAATCTTCATGCCAAATACCAATCTTCTAGCTTTTATAGTTTCCGAGATCTCAGCGTTCATACGGACAGACGGACAGACAGACAGACAGACAGACAGACAGACAGACAGACAGACGGACAGACGGACAGACGGACATGGCTAGATCGACTCGGCTAGTGATCCTGATCAAGAATATATATACTTTATGGGGTCGGAAACGCTTCCTTCTCCCTGTTACATACTTTTGCACGAATACAATATACCCTTTTACTCTACGAGTAACGGGTATAAAAAAGGAAGAATTTCGCGATGCGGTCCACTGAGTGCTGTTGTTGTTGCTGTTGCTGCCGTTGATGTTGCTGCTTGTTCCTGCGGTCGATCAGTTGCTGTTGCATCATGTTTTTGGTGTAGTTGCTGCTGCTGCTGGTGTCATGTCGTTCATCAGCGTAACAATTTTTATTGCCGGTCGGACCGCAACTTTGTTGTCGATAAAATTTTAATTCGCTTTGGCTTACATTTTTTTGTTCGGTCCCTTTATGCGATTTCAATTGGAGCTTATGGAAAAGAGAGCAGACAGAAAGGAGAGTTTAAAAAATAAGGGTACCATACATAGTAAAGTGATTGGAAAAAGGATTAATAAGAGATTAAGGTATTTATGTACGCGGATATATTTAGACTTTAATAAAATAAAGTTAATTAGGTCTAAGGTTTATTATTTATTTTTGTACTTTATAAAATCTTATAAAATGTAAACTTTATTATTATTTTAAAACAAAGAGCATTTCTCATTCGTTGAAGTACCAAATTTACGCGAATTTATGCATGCATCCTTCGAAGGCCCTGCGCCAAATTGATTTATAGCGTTCAAACACGTTTCGCCCGAAAAACCAAATAAAATGGCAACCACAAGAGGGAACATACGAAAAACTGAAGATACTACGGCAATCACGTCCCCAATTATAAACACAACTAATTGCCCCGGCAAATGTTGCATGAAAGCGTTGCGAATTCTTAATAACATGGCATACAAATTTTGTGCTAAATTGTCAACATTAGCAGGGGGAAGCAGCAGCAGCAGATGCAACACTTGACACAGCAACAACTTCTGACACCGGAGCAAACAATGTATGTAACAATGCACATCCAGTCGCCGATTCTATGGGCCACATTTATCATGGCTACCGTTTTTAGCTCTGCACGCTTTTGACCTGCTGCACAGCAGCAACGCGCGTGCCACCAGCAACAGCAACACAAGCAACAGTCACAGCAGCAACACCAGCAGCAGCAATTTCTTACAGCAGCAGCACAATGGCAACACGAAACCTTCCAGGAGTTGAACTTGCTCACTGATCTTTGATCTTATCTTGGCCAGGTAAGCGCAGGTAAAAGTGTTATACTGCAGATAAGTCCACCAAGAAAAAAATCACCACTTAATGAAAAAAATAGTAACGGGTATAAAAAAATAAAAAACATTTAATTAGTTTTGAAATATACAAAATTAATAATTATTTTTGGATTGAAATTTTGAATAATATATTCTAGAGAACCTGAGATATAGTTTAAACAAAATAATTTAAATAACCTACTTAATAACCTTTGTAGTAGTTTCTCAGTTTTCTCAGACTTTTGTTTATAAGTTGAAGGTGAATATATAAAATCATATATAATAAATAATTATATCGGCTGTTCAGTAAAAATATTCTGCAGTAAATTATATGGCAAAAGTGAAGGTAATTATAATTACACACTCGAGAAAAACTAGTTCGCTATCAGTAAAAATATTTCGTAAATTCCAAAAATGTAAAGTAAAATATTGCTACATACTTAAATTTAAACTTTAGTTTTTGAAGTCTTCATTTATGCACTCCCATCTTTTTCTCTCCCTGTTTATAGCTGATTAATTGAAATTTCACATTTTTCCAGCTCTTCGCAGTGTTCATTAATCGCATCCCGTTCTGCAGTCATCTTCTGATGCTAATTTGGGCACGCCCCAAGCATGTTGCAAGTGCCACTTTTGGGCTGTTCTCGTTTCCCCTTCCCCCAGCCCCTCTCCCCCGACTTTACCCCTTACTTGCCACATTTGTTGACGCTGTTTAATGCGTTTTTAAAGTGCACGAGCCCCGCCCACGGGGCGTATGAAACGTTTTCAGTTATGCAGTGCCGGCAATTAGCCAGCGAATGTCATAAATGAACCACCAGCACCAACAGTACCAGTACCACCAGGGCCACTCTCAGCTGTCAAAAACTACGCCAACTAATGACAGTGCGATTGGAACTGGAATTGGAATGGGAATTCAAATGGGTCTTCGGACCGAAAACGGAAAACGAGCCATGGGATTGGATTGTGGGACTGAAGCTGCGCAAGATGTAAGCGAAGCGAGGCAATTACACATGCAAATTGCCGGGCACAAACCTCAAAACTGGAGTCTCGCCGCGAACTGAGCACCATAAATCAGTTGTCATTGCCAGATCTCAGTTTGTCTAAGCACACGTCAAATTGCAATCGTGGCGGGGAAATGGTAACTGTGGTGGTGGGGAACTTCATTAGCAGAAGAATCTAGCTAAGAAAAAAACGAGCGATCATTAACATTTTGGGATAATTAACAGTTTAGTTTGAAGCCCACATTCTTTGAAAGCTGTGATGGAAATGAACAAGGCCTACAACTAATTGGCAAAAAAAAGGGCCATTGGAAAATATAAAGAATGGGGGAAAAACTTTATAGAACTTGTAATTTCTTTGTCTTGGAGTTCGAACTCTAAATTATGTGATACCTAAAATTTAAAAGAACAAACAAATAAAAAAATACTTTAAAGAAGTTCTATTAGGAACTTATATTAGTTCTTATTACGCATCTAAATATTGTATTATTATTCCTAGAAGAAACAAATAAGTTCTTAACTCGGAACTTTATTTTGGTCAATACATATTTTATTATTTCAAGTTACCCTTCTTCCGGCCGAACTAGTTCTAAGAACTATGATATGGCCCTCATTTCCTTCTCATTTTCATTCTTCTCCCCCAACAACTGGCTCTCCTCCTTCGCCACACCTGGCCCCGCCCCGTTTCCCTTCGCCCAATAACCACGTCTTGGCAACACACACAGAACTTCATCTGGAATTGCAGCTAGACCAGCGACATGTTGCTGGTGTCGCCCAGCAGCAGCCATTGCTGCTGACGTCGACGCGGCGACAAAAAACACGCTGCCAAGTGATGCGGCGCACAGCAGCAGCAGCAACAGTAGCAACTGACGACTTGTGGCGCGCTAAACCGCGTGGCAGCAGCAGCAGCAGCAGCAACAGCAGCAACATCACCAGCAGCAACAACAATAGCAGCAACATCAGCACCTAGAACCGAGCTTCGTGTTCGGGTTCGGCTGCTGCTACTCGTGAGTTCTTCTAAAGATGTTGTTGCTGCTGCTGACTTAGGAGGAAGAACCACAATTCAAATCCCCGCCTTCTAAAAAAAGAAAGAAAACCCCGTTTGCTCTCGTTAAAGTGCCAACATGTCCAGTTGCTTATCAGTCAACTCACTTTTTTCCGCTTGTCATAAATTATGAGAACTGTTGCAGTTTTATGGCCGCCTTTTGTTTACACAGCAGGCAGCTCAGGCGAACACCCACACACACACACTCGCAGGCACACTCATTCGCACTCACACATGTGCACAGAGAAAATATTCCGCCAAAATTCCTGAATTAATTGGGGTTTTATCATGTAAAACTTGTATTCCAATTCATGGAATTAAAACATGATCTTCATTACACCGTTTAAAATTATTATTGTTTTTTTCGTTTATGAAAATGAAAATGTTTTCTGAACTTTACCAAAATGATATGGATTGTATTGTATTCTTTTTGAGATTTTTTTAAACTAGAGATTTGATTAAATCCGCTTTTATTTCCAGATCCTTAAATATATTAATTTTTTCAAAAATCAAACTAATATTTTTAAATTTGTATACAAATATTTAAAATCGTTGTAAATTTGTATTTATAATCTGTACATCCAATTTTCAAAGTCTTTCCGAAATGTTGGCCAAGAAACTATATTCCCATTCCTACAAAATATAACAAACTTGAACCAATTTCATCATCTGTTTTAGTGCCTTAAATTTTAAAATCTAGAACATATCAAACTTTAACCATTTTTCCCCCTTTTTTTTCCGAGATTTAAATTCAAAAATCCAAAATTTTCTCTCAGTGCACGAATATTTAGTGCCCATACGGAAAACTCACGCGTGGCCGCGACGATAACTCATCCAAGTCACGCCGTCTGCCGCGGCCTCCGGATCGGATCGTTCCGCTTGCCTGTTCCCTGGAGTTCATCTAACAGCGGGAGGAGCCGTTCCAAAACCGCCCAGCACTTCCTGCCAATCCTCAGAGTCCCCCTTTCCCTTTTAGAAGCCCTCCCCCCTCATCTCCACCCACCGCTTTGCAAATAATTTTCGAAATGCAGCAACGCACGCTAGAAATGAGCTCGTTTGAAATCCAAACATTTTCACTTGCCTCACCTCTTTTCCGCAGATTTTCCACCGCTTTCCCCCCTCTCCCTCCCTCCTCTCAACTCACTTATTCATTGGTGCGTGTTGGCAAATGCCAAACATTTTTAGATGCGACTGCCAACTGAAGCTTGTAAATACTTTGGAGTTATGCAAAAGTGGAGAAAAGATTTGCTGCCATCTCCGTTTGTATTCGCGGTATTCACTGTTTCTGTTGTTGTAGCTGTTGCTCTTCCCGAGTATTTGCTGTATGCGTCTTTTGCTAGCTGCGATTGGCATTTTCAACGGCAAAAGGGGGCTGGAGTTCGAGAAACAGAAGAAAAGGGGAGCTCCCGAGGCAAACATTTTTAATGCATTTTTAATTAATTTTTTGCCGCGTCAATGGGCTAAAGGGCGGAAAGGGGGCGTGCCTATTCGCGAAAGACAAAGTTAGCACTTTAGTTAACAGTTAAAAGCCGGAACTTTTCACAACAGTGATTTTCTTTTAACGGCTTTCCAGGCAGAAAACAAACTGAACATTATTTGCTTTTAAGTATGGTGGTGTTAAACAAAGTATTTTAAAGTGTGTTTAAAATTTAAATCACTCTATAAAAACTTCCTTCTGAGGGAGAATAACAACTTTACAGTTCAAGAGCATTTTCTTTAGCACCACAAGTCTCTTCCCAATGCCCACCTCTTCACTTGATTACCCAATTACTAACCGTCAGTTAGTAATTCAAACTCATCTTAACCCGCTTTTTAAGTACAACTTCACCGCAAACACCGATTGGCGTGGCAATAAGATGTTTGCCAAGAATCATAAAAATCAGGAGACCATCCAGCCAGCACTAACCCTAATTGAGCCATCAATTAATTAGTCAGCCGAAGCAAACGCATTTGAAGAAATAGTGGAGATTATCAATTCCAGGCGGCTCCCAGAAGTGGGCATTAAAAATTATGAAGCTCGAGGTCGTAAAAAGCGGTTCTTGGTCTTCGGTCTTATCATAAAAGATAACAAACCGCTGGCAAGGCGAGTCGTAAAGGGGCCAAATGTGGAAGCTGGAAAGTGGAACCCAGTTGGAAGCAAGGCCACTTGGGATCCACAAACAATGTCCGTGTGAATGGAAGGAAACTGGTTGTTGCTGCTGCCGGCGTCGCTGTTGCTGCTGCTGCTGTGTTGCTGGTGTTGCTGGTGTGTCTGTTGCTGTTGCTGTTGCCAGTGTGTATGCTTCCCAGCTGAATGCCTGGCCTGGCCTATTGAATGTGCATCAAAATTTATGTGGCCTTTTTTAGTCGTTTGCGTTGAGTCAGCGGAAGCGAACGTCGTCGTCGGAGCAGCAACAGCAGCAACATCGCCCCTACAGCGGCAACATTCGTCGTGTGTTGCTAGTTTCGGTTGAGAATTGCAAATACAAAGAGACAGGTTGCCAGGCGGATTAAAAGTGGCAGCCGTAATTTCGTAACAGTTAAAAAGTGTGTGTGTGTGCATAATTTAAGCCATTGCGCAAGAAGTGTTGACAAAAAAATAAATAATCAAACAACATTTTTGTGTGCCCCAAAAAATACGTAAATTAATTGATTTATGCCTGTGACCTTTTCAAGTGAACCGTGCACACCTGTTGCTTTCGAAACACACACAAGGAACAAAAGCTGGATGTACGTTTTATTTATAAGGTAATTAAATAATTATGCAATCATCTCAATCTAAGCGCCCGAGTTTGATGTTGGGAATTAATCAACTCGTGGGCAGGCATAAATATGCAAATTAAATTGAGGAAGCCGGAGATTGTTACACTTTGTTGGTCAGTCAGCTGAAGGAGAACATGTTCTGCGGTTGGCTCTTTGCTTTGGACCAAGCGTGAGAATATTCACTGGGCATTAATTAGCCAGGAAAATCAACATAAAACCATCGGTTGTGGGACTTCTTTGTGAGTGGCTTGCATGTGATTGCGGGCCAACTAATTGCTGGCGATCGTAAAGGAAATAAACACGCTATTTCTCGAGACTGTGGGTGAGTTTCTGTGCAAAAGTCTAAGAACTCTAAGAACCCATAGAACATAGAACCAGGTGTGTGCCTTAAAATACTCGTGAACGGCATAAATCACACCCCTGCTCGTTGTTCGCTGCGTCCTGGCCATGTTTGCACAGCGTGCTATTAAACACAGACCCACTCCATAGACTCATTAAGGTTTTAATTTACAAGTTTAACTCGAGATTTAAACACCGAGATTTATATGCGTGCCGCGCGAGGCAATAATCAACGGCAACAACTCGCAATCACGTACGGCAACAAGCGAACCCACCAGCAACATCGCAGGAACAACAGCAACACAGGCAATGTCCACCTACGCAAATTGCTTAAACAAACCCTCAATGAGGAGGCCCGTGTCGGAATTGTGTCGGTCGGTAATCGAATATGCAACTCATGGGGGAAAACTTTACCTTTAAGACAAAACATGACAACAGCAACAACCAGCTGCAGCAGCAACACAAACAACAGGCAACAAAGATGAAGATTTGCGCAAACAAACAGACATTAAAATCATTTAGTCGGCAAAGGAGGATGTTCGCTCTGAAGAAATATAAACCTGAATAGGAAGAAAATTCATTAATCGAATTTTCAAATACACTTTTGAGGAAATCTTTGTATTACTAAATCCAAAGTCCGATAATCTGAAAGGGAAAACCTTTTAAACGAAATTTTTGGTTTTTTAATAATTAATTTAATTAATTACAGTCTTTTAAGAAACTGTTAACATATTTTCACCCTATTTTGAATATTTACAAATTTTAAAACCCTTAAGCAGGAACCGTAACAGTTATAAGTTTTATTGATAAAACTCCCACTGAAATAAATAATTTAGATAAAAAATATAAATAAATTATAAAAATAAAAATCATCAAAAACGATTATGGGTGAGTTTTATTTTATAAAACTCAAAATAAAACTCAATTCGCTTTTGCGGCCATTGTATTAGAAATTGTAATATGATTCAAATTGGTTCTTGTTCGTTTGGACATGTAGTTTCAATACATTTAATTAAAAAAATTGTATTTTAACATTAAGCTATTTTAAAAATGGATTTAAGGTGGAAATTGGGCCTTATTGTTTTAATATTTTGAATTTACTATTCCGAACTAGTTTCTAAAATGTCTTTACCCCGAGTAAGGGTAGAAAAAAAAACCAAAATTACAACGTTGATTAAGCTCGCCCCAAATGGGCTTTGGCTGGAGAGCCTGACCTACACAACAACAACATTGCAACATCGGCAGGAGCAGCAACAGCAGCAGCAATTGCAGCACGCACCTGCAACCTGCAACAGCCGCCAATCATTCGAGGATGCGGATGCAGCGACGACAGCAACTCTCAGCTTGACTAGAGCAACACGTGCATGTGATTTGGAAGACAAAAACCGTTCTAATTTCTCAACTGTCAGCTGAGAGAGGTCTCCACTTGTCCCCCGGCAACTAGCAACGAGAAACTTGCAACCCCAACTCGTTAGCCTGGCTGTTGCCATTGCAATTATGCAGCTGGGCCTCACAAAAGAAGGTCGACATTGCTGTTGCTGTTGCTGTTCCGGCTCTTTGGCTCTTGCTCATGTCTTCATTTTGGACTTTTTGCGGCAGCAGCAGCAGCAAGTACACATGTTGCTGGCGTGCTCGAGCAGCAAAAGCAGCAGCAGCAGCAACGCTTTTTGTTTGTTTGTTTGTTTGTTTGCATTGGCCAGCACTTTTGGCCTTTGGCGCTGGGATGTTAACCCTAAACCTGGCTGCCTTTATTAAGCCACCGCGACCAAGTCACTTGCACTGCACCATCGCACTACCATCCACCAACCACCGACAAAACAACTGCAATCTGGGCGCTTTTTTAATAGTTTTTAGCTGCAAACACGTTTTTGCTCATGGGCCCTCTGGTGTTGACGTCGCTTTGGTTTTCCATCGTTTACCTCTGCTTCTCCCCCTCCGCACCTCTAATTTGCACCGCTTTAATTTTTCCTTTTTATTTGCAACACTTGTCGTTTAAATGCAGCAGGAGCAGCAGCAGCAAAGTGTGGCCAATAAATTAAGCGAAGCCAAAAAAAGAGACACACCGAACAGAAATATCATCAAAAGCCCAGGCTGCTGGGGGAAATAATCTATGTGTGGCTGACTGCCAGAGGTTCTCAGCGCAAAGACTCTTGGGTCTCAGTCCCAAGATCGAGCTCCCCCTCCCCAGACCTCGGACTCTCGGCTCCGTGCACAATCGCAACAAATGGCATTTTTATTGATATTTCGCTCGGTTCGCTTGGCAGCCGCATGTTGAAATATGCGCGCCACCTGTTGATTTTGTTTTTCGATTGCAGGAGGAGTAGGTGAACCCAAAGCTAAAGCCACACTCTCCTCTATATATATATATATAGTATGGTATGGTTTAGTATACTGGAAGATCGGTGGCTGGCGGGGCTGCTCGTGATTTGCGCTGCAAATTAAAAGCGAGGGCGATGCATATAAATAGCAATTTGGACAGGCGAATTAAGGTAAACGACTGCAGCAACAGCAAATCTTGCAAATACCAACGAAGGAGGTGGAAAAAGAACTCGGCAATCCGAGTTGTCTTGTCACATAATGGAGTGGAATTATATCAGCGGCGTGACTTTAATTTTCAACAAATTAAACAGAGGTGGGCAGGAATGCCGAGCCAACAGCAGGCCATCAAGTAACTCAAACAGAAGAATAATTTAGGATACGTAGTTGAGTGAAAAAGGGGAAAAGTACATGAATAGTTAATAGCAATCTTAAAAAATATTCTAGAAAAATATTTCCATTATTAACACCCTAAATACTTAAATTTAGTTATAGTAAAACAACTACCTAATAAATTTTCCCATTAAATTCTCTTTAAACTAAGACCATTTCAACACCTATAAAAGGGTCCAACTTATCCCTCTCCGAAATGTAAATTATTTCCCTCTAATTCTCCTTTAAAATACCCTCTTTAAAATTCGAGTGAACCATCAAAGAGTGACTACTGCAACCCTCGAAAACTGGAAACTTTTAACTAACGAAACGAAACTCGCAACTAAGTAAATTCCAAGTTTATCAACTGCTGCTTGCCCACTCGAAAGTAACTTTATCAGACGGCCTGCATCCAATTAAAGGTTTTTCCGAGTATTTAGTGGATTGCATTTTCGTTTGCTCTAATAAGATAAGCCAAGGGAAGTGCAACGCCAGTCCCAATAAACTCGTGGCTATTGACAGAGCGATGTCGACAGGTAGAGATCTAGATAAAATCGCCTGATAAGCAGCAAATTTGACAGCCATAAAGCAAATAACAACCAACTGGCGGTGGAAAACAGGTAGAAGATATAGAGCGCAGTGGGAACTTAAATTACACTGCAACGCGGGGGGATCGAAAGGGGGCTATGAAAATTAATGAAACCAGTTTGGAGCATTTTTTATTGTTCGCCTGTCGTTTAATTAAAAGACAATCAAAGTCGGGACCGCAGCTGGGTAGCTGTAGCTCGATAGCCTGGAACAAAGGCGAAATGGAAACGAAACGAATATCCAGCGGATGCCAAGAGTTCATCAAAATCAGGAGCAACATCAAAACCGGCAAGATACCGAACTGAATGCATCGTGATCCCAGATTCCCAGCTCTCAGCTCCCCAATCCCCACTCTTTAGTTCCCCAAAAACCAAAAAAAAGGGGAAAAAACGAAGCAGAACCTGCTCCGGGATTCTTTATCGACATGTTTATGCGTTTAGTTTGCCCCCGAACGAGAAGTCCGACAAATGTATAAATATTTACACGAAATATTTACGATTAGGATAGCCCCCGATGGCCCGGCAGGGGGGTAACCGCAATATCGCCGCCTCTTAATGAAATGCTAACGATATTCATTGGAAAAATCACAAGCGTAACGAGCCCGGGAGGAAAAACGAAAACCGCAGATGCCAGCCAGACCCAGAGTTTACAATTTCAGTTTCAGAGCGTTTGTGTAACAAAGGAAAATTATGTAAATGCTGGGAAATTGTTTCGGCCTCAACCCGCCAATTTTCACCGAGCATTTTCGGCAAATCAATTTCAATTGCCTGCCCCATTGTCCGTGGGCGTTTTCCATTAAGGGGCGTGGCTGGCCATGGCTCATAATAATAATTGAATAAATTGAAGCTGCAATTGAATCGAGGCCATGATGGCCAACCTGGATCCTGGTACCTGGAGCCCGGGCAGGTGTAAGTTGGCCAAGTGGTTTCGGTTTCCGTAATGAAAATGCCACTTTGTTGCTGGCAGCAGCCTGCGGTTATTGCCAGGCTTTGGCTATAAATGTAGGCCGGCCCCGAAATGCAATTCAGTTCAGCTTTAAGCCAAAGACCAGGAGATCCCGAGTGCCGAGTCGTATATAATTAAAGCAAATGTGTTTTATGATTGGTCCCGAATCAGGGTTAAGTACCCGAGCTCATTTGCATGCCGTGCAATTCAGCAGTCCGGCAATCCTGCAATTATCCCATCGCCAGTCCACATAAGCGACCACACAGCGGATCTCGGCAGCTCATCACCGGCATCATCCCATTTCGAAATCCACTCCTCCCTCCCTTATAGACCCTCATGGCCACCGCGGTAATAACTGTAACTCTCCATCAAAATAATGTAATTATCCAAATTGTTTTCCTTGAAATTTGTTTACATCATTTCTGTAGCTCTGCAGCGCGAGTGGGCAAAAAAAGGAAGCAAAAACGAGTGGGATAATCACATATGCCCAATAGCGAAGAAGGTAATACTCTTTATTCCTGATTAGTTTAATGGTGCTTAATTATTGCCTTCATCAGGTCAATTAAAAATGCGATTTAAAGCTTGATTATACATATTATGTCAGATTTCCTTTAAGTAAAGACGATGTTATGAACATTTTATCTTTTTCTTAAATTTTTTGTAATTGAGAAATTTAATCTAATTATATAATTGTAAACATCTTTCACTTGATGGCATTTTTTAAAATCTTCTAAATCTCACATGATTAAACAAAATTTTAATGGAAAAATGCTTTTAAAAACTATGTTTTAAATGTAATTTAGAAAAAGACATACAAAAGATTAAGTTTAAGGATGATTATAAAGTGGGTTCTAGAAATTTGTGTAACCTCTTAATATTAATGGGTTTATTATTATTCAAATCTATGTTATTCCGAATATCCACCAACTCATCGTTAGGGTATTTTTCAAAAATTTCAACTGCAGCATGCAAAGCAAAGCGGTTCCCGTTAAGAGCCACTTGAAGATGGGCTAACACACACACTGGTGAACATAACAACACACACACATTAGAAACTGCAGAGGAGCAGAAGCTTCTGCTTTTCACTTCGGCTTCTGCTGCTGCTGCTGCTGCAGCTTTGCACTTTTCCAAACCGACGCTTCAGCAACAATTTCATTATAGCGCCAGCAGCAACATTATCATCATGCAACTCCAGCCCCAACACATCATCTGCATTCAGAGGGGAAGTCCCGGCCCCCACTTTGCATTCCCCATCACGTGTGGCATAATCTTCATTATCATTAAAGCGGAGCACAGGAAAGCACTGCTAAACTGTTTAACGTTTTCCTTTCCCCTTTATACCCATTTTTTTTATCCAAGGCTTCCGCTTTTGCTTTTTATCCCTTTTCTGGGCTAAGTACTTGGCAGGATCTGAATATATGTGCATATATGTTTGCCATAATCCGCTTGGGTAGTTGCATTTTAATTGCATTCCATGCTTTGCTTTATTCCTTTTAGCACGGAATAAAAAACTTTACTTTTTTCCAGCTTGGGTTAAACACCTCAAGCTGTCGCTGAAAAGTGGCATTTCACGCTGCGTGGAAAATTGAGCCGGAAAAGCTCTTAAGTTTCGAGTGCATCTGAAGTACTTGCCGCCGTTTCGAAGAGATCCAATCGATTGAGCTCTTAGAGGCAACCATTTTCCCATCACTTTGCGGTCTAATTGCTTTGAACAATTTTCGGACGCCACTTCGGGGAATAGCATTTCCCATTTTCCATCTTCCTCGAAGACTTTTCAATTCAGAATTTCCCCCGGCCCCGTCGAAGCGCCGCTAAATTGCCCGCTGTCAGCGTCGAGCGGCATGTCAACAACAATAATAATTGTAATAACCGACCCGGCGACGAGTATGAGCCATATATACATGGCCGACTATTAAGGCCATGTTCTGCTGGCAACAGGCTGACAGGCCAAGTTAGCAGAGGGTCGCGGATCGTAAGGTGGGCCAGGTGGGGCAGGTGAGGCAATCAAGGCACAAAACTTTGCTGCCAACGATTTACTTTGCGAATCGTCGTGTGGGGCGCCGTTTGGTCGTGGACTCGTCTCGGTTTAAACTGGATATTGTCCGCCAAGAATAGAGCCCGAAAGTGGGAAGAACATTTCGGGGGCGGGAAGTGTGGGGGTGTTATATGTACGAACTGCAGGGTCATAAAAAGCGAGCTTGGTTGCCAGACTGACGGAATATTAAACTGGGAAATTCAGTGCTAAAGTTTATTTAGAAAAGAAATATAAGAACTGGTTGTCAGGAAAAGTCATGCAGATTTTTAAAATGCTTAAAAGCAAATAAAAGATAAATGTTAATAAATTTATTTAAAGTACCTACGTACTGTAGGGGTCATAAAGTGAGAGCTTGGTTGCCAGACTGACGGAATATTAAAAAGAAAAAGTTTTTAGCCAAATAAAATCTGCTATTTTTTGCCCAATAAATGAAAAGAAGATAATTAATTTAAAAAAAATTATTATAAATACTTATTAAAATATTAACAATAACAACATGTGTCAAGTCGAGGACGGAAAGAGAAATAATACTTGACTAATCCTGATATAATAATAATAATATATCCAATATTATCCTCTCTCAGCCCAACTTTTACTCAATGTCAAATTTCCTTTCGCTTACGAATCACTGATCCTGAAATTTGCTTCCACTTAACCCACTTTGTGCGATCAATCCTGGTATAGCAATATGCGCAGCGAGAATGAAAAGATATAGTACCAGGCGCAATCGACCGAAAATTGCCCGACTTGATTAGCAATTCCAATTAGAAGTTTTCTCATTTCTGACAGGCTGAGCGACAGGCATGGCATTGGTCGCCCCCTTCCCCCTTCAGCTCCTCAGCCACCGGCAATCCTGGCAGCCAATCATCATTATGATGTTCATCTGGCATGCACAATAAAAATAAACAGATCATAAATAATATATGAATTCAATTCATATCTAAAAGGATTTGCGGTTAAGACGCCGCCACGCACAAATATGGCGAGGAAAACGAGTTTTCCTTGGAGAACGAGGAGGGGTTTCAGAGGGGGCTTGGAGAATCCAGCCCAAGAGATCGCGTAGATGCAACCAAAAAAAAAAACAAAGAAGAAAGGAAAACAAGAAAAACACGTAGAGCGTTGAGGTGAACTCACTTTTTACCCCCTTGTAACGTCTGCCGGCAATTTCCCAATGCCGGTTGTGAAATTTCTGGCCGGGCTGCGAATGTTTCATGGCCAAGTTAACAGGCGCACAGAGTCGAGAGCAGAGTCAGTCGAGCGATCTAGCCAAGCTGAAAGAAGGCAAAAAAATATATATGGTAGACCGGAATGAAAACCATCATTAAGCCGTGTTTGCGGCAACATGCAACATGCAACTAGCCAAGCAGCCAGCAGCAGCAACCACTGAAGTTCAAGTTCAAAGCCAGCCAACAACGAGTTATTGTTCCTCGACAAGATTCTTTCCACTTATTACACAAGTCATCAGTCGTCGTCGTCATTTTCATTCCCATCCCGGTGCCCGTCATCATCTGGGCTGTCATCTTTGACATTAGCCGGGATCTGGCCATATCCCTCTTAACTCTCAGCCCCTCAGCTCCTCTCTTAACTCTTTTCGCCCCGTCTTAACGGTCCAAATTGCAGAAGGCGTTGCCGCATCATTATCAACTGATTGTGTGCACTGAGCACCGGCTACCGTATCCTGTCTCCAGTCTCGGGACCCAATTTCATCTCACCGGAAAGCGAGGCGGCATTCCAAAAAAAAAACAAAAAAAAACCTCTGAAAGGGGAAAGAAATCCAGGGAAGACCCCCTCTTGACGGCACTAATTGTTAATTAATGGAATGCAGGCGTGCCTTGAGCCTGCCCCTGGCATTTCGGTTTTTCGACTTGCCTGGAAATTATTGCCACACTTTGTCAGGGCTGCAAGTCATGTTTGGGGTTCAAATAACATAATTCCCGACTATCTGAGTCAGGAAAGCGGATATATAGGTTTTAAAGACACAGGAAAATTAGTATAGAGAAATTACTGCTCATTACAAAAAAATATTATTTGTAGATATATCTGCTTATGTTCTACATACAGTTTGTGATAGGTTGTGGCGCCCAACGTGGGGCCTTTAATCCTGGCTAAATACTTTGATAACCACACATATTTTCAAATATCCTTTTGTGTGGTTTTCGTATCAAGCTTAAAAGTAGTTCAGCAAATACATAGAACAATTTTAAAAGTCATCTGTGTAAACCTTTTCCCCCTGGCCACCGATTGATACAGTTCTTTTATGCTTTTCGTAGGCACTCCGGGCAGAGAGTAAAGATTCCCGAAATGCAGTCAAACATATTTCATTTTCACAGTCAACGAGGCAAAAGTTTTTCAATCTCCCCGGGAAAGGCATCACCTTTCCTCCGCCCACCTCAGGTTACATCGTCTGTGGCAAACTGTGTCATCAGACTGGCATAACTTTTATTGAACTGTCGCCTGGGGGGGAGTTACAACTATCTTTCAGTCTCCATATATATAGTATAGTTCGGGGGGTGCAGAGAAGTCAAAGGTTGGGAAACCCAAAGGTGACAAGTGCCGAGTCAAATGCCGCAGACATTTGTATAAATTATTACAATCGCCCCATGGCGGCGTTCAAAGCATTTCTCGATATGCATTTATGATTGCATGTGACATTTGCATGACGGTGCCACGCCCACCTTTCGCCTGTCGCCTTTCACCCGCCCTCCGCTTTTCACTTGTTGAACAGCTGACTTTGGCTTAAATCGGGATTTCGTTTCCTCTGGGGTCTCTTGAGTCGGAGTTGGAATTGGAATGGAAGTCGGACTTTGAGCGGAGGATGGTTTTCTCCCGTGGCTTTTTGGTATTTGCACGACACAATCATTAAATAGCCATGGCCAAGTGCTGACAACCACAAGTACGGCAAAAACAAAAACAACAAATTACAAGCCAATTGTCAGAGTTGCACTTTAGGCGACATAAATTTTATGTACGTCGCCATGACAAGGCAAACAAAAAAATACGGCAAAAAGGCGATCGCTTTGGGAAGCACGAAGCTCTAAATACTCTTTAAGTCTACAAAACTACAAGACTTTAAAGAATGCGAAAACTGAATTTTTAAATTAATTTTTTCATTAATAGCATTACATTTAATCCACGATTTAAATATTATTAAATATTATTATGCTCCAATTATGATATATTTATTTTCATTATATTTTCAATCGTGTAATTCTAGGTATTTTCTGGAAGAAAGAAATAAAGTTGCATTATAATGATTCATTTCCAATTATTAAGTACTTTAACAATTATTAAGTAATTTATACAAATGTTGGTAAGAGGTTTCAAACACAAAATCATTTAGTAGTTTGAAACATTATTTTTTAAATTTTATATCATAGTTAAAACGGATTTAGTTAGGGTATGAAAAGAAGACTGAATTCAGTCCAAAAGCAGCAGCAGCAACAACAACATCGGCAGCCAGGAGGTGTCAATGTACAATTGCAGCAACAACAACAATGGCATTGGCAACAAGGAGCTGGCACAACAAAGAACCCATTGTTGTTGTTGTGCTTTTTGTTGCTGTTGGTGTTGCCGTTGATGTTGCTGTTGCACATGCCAAATGCGGACAGAGACACGACGCCAAGGAGCCCGCCGCACGGGCACAAAGCTCCTCATGCCTCTAAACACTCAGAAAAACGTAGAAGTATCGAATAGGTATTTCAAAAACTTTATTTTAAAGCTATTGCTGATATATAAGACAGCAAATATATCTATATTTCTATATTCTATATTTAGTAAAAAATGAATAAGCTCGAAGCTTCCATTTTAAGCCTTTACAGTATTTTCATGTTTGAAGATTGTCTTTAAAGAAATGAAGTCTAACATATCATTTTCCATCTTCTACTAGCCCAGCTTAAATTTTCAATGTTTATTATAAAATGGCAAAAACATGAATATTAGTTCCAGTGCAGCTGAAAAGTCCTCCTTTCCTTTAAGCGGCTACAAAGCATTTCTCACTGTTCTATTGACACACGCAACGCTCGTCTTGGAATGTTGCCGCCGTTGTCGCCATCGCAGCGGCTTGTGTAATTACGCGAGTCGCATTAGCACAACAAATCGACCCCACAGAGCTGCATTTAATTAGTGGCTCAGCGACTTGGACAACGACAACGAAGACGATGGCAAAATGGCAAACATGTCAGGCGAAATTGTTGGCATAATTCATAATTGAACTGCATTCGTGGCTGCCACACGCTCGCTCACATCCCCAGCCGCATCCTTGGTATCTTTGCCAATTTGGAGGCCCAACTCCACTGGCTTTGATGGCTACATAAATTTTGTGATAGGTTGTGGCGCCCAACGTGGGGCCGTGGTTAGTGTTTGTCGTGCCCGGTATGCAATGTACCGCAGCGCCCCTTGCCGTGGCTTTCTGCTCTTTAAACTGCCGATTTTATACACTATCAGAAGGGGGTATCTACGAACGGAAACTGGGAGATCACTGGAGGTAGAAATTAGGTCTGATTAATAGGATTAGCAATTAAGAATAGTTATCAAATGGATAACTACCAATTAGTTTATAAACTATAGTAAAGTAACGAGTCCTAATGGATTAAGTTAATACTTATTTATTACCTCAGGAAAGAGTTAATAAGAAATCTGATAATAATAATGAAAATAACTTCCTACACCCTTCGATTGTTCATGTTTCACTTCTAATTTTAATTGACATTAATCTGTAAAAGAGTATATAAAACTTCAAATCCTGCTACCAGATTTTCCTACACTTTGTGCTCGCTGCCATTGTTAGGAGTCTTTTAAATATTGTAGCCTCCTGTGCACTGGGCGCACCTACAACATTCGAGGTTGTATAAGCGGCAGTACCGTTATTTCTCGCTCTTTGGAGTTGTTAACCAAGTATTCCATTACCACAATTCACATGTCGGCCCAAAAGACCACCCAGGTTATTGTTTCCGCGACTGTATCTGTATCTGCGACTGTGTTTTCGCCGGGTTCAAAGACTGTTGACATTCGTGGGTTATTGTTATTGCGATTGTTGCGGCAACCACATCCGTTTTAGTTGCATGTTGCCATTGCAGGCCATTGATTGACGTAAGCGCTTTAAAGACTTTGTCAAACGGGGTCCATAAAGAACCGACTATGCCGTTGACTCGGGAGTGCAATTTGCCAAAGGGATTGGGTTCTGCACCGAAAAATATGAACAAGCCAAATGGGAAACTAAGGACCGAGGAGAACAAGCCCAAGCGGCAGACATGAGACACCAACACTTCATACGACAATCAAACTTTGCCTGCAGGAAGCCGAGGGGGGGAAAAAACTATTCCGAACGATTTAACAATGAATTCTGCAACAAAATCTCCATGAAAATAGATAGGAACGAAGGCAGACAGACCGACGGGAGGATGAGGTAATGGTGGGAAGTAGCATATAACCATAATATCAATTTCAATAAACTAACAAGCAAATGTGCGAGATGTGAGCGGAAGCGGACTAACACAGTCCGGAGTACATAGGAACTTATGGAGCGCACAGAGGATGTGGATACGAAGGTTGTCATATGGCAGCAGACACACGGACAGGTGCCATAAAAGTAAATTTCAATTCCCAGCGAGCGAAGGAATAATAGACCGAAGCGAGGGATATTGAAAAGATTGGGGATATGAAAACAACTTGGCAAAACTGCAAGCAAAAGGTGTCCAAATGTTTGCCAGATGATTGCCAAGTGGATAAAAATCACTCTGGAGTCTGTTTAAAATAAATCGAAGGGTAAACTGTCAAACGTGAAATGAAATAGCTAAAACTCAATTTTTTCAATTTTATCTTACATTTTTAATAAAACATTTTATAATAAAGAATACATTTATTAAATTTTTTAAAATAAAAGTATACCTATTTATTAAAAATTTTAAAAACATGTACCTGTACATTTAAGGAATTAATAGGGATACCTTCTTATCCATTTGTAAATAAAACTTACAGAGAGTTTAACTTTAACTTTGGTAGCTGTTTTTGAGAAAAGAAAAGAGCAAACTTCCCCTGCAGTTGTTTTTTTCCAGTAATGTTCTATGCAGTTGCAGTTTCCTTGAATGGATAAAAAGCCCTTTGCTTACCGCCAACAAACAGCAATAAAATCCAAACTTTTTGGTGAAATTTATTGAGCAAAACTTTATTATTATTGATTCGAGACAAAGCAAGAAGCACAGAACCAAGCCGGTGTCTTTGTCTTCGTCTTCTTCTCAACGTAGTAAGTAACTTCCCGGTTGAAAGACGCACAAGAGCGAGCTATGCAAAATCTTGTCACTCCGCAGTTTGCAGATATTTGTAGCTTATTATCCTTGTAGCTACAACATGTGGGTGCGTTTGCTGTATGACAAGTCAAATTAACATGTGCGACACAATCCACACTCTCTTTTCACCCAGAAAGGAATCCGAGTTGCAGTTCTTGTTGTCATTCGACACTTTGCAAAACTTTGCTCGGGGTGCCGGCAAATGTCAGCACATTTGTGACTCCTCATCCTTGGCCAAATTAATGCCCGGCCAGCATGGCGTATACTTGTTAAATGCAGAGTAGCATCGCAGAGCATCCAAGAACACATCTCAGCAACTGTCGACATTTTCGCCTCCAGCAGGCAGCTTTTCTTACACCACCGCCCAGTGATTTTCCACCCTTTTTTGCATCCCCTTCAATGTTGCAAGTTCCATTGTTGCACTATCGCTATTGTTCATTGTTTAAAAGTGGGTAAAGTGGTGCAGCACAGGCTGGAGAATAATAAAGACTGATGCAGAACGAGACCTTCGGGGCAAAGTTAAGGCCTCCTTTGGTCTATTCTTCTTCCTTTCGTTCCGATTCAACCTTAACCCACTTACGGTTTCAATTATCAGGCACTCTACTGGAAAGCCGAAAGCAGAAACCAGAAAAACCACTGCCAAAAAAGCTTTAAAAATTAATATGCTGAAAATCTTGAAACAATTTGCAAACTAATAGCAAAAGGCTTAAAATCGCATTAAAACTTTCAGCCAAGAACTATCGGCACAGGCCACAGGCAACCAAACACGCATATATAGTTTTATATGCTGAGAGATTCAATAAGCAGCAAGTTGTGGGCACAAAGTTTGCAGTCAGAAAGGCTTAAAGCCTTTCGAAAGTGGCAGCAGCTTAAAGCGAAAACTTTTTGCCCCAGGCGAAAAATATTGCACTGCAAGAATAAGTCAAGAAATCATCAAGGATGCCATTAGCATAGCGTCCAGAAGTGACCGAAGTTCTTGCCCTTAAGAGTGGATTCTTGGAAGAAGTTTGGTGGGTTTTTTTGAAGGGGTTGCTGAAACTTTTAACAAGCTCTTTACGTTTTTCTTGCTCTATGCTGGTAAAATAAGAACACCAAAATGGACTAATAGATCATTAAATATGTGTATCAAGAAGTTTAATAGACAAAAATTCTAAACTATGAAAATACATTTGTTTAGATATATTTTTTATGCAATTTAAATATTTACATTTACAGATGCATTGAAAACTCAAGGACTTAGAAAACCTAATAGAAGACAGTTGCATTATTAATGACCATGCAGGATATACGCCTACGCCTGGAACCACAGCACAGTACAGCCACGTTTATATCCTCCTCATCTGCCTCATCGTCCCCATCCCAGACAGCTGAGACCACGCTGATTGAGACAGCTGAGAAGTCGCCAGCCAGGTGAGCAAAAGGAGAAAAACTCCCCTAATCTTTATCTCAAAGTTTCCCTCCCCGTAATCCTCGTGCTCATTTGTTAACCGCAGTGAAGCAGCTGCTGGAGCAGTGACAACGACATCGCCGCAGCATTACTTCCATCATCATCATCCGCCGACGCATCCGCATCCGCAGCCCCAACCCCGCCAGCAGCAACATCCGCATAGCCACTCACATCCGCATCCGCACCTCCAGCGTCGTCCGGTGGAGCAGTTGCATCTCCTGCACAGCCACCACGATGTCCAGGAGCTGTCCGGACAGGAGCATCCACATCCGCACTCCAGCTCCGACTCCCACCCACATCCGCACTCGCATCCGCACCATCTGCGCTCGCCCAGCTCCGAGGAGGATAATTCGCCCACTGAAATGAATAATTGCCGTCGTTTGGTGGATAAACCGCCGCTGGTAAGTCCTGCGAGGGTTCACTGTAAAAAATAAATCACATCTTTACTAAGAATATATCAACGAGCAGTCAGAAGAGTAGCAATTATGTTTGTTACCATGGTAATAACATTTCTTCTTCATTTAAATCCAAAATTGGGGATATTTATCAGGAGAGGGAATAAATCAAAAAGATTATAATATTATTTAAAATATTTTTTTGGATTATAAATTCAATTTATAAAACCAAAAATTGTAATTAAGACTTAAATCATAATCCCAGCTTAAATCACAATAAGGCTTAAATCACAATCCCAGCTTTGGCTATAGTGTATATTCTGTAAGCTTCTTTTCTCCTCTACTCTGCTTACCAATTCCACTGGTTAATATTAACTATTAGCCAAGGTATTGAGGAAAAAGGCAGTCGAGGGAGCAATCATTTTTTGCTTTGTTGCCAGCTTCCTTTGTAGCCTATTTCTCATGGCTTGCAAATTACTTTGCACAGAGCATAAATCTGCTTACGCTGATGATTTGCCAGGAAACAAGAGGGGAAACGAAGGGAATTACCTATTGGAGGAGCATCGGCCTGGGATGCACTTAATGCCAAAGAAATGCCAAGAAGCGACCAAAGAGGAAAACTTCAAATCGAGACAACATCAACAAAATTTAAGAACTCAGGGAATGGCAAAAATGAGTGGAAATCCTTTGGACCGGGGATTAAGTATAATTCAGTAATGCACTCGATGTTGTTCCTAACTCAAGGTGCCTTTTGCCATTTTGTATTTTGAATTTCCTTAAGCTTACCTTAAAACACTTGGCTAAAATTGCGCTGCTTCAATCGAATTCAAAAGCAATTGCAACTGGAGTAGGTACTTCACTGGGAAAGTGTTTTCGCCACTAAACCTGCAGCCGAAAAAGAGTTCATTAAATTAATTTGCGCAAATGCAAATTTTCGAGTAACGGCACTTTGGCACGCGCCACTAACAAAGGTGCACTAACTGCACACAACTAAAATGGAGCAACAATAGGAGCACACTGAGAAAAATTGAGAGATTATTGTAGAAACTGAAACTACCTTAAACGATCTCAAAGTACTTCTCCCTTAAAGCCTGAAATTTATAAGATTTCTACAAATAAAAATTCAATTGAGTAAGACATCTAATAATTCACAGTAAACTTGTTTTGCTTAAGACATTCGATGAGTGAAGATTAAAATAAATCTTGAAATTTAATCTCAGAATTTGTATTCAAATTAACTTATATAAAAAGTAATTATCTTGTCTAAAAACTCATTGGAATTAATATATAATCTTTTTATTTTTCTATATTTATATTATCTATATCTTATTTTAGTGCTACCCAAAACATAATAAAGAAATTAAATCCGTAACATACATGTACTCAAACTTTTGAACCTTCGCATTTTATTAACTAAAACTTCATTGCAGTCTATTAACCCTAAGTGAATACAGTTAGCTTCACAAACTAATTACATTCTTCTGTTGGCAGCAACTCAAACCAAATCCCCATTACCATTTACCATTTATATAACTTCTTGCTACTTAAACGATTTTATGGCAGCGCGTTAAATGCTTCCCCATTTTCCTGTAGTGCAGTTTGAAGTTGGAGAATAGAAAATAGGAGTCCTTGGGAACAATGCAGAATGCAGGATGGCTGGCAAATGGCAGGCAAATGCCGTTAACTTACTGACTTTATGACACATAAATCGCAGCAACAGCGCCAAATGCATCCGACAGCCAGTTGCCGGTTGTCACGTGTTTTTAGGCCTAGGGAATAGCGAGTGGAAATGGAAATGGAATCCTTGCCAAAAGGACAATGGGACAACTTTTCTTTGGCGCCGCACGCAAGTAGGCAACGTGCAAAAGTTTTCCACAGATAACAAGGCAAGGAAAATGCGAGAAAATCAAATGGCAGATGGAGAACCTCTGCTGTGAATGCTGCTTAGACACGTCTATTGTGCCATTGTCTGGGAAAAATACCTTGGAAAATTCCCGAACCACCCCCTCCTTTGCTGCATTCTTTATAGTCGGGATTTGTCTGGCAGCTGGGAGTTCGAGTCCTTCGGGCTGCATTGCATAATGCGTGGGTGGGTCCCGAGTTCGAGTTCCCTTCCGATGCCATTAGCATAATGGGGGCATTAGGTTGGCACGATGCTCTGATTGCATACTTAACGACAGCCAAGTGCCAAATGCCGCCAATGCGCCAATTTAATTAGCTGCAACCGAATCGATCGAAGAAGTCCTCAATTTAACTCGAATGCCGGCCAAGTGAATCGCCTTTCATCTCCATAAAATCAACATAATTATCGCAAATTACGAGGAAATAAGCAAGTCCAATTTACGTTTAGGCTGCTAATTACGCAACGCAATGGGAAACAATTTAAAGCGGAAAGGAGCGGCAAACCCAAAGGCAGTATCAGAGCCAACGACAGAAACTTTCAGCCATTCAGGCTCCAACTCATTTCAAAGTAATTTGCCGCAAAAGCCAGCGGCTGGCGGGTGGGCGTAGTGCGGCCAAAAGGGGGCGTGGCGAACACTGTTTAACATTTTATTGGTAACCAAAAATTTTACACATCAATCTCGGTTGCTTTTGTGGGGGGGGGGGGGTGGGATAAAAGTGGTAAAATACCAAGTGGGTGGCTGGGAGTTGGTACGTTGTTGCGGTTCTGGCCGTGAGAGCTAAAGTGTGTTTGATGTTTGTTGGATTTTAGGGGTGGAAGGGGATGTTGGGGGCGGGGCCACAAATCCCTGAACGAATGCACACCTGCCCCCGATACTGGTCAGACAGCAGAAGTCCCGAATTCGCCATTATAGCAATGCAAAAACTTTGCCAAATTGGCAGACAACATGCAACATGCAAAATGTACGACTAGCAGTTTAAACACTGAAAGATAATTGGTAGGGGTAGATAGTCACAACCTTCTAAGAAAAATGTTTTAAAAAAGATATACCTCTAAAATTTATAATATTTATAGGTATTTTATAATACCTATTTTAATGTTTTAGGGTATTCAGATATTATTTGACTCAAAAATAATGCCATTGAAAAAATAAAAATTTGTATTACCATCTTTTTTAAGGACCTTGATATATAGTTCGGCGAATTTTTGTTTAGTATATCCAAGAAAATCAGTTCCAGTTTTAACTTCTCTTATTTTAACACCTCACTTAATTTATTTTATTCTATTTGGTACTTTTATTTTATATTTAAATATATATTTTTACTTTAAAATATTTCTCTCTGTGCATTGCAATCCGTTCGCAGGTGAAGCGCCTGACCATGGGTATCGGCCTGCTGCGGGGAACCGAGGACAGTCGTCCCCTGGTGCACAGCACCTGCGGCTCCTCCCTGACCTCCGGTTCCGGCTGTGGATCCACTCAGACCATCTCCGACGGCTATGTGAACGAGGCCATCTGCGAGCCGGACAAGTACGTGGCCAGCAAGTTCGGCGACTCCTGCCGCCAATCACTCTCCGCTTTGGAGAGCGCCACCCAGCGATTGCAGGTGGAGCTGCCCGCCAGCAACAAGAAGTATCTGAGGGAGACTTGCAGCGGTAGGTGGTGGCATTAGTAGCACTCGAAGAAAATGTCATTTCAATTATTTAATTAACCACGACTAAAATTTAGTTTGGATAAAATTATTAATCTTTGAATTTCTTAACATCTTTAATTAATGTTTTCTTTTTTCGTCTTTATTTTTTACAGCCAACTCCAGTCCGAAATTGTTTCCCGCCCACGGATCCCTGCGCCTGGATAATCTCAGTCTATCTGAACAGCAGGAGCTGAAGGGGGCCGCCTGGTTCCAGGCTGGGATACCCCGCGAAATCTCGCTGGAGGTCTTATCCCGACAGAGTCCAGGTGCGTTTCTAGTGCGCCAGAGCAGCACAAAGCCGGGCTGTTTCGCCCTCTCCCTTCGAGTGCCGCCCCCTTCGCCACGGGTGGCACACTATCTGATCCTGAGGACGCAAAGGGGGTACAAGATTAAGGTGAGTAATAAAGTTCTATAAAAGAGTGGAATAAAAAATATAAAAAATCATTTCAAAATTCAAATATTAGTTAAAAATCATCACATGCAATAAAATTGATTTTGGTAGACTGATAAAAAGTACGTAGTAAAAATTATAGGTTTCATATTTTGGTTCCTGTTTTCCATTTTTATTTATTTTAAATGGAAAAAAGTAATTGAACAATTAGGATAAATTTTAAAATGTAAACTTTAATTTAAAGATGAAATTCAGCTTTTTAATGGAGTAAGTTACTTAAAGTAAATATTGGCTGCATTGTTTCTAATATTTTCTACTTCGATTCAAATATTTTAAAATCAAATCATCCAATTAAAAATGTTTTTTTAAATATTACTATTTTTATACCCGTTACTCGTAGAGTAAAAGGGTATATTGTATTCGTGCAAAAGTATGTAACAGCTAGAAGGAAGCGTTTCCGACCCCATAAAGTATATATATTCTTGATCAGGATCACTAGCCGAGTCGATCTAGCCATGTCCGTCTGTCCGTCTGTCTGTCTGTCTGTCCGTCTGTCCGTATGAACGCTGAGATCTCGGAAACTATAAAAGCTAGAAGATTGGCATTTTGCATACAGATTCTAGGAGTTCCTACGCAGCGCAAGTTTGTTTCAAAAAGGTGCCACGCCCCCTCTAACGCCCACAATCGCTTATATACGATTTTAAAAATTTCAATATTTCGGAAAAGTAAAAATGAAGTTTTATTGTGTTTATCAATACCTATCGAAATGTAGAAGAAATTTTTCAAATCGGACCATTCGTTAAAAAGTTATGCGTGTTCAAAGTTTCTATCTCGATCTCCCTCGCACTCCCTTTACCTGAGTAACGGGTATCTGATTGTCGGGGCACCCGACTATAGCGTTCTCTCTTGTTTTAATTAAGTTTAAATATGTTATACGAATCTTTGATATTTTCTTTGTAATACAAACATACCAGTTAATTTTTATAATTTAGAATTTTATTAAAATCTGGTCTTAGCCTGATAAAATATAAATCCATCTGGTTTTTCTAAAAAATTTCATATTTTGTTTCCCCTCCTAGGGTTTCACCAAGGAGTTCAGTTCTCTAAAGGCGCTTATCACGCACCACTCGGTGATGCCGGAGCTCCTGCCCGTGCCGCTGACCCTGCCACGCCCCCCGAACACCAGATCGCAGAGGTCACAGGCCGCCTATGCGGGCGGAAGCGGAAGCGGGAACGGAGGTGCGGACTTCGAGATGTACGGATCGCTAAACGACTTTCGCAAAATGATGGCCGATTTGAATGTGTGACCGCTGGGCGCACTTAATTAATTAAGTAATTATGTCACGTTGATTGAATTAAGCTGCCCGGCTTGTCGCATTGTCCGGGTCGAGACAGGATAACAATCTGTTTAATTTGCGTAATTGGCTGTGCTGACGACGGTTGGTTGACGTGGCTACCGATAAATAGGGTCCATGTCCATGTGTATTCTGCCCGGCGATGGCCCCACCTGTGTGTGCGTGTGTGTCTACCTGTCCGTCCGCCAGGTGCTTCAAAAAGTGCACAAATTTTTATTAAAATTGATAATAAAATCAGAAATGTGGGCGTGGCAGGGCGGAGGGCGCTGTGGTTGCGGATGGGCGTGTGCATACACAAATATATGGAATATACGCTCAAATCATTTTTGCGAAACTGATTAAAAAAGTGCAAAAACATGCAAAATGTATACGCAAACAGACATCAAGTGATTATTATTTTTCGCGTTTTTATCATTTTTATTCGTTTTGTATGGTTTTCGCTGAGTGGCAGGTGCATCAGACAGACATTTGAATGGGGGGCAGTCGGATTAAATGTTAATGCTTGGGCAGGGATATCGGGCAAATGGGAGACTGCCTGGATTTGGAGTGCTGCCGCGGGGATGGGTACAATGGATTCTTTTTGCGGTGCATTTGATGCACTCTCAATGCAGACAACTAGCTAGATAGACTTATACATGAACTAAAAAAATAATCAATTATATTGTAACTCTATGTATTTTGTGTAATAAAATGAATTGAAAATACGTTGTAAATGTTCTTTTTTTGTCTTGTATTATTTGCAATGTATTAATTAACTTTAAACCTTCCAACCTAAAAACACTTTTTAATGATTGCTTTAGGATTTTTTTAATTCTGGCACTTCCTACAAACTATATTTGAATTTGGCGCCAATTTACCGGTAGCTTATCGGAAGGAAGTACTTTCGGTTCGCGACCCCGCTTCAGCGGTTTGAGTCCTTGGTGGCCCGTCAAACTATCTAAATAATTAGCTAATCCACTTACTTTACTCATTGTAGCCTTTTTATGTTTGTCTCTAGTATTTTTGCTAGACTTTTAGGAGTTTAGAACGCCGAGTATAGAGTAGAAAACTCACGATTTTCTGAAAACGAAGTCCTAGTGTAAACGGTTTGGAATTTAACGGGAATATAATCAGATATCGTTATCGGCGTGGCTGTACTGCCAGTGTTGTCGATAATTTTGACACAAAAAACAGCTAAAATAAAAGCGGAAAAATGAAAGAGCAAAACTAAGCACGCTAAAAATGTATCCGTTTTCACCATATGACATCATACTTTTTCCAAACATGTATACTTTAAAAGTATTACTTTTTACCAAATAAAATTCACCAAATCGAAATAAATTTTTTGAAAGCAACAGTAACCAATTTAAACAGAAATTAATAAATGCCAAATCCCGCAGTCTACTTTTACCAGCCACTTTAGCTATAAAAGAGCTAGATTCGGGCGGAAAAAGTCGAGTTCGTATCACTGAAGGCCAGCTGCCGCTACTTCCCGCGCATTTTCTTCGACCCAGGTAGGTCGAGATCCGTTTCGCTTGCATTCCGTGTTTTCACTCGCCGCAAAACCTCCGTAGCAACACCATCCAGACAACGTGGAACTCCCGCTGATCCAAAGACCGGCATTATTTCCATTGTGAGTGCAACAAACCATCGACGGCATCATTCGGCGTCCCTAACCTTATATATTATATACACACATTTTTCCGCAGTTTCGGAGACAAAAATTGTGAAAATACAAGCAAAGATGCCGCGCAGAAAGGCCCTGACGAACAACAATAATGCCGGTGAGTCGGAGCCGCCGAAGGCGAAGCGCGCCAGGATCGCCTTTCATCTGGAGCTGCCCCAGCGGAGGACCGTACTGGGCGACGTGCTGGTCTGCGGCAACGGGGATGTGGGGCAACTGGGTCTCGGCGAGGACATCCTGGAGCGCAAGCGTCTCAGCCCGGTGACCGGAATCCCGGATCCCGTGGACATCTCCTCCGGCGGCATGCACAACCTGGTGCTGACCAAAACGGGCGAGATCTACTCCTTCGGGTGCAACGATGAAGGAGCTCTGGGTCGCGACACCAGCGAGGATGGCAGCGAGTCCAAGCCGGGACCAATCGATTTGCCCGGCAAGGCTCTGTGCATTTCGGCGGGCGACTCGCATTCCGCTTGTCTGCTGGAGGACGGACGCGTCTTCGCCTGGGGCTCGTTCAGGGACTCGCATGGCAACATGGGCCTCACCATCGATGGGAACAAGCGTACGCCCATCGATCTGATGGAGGGCACTGTGTGCTGCAGCATCGCCTCGGGCTCCGATCACCTGATCATCCTGACCACCGCCGGAAAGGTATTCACCGTGGGCTGTGCCGAGCAGGGACAACTGGGCCGGCTCTCGGAACGTTCCATCTCCGGAGAGGGTAGGTCTTGGTCCTCACATAGTTCACAGCATCCTCATTAAACGATATTATCTTGCAGGTCGTCGTGGCAAGCGCGACTTGCTGCGTCCCACCCAGCTCATCATCACGCGGGCCAAACCCTTCGAGGCCATCTGGGCCACCAACTACTGCACATTCATGCGTGAATCGCAGACGCAGGTCATCTGGGCCACGGGGCTGAACAATTTCAAGCAGCTGGCCCACGAGACGAAGGGCAAGGAGTTCGCAGTGACGCCGATCAGGACGGAGCTCAAGGATGTGAAAAACATCGTTGGCGGTCAGCATCACACTGTCGTCCTGACCACGGACCTCCAGTGCTTGGTGGTGGGTCGTCCGGAGTACGGACGCCTGGGCCTGGGCGATGTCAAGGATGTTGTGGAGAAGCCCACGCTTGTGAAGAAGCTAACCGACAAGATCGTGGAAGTGGGCTGCGGCGAAGTCTGTTCCTATGCTGTTACCGAGGACGGCAAACTGTATTCCTGGGGCTCCGGCAACAACAATCAACTGGGCGTTGGCGATGGCGACGATGAGCTCGAACCGGTCGTGGTTGTCAGCAAGAATACACAGAACAAGCACATGCTGCTCGCATCCGGCGGTGGTCAGCACGCAATCTTCTTGGTCCAGGCGGATAAACAGGAGGAAAAGGAGAATGTACCGGCGAAGGCTTCCGGCAGCAGCAGTAAGAAGGACAAGACTCCGCCGCAGGAAGATGCCGACATAAAGGTGGACGGGACGGATAAGCAGGAGGTCAAGGAGAAGGCGTCCGGTAGCAGCAAAAAGAACAAGACACCGCCGCAGGATGATGCCGACGAGGAGGCCGAAGAGAAGCCCGCTCCGGCTCCCACTCCCAAGAAGACCAAGAAGCCGGCTGCCAAGCGAGGCGGTAAAAAGACATAAGATTAAGGATGAACACGCTGACACTTTGTTTTTGGTCGCATTAAGTTACAAACCCGTACGCTTACCTAACGCTTAAGGAATGTTCACTCATGGTGCGGATTCGTAAGATAGATCGGATGTTTTGCCTATACGTTAAGATTTACGAACTGAATCATGTTAAGTTCTTATTAATTTGATAAATAGATGCCCGCTTATATCTTACAAGTCTGCCTAACGATGAAAACGTCTTTATCAAACCAACTATATGTTTATTAATTACACTCGTTTGAAATACGAAACCGTAGTAAATTTGTATTTGAACGCAAAATGAAACTAATCGAGATTTATTTACAAACTAATCAACTTCAATCCGTTAAAATCGGTTATTTGTTTATATAATTTACAAAGATATATACTACTCACAGTGTTCTATAAATTCTTGGCTTAGGCGGGAGGAATGGGAGATGACCGACAAAAGGCTACAAAGGGTTGGGCAGTAAGCATGGGATACCATTTACTTGAAACTCGAAAATATCAAGAAACACGAAATTGTTACTCTTAGCATGGATTGTGTATATAACTATGTATATGTTTAGGGTGGCTCGATTTGTAGGCAGGGTCACAAAATGGACGTACCTTCGAAAGTGAGGGTATCTGAAGAAATTTAGGAAAACTGGGTACATTTTCAATGTTTGCCTTTCACCCTCTTAAGCAAAAATATCCAGAATAATTTCATGCAAGCCATTGAAGTAGGTATGAAGGTTTTAATACTTTCCCACATGTGTGGTAAAATACCTGGCGAGGGTCGAAATGGAGCATAGACGTACAAGAAAAAATGGCAATTTCTGGCAAACAAATCGAACCACCCTGGCTTATATAGGAGTGGGGTTTGGCTTGACTACGAGTAGTAACACGGCTGACGATTGCCTCTGCCTGAGTCGACTGTGGCTAGGGAGGTGGTGATGCTGGTGGTGGTGGAGTTTCCGCCATAGTTGCTGCCCAGGTAGAAGCTCACGAACAGGATGCCGCACAGCAGCGAAAGCGAAAGAACGACGCGCACCAGCTTCCTTGCGAAGGCAATCAGTCCAAGAAGATGGCCGCCGGCAGCAACGCCGCCCAGCTGCCGATCGCCGATGCCTTGGCAGCTGCGGCACAGCTGCAGATGCGTCTGGATCAGTGCCTCGAGGCACTCGCCATCGAATTGGTCCATCGTATCGGCACAGTCCAGACCCAAAGCCATCAAATCAAAGGCACTAGCGCAGTTCTCCAGCTCTGGGCAGTCGCATTCGTGATCGTTATTATTGTGGTGGCTATGGCTACGGCGAGCGGCATCGTTCAGCTCCTGCCTGGTCAAATTACACGGTGAAAGTAAATATTATTTGCGCTTCGCACACGAATACGCCGTCGCCTTGGGACAGGTAGAGCCATGGTGTCCCAACTGCTGGTACATCAGGAAGCCGAAGCCCGCGAACAGCAGCAATAGCAGCGCCAGCGTCACATATTGCAGGTTCTGGGTGAAGGCCAACTGGCGCTCCATCGCCGTTTGCGGATCATGACCCTGATATCAGAAGATATTAATATATATTTTCTAGACTTTATAGCCAGTAAGGAAACTCACAACAGCCGACTTCTTGCCGTCCACACTGGCCTTGCTGGCCTTCGCTGCGCAATCCGGTTGCGCCTTGGCCTTGTTCTCATCAAAGCGACAGACCAACCGATGCTGCTCCACGTCCACCGCCGAGGGGGATTTGTTCCGCCACAGCTCGGCCACATCGGAGCCACCGCACTCGCCGCCCGGCGCCATCATGGCCATCACCAGGAACTTGTCCTTGCTCTCGCCACTCAGCTGGTGCTCCGACTTCAGCCATATGTTAATGGAGGCCTCCTGGTTGGGCCGGATGATGCCGCACCGTGGTCGTACACGGAACTTCTCCGGCGATGTGGTTTGGATCTGCAAGGAATTAGCAAGATTTAGACTGGATTGTAAAGGATCTCTAGGGGATTCACCCACCTTGTACGTTACAGCCGAGGTGGCAACCGACTTGAGGTTCAGCGTGGCCTCCGCATTCTTGGAATTAAAGTTGATAAACTCCTTGGGGTTTATACTCAACATGCCTAGTAAGGGAAAGCAATATATGGGGGTCCCCGCTTGGTATTAATAGGGACGACTTTTTGAATATTTTCAATTTGGGTGGGGACCAAAAAATTTTGTTTAAGTGGGATAACGAAATAAAATGAGGCGACTTGGTGCTACGATATGTGTATATTTGTGACATAATGAGCAGGGTAGATTGATAGGGATAGGTGGTGGAAGGTTTTCAGGGGTTTGGTTTCATGATAATACAATCTTTCGGAGAAGGGATGATTTCTTACCCTCGGATGGAGTGTGCATCTCGTTGATGTTGGACTCCTTGAGCACCACGGGAGCTGTATTGGCAAAGGTGACCTGTCGATTAAAGAGAACTCGTTCAAATGACCGTCTTTTTATGGTGTAGTTATGAGTAGGATAGTTTGGCGCCGCCCTCCTAATCGGGGGCTGATGCGAACGTGCTTTTGTGTGTCATTTTCACAAGGGCCGCCCCACTCTATTCTTGGCACCCTTGAGCTGGCATTATTGGCGAAGGTTCCACTTGTAGTGGAGGTCGCTTGGTAAGTCGGTTTGATGTGGTTTTCCGTCTGGTGTGAATCTCTTATGCATCGGAATTACGAGTTTCATCTGGGCGTTTTTTATCCGCCCTTATCGCTGTCCTCCGGTTGCAATCCAATCCAACTCACGTAATTAAAACGCCCGGGCTCAGACATCGGTCACATTCGCCAGTTTCCACACAGAGTTTATAGCCTTTGACTTGAGATATAAAACATTAAGCCGAAAGCCGGACTTTTAGAGCCTTGGAAGATTAGTTTAGCAATTAATTTGCAGCCACCATTAAAAAAAACAGCTGGCAACCCTGAAAGGGAGGATTTCCCTGCTTCGCATTAGGGAATTCCCAAAACGCGTTAGCGCAAACTGGTTTTGAATATTGTTAAACGAATTAAACTTTATTTACTTAAACAAATTAACCTTGATTATCAAGGCTTGATATTTAAAAAATATTTTTTGACCGTTGTTTTATGAAATTAAAATTTTGTATACAAACTTTATACTTTTTAAGCCTTAAACTAGCCCTTTAAAGTTTAAACCGAACTTAATGGTTCATTTTCGTGGAATCGGTTCTCAGCTGAAACATCCAACGGACAGAAATTTAAAACAATGGATTCTCTCCGATGTTTAAACTGAACAAACAACTGTTGTCATTTTAGCACAAAGACAAATATGCAAGGTGAAATAATCACCAAGTCAATTCGATCCGTTTCGGGTTTGTTGTGCTTTTGTTTGGGGCTCCATTCCACGTAACGCACACATGATCATGGTGACAGACAGTCAACTTTTCAGTATAATTAACCGGATAAAGTCGGATTGGATAGTAAATACTTGGGATTTTCAACGGATTATAAATGATTTATTGATTCTTAAAGGACTGACACAGTTTTCTTAGGCACAATTAGAAATGAGTATGAACACTTGAACACAAAACACGTACTACTACGCACACACACATACCCTGGGCATTTTGTTCGAAGAATGAATATCAAATTGGTACAATAACAATGCAGCTTCAGCTTCCGCCCGCCGATTTCTCTTTTCTCCGTTGTCCCGCCGCTTATTTGTTAATAGCAATTAAAGATGGCAAATGTCCATGACGATTAGCACAAGTTTGGAACATAAACGAGCGTAAAATGAGGTTGCTGTATGGGTTTTTTGTGACTGGTTCGCGCAAATGTAGAAATACAAATGAAACTAAAAGCACGCCCGAAGAGCGAGCACGAGCTTTTGGTTGATCAACCTCTTCCAGCTGTTGTTGTTGACTGCCGCAAAATGAACTGGTTCATTTTCTGTAAATGAAAGTGCCGTTGCATTAGGTGATGACGTCGTGTGGGTGTGATAAGAGAGAGTGTGGTGTGGTGTGGGTGTGTTGTCGAGTGGTTGTGGGTGAAATGCTCGAGTCGCCGGATAATATTCGTTCTGGGAATCATTTACACACATGTACGATACAAAAACACTCACATAGAACATGTTATAATCCCTGCGACAATGTGTGTTCTACTTTTTTCGGGTCAACGCTTCGGGGCCTGGGCCTCGAGAACTGACCGCTAGCCACTGAACTGACCCAAGCCAGAAACAGAAACCGAAAGTTTAGCAATATGTCAAATAAAAGACTATAAATAGCCGCTGTAATGTTCTGCCCACGGACTGCTGCGGGTGAAACGAGCAGCTACACTGAGAAAAATTGAGATTAAATGGATTATGAAAACAGCAAGGAAAAATATGATTTACAGATCTACAATATTAGTTCGAAACATTTCTTATAAAAGTTCAGGGAGAGCTTATAAAGTACAATACATAACATAACATTGTTTAATCATTTTCCATTAAAAACAGAGCCATTTTTAAATACAGATAAAAAAATGGTTATAAATTCATTTAATATTTGCAATTTTAAATATTAAATTTAACAACAAATTTAAGAATTTTAATTAAAAAAAATTGAAAGTAAAGTGAAAAGTAAAAAATCAATGTTAGCAAGTATAACAATACGATTTCGACATAGGAATGAATGATTTACAAATGTGACTGGGACACATAATGGAGATGGAGGGTAAGACTAGTAACATTTTAGCATTTTTTTAAACTTGACTAAAAAGCTTGGTTTTTCAAATCTTGCTAAATGGTGGCTTTCACATCTTTCAGTGCAATGGGACAGGACCCTCGCTTAGGTAAGCTTAGTGGTCAGTTGGGGACAACTCACGCAGGACACGCAAACAGCGCACCCTAAATCAATACGTCCCAAGAATGCGAATCAATTATGGAGAGAGCGCTCGCGTGAGGTTTCGAAAAAAGCAATTAGGCGACCGAGGGACCGACTCCTTCCGGGTGCAGTCATGTTACAAGGAACACGCCCCCGCTCGAGATTTTCCCTGTTTTGTTGGTGTTGTCCTGGCTGTGGTATCTGTATATATGTATATCTCCCTCCCGACTCAGCAACTCACCTTCTTGTCCCCGAACTGGTCATCATCGCCGGCATTGGCAGCCACTGGCTTGGATGTAACCTGTCTGGCCTCCGGCACGAAGCTAAATTCGTAGTTATCCTCGCCACCCCAGCTGGCCAGGCATTTGTCCTTGCTTATGTATTGGTTGATGTCCTTTTTCGATATCATTTTCAAAATCTCGACCGCTTTTGGTGGCAGCAGGGCCTTGATGACCTTAAAAGCAGCTAGGAAAAGGGATAAAGAAAAGGTCATGGTCACGGTTAATGTTTCATGTTCAATATTAAATGTAATTTGGCCAAAAACAATAACAAAGAGATTATACTAATACTAGTCTTAATAGTAATGTATTTCTTACCATTCAGCACCCAGGCCAGCTCGTACACCAGAATGTAGTTCAGGCTATTGGGGTAGTACTGCTTGAATGTCTCCACAATGCGCTTAACAAAGTCCAAATCCATGGTGGCCAGTCCCGTGCCCGCCATGTCGAAGACTATGGTCAACTGGGTCAGGTGCTGCTCCCTCTGGGTTCTCTCCACCCAGTACACAACGATGCGTATCAGCTCATCCAGATTCTTGGATTTGCTGTGCAGTTTAACGCGGAATATCAACAGGGGCTTACCATCCACATCGCTGCTGTGCACAAAAACCGATCCCTCGTTTAAGTACTCCTGGTTCAACTGGCTTTCGTGGAGATCATTGGCCCCATATGACTGGCGCCAAGCACAGGTCTCCCATAACTTGCTGAAGGACGCCTCCATATCGAGATCATGCATTTCCAGGAACCTCTGTAGCCAGAGATGATCGTTGCGAATGCGATCAATATCGGTTGGATGGAAGGGTGCTGACAGCGGATCATGTAAGATAATAAAACGAGTATTGGGAATCTTATCTGTGCTCAGGGAACTGTTTTGTGTACATAGTAAATATCATTCGGTTTAAGTTACAAATACTTTTTCACGAACTTATCTCCTATCTCTGCGCTTTTGACGAACCTTTTACCGTGCAATTCTATTCCCAATCTCTGTTTACTTAAGAGGTGCCAGAATTTAAATTTTGAAAAGATAAGGATCGTTTTGATAACAACATAGAGTACAAGAGTTGACTCGAGTGTTTTTACTGCTAGCATTTCAGAACTCAAAATGTTAAGAATAAAACCTTTATTTTATTTTTATTACATTCCGTTCGGTTTGGCCTAAACTTTGGCCCCAGGTACTTAACCTTCTGCCACTGATAGCCAGCTGTACGGAAGTCCATATACTATATGCCATTTCTATATATAGCTCTTTAGGTAGCTATAGCTTAGGTCTCAAGTTCAAAGCTTTCGCTGAAGTGCACTTAAGTCAGCTCAATCGTTGGGCTAGGCTAGGCAGGGCTGTTTAATGTATTCGCTCACTAATTGGAGAATTTGCACTACAAATAAGACAAGTCGAATGAATCATACAAACAAACTATTAACAGAACACTGCTATATTTCCAGTAATTATCGAATAAAACCTGTCAACTATGGGATTATACGAGAGACCATTAAACCGAATCTCACATAATTTATTAGACTCTCCAGCTAGCACGAACGTTGCACTTTGAATCCGTCGAGTGCTTGGGATTATCTCACCTGCCGGGGGTGATGAGGCATATTTGCTGTTGAATCTTTCGCGCAGCTCCTCGATTTGCTGGGGAGTGGTCTCCTTAACCTTGATGCCCATGCTGCCAGCTACTTTTCGCACTCGTTCTCAACCAGATTTGTGGGCCGACTAAACATGAAAGTATTATTCCAATCGAAGGGGTTGCCTATCGCTGAGCTCCTAATCAGAAATCCACTTTCACTGCGATTAGATTTGTGACAGGGTACAACAGGTGGGTTGTACGTTGAACAAGCGGGAATTAGCGAGCTAACCAAGTGCGTTCCACGAGCGAGTGCGGCTAACTGAATAATCGGCGCTAACGGTGTCGACAGCGGCAATTCACGATCGGGGGATATGAATCGTTGGCAGTCGGCTGGCGTGCGGATCGAATGTGGAGCACCTGGTTCTCCGCGGCACTATAATGGGCCTCCCAAAAGGGCAATCCACCCACCCCGCCGGCTGCCGTACTGCTGCAATGGAACGTGATCGTGTGGGAGGCCAACCACCATACCTCCTGCATTACAATTACCTCCACTTACGCTTGAGTGGAAGTACTACCGAGAGCTTTCGAAGCTTTTTTCTGGAGTGCTCAAACAAAAAGCGAATTGCATTCCGGTCAATAAATATCGTATTTTTATATTTACACTATCGTACAAAGTTTAAGGCAATTTTAGGCAAACTTATAAACGTATTCGTCGTTGCCGCCCCAGATCTTGAGGCTGTTGTCCTTGTCCACGTACTGATCGAGGTCCTTCTTGGAGGTCACTTTCAGGATCTTCAGGGCTTCGGCGGGCAGGAAGGTCTTGACAATTTTAAAGGCAGCTAATAACGGAAAACAAACTAATTATGATACTGATCTGAAAACAGAGTCCAATAACTTACCATTCAAGAGGAAGGGCAATTCATGCACCAGGATATAGTTAGGAACATAGGGATATTTGGTCTCGATCACTCCAATAATACTCTTGATAAAGTCAAGGTCCAAGTTGCTGAGACCGGTGCCAGTCATATCCATGAAGAGAGTGATCTTATCCAGTTTGCTGTCGCGCTGCAGCCGCTCAATCCAGAAGACCAGGATTCGCAGGAGATCGTCCTGATTGCGGCTCTTCGAGTGCTTGTTGATGGTGAGGATCAGCAGGGGTTTGCCGTCCTTGTCCTTGTTGTGCACAAAGACGGATCCATCGTTCAGGTACTCCTGGTTCAGGTTCGTCTCGTTGATGTCATATACCCCGAAGCTTTGGCGCCAGGCGAGGTTGTCCCACAACCGAGTGATGCACTTCTCCACATCAAAGTCGTATACCTGCAAAAGTTTGGTGATCCAAAGGTCACTGTCGGTAATGCGCTTCAGGTCGTCGGGATGGAAAGGCACTGTTTTCGAAATAAATATATTTATAAATCCGATTAGATGCGATTATTTTTATGGCATTAGCTTACCTGCTGGTGGCTCCTTCTCCAGTTTCTCAAGAATGCTAGTCTTGACTTGGCTAATCTGCTCGGCGCTGGGCTGCTGATCTGAAGGCATGTTGCTACTTGGATTTGGTTCCACCAACTGAAGTATCCCCTGCAGTGGGCTTTAAATTTATATCAATTTCTTATCTACCCCTTTACTATTTGGAAAGGCTTTCCGAGTTTTATTTTGGGGGAAGTACTGTGTATTCTTAATCTGGGAGCGGGATGTCTGCCCTGGGAGAGGGCTAATCAACGACTGACAGCAACCTCACAACGTTTCGCTCGCCGAGAGCGTTTTTATTTGTTCTCCAATTGTGCTCTGCTTTCCAGACGATCATGTAAATGACTCGATGCGGGTGGGGGTGGGGGCAAAGGCAAACCCAACCACACTGCCCCCCGTTCTTTAATCAATATAGAAAAAAGACAAAAACACATTACCCGCAGAACAATCCGGGGGGCAAGGCAAAGGGGGCGCAGTCAATTGCGATAAGCGGAATGAACTCGGGAACTGGTAATGTTTATGGTTCGTGCAGGCGACTCTTCGGGAATTCGGTTTTTATAGCTCTTGCTGTGGTTTTCTTTGCGATATATGACGTCTCCACTGGCTTCCTACACGATATAAGTATAGGTGTACTGGTTAGGGGGTGTGGAAAATTCTTTGTGGCTTGCCTCGATTCGATGTAGCAATCCAAGTCTACTGAGCTCATTCATTCCCCTTCAATTGCCAGTCGATGATTGCGGTGGCCGTAATGGATATCTAACTTGAGATGCTATAATTACAGTAATTTCTTTTATATTCATAACAAGCTTGATTTATAACTTATTTTTTTCCACGAACATTCAATGAGTATATTTATCTGCAACTGGAAACGTGTTCCTCTTATCGACCTTTTAAACTGAATTAGCTTTACGGTTTTTAAGCTTAAAATTTCGCACTACACTTTTTGATTATATCAATGAATGAACATTAGTCATTTTGATTTCCTAATTCATAAATGTATTTGATTGCGTATACGCAGATAATTTAACTTATTATTGTCATGGTTACTTGTACTTTTTAGTTGGTTGGTTATCTTTAAACTAGTTTATGCATATATTTATATATATAAGACATTTTAATTGGTTAAAATATGTATTGTTATCCAAAAATTAAATTTATGTTTGAATTTATTAATTTTATTAAATTACAGTAGTTACCTGTCTTGCAACTCCTATCGATAGTGGCCTGTTAAGCTATAAGAACATCGGTTCATTTTACTGTTCAAGAGAACCAATTCAAAAAGTGATCCCCAGCAAGATCCCTGTTATAAAAGCCAATAAGTAAACTAAGTAAAAGTACAAAATATCAATAAATATATTCAAGTAAAACAAGCCAATACTCGCTAAATTGTTTATTTGCATAAATAGAGAGCTTAAAGGTCTATTATTTGATTTTAGCTGATGCACAGCAGTTACTTATTTACTTTTTAATGGGCGTTACCGATTCCTGGGAAAACGGCTTAGTAATTATTTTGTTAGCCAGCTGCGGTGAGTTTGATATTTAATTTGTATATAATACCTAGTCAACTTAATAAGCCAGCTATACTTTTAAACACGCTAAAAATTGATTTTTAATTAGTGTGCCAAATTATGAATTGGATAATTTAATCAAATATAATCAATTTTTGAACTGAATATGTGTTGCGCTTTTGTTATTGTTGACATTGAAAACGGATGAGGGGCGAGGCAAGAGCAGACAATAACAAAACCGAAGCCATTTACATATCGAAAGCTCGATACCTCGGATCCCTCGAAACCCCCCGCCATTTGGACCATCCGCCATCGACATCCAAGAACTTTCGCCTGGCGTTTCTGGCCCAGTTGTGATGTTTACGTGAAAACGTGCGTTTGCAGTGCGACCACGTCCTCGCCATTTATCCGGATGCGGATGCAGTGCAGCCAGTTGTGAGATCCCCCAAAGTCCCCGAGATGAAGTTCGCCGAGCACCTGACGGCGCACATAACGCCCGAGTGGCGAAAGCAGTACATCAACTATGAGGTGAGTGCCGCAAAATGTCTTTCGACGGTGCGGAAAAATCTGTATCCGTGTAGATACACGGACGAGTGTGCTTTTCCCGCTGTCATTCTGCCAGCTGTGACGTCACGTGCCCCGTCAGCTGTTCTGGGCCAACTGTCAAATGGCGGAGCTTTCAACGCGCATGCGCCCTGTTGGACGGCAGTCTGTGTTTTGCTCTCCTTGGACGTAAACAAATCAGAAGAGGATGGGGTGGGTTAGGGTGGCGACGAAGAAGGGCAGGCAAAGATGAGTAGGGGATATTTTAGTACAGTCAGAGACAAATTTATAGGTCCTATGTTAAATGGGCTTGTTTTATTTAGCCTTTGCGAAAATATCAACTTTGGCATTTACAACTACATATGTTTAATACAATTTATTGAAAGTTATTTTCTCTTCAATTTTCTATATTTATTTATACATTTTTTTATAAGCAGTAAAATTAATATTTACAAAATTTTACCTTTTTTCACCAAATTTGAGCAATATTAAATTGAAAAACATTTAGGCCAGTATTACTAGAATTTTCTCATGTTAATATTTTGTCTCTTTAAACTTTTTATACCCGTTACTCGTTGAGTAAAAGGGTATATTGTATTCGTGCAAAAGTATGTAACAGCTAGAAGGAAGCGTTTCCGACCCCATAAAGTATATATATTCTTGATCAGGATCACTAGCCGAGTCGATCTAGCCATGTCCGTCTGTCCGTCTGTCTGTCCGTCTGTCTGTCCGTCTGTCTGTCTGTATGAACGCTGAGATCTCAGAAACTATAAAAGCTAGAAGATTGGCATTTTGCATGCAGATTCTAGGAGTTCCTACGCAGCGCAAGTTTGTTTCAAAAAGGTGCCACGCCCCCTCTAACGCCTACAATCGCTTATATACGATTTTAAAAATTTCAATATTTCGGAAAAGTAAAAATGCAGTTTAATTGTGTTTATCAATACCTATTGAAATGTAGAAGAAATTTTTCAAATCGGACCATTCGTTAAAAAGTTATGCGTGTTCTAAGTTTCTATCTCCATCTCCCTCGCACTCCCTTTACCTGAGTAACGGGTATCTGATTGTCGGGGCACCCGACTATAGCGTTCTCTCTTGTTTTTTTTTAATTTTAACTTAATGATCTTATTTCTATAACGGTATAGATAATATTGTCTAATAGTTATTAAAGTTACATAAATATCGTATTCAAACTTTGAAATTTAAAGTCAAATTGAACTCGAAATGTTTTTTAAAATAATTTTATGTATATTAATTAAACCTAATAAATAACAAATGCTAATACCCATATTTGTTCTCTTCAGGAGATGAAAGCCATGCTGTATGCAGCCATCGAACAGTCGCCATCCGCAGAGCTCGTGGAGCGCGAGATGGTGACCCGGTACTTTGCCAAATTCGATGAGGAGTTCTTTCACTACTGCGACAAGGAGCTGGCCAAGATCAACACATTCTACTCGGAGAAGATGGCCGAGGCGACTCGCAAGTACGGCAGTCTGCGCAGCGAACTGACCGAGGCCCTGGAAATGGGTCATCCGAAGAAACTGCCAGCGTGGAAGAGGCGCACGCCGCTGGGCAAGAAGAATGTGCCGGCGCGCAAGATACAGGATCTCAAGTTGGCATTTAGTGAATTTTATCTGGGGCTCATACTGCTCCAGAACTATCAGAACCTCAACTTCACGGGTTTCCGCAAGATACTTAAGAAGCACGACAAGCTGCTGAGCGTGGACTACGGGGCCCGATGGCGCACGGATCACGTAGAGGCGGCTCACTTTTACACCAACAAGGACATCGATCGCCTGATCCAGGAGACGGAGCAGGCTGTCACGCAGGACATCGAGGGCGGGGATCGGCAGAGGGCGATGAAGCGTCTGCGAGTGCCGCCGCTGGGTGAGCAACAGAGCCCGTGGACCACCTTCAAAGTGGGTCTCTTCTCGGGCGCATTCGTCGTTCTCTTCATAACGGTTGTGATCGCCGCCATGTTCTATGGATTCGGGGAGAATTGGCGGGCCGGCATGAGGATGTTCCGAGCTCCATTCCTGATCATCGAATGCCTCTTCCTCTGGGGCGTCAATGTCTACGGCTGGCGATCGTCGGGTGTGAATCACGTTCTCATCTTCGAGTTGGATCCCCGAAATCACCTGTCCGAACAGAACATCATGGAAGTGGCATCGGTGTTCGGTGTTATCTGGGCCGTCTGCGTGCTGAGCTACATCTTCTGCGATCCATTGGGAATTCCGCAGTATGCAGCTCCACTCTGCCTGTACACTTTAATGGCTGCCTTCCTACTTAATCCCACAAAGACGTTCCATCACGAGGCCCGGTACTGGGCCTTAAGAGTCCTTCTCCGAGTGATCATGGCTCCGTTCTGCTTTGTAAACTTTGCCGATTTCTGGCTGGCCGATCAGCTGAATAGTATGGTGCCAGCCTTTCTGGATATTCCCTTTCTGATTTGCTTCTTTGGCAGAAGTCCCACGTGGCACAAGGCTGGAAAAGGTGAGTGTACCTGGATTTGCAAATGGCTTTTAACTTATATCTTAACCCGTCTAAAGTAAAGCCATCAATAATTATTGTTGGATTATAATACATGAAATAATCAATTTTAAAACTAATAAACCTTCCTGGAAATTTAAAGATTTTCAAAATTAAATAGTAACAAAACCTTCTGATGCAACTTTATTATTGTGAAAAAAGCTTTTCTATTCCGACATCTCCCCAATTCTACTTAATTAACTTTTCGCATGTTAAATGAACTTGCAAATGGGAAAAGTAAGAACCAACAATACTCGACAGCATTTAAAATGTGAAATCAGTTCCGGGAATTGTCCTGTTGAGTGATTTAATTATGGAATACAAAATGCTTAAATTGACGTCACTGTTTTCTCGTTTATGCAACAGCTGCCAGCCACTGTGTGGAGTATGTGTCTCTGCTGCATCCCATCGTGGCCATTTTGCCCGCCTACTTCCGGTTCGCCCAGTGCATCCGCAGATACCGCGACACAAAGGAGTCATTTCCGCATCTGGTCAACGCAGCGAAGTATGCAACATCCTTCTTTGTGGTGATATTTGCCCACAAATATCACACGACCACGGGTAAGTGGATTCATTATGCGGGCGTGAGTTCATTAGGGCAAACCAACAGACCAACAGACCAACGTCACCGCAAGTACAAATATGTACGAATATATGTTATGCGTGCTGTTTACGGTCCAGTGCCAATTAGTGGCGTCTTCATGGCCCGAAATTCATGAAGATTCTATTTGGCAGCACGGCACGTTTGGAACCCACTCTATTGTCTTGCGATTTTCAGATACCTATCCGCTGTCCAAGGAGAATCCCTGGTTCTATTGCTGGATTACGGCGGCCATCTTCTCGTCCTGCTACGCCTACACATGGGACATCAAAATGGACTGGGGATTGTTCGACTCGAAGGCCGGCGACAATCGATTCTTGCGTGAGGAAATCGTTTATTCATCGACGGTGAGTCCGGATGGGTGGAATTTTTTTTTGTGTTTTTTTTGGGGGGCAAGAGTGCGTTGACTCCTTACAAATAATGGCCACGATAAATATTTGGGCAAACGGCACGTAAAACAATCTTTCAAAGCGTTCATTATCTCTGCTTTTCGGTCCTCAGTGGTTCTACTACTTTGGCATAATTGAGGATTTAATACTGCGCTTCAGCTGGACCCTGTCCATGAGTCTAATTGAAGCTGGCTACATAGAAGGCGACGTAATGATGACCATTCTGAGTCCCCTGGAGGTTTTCCGTCGCTTTATTTGGAATTATTTTCGATTGGAGAACGAGCATCTCAACAACGTGGGCAAGTTCAGGGCTGTGAGAGATATATCGGTGGCCCCAATGGATTGCTCAGATCAGGTGAGTTTTCATAACAATCATATAACTTGAAAAATCAAATTCACATTTACTTTAATAATGAAATTCTTGTTATTTAATAGTCACAGTGATCAATGCCAAAAGTAAATTTTCATTTTTTCATGAACACTGAATAAACTTAAAGATTCCAGGGTTTTATGCATATTAATAAACGATTTAACTTCAATAAAATGAAGTATTGTTGTACATGTAGAAAATCCTGTTTGGAGTAAATGAATAAAATTTGGAGTTTAAGGCGAATTCTTAACAGTTTTCAAATAAAATTTCTTGAGTGTAGGGAAATTACGTTATTTATAAATAAATATTCGTTTCGAATATATTTTTAAAACTTAGCAAAATCGCCAAATTTATGATTATGTTTTTTGTGTGTTGCAGTTCACCTAACCTCATCCTTGTTTTCCTTCCATTTCAGACCACTATTTTACGCATGATGGACGAAACGGATGGCGTGTTGAATCGAAGGCGTGGAAAAGCCGCTGGCGGCAAATCCGCAAACAAGAAGAACAAACAGGAGCAGCGACTGCTCCTCCAAGGGGAATCCATCGAGGACCTCTGCTCGTAGTCGGGATGAGGATGGATCCCCGTGGGAAATACGGTTACCCAATAAACATCTCTCTGTGTGCACAAATTTTAAGTTTATGCCAATAAAGCACTGCAGTTGCATTTTCGGACACTGAATAAATGGTGGCCATTTCATGGATTTTGGCTGCTGTGAGCAAGTTCGAGTTCAAGGAACTTTATTTTTCGGGGCCATTCATATACCATTGTTGGGTGGGTGCGATTGCGTTTGATGATGAGCGCAAGTTCAATTTTCGTGACAGTTGAACAATAAACTTTGGGCAAACTTCAGTTCTATTTGGGCGTGCCATTTGGGGTGCCTAAAAATACATTTGCAAATCCACGCTATCCGTTGAATTGTTGTGGTAGTCATAGCAAATTTACGTAAACGTTAGCAAACGTTATTATTGCTGACATAACAATATATGCATGATGTTCTGGATATGTTTGGATGATGTGTCCGAACCATAAAAATTGATGACCATCGATTAGTAAGAAACTGTCCCTTCATTTCATTGCTTCAGTTGGATTTCCAGGAATTTATTTATTTCCCTCTTTACATAATAAATTTTCAAGAAATTTCACTGGTGGCTGCTGTTGACAAACAATTTTGATGTATTTTACCGTGGGTTACCTCAGGGAGTTGGAAAGGTTCGGTCCACAGCTGCTGTATATATTGATTGATTGATGCTTTTTTGTCAGGTTTTTTCCCCGCTTCGATTCACTGTAATTATTTAATAAAACTTTGAAAGGTATTTACTCCCTGCTGATTACATTCTTATCACAAAAGAGCCATTGTTTAATTTGTAGTGATTTTCATGGTTTTAGCCGTTTGTATTTGACCGAACCACAAAGAATTCAATAAGCTTTTCTCCTCTGCTATTCTTAACCGCATTTTTGCGGTCTTTAGGGGACAAATTGCGATAATCAATGACTGTTGAGTTTAATATGTGCTCAATTTAATAACGTAAACGGAAACTCACCAAGTTGTTTGCCAAAAGAAAGTTACGCAAATTGTTTCGCAAACTTTTTCGTATTTCTTGGCAGTCAGAAAGTTTTGTTAGAGCCTTTCGCAGTCCTAGGAAGTCAGCTTCCTCTGCTTCATCCTTATAAATATTCTTGACAGTTTTTTATGGTACGCATATAATTGATACAATTTTGTAATTTAACAGTTGAGAAATCTTGTGTTTCCGGAAATTTATTTGACAGACGAATGCAAAATAGCTGTCAAATAGCACGAAAAGTGAAACATCTGGCAATCATAAACTCAACTTGAACGTGATCAGCTTGTGTTTCCACTAGGTAAATAAACATTTAGCCTTTTCTTCTCCTCCACTTTAGCAAATGCTGTATGTGTGTTCCATTTGAAAGCGGATTATATCACGTCTTTTGGTCTTCGGTCTTCGGTCTTCAACATCACACAGTTGCTTATTTGTGTGTGAAGCCAAAGTTCTATTTAAATTGCAGTTCCTTCAATTTTATATTTTTAGAATTTTTTCGCCTTGGGGAAGCATTTTTATGTGATTCCGTTGCCGGGCAACTCCCGGTAGCAAAGGCATTGGCCATTAGGAACCATTTATGGCTCGCAGATAGGAATTTCCTTTTTAGACTGTCACATCGATGGAAATCTCTTACGGGCGAGTTCTTGTTTTTTGAAGTCCTGCGATAAGTGGACCCTTTTTGGGAGTGTTTTTATTAGCCCCCGGGATGCTTATCCTGCCCACATTTAGCGGCATTTAATTTTCCAGCCCTCGAGATGAACCCATTTGATAATCAGGGACTGTGGTATCTTATTTTTACCTTGCTGTTGTGGCGGTTGTAGCGGTCGTAGCTTTTAAGCAGATGAAATCGTGAAAAGCGCTTACGTTCTGGGAAATAATAAAACTGGTTTTCCTTAAAGCCTTTACTTTGGTGACAAGCAGCACCGCTTACCTTCACATGTCAACGTGTGGTGGTGACACCTTTTTTCCCAACCTCCACCTATGTACATTGTTGCTTATTTTTTTTCGGTTTGGATCGGTTCGTTTCGGTTTGCTTCCTACACTGCTGTCAAGGTAGATTTTCTTTGATTTGACAGGGGGACCAACATAGGCTCACCAAAACTGAGGGCAAACACACGTTGTGCACACAACAATGGCGACGGATAACCCACTGTGCGTATACGTAATATTGTGTTGACATTTTCGGCTTGGCCTTGCATTTTCCACGTTGATTGCAATTGTTTTTGTTTAGCTTCAGCTTACTCGGGCCTTCCCATTGCGTATACGCCGTGTTCAATGTGTGCAATTGCTTTAAGCATTCCTGTTTGGTTTATGTTTATCCTGCTGAAACATCTGCGCTCGGGGCTGATAAATGAATAAACATTCCGCCAGAGATTGAAGTGACAATGGCTGAATGCAATGCAATTGGTATATGCAAATTTTCAAGGATTAAGTGATTGAAAGGCCCGAGTTCGCTGTGTGGCATGTGCGAAATTATAAGGCCAATGCAAATTAAAGTTTATCCACACGTATTGATTTCCAGATACCAATTTAAATATGGCCAATCAAACCAAAGGTAAAATTGCCTCGTTTCAATATATATATTTCTATTGATGAGCCAAAATAGAATGCTTTGATTGCTGACTCGTGCACCGAGATCTGCCTCATTAAAACAACACCTGTGGGGCAGTGCCACTCGAATTGCAGGTCATGAACCCACGTGGCGTATACGCTATTTGACTCTGTTGAACACAGAACTGTTGAACAGGCTGAAATGAGCAAAAATTATTTCCATCAAAATTTCATGGAAAATCTCTCTGTACCGAGAAGAGGCCTCATTTTAGCCGGGACATTGATTGAACAAATGTTTACATCGAAAGTTAATTAATTAATTTAAAGCGTCTGACAATGGCCCATGACAGCCGCGGAGCGACAGGAAGTGGCCGGGAATTGCCATTCAATATGCTAATCGAATGCCGCACGAGTTTTAATTAACCATGAAAAGCATTTTCACGGCCTGCCTTTGGTTTTCCGGCGAAAAGTGCGTGGTCTTTAATTAGGGGGGCGCAAATCCTATTTGCCAATACAATCCTGGACCATCTGAGTGGGATGTGCTGAGTAATTCGATGCGGATGCGAAGCCAACGTCCTTTGGCCGCATTCGTTTGCCCACCATTGATTGATGGTCGAACTGCTTGCTTGGGAAAAGGCTATTTATAATATGTTTATTATTTATCATGCATGCTAATGCCAAGATATATAAACACACATCCCTCTTTATTGGTCCTGCCTGTTTGCTTATGAAACTTGATTGAAACTAATGGACGCCGTCGCCGAATGGCGAATGGCATCCGCAAATGTCACCCAAAGGACACGTAAAAGCCATTCAAATATGAGAGATAACTCAAGTCAAGGTTTCCAGGCATCTAATTCGGAGGAAAGGAGATAATAAGGATAAGGGACTTTTCGCTTCTGAGTTTCATAACCAGTTTTAAGTCCATAAAGCACATTGCAAAGCCCCAACTAAATATGCTTATTTCTTATGCTCACGCGCCACGAAAATTCCATTTGAGGCATATCAATTGTCAGCCCCGCTTAAGCTCGAGCACTTTGAGTCGATTTATCATTTATGGAAAATTTCCCTTCTAAGTCAGGACTTTTTCCCCTTCCCCCCTAAAAAGAGGTCATCTTGAGTTGGCCAAAATGTCAAGTGACTCTCGCGCAGTCAGCCAAAAGTTTTGACAGCGAAATTCAAGTGCAAACACACCAGCCGACAAAATAAACAAATGCGGAGTAACTAAAATTTAATATTGGGACTATTCTAATGAAAGATCAACAAACAACCAGTTGAAGTTTATTTTTTTTGGGAAAGCTATTGTTATTAGACCCAAAACAAGAGAGAACGCTATAGTCGGGTGCCCCGACAATCAGATACCCGTTACTCAGGTAAAGGGAGTGCGAGGGAGATGGAGATAGAAACTTTGAACACGAATAACTTTTTAACGAATGGTCCAATTTGAAAAATTTCTTCTACATTTCGATAGGTATTGATAAACACAATAAAACTGCATTTTTACTTTTCCGAAATATTGAAATTTTTAAAATCGTATATAAGCGATTGTGGGCGTTAGAGGGGGCGTGGCACCTTTTTGAAACAAACTTGCGCTGCGTAGGAACTCCTAGAATCTGTATGCAAAATGCCAATCTTCTAGCTTTTATAGTTTCCGAGATCTCAGCGTTCATACGGACAGACGGACAGACAGACAGACGGACAGACGGACAGACGGACATGGCTAGATCGACTCGGCTAGTGATCCTGATCAAGAATATATATACTTTATGGGGTCGGAAACGCTTCCTTCTAGCTGTTACATACTTTTGCACGAATACAATATACCCTTTTACTCTACGAGTAACGGGTATAATTAGCTCACTCGGAAATAGTTTGAAAATAATTACTTTTGTTTTGGTTGGCAAAAGTTTTTTATTAAGTTTACTCAACCAAACTGGCGTTTTTCATTGTTTAATTGATTCTGTGAAGTAGGTATTTTCCCTTGCCTTTTTTCAGCTATTTAGTCAATTAGTGCTAATTGAATTAAATGCGTAAAATACCTGGCTAATTGAGTTAAATGGTACGGCTCAGGGTTTCTATAAATCTCAAAACTCTATTCATTCAAATTTTCGTATTTGTTACAGAAATATTAATCGCGTTATCCCCGGCATCGCTTGGCGGATTTATTTGCTCGCGAATCGTTGGCATGGCAACTATTTCAGCTGCGGTCTGTCCTATACCCCTTACTAAACTGGGTATATTGGGACTTTGTAAAAAGTTTGCAATTACATTTTCCGACATCGAAATGGCTATTTAATATACCAAGGAATTCGAAAGGGTATACTTTCTGCCCAGCCAATGAATGATATTCTTATTTCCTTTTATTCATGTCATACAGAATGCGGGTGTGTTGCCAATTAAAAATCTCGTAAAGTGAAAGAACAACACGAAATGCTTAAAGGGCAGGCAAACAAATTGAATTTCATACGATCTTAAAGGGAAACGTAAAAGATAAACAGCTCCACTCAGGAGCAGGACAACAGTTTCCTTCTTTGTCGGCTCTGCAAATAAGAGGGGTCTTATTTGGGAATCAGAATCTCTTTACAAAAAAGACCTCAACCCTTTTGTATGCTAATACACTGAGCAGACTGAAAAAGGTCAGATGCTTGCCTTTGTTTCGCGAACCGCGGTTTTTGCTTTGAGGCAGCTCTCGCTTAAAAAAGAGGCTCAATTAAAAATGGCTTAATGTTTCTGGGAAGCGGAGCAGCCTCCAGTGGGCCTATCGCTTTCACATGTGCGACATCTGCCTAATTTCCATCGAATCCCCTCCATATATTTTAACGCTGAGGTGTCACCTAAGCCCACAGCTTTCGGGGGGTCAGAAGATTGATGTCTGGGCATGGTTCCACACAATTTACTTGCTCGATTTATTGCTGACAAACGGCTCCACGCTAATGCGAATGCTTTGCCGACTTATGTCCTAATTATTTCGGCCTCAATATGTGTCTGCCGAAATTCCCTTGAAATCCCTCAAAGGCGGAAGTTCGACTTCTGTTTGTCGGCTTTAAGTCCTCGATATTCGGTAAGCTGTTTATAGTTTACACTTGGCAGAGTTCTCTTATTACAGCCAGTCACTTGTAAGCCCCAAATGACCATTAAGAGCTGGTACTTATGGCCAGTCCCTAGGGATTTAAGTTCAAGCACAGATATGACTTCTTGACTATAACAAATTTAATCTACCAATTAAAGTTCCTCTTGTATAGGCCTCAGGAATTTCGTTGCCAAATTGTTTTCATCATTTAATATTCATTAAGATGCTTACATCTTTTATGGCATCTCCCCGGAGCGTGAATTAACTTCATTTGAATGCTAATTTTCTAATTGAATGTATATGGACACGTATCCATGAGCAAGTATGAAGAGCTTTAAGCGAGCATAAATCTACATAAATTTTCCGACTTTCCTGCCAACTGACTTTCATCTCGACCCTTTCCCATTCCCCGACCACGCTGCGTATACGCAATAATGCGAGTGACAAACTGGTTCTCGTTCTCGTTTTCGTCAAGCGTCAAGCTGCCCAAAAAGTCTGTTTACTTTAGGGCCTTTTAAATATATAACAGCCTTACCCACTTGTCATATGCTATAAATCAAGTGAGAGTCCAGAAAGTCTGCGGAAGGCAGGAAAAGTCCTTGGGCCCCAAAGTTGTCTCAAATCTGTCAATATTTTTCGTGAGTAAGAGGAGAAGTTATAAAGCTGCTTTAAAATTGAACATTTAATTTAATCCGAGGAGCTCAATCTTCTGGGTTACCATTGCGGTGGGGAGACTTGGCTCGATGCATGCTCGGAAAAGTTGGACATCCTTTGTTACACTTCCTGTTTCCTGTCGTTTCTGTGGTAAGGCAGCGTTCGTTGTCAAAACTTTGCATCTTTCCAGGGCTTTCACTTCCATCAAACATGCATGTAGCTATATACACTCGATTATACACGAGTCCAAGTTCGATGGCCACCAATGGCAGCACGCCAGTCACAGTGTCCAAAGTTGCGGGTGCTGAGAGCGACAGGAATTTCATTTGATTTCACTTATGCTTTAATTGAATTTTCACTTAAGCAGTCAAGGCGCTTGGCAAATATTGCCACTGCCCGCCGCACTCAAGCGCTAATGGAAAACTCATTATCCTTGGAGTCGGGAGTCAGGGAGTCGGGGAGTCAGGGAGTCAGGGAGAGGAGCCATCTTAGCAATTAGATAGAAAGCGTGCGCGATTCAGCCTCGTGAAAGTGAGCTTATTGTCAATTGTGTGGGCGCTGCAAGGACCTAGTAGCTGCGAACTGGGATCTGGGATCTGGGATTGTGGTGCACAAAGTATATCCCTTAAGTGCCACATAATGGCAACTTTAGAGAGCCAACTGCTGGCTGTTGATAAAGCCGAAAGTAATTCCAGGGATTTGCAACGCGAGTGCTGCGTTTGTTTCAGCCAGTAATTCCTCGAATGCAACAAACCACACAGAAAAAAAAATCGATATGAAATAGGGTCAATTATACATTATTTCAAATCAATAAAAAGCCGACATATCTACATGATATTTTATCATATCATGTAAAATACCACACTTAGTAATTTTTATACCCGTTACTCGTAGAGTAAAAGGGTATATTGTATTCGTGCAAAAGTATGTAACAGGGAGAAGGAAGCGTTTCCGACCCCATAAAGTATATATATTCTTGATCAGGATCACTAGCCGAGTCGATCTAGCCATGTCCGTCTGTCCGTCTGTCCGTCTGTCCGTCTGTCTGTCTGTCTGTCTGTCTGTCTGTCCGTCTGTCCGTATGAACGCTGAGATCTCGGAAACTATAAAAGCTAGAAGATTGGTATTTGGCATGAAGATTCTTGGAGTTCCTACGCAGCGCAAGTTTGTTTCAAAAGGGTGCCACGCCTCCTCTAAAGCCCACAATCGCTTATATACGATTTTAAAAATTTCAATATTTTGGAAAAGTAAAAATGCAGTTTTATTGTGTTTATCAATACCTATCGAAATGTAGAAGAAATTTTTCAAATCGGACCATTCGTTAAAAAGTTATGCGTGTTCAAAGTTTCTATCTCCATCTCCCTCGCACTCCCTTTACCTGAGTAACGGGTATCTGATTGTCGGGGCACCCGACTATAGCGTTCTCTCTTGTTTAACTAATAGTAAGTAATAAGATAAACATAATCTTTATTTATATCAAAATGATCTTTTGTCAATTTTTTTTCTGTGCAGAGGAATACGCTTTCGAATTTATGAACTTTGTTTTTGCCCAACAGAAATATGCTGATTTAGTGACTGTTGTTTTATTTTATAAATTCGCTTTAATCCACAAAACCCTATACAAGAGTAATTACACCTGCATTCCATGGCTTCTAAATCAATTTCATGCTGGGGCTTTGAAGTGCTTTCATGAAAGGCAGAAAAAGGCTGCCAAGCGGAAAGATTGCAATTTCATGACTGCATGAGTATTTGCCAAAAATTTAGGTTTAATAAAAACACCAAATTTAATAGACAAGCATTTAAACTCTTAACCATTTATGTTTGCACAGGAATTTCCTGGGAAATTCGATATATATCTAAGTGAATTTTTACCGCATTCCTCCACTTAGAAATCCATTAAGTTGGTTTTTTCTAACTTTGTGGCCATTGCCAAAGTCCAGATATTTTTGGTTTGCGGAGGGGTTTCAAGGGGCATGTCATAGAAATGTGCGAAATCTCGCTGCCTGTGGCAATGTCAATATTTGGGCGACTTTTCACAAAAGTAATAACAGTTCTGCTGACTCTTTATGTGGGAGTTACCATAGCGTCCATGTGTACATACCTTTTGACCCTGTCTACTCATATCCTGTAAAGCAAAAAAAAAAAAGAAAAAACTGGAAAAAATTTACCTTGCTTCATTATTCAAAGAAAATTAAAAATATTATTATAATAATGTGTCAAATTATTTTAAGGCATTTTAAATTACTAAAATATTTTTAACAAAAAAATCATTTGAATTTTTATAAGATATTTAAAAAAATTAAGTAAACCACTATTGCTTTTTTCAATGTAAGTCATATTTATCTTTGTTTAAAATTTAAAATATACTTTAGATTAAAAAAATACATTTTAGGAAAGAAGATATGAAGTCCGAAGTCGAGAAATATTATTCTCAGTGTAACAGTAGCAGTTGCACATTTCAGCCAGAAAGCTGGACAACAGTTTGCGGACTGTGTGGCTTCTCCAACAGAGACTCGACTCTTTGTCATCGACAGCTGGCGGGCAGGAGGAGCAGCTCGGTCAGCTCAGTCCCTAAACCAATTCATCCGCTCCAAGGCAGCGGACCGGTGTCATGTGTCCCTGCAACTTCACCTGGGGGCTTAATTAACAGGGCCAATTTCCCCGGTGATTAAGTACCATTTAATGAAGCTTCTGTTTTGGCCTGATGACGTCTGTCGTCCTTCGCAGGACCTGTGTCAGCCGAACGTAATGGATTGCAGTGGATGTAACTTTCTTTTGCTATCCAGAGGTTTTTTAATTAGGGCTTTAAAGCATAATTTGAATATTATTAGACGGCAACTAAAACCACTTAGCCCGCGCTAAATCTCTCTGACCCTTTGCGGGTCGGTCAGCTATTTTTCCTAAAGCTAATTAAGTCTTAATATCTCCTTTTTTCTCTTGGCCTCTTGTTGTTTTAGGGTTATTCTGACCAGCGGCTATCTGACCCGCTGAAGCTTAAGCATTTGAATAATTATTTAAAAATGTCTGACATTGGGTCATCTGCTCCAGTGACTGAGTAGTTTGGCCTGGCAAAGCACTGGAGCTTAAACAGAGCTCACTTCCTGTTGCCATTGTGAAGCACTGGGATTTACTCAAGGGGTACAGGAAAACTTCAATAAATTAACCCTTTTGTGCCACAAACTTTCTAGAGCTCACTTTGTGACCTTTCTGTAAACATAAAATAAAAACTATTTGTTTTGTCTTCTTTGATTGAATACTCAACTGAATTTAGATGAATAAAAATCATTTCAATTTTCCACAGACCATATACCAATTTGTATCATTTAATAAAAGCATTAAATCTTTAAAATTACGAGTGATAGAACTCCTCTTGAAATCGTCAGTACCATGTTTAAAAATCGTTTTAAGAAATATTTTCATAGAATTCCCAAGAATTCGTTCATATCAAGGAGCCTGTACTTTACTTTGTAGTAGATATTGTTTGGGGACAGAACTTCCATGGACCTTTATCACTCTCTGAAATCTGGATGCATCCCCCTTTTACATTCAGTTGCTTCGTTTCCGAGAAGCAAATGTGGGACCTTAACTTTAGGTGGAAAAAGGGTTGTTGCCAAAGCCTTGTATGCCTCCTGAAAATCGTATTTCCTTTTATTGTGCCATTTCGGGTCAAACAATTTGTAAAAATATCTGAACTTTTGCTTAAATCTCAGCTGGGTATTGGGTACTCGGTATTGGGTATTGGGGACACGAAACACGTAACGTGGGCTTAGTGATGAGTTGCACTTGCATCACTACAATGGGCTGGACTGGAATCCAAGGTAATAATTGGTATTCGGGCCAGTTGTTCTCCATTTGACTGCTCCGAAGGGTGGCCTAGTTGGAATGTTTTTTTCGTATTTAGAATTGAAAATGGGAATTAAAGAAAGGGGACCTTCCAGGCCTCTACCTGTTCGGGACTGCTGTTCCTCCTCCTCGGTGATGGTGGAGAAGTTGGTCAGCCGCTGCGAGGTTATCAGCGGACTGGCTGCACCGAGCATACGTCGCCGCTTCCCATTTCCGTTTCCGGTCTCCAGCTGCTGCAGCAAACTGTTTTGCTGCTGACGCGTTGGCTGCGAGTGCTGCTGCGATTTGGCTAGCTTCTCGGCCGCTGTGAAGACCACAATAGGCTTGGGTTTGGAAAAGGAGGCACACGGTGTTCAAGGGGGGAGGGCAGGTAAGCATACTTGGGAGTGGCACAACACATTCACCGAATACCTACCGATGCCGCCGAGTTCGCCTGTTGCAGCTCCGCTCGCTGGGAGCGGAATGTCTGGTACTGCGAGATGACGCACAGCAGACAGTAGAGCTGAAAACGAAAGTGATGGTATGGGTAAGTAAGTATCTATTTGAAACGCTGAAAAGTTCTAAGTGAAAACAATCTTAAAACATGGTTCCTCGGCTTAAATTCAAAAATAATAATACTTATCATAAATTTCTATTTCTAAGAAATCTTCAAACTGGCAAGAATTACCAAAGGATTATTATTTTTATAGAATATTTGGAAGAAATACATTTTTCTGAATAAAGCCTAATCATACAAAAATATTTTTTATAGTTTCTAATAGTTTGTTATTAACATATTCTTAACTTAAGCTTATTTTCCCGGAAAAATAACAAACTTTTATATTTATTTGAAAATGTTGTATAATATTCTAGTAATTTTAAAAATACTAAGTCAATTGTAATTTGTGGCTATAAACACAAAATTTGCCTATAAATTAAAAAAACAGTTTTACTTTTTTACTTTCTACTTGAATAATAAAATTTTAAAAACCAATTTGACGTGAAATGGCTCATTTTAATAAACAATTTTAATAATATAAGGAAGACTGTGCCAATGAAAACTGGAGGCCATGGTGTTAAACACAAAATTAGCATATAAATTACAAATGCAGTGGGAAGTTGCCAATAAACTCATAGATATGATTGCCTTTTCAAGCGATTGGAACTCACATTGAGGCACAGCAGGAAGAAGTCCATGGTGAAGATGAAACCCACAATCGGATCGAATTTGACGCGGCGGGAGAGGGACAGGTGCACCAGGTGGCAGACCTCGATGAGCAGGTCGCCCAGCATGAAGCAAATCCAGGGTATCAACAGATGGCGCTTGCTCTGCAAATTCAGCCGAAATGGAGGAGGTGCCGGTAATTGAGGTGGACAAAGTACGCCCCAACGCACTCACCTGCTGGAGACCCAATATCAACAGGACCGAGGACAGGACCATCAGTATCGAGCAAAAGAGTAACAAAACGTTGAATATCACAGTCACTGCAAAAGGCATAAATCACACGTAATTGAGTCGCATGCAGGGAACCCAAGGATGGGATGGTAAAAGTATCCTTCGGTACTACAGCATCCTTCGAGCGTCCTCACCTACAGTCACATCGCCCTTCTCCAGCAGGCTCTCGCCCATCGGCTGAGCCCGGTTCCCCAGCAGAAAATCCTGCTCCTCGAACAGGTAGAATAAAAACATCAGCGTCGAGAAGCCAAAGTAAACCTGTATGGGAAAAAATACAAGAAACATTTAAGGGGGTGCACAGAAATTACGGCACACATTTGTTTTGCGTAGGAAAAACCCCGAAAGTAAACCCCCGCCTCCCCCGAAAATCCCCTTCAAGTGACAATTGAGTGCCGTAATTGTTTAGGCAGCATGCAACTCGACCCGGTAATATGTAAGCTAAGGTATTTCCATCATTACTGTTGTGAATCATTCTAATTTAGGGCTTTTTGACAGCTCTTAATTAAGAAAACGTAATATAACAAGGTCTTTAATGAGACAGGAAATTATTGCGTGGCATTAAGCTCGAAATTCATTATTGAAGAAAAGTCAAAATTACTGATTTTGGCTATAAGTTAATCTTAGCTCTGAAATGATAACATAATTGATTAAAACCAATTAATAATTTATAAAAAAAAATTGATTTTCCACTAAATAAAATAAATTAAAATATTTAAGAATGAAGAAAATATTAATATTACATTTTTAAATTGGATTTTGGATTTTCAGAATTTATAGTTTAGTTTAGTTTTCTATTTTCTTTGAAGGACACTTTCGATGGAAGTTGCCAAAGTCAAGTGCAAGGGTTGTTAAAACCTATCTGAATTAATTGTTAAGAGCGGCTTTTTAATCCCACATATTATATCTAGGTGCCCAACTGGGTATTAAAAAAGTAAGTTTCGACTGCTTGTGCTTAAAAAGTTTCAAAAGGCCAAGAAACTTTGCTCAACTGTTTGCCGTTTGGGTGAAAAAGTTCAAGGGAATTTTGATATATTTGCCGGCTCCAGGCCACATCTTATCTTCGGGAATTATTCATATATGAGGAGTAACCTACCAACGTGTAGATGGCGCAGGCAAAGCTGCCGCTACGCACATCCTTCCAAAAGCAACAAGACTCCAGGATGGCCATCTTTCAGTAGCTCACGCCTCCCAGATGAGCATTCCAAGCACGCTGGCACAAAAAGGATTTTATATATGTATTCTACTTTTTTGGGGGAACGGCAGCCGCCACTTTCACTTGACTTTCTACACTTCCACCCGCGGGTATTCCACTTTATCTCTCGTTTCCCGCCAAACGGTTAATTTGCTTGCCTTAGTTGTTTTTCTTTAACCAAGTTTTTATTTGGCACTCTGCGGATAAACATCTAGTATATTTTGTGGCTGGCTGCGGGACACTGACACATAATTCCGTACACGAGACGCTCAGATTTATGACACTGATTTATGTGGCATGACCGGGCATATTTATGTGGCCCGAAGTGTGGGCTCCGAGGACGTGGGACTCCGACTCCGAGTAGAACCGCCGTCATTGAAAGTCGCATCGAGACTGGCTTAGCGCCTCATCGAAGGCAACCACATTGGTTTCAATTTCGAAAGGTTCGCACCCATTTTATGAATGAAAGTTCGAAAGTGGCAGTGGGGTATGGAGTTACGGGGGTTCCACGCATGCGCCATCTACAGGCAAGCAACAGCAACAGGCGGTTTAAGGATTCCTTGCATCCCGAATCTGCGGCTGACCGAATTTTCATGCAATTAGCCACAAACTGTGTTGGCTTTGCCAATACCACAAATTACTGCTTTGGATTAGTTCTCGATTGGATTTGCGTAAGCCTTTAATTAACGTGGAAAATGCTCGGCGGGCGGCCTTTGGACCAAAGACAAGCCAACAAACCAACCTCAGTGGCGGAATGATGGCGTCGTGCAGTCGGAGGATGGAGTCCAATGACAATGCCCATTTCGTGCTCCAGTTGCCGCCATCGAATCGGAAGTGAAGGCGAAAGTAGCCAAAGCACTGGGATGGAAAAGCATCGAGTCATCATGGTAAGAGAATAGCAAGAATTTAACAAGTCACAGCTGATTAAATGGTCTAAAAAGGGATTAATGTTTGTGCGATGATGGTGATGATTTGCATTGGTTTTCGATTCTTAAATACTTTGAAAAGGACAAGAACAAATTTTCCAAACAAATATTTGTTAAAAAAAAGTAATGTTTATTAATGATCTTCGGTAGCTAAGACTTTTTCTGAAATTAAATTAGATCCAAGTTTTTGATAAATTTATTTTATAGCATTCCACATTTTTGGTAAACTTATAAAAATATATTACATTATTATTATTATTATTATCTGTCTAGATAGTTTTTGCGTATGGTACTTTCGTCTGGTATATTTTGATTTGTGTATTTGTGTAAAAAAGTTCTAAAAATGTTGTTGTTAATTGAATTAAATGGTAGGTTAACTGCTATCATGGCTTCACACAGATCGGAAAAAAAGGAGTTTCTTGTTCGTTTCTAGATGTTATACTATTTGGCTTTTGCTTATGTAATTCTGTTCTTATGTGTTGTATAAGTTGCGACTTACGATCACTACCAATCTAGGACATTAAATTATAAGATAGAATAGAATTTAATATATGTATTTACATTTCTTACATGTTTTTGGCAGGACTTGCAGTATAGACTGTCGTCAATGACTGTAATGGCAGACTCGTTAATGTCTTTTAACCATTCCTTAAGACGATCTCCTTTTTTTTGAGTTTTCGGCATTTTTTTTAATCAACTCTTCACAACAAACGCTCTTTGAAATGATTTTTTGAATATTTAAACATTCTGACAAAAAGACTGCTTTGATAATATGTCGTAAAATATGTTGGATATGTTCTTGATATGCAAGATATGTCGAATATGCAAAAACAACATGGGCTTAATCTTATTATTTTAACGTGAAACGAATTTCAGTCCAACCGAAATTTGATTTCGACAAGCCGTTAAAAATATGATTTGCATATAATCCGATGTCTAATTATTATGTATTACATTGAGATTAATGTCGTTCCACCTGCCTGATAATGAAAAGTAATTTGATTATATATTTTTCAAAATTCTCATTTTGTTATAACTTTTGAGAAATATTTTTTCTAAGTTTATTTTATAAGTAAACTGTACATTTAAAAGTTTAAATTTATTGTTTTTTATACCTCGCTCTTTTTACAGCAATTTCTTTAGTCAGGGAGCCAAGATTTATTAGTCATATTTTCGATTTTATCGTGTGTTTTAATATGGCAAATGACGAAAATCGAAATGGCTCAATTGAGGATAACGACCGGCGTAAGACTGGACGAAAGGATCAGGGACAACAGTCAGAGCCTAAAAAGAAGTAAGATATAGTGATTTAACTAAGAAAGAGCAACGTATATCTCAATTCAAACAGATTATATTACGCTGAGCCTGAGAAGGTGGACATAGGAGTACAAGTGAATGAATCGATTGATCAGTTTAAAGTAAGATACATCGATACGCAAGATGAAGATAGTTCGCATATCTCTATTTGGGAGAAGCCAAGATCGGAGACTTCATTACCGCGACGATCCTGGGAGACGGAAGACTACATAGATTTCGATGACCTGCTCCCGTTGATCGGCCAATTCGGCCGATACCAGGTGATGCTGTTCCTGTTCATGATCCCGTTCTGCTTCATCACCGCCTTTGTGTATCTGGGTCAGATATTCATGTCCCTAACTCCGCACAAGTACTACTGTTTGGTGCCCGAACTCGATAACACGCCGAGTGTGGAGCTGCGCAAGCAGTTGTCCATTCCGCGGGAGAAGGATGGATCCTACAGTCGCTGCCGGATGTACGACACCAACTACACAAGGATCCACTTTGCCGTGGATCAGAGCGTCTATATCAACACCTCGCTGCCCACGATTCCCTGCCAGAAGGGATATGTCTTCGAGCAGGATGGCAGACCCTTCGAATCGGCCACCATGGAGTTCGGCTGGCTGTGCGAGAACGATAAGTACTCCACCTATGCCCAGGTCATCTTCTTTCTGGGCTCGATTCTGGGCGGTCTGGGCTACGGGCACTTTGCAGATCACTGTGGTCGGGTGGCCGCCCTGGTCAGCAGCTGCTTCGTCGCCCTGGTCGGCAGTCTGGCCACTTCGATGTCCACAAACTTCTTCTCCTTCGCCGTTTCGAGATTCTTAGTTGGGGCCTCCTACGACACCTGCTTTACGATGGTTTATATCTTGGGTAAGAGTAAAATGATTCACTTTAACATACATTCAAATATATTTATTATACCCGTTACTCGTAGAGTAAAAGGGTATATTGTATTCGTGCAAAAGTATGTAACACCTAGAAGGAAGCGTTTCCGACCCTATAAAGTATATATATTCTTGATGAGGGTCACTAGCCGAGTCGATATAGCCATGTCCGTCTGTCCGTCTGTCCATCTGTCTGTCCGTATGAACGCTGAGATCTCGGAAACTATAAAAGCTAGAGGATTGGTATTTGACATGAAGACTCTTGGAGTTCCTACGCAGCGCAAGTTTGTTTCAAGAAGGTGCCACGCCCCCTCTAACGCCCACAATCGCTTATATACGATTTTAAAAATTTAAATATTTCGGAAAAGTAAAAATGCAGTTTTATTGTGTTTATAATACCTATCGAAATGTAGAAGAAATTTTTCTCATCGGACCATTCGTTAAAAAGTTATGCGTGATCAAAGTTTCTATCTCCATCTCCCTCGCACTCCCTTTACCTGAGTAACGGGTATCTGATAGTCGGGGCACCCGACTATAACGTTCTCTCTTGTTTTTTACTGAAAATAAATTAAATCAAAACAAATTTTTATAAATATTATTTTAAATTAACGTTTGATTTAATAAGTGAAAATCTCTTTAGTTAAAATGTAAACTATTTCATACCAGTTCTTGAATAAAATCTATTTATATCTTTTATATTGTATATTATATTGTAAATATTATATTTGTGGTCGTCACAAAAATCTTGTCTAACCAAAATCCGTTATAGTTCCTACGTGTATCAATACACAAATTCAAGAGCCTTTGGTTGAAGAAGATTTCTTTGACACCTCCGATTGATTAAAGTATTTAAATCAGAGATATATATTTTCCCACCTCTGTAATTTCCAGTTCTTGAGTACGTGGGTCCCAAGTACCGCACCCTGGTGGCCAACTTGTCGCTGGCCCTGTTCTATTGCCCCTTCACGATGCTGATGCCCTGGATAGCCCTTGGGGCAGGAAATTGGAGGAGGTTCTCCTCGTTGGCATCCTTTCCCATTGTTCTCGCCATGTTTTCCTTCTGTGTTCTTCCCGAATCGGCACGGTGAGTAATTCCTTTAGCAAAAAATATCCCATTTATCCAGGCATTTTCCCCATTTCCCATCAGCTGGCTGGTGTCGGTGGGTGAAATCGAGAAGGCGATGGAGATATTGAAACGGATGATCATTGTGAACAAGAAGTTTGTGTCGCACCAAATACTCGCCATCTTCGAGTTGAGCTGCACTCAGTTCTACAAGGAGGAGCTCTACGGACGTGACTTTACAGTGTTTTCGATTTTCAAGCGGAGGCGAATGGCCCGCTATATGATCCTGCTGATCCTGATTTGGATGGCCATGTCCCTGGTCTACGACGGACATGTGCGGGCGGCCAGTGTCCTGGACACTGAGGATATCTTTGTATTCTTCACCATCGCCTGTGCCACCGAGTTGCCGGGTAATATCCTGGTGATCCTCACCTTGGATCGCTGTGGACGTCGCTGGTGCTCCTTTGCCTACACCTCGTTGAGTGGAGTCTTCAGCTTGGTGGGCGCATGGCTGAAGAATCCCACGCATATGAGGATATCAGCGCTGGCTGGTAGATTCTTCGCCAACATGTGCTATAACATCGGGCTGCAGTGGGCAGCTGAGATACTGCCCACGGTGGTGAGGGCTCAGGGGGTGGCCCTTATCCACACAATGGGCTTTGTGGCAATGCTGATGTCCCCGCCAGTTGTTTACCTCGCCCAAGTGTCCTTCTCCCGAGTGCTAATCGTTTTGGGTGCTCTGGGTATTTTCGGCGGACTTTTGGCCCTCCTTTTGCCCGAAACTCTAAACCACGATCTGCCGCAAACCCTCAGCGATGGAGCGGAGTTCGGAAAGAAGCAGAGGATATGGCATATGCCTTGCTGTGGCCCCGGATCAAAGAAATCCCATCCCAGGCACACGTGGCACCAGGGCTCCAGCTTGAGGACCTTATCGAAGGAGGAGTTTCGCTCCAGCCGAATGTATCGCAAGTCGAAATATGCGCCACAGGATCCTAGCCCATCGCCCAGCGATTATAAGGGCTTCGAGGAGAGGGAAATTCATACCCATAAATACGGAAACTGATGAATGTGAGGAGAATATAAGGGCTGATTTTACTCTCTTGGATTGTTACTTTGAAACTTGCTATGCGGGAGATTACGTTAGAAAATTTTTTATAAATTTTACATCACACCAAGATTGTCTTCCTCCTAAGTAACAAATTAAAATACTATTTTTCTGCAAGAAACCACTTTTCTTATATGAAGCTTCTGTTTCCGGGAACATTAGTTCTATGGAACGTGTTAATTAATTTACAGTTTGCCAACTGTCGTGACGAATGCTTTAGTTAATGGGGAATTCTGGGAAGACTTATTTGCTATTGCCATATCCACCAGGCAGACCTTTTTCCAATGCTCGGCAGGCTTGCTTTTTGCGTGAGTGTGATATATGTGGTTCTCAATACATTGCTACTACGCTGGGTTGCTGAGGAGCTACCCTTTCTATTTCTTGACGACGAGGAGCACTTTAATGAAACATTGGCGAAACTACTGAAGCCTCGATATGTGGGCAGTCCTGGACATTCCGAGGTTCGTGACTTTATCGACAAGGAGCTGGAGCGAATGGGCTTCACCACCGTGCGGAATGACTTCCATGAGGGAGCTAATTTCACCAATTTGGCAGGCTTATGGAATACGGATGCAGAGCAGTTTATGTTGCTAACCTGTCACTATGATAGCAAAATGCCAAAGGACTGGGACAAGGATGTTTTCGTCTCGGCCACCGAAGGCGCTGTTTCTTGTGCCATTCTTTTAAACATTGCAAAAACTTTAGGATTCTTTTTAACCGAGCAGTTGAACAAAAAAAGTGGCATGGGTTTGGTAGTAAGTAGATATGAGAACGAGTTTAAACCTCACAATTAAGGAAAAGTTATTTGAAGCTTATATTCCTCGATGGCCATAATGCTTTGACGGATAACGATGATGAAGGTGGACTCATTGGTTCAAGGCGCTTTATGGAAGATGATATTATACCTGTGGAGGACATGGTATGTATATTGGGAAATAGGAAGTTTTATAGAAATAGTGTAACAAGATATTACGAGTAACTGGTTCTTGCAGGCTGTTGTGCTAACCCTTGGCTATATTGGAGCTCCGAATCAAACTTACCTGAACTACTTTGAAGCCACCGAGGATCTGCACAATCTGGTCGCTGACATTGAACTGGAACTAAGAGAATCTGGGCAGCTGACCGACAGCCATTTGTTGTTCCAGAAGAAGAAACAATATGACAACGACCTGCTTGACGATCATATTATATTTCATGAAATGGGTATTATACTCATTTTTCATTATTTTATAAATACTAATATTTAAGTCATTCCCAGGTGTGCCAGTCATGCATGTGGCTCCACAAGAATTTCCAAAGGTCCTTTATACGGCAGCTGATAATGCAGAGAACTTACACTATCCTACCATTCGTAATATGATAAAAATAACCCGCAGATTTGTGCATGATTTTTTGGAACAATGGGACTCCTACATGACTGCTAAGTTAAATTCGGTTTCATATACGAATTTAGATGATGATTAACCATGGTATAAAATTGTGTTTATGTTTTTGCTTTAATATTTTTACAATTTTTCAAAAGTCTGGGACAAAACAATATATATATTTAAAAAAAAATATTTTAAGTTTAATTCATTAGTTTCGACTCAATGCACTTTCTAGGGTTAAGACTAGCTCAATCATTACTTGTCATTAGGGCATTGCAATTAAGTTAATTATTATTATCAGATCGCTGCGATAACAGCGCACTTTTCCCTAACAACCGTTGGCTTGAAAGCTGTTCTGTGCGAGATCTCTCGCAACATGAAACGACTCTTTGAAAAACTCTCTCGAAACCAAGGCCCAAAGCTTTCGAAATGGTTTTGCCCGCCAAAGAGACAACGGAAAACGAAAACAAAAGCCAACAGCATCGTAATCACAACAAAACTACGGTAATCATCGATTTTTCAGGCGTCGATCGCGCTTTAGTGCGTCGCCAAGCTTCGCAGCGTAGAGATGGGGATCGGTTCCGTGATTTTGTCCGCCGCCGGCCTGCTGCTTCTCCTCCTCCCGCCCTCCGAGCAACAAGCTCCATCGGGGAATGTAAGTCCCACCCGCTTGAAAACAATCAAGACCATTGTGACTCACTTGGGAAATCACAGAAGATGAAGTTTGCAAGAAATCAACCATCTATGTTCTTAATATTTTATTATATTAGGTTGGATCCCAGTGGCGCGACGATGAGGGGCATTTCAATCGCACCCTGGACTCCATTTTGGTGCCACGCGTCGTTGGCAGTCGGGGACATCAGCAGGTGGGTGATAAAGCTTGAAATACATATAATTTGGTAGTTTAAAATTAACATCACGCACAGGTGCGCGAGTACCTGGTACAATCGCTGAACGGCCTTGGCTTTCAAACGGAAGTGGATGAGTTCAAGCAGCGAGTTCCAGTTCTCGGAGAGCTTACGTTCGCCAATGTAGTGGGCACCATCAATCCCCAGGCCCAGAACTTCCTGGCTCTCGCCTGCCACTACGACAGCAAGTACTTCCCCAACGATCCGGGATTTGTGGGGGCCACGGATTCCGCGGTGCCTTGTGCAATTCTCCTCAACACCGCCAAGACCTTGGGCGGGTATCTGCAGAAAGAGTTTCGCAATCGCAACGACGTGGGACTTATGGTAAGTTGTTTGCATTATAAGAGACCTTGGGAGTCTAACAACTTTCCATGAGAAAACTAGTTATTTGTTTGGTATTCCCCTAAAATATTCTGCCTATTCTTTCAATTCACCAGCTCATATTCTTCGATGGCGAGGAGGCCTTCAAGGAGTGGACCGATGCTGATTCCGTATACGGCTCCAAGCATCTGGCATCCAAGTTGGCCAAAACACGCAGTGGCTCTCAGAGTGCCAGCCAAATTCAACTGGGCCCACGCAATATAGATCGAATTGTGAGTCAATGACCTTTGCACGAAGTATCAGCTTGCTAAAACTTAATCAATAACAGGAAGTGCTGGTGCTGCTGGATCTTATTGGGGCGCGGAATCCCAAGTTCTCTAGTTTTTATGAAAACACCCACGGATTGCACTCCAGTCTTGTGCAGATTGAGAAATCTCTGCGCAATGCGGGCCAGTTGGAGGGCAAAAACAACATGTTTTTAAGTCGTGCGAGCGGAGGTCTGGTCGATGACGATCATCGTCCCTTTTTGGATGAAAGTAAGTTTGATATGCTTTGCTTCTATCCATAATTACCAAGTGTTTTTCCTCCTTGCAGATGTTCCTGTGCTGCACTTGGTGGCCACTCCCTTCCCGGACGTTTGGCACACACCGCGCGACAATGCCGCCAATCTGCACTGGCCATCCATCCGCAATTTTAACCGTGTTTTCCGTAATTTCGTTTACGAATACTTAAAACGTCACACGTCACCAGTGGATTTACGTTATTACTGAAGACAGTTTTTGGTTTGTCTTATGTCTAAGATTTTTATTAAGCATAAGTGTAAAGTTTGTTTTCTGTTAATTAAAAAGGTCCTAAGTCAAGCGAAATCCTTTTCTAGCGACGTTTGCGACCGGCCTGTGCCTTCTTGCCCGGAGCCCTTTGGCCGTGATTGCCCTTGGATTTCTTGCCCACCGCCTTGCGACTGCCCTTGCCCTTGGGCTTCTTGTTGCCCTTTTTGACCGGTTCATTTTCAGCCTCTGCCTCGCGTCTGTTGGGGGAAATAAACGTATTTTATATACTGCATTTAGTACTTAATGGGGTTTTAACTTACGCCAAGCGGTTGTCTCGCTTTTCCATCGATATCGCCTTGCTGACGTCCAGCTTGGGCTTCTTGTTCAGCACGCTCTTGATGAGATCCAGGTTGGCCTCCTTCTCGGGCGTTTGTGTGATATGCGACTGCTTGCGCTTGCCGCCAGGAATCAGCTCCTTGATGCCCAGACCACGTGCCTCCTTCTCCTTGGGCAGTTTGTTTTGGAATTTCCCCACAGAGGCCGTGGAGGATTTGGCCACAGTGACGGCAGTTAGCAGCTGGCTGGAGGAGGCAGCCTCCGGTCCCAGGTAACCGCTGCGCGGCATCTCCAGCTTTCTGGCACGCACAATGTTCTTCATGCGCTGGATCTCGTTCTTGGCCACTTTCTCGTTGCGCAGGTCGATCTTCTTCTGGAACATGTCCGTATTGGGATCGGCGTTCTGTGGCACCTCCAGCACCCAATCCTTGGCCTTCTCGGCCTCGGCACGCTTGAAGCCATATGTGGGCACCCATTTCTGTAGTGGAGATTGTTCCAGGGATTAGATAAGATACACTAAGGGTTAAGGAGGGTAAAACTTGCATCCATGGTCTCGTCATAGGTCTTCTTCTCCTTCTTCTTCTTGCTGATGCCCTTCTCCTGGGCAAACTTCTCCCATTTGGTCATGGGCCGCGGACCCGGGGGTTTCCGCAGGCGAGGTAGTACGGTGGTGGGTTCCGGCAGCTTGGCCACAATGCTCTCGTCCACTCGCTCGGTGGGCAGCTCCCAAATGGCGTTCACCAGCAGCTGGGCATTCTCGCGCGTCAGTGCGGTCAGGTACTCCTCCTTGTTGTCCCTGAAATCGATCGGTATGAGTGGGAAACCGGTGATCCTCGCCAGATCCTCATTGCTTACCTCAGTTCCCGGTCATCGAAGTCGTTGGGATCTGTGATCAGTAGGGTTCCGACGTCCAGGCGACATTCCAGATGCTTTTCTACTGTGATCGGCTTGTACTTGTCCAATTCCTTTTGGTGTTTCGCTAGAACTTCCTTGACAACATCCATTTTGTGGGAATAAACAGCAAGGCAAAATTCAATTTCAACTTTTACACGTGCTGGCCAGTATTACAGAATACCCTAAAATATACCAAACCAAAATAGTGAGCGCCTAACGCAGACTCAAACCATGGAGGGAAACTTGGATTCACATTTATCGGAAAATCGGCGCTAGATTTGAATTTGAAATATCAGCTTAATATAACATTTAAGACAATTTCAATTTTAGTTATCATCTTTAATTTTCCTTTTCCTACAACTTAACGTCCACCGCTCTTCCGCCTCTTCCAGCGTGTGTGGCAGCACAGTATTCCTGGTCTCCGGCAGGACTAGTATAACTACAGCTCCGATCAACGAAAGTAATGTGATTATAAACATCGGCAGAGAGTGGTAATAGTGGTGGGTGTAGATCACAATGGGGGACATCAGCGCACCAACCTGACCCATCACATTGATGACAGCCAGTCCCTGGCCGCGTAGCACAGTGGGCAGGATTTCAGAGGCCCACTGTTGACCCACAGTGTAGACGATGCAGACGAAAAATCTGGCGAAAAGTGCCGCTATCGTTACGTTCCATTGTCCTTTCAGTAGGCCAGCCACGAGGCTACATGCTGCACAGAGGAGCATCGCGGCGATCATTGTGGGTTTGCGACCAATTCGATCTAGCAGCAGGATGGGCACAATTCCAGCCGGCAGTTCAACGAGCGAGGCGACGGTAAAGGTAATAAACACATCGGTGTCAAGTAAATCGACCATCCGCACATGAGCATCGTAAGCCAAGGCGGCAATCATCCAGGTAATAACCAATATCATCATGACGACCGCCCTGGGAAGGGTCTTGAAAAGATCCAGGCAGGTGTAATTTTGGCCTGATTGCTCGTCGAGGAATTTCAGTTCAAAGCATTGCTGCATCTCTGACCATTCCTCGTCGGAAATGGTTTTTCCATTGGACTTGGCTGCCTCTTTCAGGACCAGCATTCCTCTTTTCACCTTTCCCACCGACACAAGCCAACTGGAATGAAAATATTTCAATTTGAAAACTATTATAGGTATAAGATTAAGATATTAAATAATTAACTAACCTCGGTGACTCGGGAAGCAGCAGGCTCATCAATATTATTAGTACCACCGGCAGTGTAATAGCCATGGTATAGTACCTCCAATTGCCACAAGCATAGGCCACCCAGGGAAGGGTGCAGGCACCCAAGACGAAAAAAATCGTAAGGGGTAAATTCCCAACCAGAGTACGATATTTGATGCCAACGTTCTCCAGAGCTGTTTTAGAATAAAGTTAAAATTTATAATATTTAAATTAATTAGTGTGAAAAACACTTTATATTTTCATATTTATGGATAAAAATTGACGAAAAATTACTCTATTTATAGATTTACTCTATTACTGTTCCAGAATTACCTAAAATATAAAGAGCAATGAAGCAGGTGTTAAATGCCAGTCCCCCCACAAATCTACTGACAGCAAAGCAGTAAAAGTCATTGCACAACGCACTAATGCAACCGCCGACCATGGCGCAGGCGTTGGACAGGAACAAGGCCACCAGGCGACCCCAGTGATCGCTAACGTATCCAAAGAGAAGGCAGGCCACAATGGAGCCGATGAAAAAGGTGATGACGCTGTAGGTGCTCAGCTCCTTTCTATCGCACACCCAATCGTACTCGGTGGCGATGGACTCATAGGGAATCGCCTCACGGTCGTAAATCCAACCATTGTTGCATGGTATCTTCGTTCTAGTCACGTTATCAGACATATTCGAATCGAAGGGCACATCGTACATGAAACATGTCTCGAACTGGTCATCATTCTTTATGGGTATTCCCCGCCTTAGTTGCTCCTTCATGGGCAGGTCCTCCAGTTCGCGAATCCTGCACCAGTGATTTTTGGGCACTAGAATCATGAATATCTGGCCAAAGTAGTTGAATGAAAGTATGAAGGCGGCGGGCATCATGCAAAGTATCATACGCTTCTGAAAGGCTCCAAACTCTCCGATGATCGGCAGGAAGTCCTCATACTTTTCACAATCTCTGGGCGGCATTTTTATATTGACGTGGGTAAATAATCAGACAAACAAAGGTGAGTTTTACTCGTTAAACGCCAACTTGGCTTAGACTTCAAAAGAATTCAAAGTAATTATTTTTGCCGCTAATATATATCGATAGTTTCCAATCTTTAATGTCATGTGGTATTTTTGCTGCCATGCCTGTCCGGTCACACTAATCTTTCAAAATATCGAATATTCGATAGTCCCCGCCAAGTTCCACCTCTAATTTGCGCGCGAACTGCTTTAATAAATAATGGATGCGGAATTGCTACCGCTAAGAAAGCGAATAACAAACACCTTCAAGCTATGTGGCTTCCTGATCCGCTCCGAGAACAGTTTCTACCTGGCGGAGCAGCTGCTGCCCTTCGACGCCGCCGAACGGGACAAATGGCTGACGGTAATCACCGAGAATCTGCAGAGCCAGAAGCTCCTGACGCCGCATGTGGAGCGGGCTGCGCTGGAGAAGGCCATCAATGAGCTGAACCGCGTGGGATTGGACGAGGGGGAGACGGTCTTCGCCCTGATCGATGCCTTTACGGTGCCCCGCTTCCGGTACAATCAGCGGGTCAAAAAGTTCGAGCTGGACCCGCAGCCTCGCCAGCTGCTGACCGCTCCCCGCATGAAATCGGACTACATGCAGCAGCGTTATGCCATGTTGCTGCAGAAGACCCTGCGTCACGACCTATTCGCACCCGCTGTCATCCAGGATGGCGTGGGCGCCGAGGCCCAGGCCAAGAAATTCAAGCTTCAGTTCGCGGAGAACCTGTTGGCCACCTCGTCGATCAAGGAGGCCGTCGTTTTGGGACTGCTCACCCAGCTGAAGGAGGGCAAGTTCTATGTGGAAGATCCCACCGGCTGTGTGCAGTTGGATCTCACTGGAGCCCGTTTCCATGCCGGCTTCTTCTGCGAGGGCTGCTTTGTGCTGGCCGAGGGCAACTATAAGGATGGAGTACTCAAGGGTACGTAAGCAAAATTATACCAAACGATGTGATCATAATCCAAGCATTTGTAATCCCCAGTTGATGGCCTTGGTTTTCCACCTGCGGAACCTGCCACCAGCAGTCGTGCCTTTTTCGGCACCGCCAACTCCTGGGGCGGTGAGTCCGGCAAGCTGCTGAAGTACTCGCCCAGACTGCAGGAACTGGAGCGAACCAACACGGAAACGACCATAGTTTTCCTTTCCGATGTCCGCCTGGATCTGCCCGTTGTGTTGGACAAGCTGCGCCAGCTGTTTGTGGGCTACGATTCCTGCCCGCCGCAGGCTATAGTGCTTATGGGTCCCTTCACGGCCAGCACAAGGAATCATCACGAGCTGAGGCATCATCTGGATGCGTTGGGTGGCCTGGCCGCCGGCTGCGAGCAGCTGAAGAAGCAAACGGATCTGATACTCGTTCCGTCGACGGAAGATCCCACAGCACCGAATATTCTGCCTCGGGCTCCCATTCCCGAATGCCTGGCAGCAGGACTGCTGAAGGCCTGGCCACGAACCCAGTTGGCCACGAATCCCTGCCGCCTGCAGTACTGCACCCAGCAGATAGTCGTTTGCCGGCTGGATCTGATGGCCAAGTTTTGCCGGAATACCTTGCATTTTCCCGAAGACACCTCGCAGATTGAGCAGCATTTCGCCAGAACCATTGTGTGCCAGGGTCACTTGGTTCCGATTCATCCGATTGCCATGCCGGTGCACTGGGACTACGATCCAGCCTTGTGGCTGTATCCTCTGCCAGATCTGATAGTTATGGGTGACTCGTGTCAGAGTTTTAGCAGCAATCAACACGGGTGCACTGTCCTCAATACCGGTTCCTTTGTCAAGTCCAAGTTCGCCTTCAAAGTGTACATTCCCGCCACGCGAACGATTGAGGACTCCGAGATACCGGACGATGTGGAGTAGTTAAGATATCTATAGTTAACCAAAACGTAAGTTTAATAATTATTTTAGTCTAAATGGTTTCCTATTCTATTTATTTGGGAAAGAACGAGGACACTTAAAAACTAATGAACTCCTTGTTCGCAGGGCTGTTGTCTCTTTAATACTCGTAACTAAGGTAAATCCGGCAATTGTGCAGAAATCTATTCTTTTTCAGGATTGAACTTTAACCTTTTGAAAGTCTACACCAAAACTTTAACAACTAAACTATTTGAAATTTATTTTTATATTTATACATAATTTATGAATAATTTCTGGTGGGAAAACCCCCATCCGTTAAACTGTCTTTTTGAACTAAACCCTGTATTCAATTGGAAGCCTACCGAATGCTTTTAAAAATCCTAGCTATTTAATGACTTGAACATAAACATGTTTCGGGGACTTAGCATCCTCCGGCTTCACATGTTGCTTGGCCCGCCTGCTCCTCCCGGATTCTCGCCGCCCGTGCGTGTGTGCCTGTTCCCTTGTGATAAGCGGCCCAGCCTCATCAACGCCGTCGTCAGTCATCATATGCGCACAGCATGTGTTCCACAATCGTCTCCTGACTCTTCGGCTGACGCGCCTCGCAATCTGCTTTTTACGGCGACCGGGGGTTGTCTATTACTTTTCATGACTTAAAGCCGATTTGGAAAAATATTGTTACTCCGAACGATGCTGCCCACTTGGAGAGAGGGTCGTGGAAATTCAATTTCCCAGGCTGGCGCGCTCTGCTCCTCGGCAGCTGAAACGGCAATTTTGATAATGCGTTTGACCTGAGGACATCGTCGGGCCCCCATTTGCTATTTGCTGTCACATGACCAGTTGCCGAATCGTTTTTTAAGACATCATTAGCCGGGTCATTCGCAGAAAGGGAGAGGTTTTTTCCCTTGCCTCGGAGGCTTTTCTTCTTCTCTCCTATTGATTTATGATTTATGAGTGCAACTTGGAAAGCTGTGTGCCGCACGTCCCCGGGATCAATTTCCAAAATGTGTCGGCCATGAGTGTCAATTCGATTTGGGGGGCGTGGTCGGCCCAAAGTGCTAACTATATCTTTTTGCACCGTCCCCTTTGCAAACTTGAACATTAATATTTCCCCTGTTTTTTTGGTCTATTTTTTATGCTGCCTCTCCAGCTCTTCTATGCAAAATCTTTTCTCTGCGACAACAATCTTGCTTCTGCTTCATTTAACTGGTACACTGGCAACTTTTGAAATTTAAATATTGTTTTGCGGTTCCTCTGCAGCGCCAAGCAATAACATAAAAAAACATTTTATCTGTTATGGTCATCGGTTTTTATGGTGTCCTCCCCGCAAAGTTGACACCATTTAATTTGGAGCTGAAGCTGTGCCCATCCTCCCAGACTGGCGACTCGATTAAAGCAATCGCTGATGCGGAATTCTGGAATCTGTGTCTTGGCCATCAATCACTCGACCAGCTGCGCCCCCAAGTGGGCCGAGTCCAATCAAGGATCAAAGCAACTGCCCCTCGGATCCCACCTTGGGTTATCCTTTCGCACACACACGCACATGTGCGTGGCAATCAAACGGCGATGCACTCATGTGCATGTCCTGCGGTTATTTGACAATTGTTAACCCATCTTTTGGCTTTGTTAGTCTGATTCTTCGGCGTTGCCAAGTGGCCATATGCCAGGCGTCCCTGGAAAATCCATCCAGTAATCCCCGCCTCGGTGGTGTGATTTTGATTTGGATAAACATCCTTGACTGGGGTGGCTTTAATCGTTCGCTGTTGATACCCTTTCGGGGGCATGAAAATATGCTTATTTGTGGTTCTCCAAAAAGAAGTTACTTTGTAGTTTTTCAAGTCTGAAAAATTCAAACTAAATCTCTAAAAAAAATGGTTTTTATGAAAATTAATTAAGAGAACAAAATATAATGATGCTCCTTTGGTAGAATATCATAAAATGAGTCTTCGAAATTTAAAATGTAAAGTCAATGACATAAAATAATTTATAGTAACTAAAAAAAATAAGAGCACATACCTAAACTTTGATTTTGCAGAGTATTCCTTTCTTATGTTTTATGAATTTATAATACCTTTTTAAAAACCCCCTCTAGGTTATGATACAGCAATATTTTTGGCGCATATGGTCAAAGGTTTCGCCCGGCGCTTTGAAACCGCAACGTCAACTGGAAAATCAAAAGCTCGCCTTTGTTTATGAACGCTTTCTTTTGTTCGCAGCCATTGATACTTGGAGGGTTTATTAACTTTTTACGGACTCGACAATGAGCTGTGCATCCTTATAGCTGCTGTCGGCATTCAAATTTTGATAGGGTTATCATCAACATTGTGTGTAGTAGTTCCAGAGGCCACCAAACCGCTGGCGGAAGTGCACTTGAGGAGGGAGTAAGTAAATCCGCTCCATAAACTCCGCTGTGAATATGATGAGGACAACAATGTATCAACTTAAGCCCCGGACGAGCGGCGGTCTGGATTCCGGACGTGTGCCGACATTTACGCCTCAATTATCAGCCGCAGAGCAAACACTTGGGGGTCACCACTTGCCATCATATAGAGGCGATAATTTGCTGCCATAAGCTGCTCCCACACACACATGCTTGGACCACCCAGCGTGTCCAGCCATTCCATTCAATCCCAAAACCCAAAACCAATCCCAAACCATCCAATCCCATTCAATCCCGGAGCAGCAAGTGACACGTGCCGCCCATTAATTTACGCGTTGGCTTTATCTGCGATTTGCTTGCGCATTCTCAGCCAGTCCGGGGATAACTCTCCTGACTTCAGAGGTCCTGCCACGTGCCAGAGTTGGCAAATCAAATGTTTTTATTATTTAAAGCGACAAACGGCGACGCCGTTTTATTGTCTTCCTTAAGCCGATAACAACAACTGTCTGTGGGAGTCGGTGGCAGGACAAATTACAAGGCAGCCGCATCCTGACCGCCATTGTCCTCTCGGAATGGATAACGAATTGCACCTTGGGGACACCGCTGGCTGCCGTTTTGCTTCTTTTGTGTCTTAATGAAAGCAACTGGCATGTGATAAATTTTAATTGATTTCATTTACGTTTGTGTGGCCTTTGCCAAGGAGTCCGCTTGGCTCCCTGGCTCCCGATATGGATCCGCGGCTAAGCGCGGCTCATTAGCCAAGGATAATGCATCTAGATAACACCGAGATGTTTGACATAATTGAATTTGGCTTCTTAAGCTCTCCTGCTAATGATCCTAATGATGTTTTCTCCGTCTAATGCCACTCAGTTGGCAGGGTTTAGCTTATTAACTACTGGTCATTGGGGATTTTAAAATTGTGATTTATTTTTTCTGAAAATCAAAACCAATTCCATCCTAAGGGCCGTTCTCTCGTCCACATGTTAAAGGAAAAAAATGTATGGAAATTAAGAGCTTAATGCCCATCGATGCCAAGACTTTTTGTAAATATACCTAGACAGATAACAAAAAAAATATTTCCAAAGTGTCCGAATGCGAAAACTGTCCCAAATGTAATATTATCATTCATGAATGAAGAATCGTTTTTATCATCATTACTAAATTAATCATTGTTTATGATCCGTTTTCGTCCGCATGCTAAACTCAAAGTAGGTTCTTAAGTTTAAACTCAGGATTATTTTTTTAGAATTCAATCCTACTTTAAATTTCTATGCGTAGCATAGAGAGTAATATTTTAAATTTAAATATTTAGCGGTATTCTTTAAACTTAAAAGTTACTTCCGAACTTTATTTGCAAAAGCTTTCATACAAATTAAAGGTTTCCTTTTTTGGTCTTTTATTAGAAATCAAATTGAGCTCCCTATCTAATCTTTTACTTTTCTTTTGCTGAGAACTATTTTCAGTTATACCTTTCAAATTGATTGCATTTAAATTAAAACTCAGCATAAATCACCTGAGTGGGCCGGACTCTCCACTCGACTCGGCCTGGACTCACTGGCCGTTGGGCGTTAAGACAAAAGCCCCAATTCTGCAGCCGTGTCAGCACAATGGCACAGGCGACATAAGCCGATTTCAGGGATATCTCTGCCCGGCTCCAGTTCCCACTTCCCAGCCCCCCAAAAAATGGTTCGAAAATTATCATCAACGCACAAGTGGCTTGTACTTGTCACACACAGCAAGGCGATGGAGAAAACCCCATACCATACCACACCAAACCCAATTCCCTCCCCCTGCGAACATGGCAAAATATTTTCATTGTGTTTCAGCAGATTTTCCGCACGAGAAGGGGGTTGGAAAAATGGGTAGCTGAAACTCGAAATGCGATTACCTGCGCTTGCCTATTTGTAGCTTGTTGTTCGGTCCTCCACTCCAAAATGGGAATACGGAATGGGAACTGTCCGTCCTGCCCTGAATGCTAATCGACTTTTGATTGTGTGTTTTAATGCCGGCAGGATGAGGAGGTTCGCACACAAAAAGGTTCAAATGGTCGGGCCATAAATAGGAATTTATGCGAGATTGTTTTTTTGAACGGACGGACCACCGAGATTTATAGATTTGGGGGTGGCATATGAATATATGTCCAGTGTGTTGATTGAATTTGCCCACGGTTGGTTGGGATTTTTGGGATTGGTTTGGTTTGGGATGCGACCGACACAGGTGACATATTCCTGCCGGCCGAATGACAAGTGTTAACGCCTGTTTTGTTTATTATTTTTCCCTCGTCCTCGGGATCTCTATTGTAATTGCTAAAAAACTTAAGCTGCGTAAAATCCCAAGATTCAATTTAACGCTCTCATGATTTCTTGTTGGGATTTCCTGGACATGTGAGTTTTGACAACAAGTGCAGCTTGCACTGGCAGCTCTATCTTATCTGGGCTTTTTTTTGCTCGTTGGTTGATTGAAAAGGCATCCGCCATCCGCTGGCGCTCCCATTTGACACTAAGCAGATGCGGTTGGGAATGTGGCTCTGAGCTCATATTCTCTCTTTCGGTATTCGAGCTCGACAGGATTTCGGAGCAGAGAATTCAGAGCATGCGCCTGGGAGGCCAGGGGGCGTGTTTCGGCCAAGCGCCAATGGAAAATGCCAAAATGGAGTCGCCACCGAGTCGTTGAAGCGGGACAGGAAATTGATTGGGGGGCTGGAGAGTCCGGAGGACGGGTGGCCTGGCCTGCACATGATTGCCCATATGTGCCGGCTGCGATTGCTGGCCAAGATTGCGAGTGGAAAAGGGAGCGGCTGCCAAAAAAAAAATGGCGACGTCCCGACGCTATCGCTTGCAGGCAACATACGTGTGTACTCGCAACAACATGTGTGATGTGTGCCCCGCCGTATGGAAGCCCCCTTTCCTGCGGACTCCTCGCTGCCCTCCAGGCTCCTCCACCCATATGTAAGTTTCTACATACAATGCGGCGTAAATAAACAGACTGCCACCACAAAAGCGACTTCCTTGTTCCTTCTTCTTTGGCTCTAAGCATTTCGGTTTTATTATCATAGGAGTTTGGGTTTCTGGATTTCTGGCTTTCGGTTATGGCAGAACGCCGGAAGTGGCGCTTTAGCCCAATATCGGTGAATGGCCCATCAAGCTGATGGACCTGCCTATCAATAGTTGCCTGGCGGCCAAACTAAACCTCTTCCTTTGACTCTTAGCTTGATTTATGTTGTGTTGTCCAGATGATTGATGGGTTTCCTCTTAGCTGGGCTCTCACTTTTTTGTCCACAAGTGGGACTTTGTCCTGGAAGTTGTTTGCTTGACAGCTTACAAATTTGACACTGCTATGGTTTGATTTTGGGTAGAGTTTGTCAGCAGTTTTCACTTTGTAAAAATAAAGAAACTTTAGAAAATAACAGTTTGTTTCAAATTTTAAATAAGTACTAAAATTTTTATTCTGATTCTTACATTTTAAAGGTATAAAGGAGTAGTTTTGGCATTAAAATTAAATCCTGTAAGGTCTCATCATCTAAATTTGCTTTTTTTTATTTTGAATAATTTTTTCTACTCAATTTGAATGTACCATTTCTTGGCTAACCAGTTTTTTTCTTACTTTACTTTGTCCTGGAACAATAAGCACGTTTCGGTAATTATTCAAACTGATTACAAGCGAGGGCTCGTAAAACTTTATGCTCAAGTCTTATCTACTTTCTGGCTTTTCCTGGCGTTTTTTATCTGTGCCGAGATTTAAACTCATTTTCCGTGACTTCTCCGCGAGTAAGAGGTGTTTATCAATTAGGGAGTTCGAGGTGGAACCACGTACTTCCACCGAAAAAACCCAGACTGCACAGCGGCCCCCCAAAAAGTGCTGGCCCAGTCAAGCATAAATGATTTCAACAATATTTCACTTAAAAGATTCAAATCGCGCGAGAAGCGGGAAAGAGACAACAATGAGTGTAAAGCATAACAAGGGAAAATATAAATACGCATACGACAAGTGCGACCAAAGGGGGAAAATGGGGAAGAGGAAAAGCGTGCTGGGATGGGAAACGCACGCGACAGAAGGAAACGGATACGCTCGAAGAGGTCGCAAACAGATTCAAAATTTCCAACCACATATGACAATGCTCCACACAGAGCCAGCCGCCCCTCCGTGCTCCCCTACAAACCCATGGCATTTTCAGGATCCTCTCGTGGAATCGCCGGCAAAAAATTCAAATTTACTTCAAGTAGTGGGTCAGAAGGGCGTGGAGTGGCCAACTAACTGTCGCGCTTTTTTTTTGCCCGCTTTTCCATGCTTTCAGCGGAAGTTCCGAACCCGCGATATGGTGAAGGGCTAAAAAAAGGGAGAGACGGGGCTATATTGTCGTCCTTATGCCAAGGGTCGTCAAGCGCGAACATTTGCATAATCAAATAATAAAAATTTGCATAATTTTATTTTTTACGATACGCATGCCACACTCTCCTCCTTTTGGCCCTTATGAAAGGGAAGAAAAATAAAAGTTTTCAGTTTCAATTTGTGTTTTGTCTGGGGAAAGACATTATAGCCACCGTTATCTGGCCAACTCGCTCTCTCTCGATTCCAGTTCCATAAACACAAAATGGTGTCAATATTTATTGGCGAACCTGTTTCTTATCTCTGCCAGCGACGCGCTATTCAAAATTTGCAACTTTTAACTATTAAAAAGAAAACTTTTTCTCTTTGGCTTTATCGAAAAATGTTGTCATCGTAAATAATTTAAATAGACAAATAATAGTGGCCCATTAAGTGTCTGAAAAGTAATGCAACTGAAAAATCAATTAGTTTATTGCCTGTGCTTTAAAATGAATTTGTCTCGGCTCATAAGATTTTAAAATACAATATATTAATTGTTCCTCTAACGAACTTGTAGTAGTAGTTAGTAATTACTTAAACCACCTTAGTGGTGGCCAAACATAACTTCACCCACCATACCTTATTTTAGCTATTTTAAAAATACTACTTTTATATTTTCAAAACCCTTTCCTTATTTTTAAGAGTCGTATGAATCAATCCATCCATCAGTAAATCCATAAATTGAACCATAACTTCCACTCTAGTTGGCCACCAACTTTTGGCTTACTCGTCGTATACTCGATTTGCATGATGTTGCTTTGCTGTTGGATTTTTTGCGACTTACCTTGTGTTGCTAAAGTCGCAGGCAAAATATTTAGCATGTCAAATGACATATTTGCGGGTTGCCGTTCCTTTTTTGTTGTTGTTGAGGGGAAAGGACGACCGCGATTTGGCCAAGGATGTAGAAGTGTCTTACTTGGTTTCTCCCACCAGTTTTTGCTCTCATTCTCTCGCTTTTACCTGGCATATGTGTGCCCCGGTCGCCCTGTATCGCTGCCATTTTTGCCGTTTCGTGCTTCATTTATCACTTGGCGGCGGGATTTCCATATACTCAGCATATTCGCCATGATATATGGCTGGCAGAGTGCTTAACCCAGCCAGAGATCGCGGCGAACGTTTATCCCCGGGCAGTGTGTCACTTGTTCGATGACAAGCATCCAACCCCACGGCGCCATTCGCCCCTTCCACCCATGTTGTAATTTAGATAAGTGGCCATTCTTCATTTTAATGCTCATAATTTCATAATGTGTACACCCATATGTATCTCCCAGTCCTCCCGAAAATATCCCAAATTAAAATCGTGCATTAAGAGCTGGGAGCAAACAACATGGTCAGCGTCGTGCGTTGGATATGCCATTTATTTTATTTGGCGAGAATTTTTGTTTTTGCTAGTCCAACGCCACCTTGCCATGAATGGCGAATATGAAAGGGAACCTTTTCGGGGCTCCAACTCACATGAATATGGAACAGGCTGGGTGGAGAGCCCGCGAATGTTGAATATGTGTTTTTTCCACGTTGTTTCTCTGATTTACGAGCCATAAAAGTTAACTTAATTAAATGGTTTTTGGCGTTCGCTGAATATTTATGGGGCCAGGATTTCAATGTGTCGCCGAAAGTTATGGGAAACGTTTTGGAGATATAGTTATCTTCTAGAAAATGAAAGCCTAAGTTAAACTCTTAAACATCGAAATAGATTTATAATTAAGTTTAAGTATAAATCGTTTTATTTTATTTATATAATGTTTTTTCAATAGAAGCTTTTATTAAATTACTACTGATTAAGTTCATATGTGATTAATAATTCATTCTGTACATATATATTCTTTTTGAAGATAGTCTAATGCTTTGTCTATCGGTAAAGGAACTAGGGTTGATTTTTTGTGACATTTTCATCCCTGACCAGCAAACACATAGATATTTTATTGAAATAAACAAGTGTCGAATGCGTGGACAACTTATTGCGTATTTCCAGGCACTTAACCTTCACTGCGTTTCAAATGCGTTTCATGCTTCAGTTAACCAAAGACAAAATGACACAAAATAAAGATGGAATGTGGAACAACCTTCGAGTGATGGAGAACAACACTTAAAGTCAGCTTAAATGGCGACCGCAGAAACATTTACTCGTAAATCAATTAGCACCCACAACAAGTGCCCAAAAAAGGCAGCCAACCCAAAAGGGGATCTCCTGTTGCCTTGCGGCTTTTTCGGAAAATTAACTACCTGCTAAGTTAATTGAGCAAACAACGCTCGCAGGACTCGCTGGATCCGCTGCCATAAAAGTTGTGCATCGGTCCAACTAAAAAGTCAGTGGCTGCGCTGCGGCTTACAACTATTAATTATGCGGGCCAAAGTTATGACAGCAGAAAACAGCCGCAGAACTCGAACGGCGAACGGCGAACGGCGAAACTAAAAACTGCCAACTGCCAGCGAGCAAAGGGAAGCGCACATCATAAATTACGGCCAGGACACGGCCATGGAGGATGCAAGGATGTGCCTGCTCCTGCTCCTGCTCCTCAGCTCTCCAGCTCCTGGGTATATATGTATGTGCGGTAAGCCGCCGCCTGTCTTTTGGCCATGGCAAACAGCTTCCATGCATCCAAAAAATATTCGAAAATTTCAATGGAACTGGAGGAGGAGGAGGAGCAGTAGCTGGAACCTCCTGGCACAAAGGTATCCTGCCACGGCACAAAATGGCCACCGCAGAGCGCACAAAAAGTGTCATGGCGCATGAAAAACTTCCTGCAACGGGAGTGGCTTGGCCAAAAGGCCTTCAGCCAGTCCTGTCCTGTCCTCTCCTGTCCGTGGCCAAAACAATGGCTGAGCTCCTCCGCAGTTTCGGCAAATGAAAGTCGCATTGTCAGGCTCAATGTTTCCGGCCAGCTCATGGATGTCCTCGGCCCGAGTTTCAGCCTCATCCTCAGCCAGCCATCCTGCATCCACTGTGTCTGCGAGTCTGAGTCTCCGTCGTTCCCTGGCTGTGGATGTGGTTGTGGCCTGAAACAAAGCGCATCCGTTTGGCGAAAATTGAAATGACAAAGTTCAAAGTTTAAGCGGCTTGGCTGTCAGTTTTTCAGGGGCTCTTATAGTGCCGCGTTCGGTGCAGAGAAAATATTTCAAGATTGATTCGAGAATTTTTTCATTTTCAACATACATAAACCTAAACATATATAAAACAATTTTTTGCATTAAGTGGTAATTACTGCTAAAGAAACCAAAAACAATATTTCTTATTTTTCTTTAAGAAAAGTTTTAAAATGCTTGATAAATATTACAATGTCTAATGAAGGCATACCCATTTTTATAAAAGCTAAAAATATATTTTGGGTATTTTGATTTAAATGTATTACCTAGTGCTGTTAACCTCAAAATATGAGCGATAAGTTTAAAATTTCACATACAAAAGAGTTTAATAGTAAACAAGAACTTTAAGGAAATAAAAAATAAACTGCAATATAAATAATCAAATGTAATTTAATAACTACTAAATGTAATTGAATAAAGAAAAAATGGGAAATATAATATGGATGTGTAAACATAAAGTAAAGTACTATCTTTGTTTTTCTCCGTGTACGCGGGAATTAAGTGCCCCGAACCACAGGGCTAATCAGCAGGCAAACACTCAAACCTCATTGATTCCAGTGGCTGCGGTGGAAATTACAAACGACCGGGAGCAAGTGGAAATTAAATTGCCTGCAGTTAAAAAACACTTTGGCCAGCCACCAGTCGCAGTAACAACAATGTAATAAAAGTCATCTCCTGACACGCCCACTCCTCCGCCGGCGATGTTCCCAATCCCCCAAACAACAACTCCACCAAGGCATTTGCATACTTTTAAGCGCAGATGAGCAGAAATCACTCATACGCACGGGGAGCCATTAAGGGGGGATGACTGTGATGAGGATGACGGGGCGGAGCCAAGGCCCTGGGCTCAGGCTTACTCCAGCTGTCGGATTTTCTTGCTCCTGCTATTATGACGGTATTTGCATTGTGTTTAAACGTATTTGAACACGATTTTGAGTCAAGGGGATTGGATGAGAATGAGAATGAGGATGAGGTGGGTTATTGGTGGGAGGATTGGAGTGAGCCACCGCTTATACCAAATGAGCAGGCAATTTATTTACGGTCAAATTGCGAGGTTAGGCAAGGCAAACAAAGCGGCGCAGGTCGCTGCGCAATGGGATCCCCCGGATCCGGATTGTTCCGTGCTTCCATGCTTCCATGGTGGGCGTACAAATGTGATAAATATGAAATGTGATTATAGCTGCTCGGCAGCTATTATGTAGCACCCAGCCAGGATGATGATGAGGCTTATTATGAAGTTGCCTTCGCCTTCGCCTTGGTCTCGACTCTGCGGTTGCCTTGGGCGTCGTTTTGAGTGAGTGGCTGCCATGAGACTGTCTGTCCTTCCATCCTGGATGTGGACGTGGTGGCCTCTCGTAAATGAAATGAGGAAATGTGATTTTGACGATGTGTTCGCTTTACGGCAATGGCAGCTCGTGTGGGTGGCTCTGGTTTGCTTGTTTCGAGGGCGCCGGAAGTTGTAATTGTTTTTTAAAGGAAGCCTGAATTGCTCATTGGGGAAATGCATGAAATAAATCAACGCGAGTGACTATAAACGGGATATCTGAGAATGGGCTATGAAATATGACAAGATGTGGATTGTCTCAGGCTTTTCTTTACTTTTTAGACATCAAAATTTAATGGACTTATATGGGCTATACTTCCAAAAATCGAAATATATATCAAATCAATATCTCTTTTTAAATAATGTATATATTTAAAAGTCTTAAGTTTCAAGATTCCTACTCTGCCATTTAATTTAATTTCTCAAATTTGGTATCAAGCTCCTTATAATGCCTCTATAGGCACTCACTTTATACTTTCTGATATCTTATGGTTCGTAAGCCACCTTCTCTTTATCTCTTTACCTCTATGCTCCCCACCAATTTGGTTACATTAACTTTCCCAGCAATTGTTTTCAACCCACACTCCACTCCAACCATGTGAAAGAAGCTAGGCAAAATGTCTTTATCAAGTGGCAAGCAGCGAACACAAAGCCATAAAATGCTAATCCCATCATGGGAACAATGAGCAGAGCGGATCGGAGCAGAACGTTAGCCGTTTAGCGATGCCATCGATTGATACATCAGTCGATAAGGCAGCCAGACATCCTGTGAGAATCCTGGATGGCTGCTTGGCTTCTGTGGCACGGGGCTAACAGGATTTGGCCACGCTAAATCAACGCAATTCGACGTGGCTCATTTGAGTGCAGCAACGAGCCAAGGAAAACGCAGAGGAGCACGGCCACCACCCAAGGAATTCGTTGCGCTTTGTAGGAATTTGCCATGCTACAAATTCGAGGCTCATGGGAACTGAACTGAAGTTCAGGAGGGTTGGCTGGCAAGTGTGGAAATATTGAAATTCGAATTACATTTTTGCCAAAAACTGCACGAGCACTCCATGATGCTGGGCTATTCCTCGTAGGAAGCTCGTCGTATTCGTCGCGCCGTCTGGGCGAATGACTGCCTTTCGGGCATCAGGACTACCCTGAAGCATCCTTTCATCTTGTTACCATTTCGGTTCTCAGCTCATTAGCGTCGGCTTCGCAGTTTTTGTGTCTGCATCTAATTGCTGCATGCAGCCAAAATGAATCCCGGGGAATCGCAACAGCAGGATTCAGCTTCACTGCGCTAACAAGTTGAACATATTCTTCACTCTACTTACATGGCGTATGTTACTCTTTCTGAAAACCATGTGGCCGCGGACTTTCGGTGGTTTTTCTAAACCTGGGAACCTATGTTTTTGCTCTATGTTTTTCAGAAATCCGAATGGCTCGGCCAGCAAAGACTTTCAAGAACTCCTTATGGTGTGAAGTCATTATATAAAGACTTTTGTAGTTTCTTGTTAGGTGTTTTGTCAAAAGCTGGCCTTTGGGCTTTTATTCCCGTTTATTGAAGATCAAAAAAGGGAACATTTTATTTTTCAAAAAGATAAAAATGTAAAACTACTGAATACCTTGAAGGACCAAAAGTTTGCAGACGCGTCTGAAAAGGCATATGCGGCAGTAGTATATGCGAAAGTAGGAAGTAATACATAAACCCGAAATATCACCTTTCGAAACTTATTCATGAAGTCTCATTCATTATATTATTTATAATATATAATTTATATTTTCAATTTCTGGGTGTAGATATATATATATATTTAAAAATGTTTTTGTAGTCATACCATTTTTAAGAAAGTTTCCATACTCGAATTTACATATTTTCAAAACAGTTTTTCCTTACATTTTCTATCCAAATATTTTCTAAAAAATATACGGATAGACCCCAATCCCCAGCTTGAAGTGATGAGCTCTTTAAGCCAAATTTAATAATACACCAAAAAGATTGGATTGGCATAACAATTAGATTTTTATTGAAACATTCAGCCACACATTGAATGCTAATATATTAGCAAATCTGCAACTTAACTATAATATCTTACAATGATCGAACTCGAGATCCTTTCGGGTCACGGGATAAGATGGAGAATTAATAGACATACAGGGAGATCCAATTATTTAAGATACAAATTGCACTACATTTAAGGCTAAAGGGAAATTAAATCGGAGCGTGAGGGAAACTAAAATTAATATCACAATCGAAAACGGGCAACGAATGGGTGGTGGGGGGTTTTATGGGAGAAGATTTGGGGCCTTAAAAATATCCGAAGAAATGCTTCGATCATTTGGACATGCCGCCCATTCGGCGACCTGGCGGAGTGCCCCCGACCACATTGATAATCTCGTTATCTCCGCCGGCGGAGGAGGAGGATGAGTCCTCCATCTGCGGCTGGTGATCACTGGCCTTGTCCTGGTGGGCGGTCATGTGTCGCGTCAAATGGTGTCGCTCCCTGAAAGTCTCCTGGCAGACGGGACATCGGAGCTTCTCCTCCCGCTTGCGGCGATTCGGATCGCAGGCCACCTCGCTTTTGTGGTGCGATCGCATGTGATAGACCAGATCGCTGGTCATGCGGAAGCTAATGTTGCACTTGGCGCACACATTCTGGGCGGTCAGTGTGAAAGTGGAGGCCAAAGTGGGTGGAATCAGCGTGGAGAGTATGGCAGCTGCAGCGGGATTCTGCAGAGGTTGGGACACTGCGAATGGATGTGGTGGCGGAGCAAATCCCGGATAGGCATGCAGAAACTCCGCCGGTGGTCCGGGTGGTGAACTGCCTGGCATTGGTCCTCCGCCTCCATTGGGATTTCCTGGATTTCCTGGTGGGCGAGTGTAGAGCAGCTGCTGCTTGATTCGATGCTGTGCCTGCAGAGCCTGCATGGGATTGACCGCCTGAAAGGCTCCATTGAACTGATACTCCGGCCGAAAGTTGTGGTACACAATGGGATTCGACGGCAGGGGATTCTGGCTGGGATGCTGTTGGCCACCGCTATTGGTTCTTGGCGGCGGTGTCACCAGTGGCGGACTCATCGAGTGGCAGCTCAGCTGATCGGGACTCAGGGGAGGAGCTCCCACATCCACGGGTGACTCCAGACGGGAAGTGGATGTCGACGGTGAGGATGAGGCGGTGGACAGCGACGAGGAGGCCACCTTGGTGAAAGCGCTCCGCATCGGAGGTGGTGGTGAGGAGGTTGATGGAGCCTCTGGGGAATCCACCAGCGGTATAATCACACTGGGATCATCATAGACCCGCGGGGAACGGATGCTGATCTGTGGATACCGCTGGCGAGCCTCCAGCAGACTTATGTACTCCAGGGCCGCCGGCGACGGAGGTTGCGACGAAGCTCCTCGAGGCGACAAATCTGTGGGATAGTGGCTCATCTGCTGCTGATGCTGCTGGTGGTGGTGATGATGCTGCAGTGCCTCCTGGAGGCGGGCCTGCTTCTCGGCCTGCTTCTGCTTGATCCGCTCATCGGGCATCATCAGGAAGGCCACATCGAAGGCTCGTTTCAGTGTGGTCTTTCCACCGGCCGGCGATGTGGGTGTCTCATTGTTGTTATTATGATTGGTGGTCTGATTTTGCTGCGGCGACTGTTGCGGCGATGTGGAGATCCGCAGCTCGGCGTGCTGGGGCGGCGTGGAGCGACGCTGGCCAGGATTCGCATGCGACGGCAGGCTATCCATGAGCAGATTCATTTTAATCACTTCAATACACTTTTCGACTTTCACTAGGGTTTTGTGTTTAGCTTGGGTTTGCAGCTAGTTCCTTGCGATTCGAAATTCCAGTTTCGACTGCTGGCCGCCCGCAATCTGTTCCTCTTTAAGTACCCGCGTGCCACCCACCACCACCGCCTCGTCCAGTTGGAATTCTCGTATTCTCATATTGTCCCATTCAAATGGGAAAAACGCAACTCTCCGCACTCGCGGCACTTGGCCCATCTGTCCTGATTCTGCTCGGAGTTCAGAGTCTGTTCAGATTCAGGTCCTGCAGAGAGCGGTAGTCACCACCCTTATGTTCCTGCACTCGCTCTCTCTTTCTCCAGCGCTCTTCTCTCTCTTTCTACGGCCCACTCTGTCTGTCGCTTGGCGGTCCATCTGCTTTGCCAGTTGGCAAACATATTCTGTGGTTTTATTGTGCGGGCCTTGTTCAGGACGAGTCCTGGTTGGCTGGCATGCCCGGTCAGGTTGGGTTATTCGAAAAACTTGCAGTATTCTATGTGATAAAGGTACAGTGGGAAGAGGCCTAAATTCATTCCAGGTGATTTTAGTTTTCCAGTAAAATCCAAACGCTTTAAAAACGTTAATTTATGGATGTTAAATTATAAACAAAATAATAACATTTTTAAGAGAATTTTTTTGGAAATAAAATAAATTTGTTAATTGATAGCACATTTTTTTTCTGAGTCAATCATTGTCTGGTGAACTTTAATGGCACTTTGATTGTTCCGGTTTCAGTAGGGTTAAAATGTTACCCTTAAGTGGAGATCTTTGTTTGATTTGTTTTTAATATTTTACACAAAGGATTGTATGGTAAATAATATTTTTATGTGCTAAGTATTTCTGCCTTTTCCCACTGTGCACTGTCTGTGTGCAGGATAACTTTTCGAAAAGAGGCGGCGCTTGGTCCTGGCGCTCTCTCTCTCAGGCTCTCTTTTTGCCTCTCCACCCCAGAAATATGGCAGGACCTGCCCTCTCTTTCTAGCTCTATCCCTGTCTCTGCTGGCGTTGATATCCTTGTTGCAAGTGTTTCCGAACAGGTTGTTTTTGTCGATTTTTTAGCAGCGCCAGCGAGATTGTGTGAATATGTGGCCATGTTTTGTGTTGCTGTATTTGTTGCATTTGTTGCTGCTGTGTTGGATTTTGAGTGTATGCTGCGCGTAGCTTTTACATATTGCCAACCACACACACACACACTCAAACGCACATACATATTATAGCGAAATGGGGTTCCCCCGTTTTGTAGGCGACTGTTGAGCGCCGAAAGATTTCAACGGACTGTAATATTTATTTGTCAGTTGTGTTGGCTCTATGTGGAAAAAGTGCCAACTGCCCAGTAAATATGCACATGCAACAATAGCAAATTGTGCAATGTTTTCCGTTCGTTTTCCGTCTCGTTCTGGTCCCCCCAGATCCTTTTTTTCCCGGCTAGACCCTAGATCCTGGCAGACCGGAATGGCGACATCCATTGCCAGGACAAAATATGTGTCTGTTATGGTCAGTCGTGAACAAGGTTTGCAGCAACCACACACTCCGCACTCCACGTAATATATATATTTTATTTAAATTTCACTTCTTTTGTTGCAGTTTGCCTGGCTGGCACTTTGTCTGCTGCAGCGGCAATTTAATGTTTGCATATTTTCAGGTGCTAATTGTTCCACTTGCCATATGAGTTGCATTTTTAATTAATATTTATGGCCACCAGTGAGCGAGTGTGTGTGTGTGTGGGTGCGAATTTGTATCTGTGTGCCTGTGGAGCCTATAATTCGCATGGCCGCCATGTTGGCTGTCGACCAAATTAATATTAAACACATGATTGCCTTCGACCCTGGCCGTTTCATTAAAAATATTGTTTAGTTTGTATTTAATTAATTGCCGATCGAACAGTCCAAGCTCAGCACATAAGCTGATGTGATTAAAAGATGATAAATTATGTTTTTTTTTCTGGTTGATTTATATATAAAACCTTTCGGAACTTTGAAGATTTGGTAATGTCGAATATTTAAAAAAATATAATAAAATACGTTTAAACAAAAACATAAATTTATAACATAATAAAATATAAAATTAAAAATAAAATACTAACTTATGTAAAATCTAATTTAAATTATAATTAATTAATATCGCAATGCGACCAGAAATCTTATCTTATTCTGAAACAATGGTCTCAATATATTTCCTTTTGTCAAATCCCACCAGCAATTACCCCCATTTCTATTGAACTTCCTCCACATATGTGACACGTGTCCACAATTGAAGTCAAGTGAAAATTCCAAACACATTCTTGGCCCATTGACGTAAATATTTTCTACAGAAATTAACGCAAATCTCCGATATACAAATCGAGCACAAAATTTCCACTAAACCCAAATGCTTATCTACCCCTGCTGATCTCCCTCTATTGCCAACTAAAAGATTTTGGCTTGTCATTGAGGTCGGGGGTTGGAGTTTTAGGTGGGTTGGTTGTTTGGTTTAGCGACTGTCGATACATCAAACTGCCAAGTGACAAAGTGATTCCCCTTGTTGTCAGGCTGAGACAAAGCGCAAAAAGGCGTGAAATTGCCTTTGTGTGATTAAGTCAAGCCCGGGGAAAGTGGAGTGAAATGGGAGGAAGCAAGGAAATGTCCCAGGAAGCGAATTAAAAACAAGAGAGAACGCTATAGTCGGGTGCCCCGACAATCAGATACCCGTTACTCAGGTAAAGGGAGTGCGAGGGAGATCGAGATAGAAACTTTGAACACGCATAACTTTTTAACGAATGGTCCGATTTGAAAAATTTCTTCTACATTTCGATAGGTATTGATAAACACAATAAAACTGCATTTTTACTTTTCCGAAATATTGAAATTTTTAAAATCGTATATAAGCGATTGTGGGCGTTAGAGGGGGCGTGGCACCTTTTTGAAACAAACTTGCGCTGCGTAGGAACTCCTAGAATCTGTATGCAAAATGCCAATCTTCTAGCTTTTATAGATTCCGAGATCTCAGCGTTCATACGGACAGACGGACAGACAGACAGACAGACAGACGGACAGACGGACAGACGGACATGGCTAGATCGACTCGGCTAGTGATCCTGATCAAGAATATATATACTTTATGGGGTCGGAAACGCTTCCTTCTAGCTGTTACATACTTTTGCACGAATACAATATACCCTTTTACTCTACGAGTAACGGGTATAACAAGAGAGAACGCTATAGTCGGGTTGGTGTCCCGACTATCTAATACCCGTCACTCAGCTAAAGGGAGTGCGAACGCTGTACTCGGGTTGGTGTCCCGACTATCTATTGGGGCTAAAGGGAGTGCGAGGGAGATAGATATATAAACAATTTTGATTGCGTATAACTTTTTAATGAATGGTCCGATTTGAAAAATGTCTTCTACATTTCGATAGGTATTAATAAACACTATAAAATGGCGTTTATATATTTTTAAAATCTTAAAAGATGTGGCCTCCAGACACATTTGAAAATCGTTTATGGCGATTGTGGGCGTTAGGGGGGCGTGGCACCTCGATGAAACAAACTTGCGCTGCGTAGGTAGCCCAAGAATATGTGTGTGAAATCTCAACCTTCTAGCTTTTATAGTTTCCGAGATCTCAGCGTTCATACAGACAGACAGACGGACAGACGGACAGACGGACAGACAGACAGACGGACAGACAGACGGACAGACGGACATGGCTAGATCGACTCGGCTAGTGATCCTGATCAAGAATATATATACTTTATGGGGTCGGAAACGCTTCCTTCTCCCTGTTACATACTTTTGCACGAATACAATATACCCTTTTACTCTACGAGTAACGGGTATAATAAGATGACAATCTTCCGACTAGAGTTTAGACTCAGGCTACGTGCTCCTTATGCCTTGTCCCGGCATCCTCGACGGGTTTCAATTATCCCTGGTAAGATAGCAAAATGTAAATGCTAATTGCTTCAACTTTAGCGTAGAGCTGGCTACGTTTATTCCGGAGACAGCAGACACCTTTTCCGTGGAGATTGTGGCCTCGGTTGATGTTAATGTGCCGCCTGTCTCCTGAAATCTCTGTGCTTTGTGTGGAAGTCCTGGAGAAAACAGCTTCTTGCTGCCTGAAACTCCAAAGCTAACTTTGCACGGAAAAAAATGAAATTCTATATTCATTTAGAGGTTTAGAGGTGAACTATAATATAAAACAAGAGAGAACGCTATAGTCGGGTCCCGACTATCTAATACCCGTCACTCAGCTAAGGGGAGTGCGAACGCTGTACTCGGGTTGGTGTCCCGACTATCTATTGGGGCTAAAGGGAGTGCGAGGGAGATAGATATATAAACAATTTTGATTGCGTATAACTTTTTAACGAATGGTCCGATTTGAAAAAGGTCTTCTACATTTCGATAGGTATTAATAAACACAATAAAATGTCGTTTATATACTTTTAAAATCAGAAATATGGCCTCCAGACACATTTGTAAAATCGTATATACGGCGATTGTGGGCGTTAGAGGGGGCGTGGCACCTCGATGAAACAAACTTGCGCTGCGTAGGAAGCCCAAGAATCTGCGTGTAAAATCTCAACCTTCTAGCTTTTATAGTTTCCGAGATCTCAGCGTTCATACAGACAGACAGACGGACAGACAGACAGACGGACAGACAGACGGACAGACGGACATGGCTAGATCGACTCGGCTAGTGATCCTGATCAAGAATATATATACTTTATGGGGTCGGAAACGCTTCCTTCTCCCTGTTACATACTTTTGCACGAATACAATATACCCTTTTACTCTACGAGTAACGGGTATAATCATCTAGCCTTGATACAGTAAGTTGTAAAATTATATTTAAATTATAGTCTTAGGTACTTTATTTATTTTAAAATGTTTAAAACAATCTGAAGCAACACAACATTTTTCTCAGTAAGATTGTTGTGCTGTATAAGTTTCTCTGAAGTTTTCAAACACAGATTCGGATTGCATCCTGCAAGAGTCCTGCACTTGCCACCCCTCATGGCCCACCGCATTTCCCTGGAGTACGGAGTAAACTAAAACCCAAGTCCTGTTCTGGATCCAATCAAGTGCTTTTCGCGCATTAAATAAAAATTCGAATTGGATTTCACGTGATCAGGGCGAGAACCTAATTGTATGAGGGTTGGAGGACTCTGCATTCGGAGGGCTGGAATTCTGAACTTTGAAACTGGAACTGGAGTATTTTGGAGGGTGGTTGCTAGCCTCGACCGCCCCTGTTGCTGTTTGTTTAAATACCGTGAATAACATGTGGTTTTTTCGAAGCATATGGCAAGGACTTTGTCACTATTAAGGAGCCGTCTGGCCCGCGGCTCGTCCTTCAGTTCGCCAAATCCTCCAATTAGACTGTCATTCATTTAAACGGATTAAAAATGCGCGAACGAGGGTCGCACTTTTGGCTCTAACAAGGCCCGAGGGCCAATGCTTTGGATGGTGGTGGTGGTGGATCTTGTGGTTGCCTCCGGTTTAGTCTTAGTCGGATTAGAGCCCTTGTTTTGGTTAACAAATCGGCTGATGACGATGTCGATTCCGATTCCGATTCGATTCCAGGCCTGTTTGCTGTGCGTTGCTGTCCAATCAGTTCGAGACGCACATTCGCTCGCAATCAAGCCAGAAAAACAGAAAACATTTTCTGCTGTCATATGCAAAACGCCAACTGCACCTGAGTGGGTGGTGGTGGGTGGTTGCTGGGACTTTATCTAAAATGCTTACGCTTGAGAAGCTTTCAATCGAATGCGGCATAAATATTTATGTGCCTCGATGTGGCAATATTTTCCGCAGCTCAAACACACAATTCGAACTCGTAAAACACAAACAGAACTCGCAACAGTTGCCAAGTGTTGGACTCGGTTGCTGGATAACCATAATGTCAAGAGCTCTTCAAGTGGACCAGAAGAGGCGGCAGAGAACCGGAACAGGAACATCCACTTGGGGTTCTCAAACTTTGCAGGGTGTTTGTGAGGGCTTAACAGAATTTCAGTTAAGTGAAAACCAAAAGAAAATATTTTATGTTTATTATTTTAAATTAACAAGTAAGAGATATCTGAAAAGAAAAGGTTTCAACGGCCTATCTTTAACACACTCAAAAAATTATTCGTAAAAAAATTGTCTGCTAATTAATCAAAATTCACTAAATAAAATACATTTTCCTGAAATGCAGAAAAAAAATGGCCATTAAGACAAATTTCTAAAATTCTTAAGAGATTATTATATTTAAATTCACTAAAAATATCTACCTAATTTTTAAAGTTTCTAAAAAGTATTTTTTCTCCCAGAAGCCTTCCCTAAAGGGAATTCAACCTTCGGTCCTCAAAAGCCCACAGCCACTTGTAAAACATATTCATAAGGAAAACATGCAACATTTTTGCGGGTTCCTCGGTCTGAGTCGGATGTGCAGCGTATGCTCAGTGAAGCTGCACAAATGGAGCGACCACCAAGTCACCACCGGAGGACACCGTCATTACCACCAGTTGCCACCACCCCAGGAATATCCACTGCGGGATGGGCTGACCCGCATTTAAAGTTGCCCAATACGTTTTCTGGTGCCATAAATTGTGACCCTGCCCAAGGAACCTGTTTCGCTGGCTGTCTGTCCAACTGACAGGGCGGAATCGGCTTGCGAAATCAGATCTAATCAGCTCGGAATGCACAGTGCACAGTGGGTCGAATAGAGCAGAGTTCCAATTGCAGGGAGTGGAGTCCCACTGTGTGAGCCGGTCGAAAATGATGAAAACTACCCTTTAATGAAGGGGACGCGCTAGTTATAACCCGGGCAACGAAATCACACTCGCGCTGAGCAAACATCTGTGCGATTTCGATTTCGACAATGGTAACAAGGACTCTCTGAGGTCCTTTGCCCAGCCCCGCTCGGCATTTAAAAAGTGTTTAGTTTATGGTCCATTGATGGCTTTGTTAACTCGCCGAACACTGGCATTCCCTTTCGCAACTCCCTGCAACCCGAAATAGCAACCACTCCTCATGAATCTGAAATTTTTGGTTCAATCGCAACCCCGTCCGAACGACGACACCTTACGTTTTTCGACATTTACGATCTGTCCGGGGCGTTTGTCGTCGGGGTTTATGTTCTGTTCTCCGTCTGCCTTTAATTATGCTGAAAACCACAAAATGCTGTTAGTGCAGCATTTTTCGATTCCAATTTGGTAAAAATGCTGACATATGCGCGGGGAAATGCGCTGCGCCGCGGGATTCTCGAGTTCCCGGTTTCCAGTTCCCCCGAGTGCCCTTCGCTCTTTGACTCTCTGATTGGAACTGGTCCATAGTCGGGCGATAAACATCGCCAACTGGTGCCGCATAGGCCGACAGACTGACAAATGAGTCGTCGATCTAATGTGGCATCAGCATATGCTGGTCCCTCTGGGCATATATACCCAACCATCCGTGCTTCGATCAGTTGCGGTTGCAGCTAAAATTCCCAATTGACTTCGCTTAAGATTGATCTACGCTCTGGATTTTACTCGGATTTTAGTTGGCAAGCCATTAATTTGATAGGCATCTTCAAAGCACTTCATTTAGATCAGCTGAAGGCTTCGTTTATCTTTGATTCATTATTCTAAGCTTAAATTGTAACCCTTGAAAAATGAAAAATAATGAGGTATAGATTTAGTAACATGTGTAGAACCTTTTTTGTTTAAGATATAAAAATCTCTGAGTTTAAAGCACCCAAAATTATAGCTGAAATAGCGTTTTCTATCCTAAATTTACCAGTCTCCTTCCATATTTTTTTTAAAGGTTAAACCATTTAATATTGTACTTTAACGCTTTTCCTTCGCTCCAATAAACAATCTATAATTTTCGCGTTTTTAGTGCTCATCGAATTTTCATAACATTAGTTTTCTCTGCTGCCAATTTGGCTGCATTATCATATGTAATGACGTCGTTTCTTTGATTTCGTTTGCCTGCGCTTCGAGTTCAAACACCTTGAACAAATATTTCACTTGGCTCAGCTTTTTGGGGGCTCCACCCTCCCACAAAAGCCACCTTCATTTCGCTGTTGATTTTCAAAATCGAATCTTGAATTAATCATGCGGAATAAATTTACTCTAGGTTTACTTTCAAAATGTGCCTTGAACGAGAAATAATTTTTAAAGAAAAAAGAAGAAGTAATAATAATGGTATCCATTTCTGCATTTCTCCGCGGGCTAATTGAATTAAAATTGCGATTCCATTTAAGGCCATTGCTTCATGCGTATAAATAATATTCTATTCCATTCGAATCGCATAACCAAAATCGAATGCGAAAACAGCGAAATTTATGACAGGCAGGCAAGATTTACGCTTGTGGCTTCAATTTCTGCCGGAGAGTTCAATAACTTTTCGGGGTGGATTAGAGCATAATTCCATTGTCATGGTAATTTATGAGCTTAGTTTCTATTGTTGTCACTGTTTTCGAGCCGATATTGTTGTTGTTGCTGCTCTTCCAGCTTTGCAGATTTTTGCAACATTAGCGCGGAATTATGGCATCCATTACGAAGGATTCTCGCATATGTGCCTGGGTCCTATAAAAGCATTCGAATATTCCTCATATGTCGAAATGTTGATGCTGCAAATGGACCACGGCAATTACATTAAGCGTTTGCCAAATCTTCTTTTGAAAGTCCTTTAAAACTGGGTCACACTTTTCAATTGGGTGCTAAGTGGTTGATTCGTTTTTGGTAGCGAGTCGTTGGTGTCAGTTTAGTGGTTTACTTATTACATATGCGCATATTTTAATGGACTGGGGTTTTTCCTGGGGGTTGGTTTGAAGAAGTTGGCGTTGATTTAATGAACGAATGAGTGTTTACGGAAAAATTAGAAGTATGGTAAGATTTACTTTTATCGAGCTTCACTATATTTGGAATATGTAATTGATTTAATCATTTAATTATTCTATTATTACAATTAAATGACGATTTTAATTATTGTTAAAATGTTGTAAAAAGTATGCTTTGGCAGCTGATCTATTGGCTTTTCTATCCCCACATCCAATGATTTGATCCACAATTAGAGCCCCTCCGTTCAGCTGTTTGTATTTGGCAGTAATATGTTTCCTCACGTAATCCACCACATCCTGGGCCTCCAGTTGGGTTCCCGGCTTCTTGACCACCGAGGCAGCTGCCTCATCTCCATTCACTGGGTCCCATATCCCAAAGACACATGCCTCCACAACATTTGGCATTTCGGCGATGACACTCTCTATCTCGCTGGGATAATAAATGATGTTCTGGTACTTTAGCATATCCTTTAAGCGATCGATAATAAATAGATATCCGTCTTCGTCCATGTAGCCTAGGTCTCCGGTGTGAATCCAGTTTTCGGGGTCCAGAATTATTTTAGTTTCCTCGACGTTCTTATAGTAACCAGCCCATTTTTGGCCGCTTTTTAAGCAGATCTCACCAACTTCATTAGGTCCTTGTGCCGCGCCTTGTTCGTTGATTATCTTGACTTTAATTCCGTTAACAGGACGCCCCACGGAATTGGGTTTTCCGTCGAAGTTAAAGTTAACGCTTGCAGCGCAATTTAACTCAGTTACACTGTAACAAAAGTGTAAGCAATCGCGGTCAACACGGCTGCGCACTTTATGCTGAACATCCAGGGAATAGTTTGAACCTCCATAAAAAAAGTACTTCAGAGATGATAGGTCTGCGGATTCGAAATCCGGACTGTTGGCAAAGCTTGCTATATATGAGGAATTTAAAAGCACTGCATTGATCTCATATATCTCAATTATGCTGCACAACAGCTTAGGATCGAAGTCGCGGTCTGCAATAATGCTAGTTGTACTGAACACTCCAGAAACAATGGTCATCATTAGACCCGATAACCAGTCCAAGGTGCTCGTTGTATACTGAACCATCGAGCTGTTTATGGGACTGCAAAGGATACAAATTTTAATGGTAATCAACTAAAAATATCTAAGTTTACATGTTCACAATGAGCTGATGACTTTTGCTGATGGTAACTGCCTTGGGGACTCCCGACGTTCCGGAAGAACTAAGAATGGCAAGTGTCTGGTCATTACCATGTTCTAAACGGATGGGCTGGAAGTTCTCCTCCACTGGAGTGCTCAAAATATCCTGGATTCGTAGTGATCCCTTCGGATGATTCCGCATGGTAACTATCCTTACTCGGAGGCTTCTAGTGGCTGCTCGAACCTTTTCGAACTCATCTCCATCACAGAATATCAGCCGGGGCCTAGTCAGCCCAAACAGTTGCTCGATAGTCGACTCTTCATAGGCGTTGTGAAGGGCGTGGAAGGGGGTTCCATTGAAGAAACAGGCATATGCCACAGCCGCCAGGTGAGTGGTTTGCCTGCCCATGACTCCTACGATGTCCTCTTGTCCCAGGCCCATTTTCCGCATGTAACTTGCCACTCGCTTGGCATTCATGTGAAGCTCTTCCCGGGTCAGCACACTGTCCTCCGTTACCGAGATCTGAAAGGGTTGTGGCAAATATATCAGTCTTACTTCTGGAGAACCTAAAACGAACCTGAGCGACGAGATTCGGGTGGCGTTCCATTTCCTGAAAAATTATCTCTCCGATGGACAGGTCTGGTGAAAATAAACTTTGCCTTTCGCCACCAGTCCAGATCTTCAGGTTATCATCGTAAATGCATTCGGCCTTGTATGATTTTTCACTTGCTTTTTCATTACCCATTATGGCAAACACTGGACTATTTGTCAGAATTATAGCAGGTGTTCGATTAATCGCAAGATCAGCTGTTATGAACAGTTTGCAAGCGATTCACTTTTTCAGACCGTTCCGGACAATTGGAGAATTGCATCTAAGCTCAAATCAAAGTTGCACTGGTAAATAAGTGCAGCTTAATCTGCTTCTATATTGACGTAAGAAAAAAAGAGATAACCGTCAAAGCTCAAATAAAGAGTAGTTGCATAGTATTTGGTGTATTTGGTAAGTGTGTACTAAGTATATTGTACTTATAATCAGGTGTACATACAAACTAAAGCTTACCTTATCTTTTCGAGGGTCATATTAGAAATGTATTTACTCACTTTTATACTCATGGTGAGTTCAGTAACAATTTTGCAGCACATTTCAACCCTATAATATATATAAATTCTTGATCAGCATCACTAGACCAGTCGATCTAATCATGTCTCTCTTGTTGTTATTTATAATCACATTCTCTTCTAATATGGAAGATATACCGGCCTGTTCTAGTTTTTACTCGGAAGTGAATTTGATTTCATGGTGGCGGATTTAAGACCGCCTGTCAAATGGTTGCCTCAGAAGTTAACAGAGTAACAACGAGGGATTATTGAATCCATAACTATACGTAGTGAGATATATTTATCATTTTTGTAATATTTAAAATTTCAAATAGAATTTTATGAAAATCTGGAAAATAAAAGTCAATATTTATATTCAAATTTATTTGTTTTTTTTTTTTTACCTATACTCAAGTTAATCGAAATTAATTAGAAATGTTTAAGAAATTTATTATCAGATTTATCAGGCAAATAACATTACAGACAAGAACACGGCCCTTTAAATTATTTTTTAAGTTCAACATACATAATAAAGTCACAAATATTTTCATTTAAAAGTAAAACTAAGTGAAACATACAACATATAACATCTAACACTTCTTCATAATTTGTAAAAATTTAGCTTTTGTGGCTGCTCGGCTTGCTTTTCTATTAGCACTCTGAACAATTCGATCGACAATTAGAGCCCCTCCGTTCAGCTGCTTGTATTTGGCAGTGATATGTTTCCTCACGTAATCCACCACATCCTGGGCCTCCAGTTGGGTTCCCGGCTTTTTGACCACCGAGGCAGCTGCCTTATCTCCATTCACTGGGTCCCATATTCCAAAGACACAAGCCTCGACCACATTCGGGATTTCGGCAATGAGATTCTCTATCTCGCTGGGATAATACATGATGGTCTGATACTTCAGCATATCCTTTAGGCGATCAATAACAAAAAGATAACCGTCGTCGTCCATGTAGCCGAGATCTCCAGTGTGAAACCAGTTCTGAGTGTCCTGCATCTTCTTGGTTTCCTCTGGATTCTTATAGTAGCCAGACCATTTTTGACCGTTATTGAAGCAGATTTCACCAATAGTTGTTAGGTCCTTGGGCCTCACCCTGTTCGTTGATAATTTTTACCTTAATGCCCTTAACCGGACGACCCACAGAATTGGGTTTCTCATCGAAGTTGAAGTTTAGGCATCCCGGGCTGTTTAACTCGGTTAGCGTATAACTAAAGTTAATGCATTCGGGGCTAAGACGGCTGCTCACTCTTTTCTGAACTTCCAGTGAACAATTTGATCCACCATAAAATAAGTACCTTACAGAAGAAAGATCAGCTGTTTCGAATTCCGGGCAGTTAGCTAGCATGGCCAATTGTGAAGAACTTATGAACACCAAGGAGATTCTATACTCCCTTATTAAACCACACAAGGTGCCAGGATCAAAGTCACTGTCAGAAATAATGCTCGTTGTGCCAAAGACGCCAGCATTGATGGTCATCGTGATCCCCGAAGCCCAGTCCAATGTATTAGGATTATAGTTAACTATAGAGCTGTCCATGGCGCTGGAAAGGAGATAAATATTAAGGGTGAACCTGATTTTGTTAAGTTTACTTACAGAAAGCTCGCAATAATCTGGTGACTATTGCTTGTAGTAACTGCCTTTGGAAGACCCGATGTCCCGGAGGAACTAAGAATGGCCAGAGTTTGATCAGTACCCTCTTTCAAACGGACAGGCTGGAAGTTCTCCGCCACGGAAGTCCTCAGAATATCCTCAATCCGTAGAGATCCCTTCGGATGATTCCGCATGGTAACTATCGTAACTTGGAGGTTTTCAGTGGCTGCACGAACCTTTGCAAACTCATCTCCATCGCAAAAGATTATACGAGGTCGAGTAATTCCAAATAGTCTCTCGATTGCCGCCTGTTCGTACTCAGTGTGCAGGGCATGATATGGGGTTCCATTGAAGAAACAGGCGTAAGCCAGAGCCGTCAAGTGGGTGGTGAGTCTGCCAATGATTCCTACAAATTCTCCTTGCTCCAGGCCCAAGTTTCGCATATATGTAGCCACTCGCTTCGCATTCTCGTGAAGTTCTCCCCAAGTTAACACTGTGCCCTCCGTTACGGAGATCTAAATGTTTTTCACAAAATAAATGAATTACGACTTTCGCTAAATTCACGACAAACCTGCGCTATGAGTTTTGGATGACGCTCCATTTGCCGGAAGATAATCTCTCCGATGGACAAGTCGGGGGAAAATAAACTCCGCTTTTCGCCACCACTCCAGACTTTGAGCTTATCATCATAGGTGCTTTTTGTTTTGAACGGCGATTCGCCTGCTCGAAGATCTCCCATGTTTTATAAAATCTAAAAAATTAGTTTCTTTGCTTGTGCTTTCATTATCTATTGCTGTTTCATAGAGGTTAAGTCTTCTCATCAGTTCGTTTGAGAAAATAAGAGGAAAGAGCATACACATGAAAGAGGAAAGCTTAAATACTCGTTTTAAAAGCTCCAAGTTAGGTCTTACTTCATATCTCTGGAACAAGAAAATTAAAATTAAATAACAATACATTGAATACATTTTGTATTTAAATATACAATTTATAAAAATTATAATTTATAAGTATAATTAAAAATTGAAATGTACTTAACATTCATGGGAAACTACAAAGCTCAGGTTAGGTTATATTATCGTTTTTCCAGTCAATATGCTGGGACACATCGCTGTACAGTACATACTGGATACGATTGCATGAGCTGTCGACTACGATTTCCCGGTAGATGTAATTCCTCGGAGTAACCATCGATCGCCCTGTAGGACCATCAGTCCTCCGGCGAGACATGGACCAGATCCATTACTGTCTCCCGCGCAGAGACTTCGCTCCGTCACTAAGTCCAATAAAGCAGTTGTCCCCTAAAGGCGCGGATTCAGCCCGTGGGACTGACGATCTCTACCTCCTTAACCCAAGGATACTACCGACTTCTCCGGCGGAATCTGTCCCAAGGAGAGTAGCGACACCACGATGGGCAGCTCCACTCCAATACTTCCTGAATACTCTGAATCTTCCGAGCGCAACAAGCAACAGCTTGCAACTAAACCTAACTGCGGGTATCGAGTTTTGTCTCCGCTCCCATCGCAACGCGTCGGGCTTTTGAGTCAGTGATCGGGAAAACTGGAAATTCCACATTTGCCGTAGCTTTAGCACTTGTAACAAATCAAGGAAATTCTGATGCCTTATATAACAGAAGAGAGAAATAGAAATAAGCACTCTACGAGTAACGAGCAAACGCCAAGAGAGAACGCTATAGTCGAGTACCTCGACTATCAGATACCAGTTACTCAGATAAAAGAAGTGCGAGGGAGATTGAGATATGCATGCAGCAAATCGACTGCTTGCACTGCTTGAATTCCATTATTTTTAACGAATGGTCCGATTTGAAAAATTTCTTCTACATTTCGATAGATATAAACAAAACAAAATTGCATTAATACTTTACGGTAATCTTTAAGGATGTGGGCGCCAGACACCTTTTAAAATCGTTTAAAGAATCTGCTGAATCAAACTTGAGCTATTGTACCAATACAGAGTTCAGGTTATATTATCGTTTATCCAGTCAATATGCTCGGACACATCGCAGTACAGGTTACGATTGCATGTGTGTTCGACATTGAATACCGCGCTAGATACAATTCCCCGGAGTAGCCATCGATCGCCCTGAAGGACCATCAGTCCTCCGCCGAAACATGGACCAGATCCTTCGCTGTTTACCGAGCACATACTTCCCTCCTCCACTAAGTTCCTAAGAGTCGGAATTTCACGGATACAGTCCGCGGCACTGAAGATCTCAACCTCTATTACCCAAGGATACTGCTTTTCAGAGCTATCAATATGTACTTTCCATCCCGCACGGACTCCCGTAGTGCTCACTGTACGGCTCGCCTCCGCCGACCACAAGCAAATCGGTGCTATAATGTTGTTGAACCTACAAAAATTTTGTTTCACAAAGTAAATATAATATATTGCTAAAGGAATATTATTCTGTGGTACTTACGTGACTGGCCGTTCCATAGTGATCAGCGCGATATCCACTTTGGGATTAATAATGGTTGTGACTTCCGGATGGGAATGCAGTCGCTTTACGTTACGCAGCTCGGTCCCTACCTCTGGGAAATTATTCAGATCATGTAGACCTAATCCAATGAGCACGGTGTTCTCTGGCTTCTGGTAAACACAGTGGGCGGCGCTTATAACCACACTGGCGGAGATCAGGGTTCCCACGCACTTGAATACAAGATTCCTTGATTCCTTGTCATAGATGGCAGAAAGCCAGGGATACCGTCCCAGGGAGAATTTCTTGCCCTGCACAAAATGCGGAGCTATGCTGCCCTGTTTGCCGCAAACTATTGGTGATGAACGGGAACTGTCCAGCGATTCATTTTTGAAAAACTCATAGGATCGAGTGTAGTAGGTTACATATAGAACGTCTGAAAAAGGGTTCAAACGGTATTAGGTATTTAATTTACGCTGATTCCAGGCTTCTAAATTCCAGGTCTAACAAGAGAGAACGCTATAGTCGGGTTGGTGTCCCGACTATCTAATACCCGTCACTCAGCTAAAGGGAGTGCGAACGCTGTACTCGGGTTGGTGTCCCGACTATCTATTGGGGCTAAAGGGAGTGCGAGGGAGATAGATATATAAACAATTTTGATTGCGTATAACTTTTTAATGAATGGTCCGATTTGAAAAATGTCTTCTACATTTCGATAGGTATTAATAAACACTATAAAATGGCGTTTATATATTTTTAAAATCTTAAAAGATGTGGCCTCCAGACACATTTGAAAATCGTTTATGGCGATCGTGGGCGTTAGGGGGGCGTGGCACCTCGATGAAACAAACTTGCGCTGCGTAGGAAGCCCAAGAATATGTGTGTGAAATCTCAACCTTCTAGCTTTTATAGTTTCCGAGATCTCAGCGTTCATACAGACAGACAGACGGACAGACGGACAGACGGACAGACAGACAGACGGACAGACAGACGGACAGACGGACATGGCTAGATCGACTCGGCTAGTGATCCTGATCAAGAATATATATACTTTATGGGGTCGGAAACGCTTCCTTCTCCCTGTTACATACTTTTGCACGAATACAATATACCCTTTTACTCTACGAGTAACGGGTATAAAAACTCACATTGGTCGCTCGAGCAGAGCAGCTGATCGTTGTAGGATAGTAGCCCCAACTTGGGCAGTCCATGGGTCGGACTGTGTTTGAGGGCTATCCGAAACTTATGGGGCCCGGTGCTCAATTGAGTTCCTTTCTCATCCGGATACGGTTTCAGTTGACCCACGGATGAGTCCTGCGGATTACGAGGAGAAAGAGTGATCGGCGACTATCGCTGGCCAGCTCATACATACATCTTGATCACCCATCTGAGAGAAAACCACGTCGATGCGATTGTTACCCTGCTTCAAAGTGGGCAGCGTTAGCTCGCCCTGAAGACCGAGAGAACTGTTCACATATTGGAAGTATTTAGTACAAGACTTCTCCGGCGGAGTCTGTCCCATTGCCAAGGAGAGTAGCGACACCACGATGGCCAGCTCCACTCCCATACTTCCTGAATACTCTGAATCTTCCGAGCGTGACAAGCAACAGTTTGCAACTAAACCTAATTGCGAGTACCGAGTGTTGCTTTCTGTCTCTGACTCAAATCGGAAAAACTGGAAATTCCACATTTGCCGTAGCTTTAGCACTTGTAACTAAAGCTAGGAAATTCTGATGATAGGATGGAGAGAAATAGAAATATGCACTCTACGAGTACCGTTTATAGCTACTAAATGTCTGACACGATAAATAAATTACTAGGTGAAATAAATATGAAAAAAATTTTGAATCACTTTTAATACATTTATATTTAACTAAAATGTTTCGGATTGAGGTAGAATGCTCAACGGATTTTATTCGATTTATTCGCACATTTTCATTGTTCCAATAAATGCCTTAAGCTCTTGACCGATGCCGGTTTCATCGCAATTTTCTACGACAGGCCTTCCTTCTTTGACCACCTCTGCACCAGAACAAAAACGTTGAAACCATCGTTGTGCGGTGGAAATGGAAACTGTATCGTGTCCATAAACTGCACAAATTTTATTGGCGGCTTGAGATGCATTTTTGCCTTTATCGTAGAAGTACTGTAAAATATGCCGTATTTTCTCTTTATTTTGCTCCATGATTGCGACGCTATAACTCACGAACGACTTAAAAGAAAAGACAATCAATCAAACACGTGTTAGCGCGTGAAATGAGCTTTTCAAAAAGGTATATTATGACCAGATGCGACGAATAAAACAAGAACTACGCGCTTTCAGCGCCAACTAGCGAAAATACCGTAAGACTTTTTTGACAACCTAATATATGTACCCAATAGGGTACCCATTACAAAGCTCAAGTTATATTTTCTTTTATCCAGTTAATATGCTGGGCCACATCGCAGTACGCTACGTATTGGTTGGAGTTGCATGAGCCGTCGGGTGCAGTTTTCCAGGAAGATGCAATTATTCCCCGGAGTATCCATCGATCGTCTTGTAGGTCCATCAGTCCTCCGCATATTGAAAGTAGTTAGAGCACGAGCTCTCCGGCCGAATCTGTCCCATCGCCAATGAGAGTAGCGATACAACGACGACCAACTTCAGACCCATATCTTTATGAATATTCTCTATCTTCCGAATGCAACCAGCAACTGCCGGCAAATAAACGGGAACAGAGAGTTGATTCCGCTCCCATCGCAACGCGTCGGGTTTTTGAGTCCAGTGATCGGGAAAACTGGAAATTCCACATTTGACGTAGCTTTAGCACTTATAAGTCATACTTTTACCTAGACTGGGAAATTCTGCTGCTTTTCATAAATATAGTAAGTAATTCAATGCAATTGAGGAAGTCGGACTAGGCGTTAATACAAATGTTATTGATAAATGCAACTTGGAACTTGTTTACACAATTACTGAGATTCTACGGGCTTTTATATCGGCTATTGCTTTAATCTTTTTATAACCCTACGCAGTGTTAGCTTAATATTTAAATGAATTGATTTTTGAAGTGATCTCCTCAGATCCTCATATTTTGACGAACCCAGTTGATGTGCTTGGCGATATCTCCCAGCACCGCATTATGCGGTTAGCCATGAGGCTTTATAAAAGCTTCATAGAGTTCAGTTGAATTATCTAGGTGAGAAGGCAACTTCGCTCGCGATTCACTGATATTAATCTCATAGAGGCGATTGAAAAAGATGACTGGTTTTAAATCATCATCTGAAATAGACACAAATAAGTTCACAAATTAACTGACTAAGCAATTAAAATTCTCGTACTTACTTTCGCTATCGCACAACAGCTCATCGTTGTAGGAGAGTCGCCGTAATTTAGGCCATCCATCCGGACTCGGTTTGAAAGCAATCCGGAACTAATAGAGTCCAGTGCTCAATCGAATTGCCTTCTCATCCGGATACGCGATCAGGTTACCCACTGAAGAGACCTGCGGATCACCAGTGCAAATATCTCTCATACATCGTGGTCATCCATCCATTTACGAACCAAGCGTAAATCGATCTTGTTGCGACCCTTCGTCAGAGTGGGCAGTGTGATCTCTCCCTGGATTTCCTCGGAAGTACCGTTTACATACTGGAAGAACTTAGGACACGAGCTCTCCGGCAGAGTCTGTCCCATCGCCAAGGAGATTAGGACACGACGACGACCAACTTCACACCCATATCTTTATCGTAATCCACGATCGCTTAAAGCTTTCGGTTCCGCACGCGACAAAGAAGGGCGGGTTTCGTTTAGATCAAACCTCAACGGCATTTGAGTTACTGATCGGAAAAACTGGATTTTCCACATCTTAACTTTGACAGGAAATTCTGCTGTTTCTATATACCAAGTATCGATAAATAAAACGACTATTTCATAAATAATGGAGACTGAACCATTGGTAGGGAAGAAGTAATAATAGCAATAGTAAAAGGGACACAATAGTATGTGGCCCTAGCGGCCAAACGGCTGGTTTAAATTGCGCGCCGTGCTTACTTAGGGTTCCTTAAAACACCAGAGGGCTGCATTATAAATTTGAGCTTAAGCGCCATCAGTTGAAGAAATTTGTGAAAATTGTCTCATTCTTTTCGGGACACTTTATTGGACATTGGTCGCTCGCGAGATTTTTTGAAATATTTATTTTCTGAAGGGAAATTTCATGCCTAACGCGTTTCTCTTACTAAATAATATTTAGTTGGTCTTCAATCTTCTTGGTATTTGATGAGTCAGATTGCAGTCAAACTGTGGAAAATGGTCCAAGTCGCGGTTAAGGGCGGCAAAACAAAATTTGACATCGCGAAATTTTTAATGAATAATGGAATTGTAGAAATTAAGAAAGAAAAATAATAAAACTTACAAAAATGTGCACCTCCGCGTCCAAAAAGATATAACCGCATTCATGGGAAAGGGTAAAAAAAATCACAAAATTCTATTCCATTTTAGATCAAAAGATTGGTGGCCAAAGAGTTCAACAAAATTGTATAAAAATTATCTCTATTACCCTATACCGTTAACAGCGAAAGTAAGTTTCGTACTGTCATTACCCCAAAAAAAGTATGTTGACATTTTGCAACGTTCCTCGAAGGCTTTGCGATTGACTTCAAAATGATGTAGGAAAAAGTTATAGCCAAAAGAACAGCCTTTCCGATGATACCAGTCTCATCCCAATGGCTCTTTAATTATAGCTGCTATGTCTAACCAAACTTTCCTATTAGTGCCCCCTTCTCCCCTATAACAGATGAAAATGTTATATTTTTTAGAAGAGGCAGAGAAAATTTAATTGTATTAAAAAGCGATTTTTAATTAAGTACAAATTAAGTTATGGCTTGTCATTATTTCTCTGCTAAAATTATGAGCTCAACGAATATTATCGTTTATCCATTTAATATACTTGGACAAATCGCAAAACAGTACATACTCGTTAAGGTCACAGTTTAATCCAGAGCGTTTTGCGAGCAATACAATGCCCCGGAGTAGCCATCGCTCGTCCTTCAAGACCATCAGTCCTACGCCAGACTCGCCGACACATCCAAGCTGTGCTCCATTCCTAATTCCCACGCAAAGAGTTTGCTCTGGCAGCGTAAGGCCTTTGAAATTCCTGGCACAGACCTCGGGACTGGTTATCTCCACCTCATCAACCCAGGGGTAGTCCTTAATGGACATGGTCTCCGTGGATTCCCATCCAGCAACGATGCCATGTGTGCTCTGCATACGGCTTGCCTCCTCCGCCCACAAGCAAATTGGAGATATATTTTTGGTGAACCTACGAAGCACATATAGAAAGATTTTTGACAGTATAAAACAAGACAGACGCTATAGTCAAGTGCCTGGACGATAAAATACCCGTCACTCAGATAAAGCAACAGTTTTAACACTTTTTTGGTTGTGTATATGAGTAAAAACAAGAGAGAACGCTATAGTCGGGAGCCCCGACAATCAGATACCCGTTACTCAGGTAAAGGGAGTGCGAGGGAGATCGAGATAGAAACTTTGAACACGCATAACTTTTTAACGAATGGTCCGATTTGAAAAATTTCTTCTACATTTCGATAGGTATTGATAAACACAATAAAACTGCATTTTTACTTTTCCGAAATATTGAAATTTTTAAAATCGTATATAAGCGATTGTGGGCGTTAGAGGGGGCGTGGCACCTTTTTGAAACAAACTTGCGCTGCGTAGGAACTCCTAGAATCTGTATGCAAAATGCCAATCTTCTAGCTTTTATAGTTTCCGAGATCTCAGCGTTCATACGGACAGACGGACAGACAGACAGACAGACAGACAGACAGACAGACAGACAGACGGACAGACGGACAGACGGACATGGCTAGATCGACTCGGCTAGTGATCCTGATCAAGAATATATATACTTTATGGGGTCGGAAACGCTTCCTTCTAGCTGTTACATACTTTTGCACGAATACAATATACCCTTTTACTCTACGAGTAACGGGTATAATTATCAACTATCAATTTAAAACAAATTCAAAATAAGCGCTATAAAGATTATAGCGTTGTAATCGAAGGTGCATATTTACATACGTGACTGGCCGCTCCATGGTGATCAGTGCGATATCAGCTTCGTTAAAACCATCGTTTTTGACTCCCGGATGGAAAAGCAATCGATTCACATTTCGAGTCTCGGCTCCATCCTCTCCGTAGTTATTCAGAACATGAATACCCAGTCCGATAACCACGCTGTTCTTCGTTATGTTGTGCACACAGTGGCCGGCACTAATGACAACACTGGCCGAGATCAGGGTTGCCACGCACTGAAAGCTTAGAGTACCGGATTCCTTTATAAAGATGGCAGAAAGCCAGGGATACCGACCCGGGGGAAAACTCCTGCCTTGAGAAATATACAGGCCCATGTTGCCCTGTTTGCCGCAAACTTTTGGTGATACAGGAATACGTTCCAGCGATCCATTTTTGAAAAACTCATAGGAACGAGTGTGGTAGCTGACATATAGAACGTCTGAAAGGTTAAGATAATTATAAGCATGTATTGCAATTGCAATTAAATACTCACATTCGCCGCAGAGCAACTGATCATTGTAGGCGAGTTGCGACAACTTGGGCTTTCCATTGGCCACCCTCGGACTAAGAGTAATCCGGAACTTATAGGGTCCGGTTCTCCATTGAATTTCTTTTTCATCCGGATACGGTTTCAGTTGACCCACGAAAAAGTCCTGCGGAAATGAGGGGAGAGGGAGTGATCAGTGTCAATGAATTGCGAAAATTGGTGGTCAGCACATACATCTTGATCACCCATCTGGGAGAAAACCAAGTCGATGCGATTGTGACCCTGCTTCAAAGTGGGCAACGTGATCTCGCCCTGGAATTCCTCAGCAATATTGTTTACATATTGAAAGTATTTAGAGCACGAGCTCTCCGGCCGAATCTGTCCCATCGCCAAGGAGAGTAGCGATACAACGACGATCAACTCCAGACCCATATCTTTATGAGTATTCTCTATCTTCCGAACGCAACCAGCAACTGCCGCAAATAAACCAAACTGCGGTACAGAGTATTGCCTCTGCTCCCACAACGCGTCGGGTTTTTTAGTCAGTGATAGGCAAAACTTGAATTTCCACATTTGCCGTTGCTTTAGCTCTTATATCTTAGGTCATACTTAGTCTAGGAAACTCTGCTTCTTTCCATAAATATGGTAAGTAATTCAATGTCATTGAGGAATTCGGGTTAGGCGGTAATACAAATGATATTGATAAAGGCAAAATGGAACTTGTTAGCGGTTATTGCTTTAATGTTTAAAGCATACTTAAAGGCAATTTTAATATTTAAATTAATTTCATTCTTGAATTGATCTCCTCAGATCCTCATATTTTGACGAAAACAGTCGATGTGCTTGACGATATCCGGACTCGGATATCGAATTGCCTTCTCATCCGGATACGCGATCAGGTTATCTACGGAAGAGACCTGCAGAACACGAGTGAGCAAATGGTCGGGTTGGCTGTCATCCCAGTGCAAAGATCTATCATACATCGTGGTCCCCCATCCATTTACGAACCAAGCGTATATCGATCTTGTTGCGACCCTTCCTCAGAGTGGGCAGCGTGACTGGACATCATCGGCACTACACACAAAAAAAACTATGTAAATTCAACTATTTAATAGTGAAAACTGCCACAACCCATAAAAAATAGAAACTGCCCCAAAAAATAGTAGATTACCTATAAAATAGTAGATGACATACAAAATAGTATTTTACTCGAACAAAATTGTTGTTTTTTTAATTTGTTTTTTAATTTTTTTTTATTTTTAATTTAATTTGTTATATTAATTTATATGGAAGTTATTTATAGACACTTACATTTCACAGATACTTAACCTTACAAATCACGTTTTATGCCTCCGCTGGGAATCGAACCGGGGCCGCAAACATCGGAGTCGAGCACTCTAACCACTAGGCCCCAGAAGAATGGTTTTTTGAAATCAACATATACCAAAAAAAAAAAGAAAAACATCATCTGCAAAAGCGGGATTTGAACTCACGACGCAGAGATTATGAGTCGGATACTCTAACCACCCTAAGTCCAGAAAAATAGTTGACATACAATTTATAATTGTATTTTTAAAACAACAAAATATATGAAGGAAAAAATAGTTGAGATACGATATTAATTGTGGTGTTACTATTTAATGCCCCAAAAAATAAAACAACTATACGATATTAATTGAGACGTTACTATTAATTTGCCAAATGAATAAAACAACAATATACATGCAAATTTCGTAAATAGGTTTTCTACTATTTTAATTGTTAAATACTATTCAATGACCCAAAAAATAAAACAACAAATACATACAAAATACATGAAAAATTCAGAAAATAGTGAAATACTATTTTTCTATGTTGATTTTACATAGTTTTTCTTTTGTGTGTACCGTTTACATACTGGAAGTACTTAGGACACGAGCTCTCTGGCAGAGTCAGTCCCATTGCCAAGGAGATTAGCGATACAATGACGAACAACTTCGCACCCATATCTTTTTAGAATTCTCGATCGGTTAACGATTTCGGTTCCGCACACGACAAACGAAGGCGGGCAATTGAAATTGATGGCCTGCCCAACGGGCTTTTGAGAAGCCAACTTGAAATTCCACATCTCCCAAAGCTTTATACTAAAATTATACTTTTATATAAGCTAGAAAATTCTTTATAATCTATTATAACATATTATAAATAATTTTTCAGAAGAAATATATAAAAAATTGCTTGTATTTTTTATTCAAGTTCAAAGTAAGTTATTATTGCTTTTTCTCAGTAAACTCATAGCTAATTAGGTGCTATTCGATAATATTATCGTTTATCCAGTTAATATACTTGGACAAATCGCAGTACGGTACATACTCGTTAAAGTCACACTCTAAGCGTTTCACTAGCACTATGCCTCGGAGTAGCCATCGATCTCCCAGCAAGACCATCAGTCCTACACCGTGGTCGCCGACACATGCCCCACTGCGGTGTCCCGCGCACAAAGTTCTATCCGAAAGCGAAAGCGCCGTAAAAGCCAAGGCACAGACCTTGGGACTGGCTATATCCACCTCCACAACCCAGGGATTATGATTCTCGGAGCTAGTTAATTCCCAACCCGCAACGATGCCATGGGTGCTTTCCATTCTGCTCGCCTCCTCCGTCCACAGGCAAATTGGCGATATTTTTTGGTTAAACCTAAGAAAACACAGACAATGTTTTAACAGTGAAAAAATATCACAATTGTGATTTTATTCTTTTAGACGTTTCTTAATGAGTCAAAGGGTATATTAATTTTGTTGGAAAGTATGTAGCGCTAAAATAAGTTATAAGCAATGCTTGAATGCTTATTTAAAAAAGAAAAATAAGTCCAGTAAGTTTTTCAATCTGAACTTCCATTTAAGAAATCATTTTTTAATAGTTATTTATTATTAAAACGTAAAACAATTTTAGGTCTGTACGGATGGGCAACATTCAATAGGTTTTATGATTTGTATACCCTTGCAAGGCCGTAAAGAAGACGTTTCCGACCCTATAAAGTAAATATATAGGAATAATAGGAAAACATTTTTTTTATATATATCTTCGGTGTTTTTTGACTTATAACCTCCTACGCTTTGGCATACGATTTTTTTAATAATTCTAATTTTCGAAATTAATTTTATCAAAATCGGACGACCATATATCATATAGCTCCCATAAGGATGATCGGAAAATTAATGGGAAATTAATTGGAAACAAGTTATAGCTCCGTTGGTTTTTATTTTATTCTCTTCTATTCTGGGATATGACTCTTTTTATTGTGGGCGTTAGAGGGGCCAAGGCGCTCGGCTGAAATAAACTTGCGCTGCGTAGGGTAATCCCAACTTTTTTTTTTCATAGTTTTAGTATTATATGGTTTATTCGAATAAAATGAATAATATAACTTTTATTTCCGGTCCTTGGATTTGAAAAAAACGGAAAGTCAGTTTTGACTTTGGTTTATTAAACGACCCTTAGAGTGGAATATGAGTAACTACGAGTAACTACTTATGGAGTAACTACTAAAAGGACATCTATTTAATATTAATGCATTATAGGCAGAATCAATTATAAGTTGCAACACTGATTTATACATACGTTACTGGCCTCTCCATGGTGATCAGCACGATATCCGCTTCGTTAAAAGAATCGTTCTTAACATCCGGATGCAAGAGCAATCGCTTCACACTTCGAGTCTCGGATTCATCATTTCCGAAGTTATCCAGATTATGAAGACCCAGTCCGATGACCACGTCGACCTCCGTCTTCAGATGCACGCAGTGTGCGGCACTGATGACAATACTGGCGGAGATCAGGGTTGCCACGCACTCGAAGCTTAGAGTATTTGCTTCCTTTAGAAAGATGGCCGATAGCCAGGGATATCGACCCAGTGGGAAATTCTTGCCCCTTATAACATACGGAGCTATGCTGCCCTGCCTTCCGCAAACATTCGGTGACAAAGGGGAACGGTCCAGCGATCCATTTTTGAAAAACTCATAGGAGCGAGTCTGGTAGCTGGCATATAGAACGTCTGTAAGAAGGTTTAGGTAATTATAAGAATGTATCTTAATTCCTCCAAATAAAAGCTCACATTCGCCGCAGAGCAACTGATCATTATAGGCGAGTTGCGACAATTTGGGCTTTCCATTGGCCACGCTCGGACTAAGAGTAATCCGGAACTTATAGGGTCCGGTTCTCCATTGAATTTCTTTTTCATCCGGATACGGTTTCAGCTGACCCACGAAAAAGTCCTGCGGAATATGAGTGGAGAGAGAGTGATCAGTGTCAATCAATTGCGAAAATCGCTGGCCAGCTCATACATCTTGATCACCCGTCTGAGAGAAAAGCAAATCGATGCGATTGTGACCCTGCTTCAAAGTGGGCAGCGAGATCTCGCCCTGCATTTCCTCGGCAGTAACGTTTACATATCGGAAATACTTAGAACACGAGCTCTCCGGCCGAATCTGTCCCATCGCCAAGGAGATTAGCGATAAAATGACAACTATCTCCAGATTCATATCTTTATGAATTTTGCGATCGGTTAAAGCAATTGATTCCGCAAGTGACAAGCAACAACGAGCAAATAACACTGATTGCATGTATCGTAGATTGGTGTAGTGGTTATAGTTTCAATAGAATCTCAACGAGTTTTTCAGTCACTTGGCGTCGATTTTAGTGAGAAGTTCTCACTGAGAACTGGAAGTATCTCCCTCTATTGCTCTCCATTAAAAGACTGACAGACTTTTTATTGTAATTGTGCAACGATCTGAGATTCGAGAATCAAAACGAATCGCTCTTAAAATCCGATCAAATGTTCTCAAATTTAATAAAGATTTGTTGGAAATTGATACGGAAAAATCAAAAAATAAGAAGATTATTTTTCTGAGTGTTCGTTTGCTATAATAATTATTATTGATTATAATCAATTTTACTATTTATGTTTACTTAAGCAGTGATTAATTGCCAAGACTGTTTTCGGGTCCCGCTGATAGTCCGATTGCTGGAATTCATCCCATAACAAAACACTCAAAAAGATATCGGAAGGTATTTCCGCAAATGGTCAGCTGGGCAGCTTGGTGGAATACCCACCACCCAACACACATAAGATTATGATAATGGGCATCACTCAAAGAGAGGATTACGGTCTTGGGAAACAAGTGGATTAAGGGGTTGACAATTGGGGGAATGTCCTTTGAGGAATTTGGCTTTTGCGTTTTGCATTTGTTTTTACGATTATGACCGACATGGATGGATCGGCATCGGAATCATTCCGTTCTGCCCTCTATTTCATTATGAAGCGTTATCCCCCTCAACCAAAAGGGATCTAATAAGTGAAATGTGTTTTTCAAACATTGATTCTGGTTAGTAGTGCGTGGTGAGTGGGTGCAGCCATGAAACACCCCCTTTTCGAGTCGACAACATTTGTCATACGGCCAAGACAGCCTCAACAGTTGTTGGCGATTATCATTTTGACAGTTGCTTCTCGCTTCGCTTTTGTTTCAGTTCCCTTGGCTGCGTTTTGGGCCTTGATTTATGCATTTTTAAGCGGTTCACTTATTGTTTCTGCGCACAAATATGGCCGTGTATCTCGGTATCTGCAAGATACACAGCCCTTTCCGCGTAATTTGTTGATTTATTGCGAGGCTGATGGCATTGCAGGCATCTTCATTAAGCACTGGCTTCCGTTTTTTCGGCAAAAACCACCTCCAAACCACCTTCTCGTTGCGCCCATAATTCGCTTTCATTATCATTATCCTGCCGGCATTGTCCTTAGCCTCGTTTGTCATGCTCGGTGCGTCTGCTTAAGTTTTCGCACGCTCCAACGCCTCGGCATCCTTGGCTTCCTTGGCGCTGCCTTCTACTCGTCGTTGTAGTTGTGGAAATTGAATTGAAAACGTGCTGAAGCGTTAAATGCTCTTGTGTCAACTGTTGCCAATCCCCGAGTTCCCCTGACCCACCCGATGTGTCCTTCTGTCCATCACTTTTCGTCCTGTGTGTGGCGACATATGAGAATTGGTAACCTCAGCACAAGCTGCTTCCCTCCGCTCTGCCCCCAGAAAGTTCCCGGCCAAGTGGCACAAGCAAGTGTCGCATAATTAATTCGAAATTGCATCCGTAAAGGATTTTCAAGTTTCGGTGGTCGAAACTAACCTGAAAGAGCTTTGGGGGATTTACAGAAAATCTGTTTTCCGATACGTTGGGTATTAAGCTTATTTTTTTCAGTGCCGGTTGCATGGTCAGTTAAGAACCTGAGAAGTTAACAACTAGATAAACATACCCTTAAAGTAAGTTGGATTTCTGGAATGGGCCGAAAGGAGAAGCAATTAAATAAAATCCATAATATATATTTAATTTCTTGTATGTTATTGTTAGTCAACGAATTGCGGAAAAAAACCGATAAGGAGGAATTTAAATTGACAAAAGAATCGATAAAATGTATCGACTTATCGAACCGTTGGCGTAAACTTACTTTATTTTACATTTCGAACTATTTTACGTTACTTTATGCATTACATTGACTCAAAAAGTTCCAAGTATGGCCGCATTGGGAATAGTGGCGTCCAGACCCTAAAAAGTCATGGACGAAAAAGAGCGCTGTTGCTACCCAAGAAAATATGCTGTAATGGGAGAGGGAGAATGAGATAAAGGAGCAGAAGATAAAGAGAGGGATTGGTGCCACCAGACCAAACGAATATGGGAGAGATTGGAGCTACCAGACCAGGAAAAATGAATGGCGCCTTAATTCAAAAATTGACATTTTAAATATGGGTTTAGATAGTTTCATCTCATAAATAAATTAAAGAAATATTGACTACACTAGCGATCTAGATCAAGAATATATAAGTGTACTTTACCTATCGCTACTTTTTATTTGATTCTTTACAACGAATACCATTCAATTGTTAATAACTTTCTTTCTGATCGTTAAATTTAAAAACTATTTCTTAGATTGGTATGGAAGTACCATTCATTAACTTAAATCTTAATACTTCCTATACAACCAAATGTGCGAGAAGCCACAAGAAAGTCAAGCAAATATGTTGTAAAAACTTTCACATTTTCTGCCATGGCAAAATGTAAAATATAATAATAAATATGATGTAATGATCTAAGAATGCTTAACAAGCCTCTCAATTAATATTAAAAATTTTTTGAATCCATCCCCATGCTCAGGAACAAGGAACTACATCAACCTGTCTTTATGGCGGTTTCTGTGTTTATGTTGCTGGCGGGAAGCGCGAAATGTCGCCAAAGGAAGGGGACGCGGTCACGGGACTGGGACAAGGCGACAGGAAACAAATAGACAAAATGCCAACTTTATTTTTAGTAGTTTTTGGCGCCGCGGTTCCTGTAAGTCGGCTACAAATGCGCAGACAATCGCACAAACGCAACGCTTTCCTTTATCCTTTATCCTTTCTGCTGCTGATGATGATGATTATGTTGTATCCTTGCCGTTTCAGTGATTTTTCCCTGCACTTTGGCTATGCTGGCATTTTTATGTGCCCGGAGAGAATGGATGGCAGGGGTAAATGGAAGTGTCTTGGCAAAATATTTGCATCCGCCTCAATGGACAAATTTGCGTATTTATGAAAAGAACAGATTGAAAATGTGCCCCGGCCATCTTCTTCTTCTCTCCATGTCAGCAATTCGAATTTAAATTGAATTTTCAGTGCAGTTTGGGACGCAATTAAAGCGGTCAGTTGTTCCTTTCTTATGAGCTGTCCTGTAAATATGCAGTAAATACACTTGGCCCGCAGCCAGAAAGGCGACAATGTCCTTTGGCTACTGGCCACTGGTCACTGCGCCATGACCACTGCTCTTCACTCTTCGAATGTGCATTACAAATGCCTGTCAACGGTTCGAAAAAATAGATTGCATTGTCTGCCAAGCGAAGGATGCCGCAAGATGTCCTTTTGGCGAGGTGCGTGGGTGAACTCCTTTCAACTCCTTTTCTCTAGTAAAAAGTGTCTTTCGAGTTCAGTGACTTGGAAAATGCGCAGCCACACGTCGGCCTCAAATAGTTAAGTATGGTCTCAAATGCAAGTTACTTCATCGGAATGCATGAGAAATTGATTCAGTAAATATTGCAGCTCAGTCAAGTGGATAAATAACTAAGAATATATAGCAAACCCTGCCAAAATCTTTTTAAGTGCTTTAGTACAAACTTTTATGATTTAAATTAAATAGTCATGCTAATTCATGAAGATTTTTTATCTAATAAATCAGAGTAGGAAATTTAAAGATTGATTTTGGTGCAAAAAAATTTTTTTATAATTTTTGGTTTATATATTTAAAAATAATTTATAATGTAAAATAAGTATAATTATTATTATACAAAAACTACGGTGTTCAGTCTAGTTCTTGTAAGTTGTGCTTCCTAAACTGTGGGCAAACTTATGTTTAATTTTGATGAAGCTAGTAACTAAGTTACCTAAAGGTTATCATGGACCAGTAAAAATATTTATTTTTTTCCTTTCAAAATTATGCTTATTGCTTAAAGCTTAGTTTATAAATCAGATTATTACAGAACAAAGCGTACGCCCCTTCTTTTTTATTTGAATAAATCACTCTCCTTAAATATTTAGACAAATAATCTCACTGTCCATATTTGTATTAGGCCCATCACCGCTTGTATCCCTTTAACCCGGCCAAAAAGTAATGCCCACTACACCTTTTATCTGTGAAGGCATCGCGCTCCTGCCTGCTGACTGCTGCTGCTGCTGCTGCTGCCTCCTCCCCATCAAATGGGCGTGCCTTGGGCGGGCCATAAACAACCTCTCACGGTTTCTGCTCCTCGGTTCCCAACAATCCGCGGCTAATCGCCAGGCTACTACCACTTGAAGAAGCTGCCGCCGAAGCTGGCCGACTGGCTGATGATGATGATGGTCGAGAACAAAGTCAGAGGTTAAGCACGTGCGCATCACTGTGGGCATAGGGCATTTGGTATCCTGGTTTGAGCCAGGTTCCTCGGTTCCTTGGTAACTTTCCTTACGTTACCGCCTCCTCTCTCGCTGCTTTATGGGCAGCTCCTCTCGTTCGTTTTGGCCCCGCTTTGGGCCAATTATAACTATAACCTTAGCCTGCTGCCGCCATATCTCACATTTTTTAGTACGTGGCCGGGTCGGCAAATGATGAAGACGATCATTTCTTTTGCTCTGCAGCCTCTTGCCCTTACCAGAGTCTCTTCTTTTAGCCAGACTCTGCCTCGGGTTGGGGCCAACGAAAAAGAGTTGGCCTGGCGCTTGGCAAAATTTATAAACGCGCACAGCGAACACCTCGCCACACGTTGGGGCGTCTCTACTTCGATGTTGGCCCTCCTCTGACCCGCCAAACACTCCTCCTCCTGTTGGCCTGACTTCTTGGCCAACTCAACGACCTGGTAATTTATGATTAATGCCGGGCAGCCGCTGTCGTCGAAGATGTTGCTGCTGCCGCTGCTGCTGTTGTTGTTGTTGTTATTGCTTTTTGGGGCAAAAATCGGAGCGTACCATTTTCGGCAACCCTCCTGTTGTGTCTTATTACGATTGGCCGATTGGCATCTCAGAAAGGTACTTGTGTGCATGCCAACACTAAAAAAATAAAGTGAAAGTGTGGTTCTTGGGATTGGAAAATGTACTGGGACTTAAGATACAAATCTGAAAAGAATATTTTAAACATAAGTAACTGATTTCAATAATAATATAATATAAAATAATTTTCTTTTTTATTCAAATTTCAATAAAATGCTAGTGGTTTTCAATAAGGAAAAATTAATAAAGATTTTGTCCATATTCCACTATTTTTAAAAGTGTTAGAAAATTAATATTTAAATATTTCGGAAAATTTTCTTGTTACCGCTTTTGAGAAAATATTGTTTCCAGTGTATTTGTGGGCGGCAGGAGCAGCTACCCAGAGGTGAACTCATGTCAACGCTTCGCTGAGTTCGCCAGGCCATTTCACTCGTATTTCTTTTTTATTTTTTAAACAATTTTTTTGTTTTGTGTGGAATGGGCTGGGATGGAGATTTGGATGGGGTGGATAAAATGCACTTCCTGCTGGCGGCCAAGTCGGTGCCGAGGAGCTTAATTAAAGAGCGGCGGCGCTCATTTGACTGGGCCCGAGAGGCTTCCTGGAAATCAAAGAAACAAACTCGCTAAATATTTCAGTTAACGCTTTGGTGGTCTTGGCCTATAATTTGCTGCTGTTGCTGCTTCTGCTGCTGGTATAGAAATCATCACATCTGATGCCGACGCTGACGGGTTTTGTATAAACAAGTCGAAGTCAGCTCTCAATCATAAATGAATCATGCGCAAATTATATGGCCAGGACTGGATCTGATCTGGAGTTTTCAGACTGAGTCCGAACGATGGACATGGACATGGAGATGGAACCTGGACAGATGGCAGGACACGCAGCTTTTGCTGGCGCTGCTTAATAAACAATCATCAGCAACAACAACATTCGAAGTGAGATCAAGATGAAGATGAGGATTGGGGTTTGAGGACGAGGATGAGGATGAAGATGAGAGGTAAGTTAACAACGCCAACGCCAAACCGTCGGCCATGTGATAATGATGATTTCACAACCAATTAAGCGTTGAAAGCCAAACACCGCCAGCAGAAATTTGAGGTTAATCCTTTAGCTGCTGCAATTTTCGGGGCCAGCGAAACGTGAGCAACACCAAAGGCACACAACCAAGCAACACCAGCAACATCTATACAACACCAGCAACATCTATACAACACAACACAACACCGATGAAGATCTGAGATGGCGATGGAGATGGCGTTGATGTTGATGCAGGCGGCTTCAATCAGCAGAAACTGCGGCGTCTGTCGGCTTGTTAAGTGGAGTGTTGGAGTTTGTCGGGTCGGCAAACGCCACGGGAAATTATGGTGGCCAAACTTCCCAGACCGCAACTAATTTAACCAAAGTGCGAATTGGAGGAGTCGTCTTCGTCGTCTCCATCGTCGTCGCAATCGGAATCACAGTGAGTCTCTGCTGCACAGTCGCATTCGCAGTTGGAGTTGGAGTTGAGCTGATGTTGAGCCGAAAGCGAAGCGAAATGGCCAGACAAACCGAAAACAGACCGCAACAAAGCAGCCGCAACTCTGAGGATGTGGATGTGGGACCTGGGATCCGAGACCTAAAACCTGGTACGATTTACCCTTGTTAGGAGGCCCAGGCCCTGAGAATTATGAGCGTCTGCTGCCAAGCTGCGAATTTGTGAAGCGTGATGAGCGCATGGCTCTGGGATTGGGATCCCAGCTGGATGTGCCAGGCTTTACTGTATGTGCAACACGCGATCCTCAGCTTGCAGCACTTGAAATTAACTCATAAAATATACATTATCATAGCTGAAACCGCGACTCTTGCTGTGACTGCCGCAGTGCGGACTGTTTCATGTTGTGTCTGCCCGCAGTCTGGCCATAAGTCTGCAGATCTGGATGGGATCGGATCGACTGGGTATGGTATCTAGTATCTAGTAGCTGGGAGCATGTCGTGTTCTAGTCTGCCTTTTTGGCGCTTTCGTGTGGCACCTGTCGCTGCCGCCGCTGATTGGCCCCGACCAGCAGCGATCATCATCAGCTGGTGGTACTGGTACTCCCAACTACCTCTACTTGCCAATTGCCTTAACAGATTTGTGTGCAATTAGCCAGGCAGTCGCCATGGGAGCATCTGCTGACCACGGGGGACAAAAGGGAGGAATGCGGAGGAATGGGGCGCTGGGAACTTGCAACTTGCAACCCGGCAAATGACATGCCGGCCGGCCAAGTGCAGTCGAGCATAATGGCAAATAAAGATCGGGCGGACCGATAGTTCAGCTAGGCGGTGTCCATAAACTTGCAACTGATTTTGACGCCCCAAAAGAGGAATCGCAGGGGCGTAGGGGCAACCTGAAATGGAGAGTAAGTCTACATAAGCAGGGGGAGTTGAAAGTAATTCACCCACGAATTTTATTAAGTCGTACTCGTTGAAAGCCTAATTTCCAATTCTAAGTTTGTGTTTAAAAATTCACACATTTATTTTATTTATAAAACATTTTTTTTAAAAAGTTGGTTTAGTTTTTGAAAACCTAGAAAGTCGGCTAAAAAATTGTGACAATTTAGAATGATTTAAATTATCTATAATTAATTTTAACATTCCATTTCTTACCCCTGTTTATAAAAAATATATTTACTATAAACAATAATAAAATGTAAATAAAATTCAGTTGATAAAAATTAAGCTTAAAATATGTTTACGATACTGTAAATGTTGTTTAAAATACTACCAATACTTACCAATATCATATTTTGTGTATTAGCACTCTAAATATTTTCCTTTTCCTTTTATTTGGGGACTGTGGGAACCTTTACAAATTTGCCTGGCACCGCCTTCCCTTTTGATTTTCTCCCCCGACGCCGCGTCGTCCTTTTCGCTCACGTCTACGTGTAGCGCACTTATGCACAATTATGGCTTTATTGTCTAAACTTGGGCACATCTATTTAAAGCCATGCTCGGCGGCAGCAGCCAACTGCGATCGGATCCATAGAGCGTTGCATTTTCGGTTTGGCCTTTAATGCGCCGCCATCGCCGCCTGCGCAGCTCCTGGCCATTCCGCTCCTCCTTTTGCTCCTTCTCCACCTTGTCCACCTCATCCTCCTTCTGCTCCTCGCCCACCAAGCTCCTGGCAATTCGTCCGTCTGTGTTGGCTTCATTGTTTTCTTGGCGGCCCTTCGTCATCGTCAGTAGGTACGCTCTGCACACTGTGCAAAAATAGTACGGAAATTTGTCATCCATTTTTTGGGTTTTATTCATCCTACTTACAGAACTAACTTCCATCGTTTTCCATCGTCATTTAAAGTCATAATCACTAATTTATGTTGATATGCTGGCACTTAGGAATTTTGCAAAAAACAATATCCTGACTATAAAAAAAATGTTAATATTTTCCAGACCATAAAAATATTATTTGTTTTAAAACTAAGTTTAGATGCATAAATCTTTCTCAATTATGTAAGACATAAAAAAGAAAAGACTAAAAACAATTCTTTGAAATGCAATAAAAATTAATAAAAATAAAAATTAAAATGGTTATAAACCTTAGCAAAATTAATGATTTTAGCCTAGTTTATAAAATTTGGGAATAATATTTATTTCATGTTTAACTTAGTTCTTTATTTTTTTGTAGTGTCCTTGGCTTCCCAAGGCATCATCGTCTGGGCCTGTGACTGTTTCTGTTTCGGTTTCTGTTTCTGCAAATGCTCCCAAGTTGCAACTTTCAGCTCCCAGTGCCAACTTCCAAGCAAAAGCAGCGGCTCCGAGTCCCGGACGAATTAACTTGTTTTGGTATAAACGGCGGCTATTTTGTAAGTTCATAAAGGATAAATTGCCAATTTTGGGATTTGAACTGGCCAACGTTTTGCGTGTCTGTCCCTGGCGCGTCTCGCCCCCATTACCATTACCATTCCCATAGCCGAAGCCCATCCCCATGCCCAATACCCATACCCATACCCATATCCATCCCATCATTGGGCCTGCCCCATTCGTCGGTGCTATATTGAGTTTTCAATCTTTTGTTGACTTGATGTGGCCACCGATCGACTGGCAGTCGGAGTTCGAGTATTCGAGTACGAGTATCAGTCCGTGTTTGCGTGGAGTCTTCAGGGAAAACTGGCAGCCAACCTTGAGTTGCTTATTTAAGGCAGTTCGTCAATTTCTGCCGTCTGAGCCCGATCTTTAGCCGGGCCGAGAGACAATGGCCGGGCCGAAAGCCAAGCAAAACGCTAGCCACTGTGGCGGGGCAGTCTGTCCGGGACTGTGGCGGCGCAAAATGAAACAAAACCAATTAAAAATGTTTCGTTGCACCCAAAAACGAAGATTCGCTGGCCGCTGGCAGGGAGTTTGGGGGTGGGGAAAGGTGCATGAGGGAGAACTTTCAGCACTGAGAAAAATGTAGCTTTTTTGGGTACGAAATATAATGGAGTAAAAATGTCCAAATTCAAGATTTTCAATTTATATAAGAAATACTCTTTATCGATATCGTTTTGAAAATATGTAAGTATTTTGTATGAGATTACTTTAACACTCGTTAAGAAAACTCTGCAAATTTCAATTCCAACTATTATAAAACTTCGATTTTTCATAAAAATTTTTTTTAATAAATTAGAAGAATTTCATAATATATGAATATTTCCGATTTTTTGTTATAGATGTTCTTATGCCCCTATGTTAGACTTAGTTTTATAAACTCTACTATTATCATCCATAAATATGTAAACAAATAATGAATATTTATTAAATATTTCAAAAAATAAAGATAAGAGGGATTTTATTAAATTAACTAATCTGTGTATTTCCTTTCAATAACTCTGATTTTCGCTTCTTTTTAAAGTGAAGTTAATCTCTACGATCTCTTCTGATTTCATTAGGTTTTTCATTGGTTCTTTCCTTGGTAATCTTAATCATTTAAGACAGGGGTTTTCTCTCAGTGCCTGGCTTTGGTTGTGACTGTGACTGGGACTGCGCTGGTGGCACTGCCAGAGGAGTATCTGTTTCTGTGGCCACTGAGCGCCACTGGGTGAGTTCTACTTGGAGTTGCTCCTGCTGTTGATTGTCTTGCAGATATGCAAGTTCAGGCCTCGAGAGGTAAGCAAGGGGGAGTGAGGTGAGGAAGGGGGTGGCTCAACGCCGGCGCACTACCTACACGGTGGCAGGCTAACAAAAAGCGACAACAACTACATTTTTTGGTCTCAGCCTGCTGGCTCACACACACACAGCGAGTAAGAGACATTCTTCTGGGTCTCAGGTCTTCATTTTTAATGAAATTCTTAACAAGGCGCACAAAATGCAGCGCCGTCGACGTCGACCGCACCGCGTTGTCCAACTAACTAACCAAATCGCAGTCGTCGCAGCAAGTTAAGTGAAGTGACCGCCCGCCTGCCCCTTTTTGGGGCACAAAGGATGGAGGATGGTTGGTCTGGGGAGATGGGAAGCTGGGAGCTGGAAGCTAAGAAACTGAAAACTGGGAGCTTGGGGAGCTGCAATTGGGTCCGCAACGCGCATCCATGAGAAGGCGACCGCACACCGCGATTTTGGCCAACGCCGCCGCCGCCGCTCTCATTGGAATTCATTAAAAATTCACCAGTGTGTGTGAGTCGTCTGCCCAAAAAGCCGGTTGAAAGCCATGGCCCAGCATCCGAGAACAGCACGAAAAATCAAAAAAAAAAAAAACACAGAAGAAAAAAAAACATTGTCCATGGAATGAGAGCAGCTCGAAAAATTTACGAAATTAGTTCACAAGCTGGACAGGATTGGGGTCCAAAGGGGGAGCTGGCTAACTTGGAGGCCCAGAGCATACCAGCGCCACTTTAATTTAGTCATCAGGTGATTTTTCGCGAGCTTCAAGTGAAATCTTTAACGTGACGTTGGAGATTGTTATGTGATCTCGGTTGCTCCTGGAGCTCCCATGAGCAGAGAGGATCCAGGGAAGGGGCATTGGGTCTCCGGACCGGTGGACATCAGGACAGAGCCCGAATAGTCAGCGCGTGTGTGGGCAATTGGTCTCCGAGCCAGTCAAGCTTGCCTCTTACCAATATTGCTGTGCTGTGCGGCTGATTTGCCTGGGCGATCGAAGGAAAGGAAAATGAAACTCAGGTTCTGTCTTTAGTACAATATATAGAAGGAATTGTGTTGAAGATTTTCGGAATAATTAGAAGGGATTTCTTCAGGGCTTTAGCGATTTCTAGCACATAAAAACTTTAGCCCCCATTCGATAAAATCAATTCTAGTCCAAAACTTTCATAAACATTTAATATTTTTAAAGAAACTTAAACATTATTAATTACAGAAAGATTTGTTACATTAAATGTGATTAATTTATTAGGCTAAAAATTAAAGTTTCTTGGAACTAATGATCCAAAACCAGTTTTATTATATAAGGTTTTTAAGAGTATTGAGTTTTATTGGTACAAAAACGTTTTTAAATTTAACTCGGCTAAAAATAACTAAGTTTTAATGCTTTGCAATTTTTATACATTTTTAATGTAACTTTAATATATTTTTATATTTTTCGAAATAGTTATTATTATTAAACTTGAATTAACAAATCCTTGTTGCTAATAAACGATAAAAATGTGTAATAGTAAAGAATGTTAAGATTTTTTTAGATGCTTTTTAGTAGGTTTTATCAGAAAGTTACAGTTAAAAAATGCTTATCTTAAAACCAAAATAAGTTCTGTGGGTTCTTAACATTATGCTCAGCTAATTAAGTCAGTTGCCTGAATCCGCGACTTCTCCTGGAATTCAGAGCTATCGAATCGCTTGGTAATTTCACAGGCATTCGACTAATTCAAATAATTTCCAAGGCAGACGTCAGATTCGGTTTATAACCCATACGATCTTGAAGCCTATAACCGAGTTGGCGACATTTCTTGAGCCAAGTGAAGTGAGCCAGAATCCGAAGCCAGATGCCAAAGAGAGCTGGCTCGTATTGGGGGACGCCGTGCAGTCTAGAGCGTAATAACAAAGCCAGGCGACGAACTGCATCACGATGTACTCGTACTCGTACTCATACTCATACTTATACTCATACCAGTTCCATATTCCGCTGCCGGCTGTCTGGCATTTCAGTTCCCGAGTGTCCGATCTGTAGACTTCCCTGGGCTGCGAATGCTTATCAACAAATACCGCAGACAGACATTTAGCGAGTCAAGCCAAGCTGGAGAGGCCAAGCCAAGTCGAGGCTTCCAGGCCTGTCAACTTGACTAAGCACTCTGGTACTGAAATATTCCACCATAACAAGTTATTTACTATGACGAGCTTTGATTGGATCGAATTGGCCTGGCCAGAGAGCTACTTACTACTTAGGGCCAGCAAGGCAGCCTGCCTCAAGGACGGGAAAAATTGTGAACTATTTGATTTAGGAAATGCAAGGCAAAAACCAGTAGCCGACAGCTGCAATTTCAATAAAGCAACTCGCTGCGAACAGGTGGCAATCGGTCATGCAACTTGTGGCTCGTAGACCCGACCAATCAGCCAAAGCCAAAGGCACAACATCATTGCCAGCCACGTTTAATGACAAGATCAAGCTCAGTTCACTCCACTTCACTTGGGTTTACTTCAAAGCCCCACACCCCAGGCGAAACTAGAGAGTAGGATCCAAAGTCGCGAAAGTGTGCAGCAAATGTTGCTGGTGTTGCAGTTGCTGTTGGTAGTGTTGCTGCTGCTGCTGCTGATGATGATCGTAAAGTAAAGTAAAGTAAAGTAGAAACAAAAACCAGCTTCGGTGGGGCAGCAGACAGCCAAGATCTCTCACCTGTTGTTGCCTGGCTTGTTGATGTTGCTGCTGCTGCTGCTGCTGCTCTTGGTGGTGGTGGAGGCAGTGTTGCTGCTGGCATCGCTGCCTCCGTGGGTCTGGGTCTAGTAGACCACCGTCTTTGTTGTGCCCGAAGTCGACGCAGTGTCTGGGAAGTCGCTGTGTTCGTCTCGCCGAAGTGGCAGTCATGGGAATTATTGTTTATTGGCATTGGCCACGGTTCCCCACAGTCGCAGACGACGTCGTCTTAACCCCACTTACTCGCACTCGTACCTGGCTAGGCAAATAGAAAGATGACTGGGCTGGGGAGACGTTTCTGGGACAGATTTCGTTCTGACATTTCTATTAGACAATTTGTCGTCGACCGAGGAGCTTCGCCGCTTAGGAATTCGAGGTGAGAAGCTGGGAAAAGGAAAGGAAAGGGAAAGATGGTGAAAGCTAAGGAATGCCGGGTTGGTTTTCTGGTTGCTAAGAGAGCGCTGGACGATGAAGATACTTCCGCTATTGAGAAGATCAAGTAATAAACATTAATAGGTATACTACATTTAAATACACTAGATAAAAAGAAATCTTAGCTTCCGCGTTAACGCAATTAAAAAGCTATTATCTACTCATATTCATTAACAGGCTTTTCAAACAATTTTTAGTAACTCTTTATTTTTAAGGTATTTATTTTATAAAAACGAATTTATTAATTTAATTTCTTAGCTGTATAGAGTTTTTATAAATGTATAATTGGTTAAAGTTTACCAAAAATAAGTTGTCTTGGTAAACTTAATAAAATTAGGGTGAGCCCAACCCCTTGGCAATTGGATCCACCCTTAAAAACCCAACCGAATACCTCCAAATTAGTCAGCACTGCCTTCAAACCGAAGCCCATCGCATGTCACTACCTTAACTTAAAACTTAAGCCCTACCAGCTGTGCAACTGTTAAATGCAGTTAGTCCGGCAGAAGGAGGTGAAGCTCTTTCAAATTATAAAGCGGCTTTTTGAATGCGAATAAACAACAAGTTGGGGAGGATCGAGGATCGAGGACTAATGGGCAGGTGCATCTCGTGAGCAGCTGCCGTACAATTTCCCAAACGAAGAGCTTAGCTACCCAAAAAACTAAGCCACGTGGTCGAAGCATTTAGCCAGGGGTTAACCACAGGACCTCACGACTCGATTGCATTTATTTGTTAACTGGCGCAGGATAACCAACCTGTTTGTATCTCTTGTGTGTATGTGTGGTCCTCGGCCAGGCGGCGGCTACCTTCATTAATTAGGTGAGTTGGCCTGTTGCTCATTTGTTGCCAACCGCGGTGACATTCTGATTGAGCAGCTCCGCTTAAGCGTCTACCATTCCAGCACCTCACTTAGCACGCCCCAAAAAAACGTACGAAATACAGATACAGATACAGAAGCAGGTGCTACCATCCAAGAGTAAAACTGAAAAAGTAAAAAAGAGATCCCAAAGCGAGGCAGGTCCTGCCAGAAAGAGAGGCAGCGATCGAGGCGAGCCAGACGGTTCCTTTGTGTCCCGTTTTTTTTCCGATGGCAGCTGTTTTCCTGGCCAGGATCAACGACTTAGCACGTGGCGCATGTGGCGTTCGCTTCCCCAAATCCTCGGTGCAAAAGGGAAGCGAACGTCACTGGCTCCTGCCAAAAACCAAAAACCAACAACCAACAACCAAGAGAAAAAAAAGGTCACTCGGGAAGTGTGTCCCGGCTATTGAATCCTGGCGGCAGCTGCTCCTTGGTTCCTCACATACTCACACTCGTACCCATATTTATTCCCTATTTTGCCTGGGTTTTTTGTGTATGCTCCTTCTGCAACTCCTGTTCTTCTTCGTCTTTCTGATTTCATTTACCTTGGCGAGGAGTTGTCATTATTTATTATTGTTCGGTCCTTTGTTTGGACCCGCTCTCCTTAGCGCTTTGTGCGTTTTAATTTAATTACGATTTATGTATGGAAATTTTCGAAAAACCCTCGGGGTTGCTGCCTTCGATATTATTCAATAGTGTTTGGACAGCGCGTCGATAATGAATTGGCAAAATATTTTCCCAATAGTTTAGCGACGGGGTGGTTGTTGTGAAAAAGGAAATTGAAAACTTAAATCGGAAACGCAGCCCGAAAAACACTCGAGTCGAGTCTTTCACACGCAATTGCATTCAGACCCGGATTGAGGTTGATGATGAGCTAATTGAGACATTTCATCAAATCATCTCCTTTTCACTTATCGGGATTTTCAGGGTGGGCACACAAAGGTATACATATATACAATCGGAATCTCAGAGGGATATGGCAACATAAGATAATTCGCGTCGAGGCTTAGCGCCTTGAAATCGCCGGGAACATTGTCTGGGGCAATGTTTTCAGATACTTTATCGCTGGGATGCGTTAAAATGTTTCGCGCTTTTTATTGCGCTTAACGTGATTTCTGCCGGCTGTTCCTTTAAGTCTTGGCCCTTTTCGCGCAGCCGTATAAATTGACAAACTTATGGCAACGAGTTTCATTTCCCCCAGCCAGCCAGCCAGCCATCCAGCCAGCCAGCGTGTGCGGCATTCCATTATTGATTTTATAATTAAGCGTTGTCATTAAATTTTATTGCCCTGCCACAGCGGCACCTACCTAATTGAGTTGTTGTTGTTGGTGATGCTGTTGCCTCTGCAGCTGCGGCTAATTCACTTCTATTTTAACGATTAGTTGCGCCAAATCAGAGTTGATCCGATTTCAATAATCGATATAGTCCTTTGTTTCTAATTCGGCTTAATGCATAAATCATCTGCATAAATTCGCTTGGAATTTCTTTTGTTTTGCCCCGAAACCGAAAAAATTTGTTTTTGTTTGCCTGGCGGCAGTTCATCATGTCCCAGTCAGCGTTGATTGAATGTCTTTGGGTTTGTGCGGAAATTTCTGAAATTTCTGCCAGACTCTGGCCATATATTCTCGATATCCACTTATAAATCTCAGCGCTGCCCCATTGTCTCTTTGGCTTTTTGGGTCTTTGTCTCGCTTTCCTCGGATCCTCTGATTGCCCCAGGAATTTCTCGGGATTGGCATGGGGAATCGGGGACCTAGACTGGGGCTCAATTAATATCGAATGTGGCATAAGTGCCGCATCATTCGGTAGTCGCTAGCCACGCCCCCCTTTTGGCTGCATTTCATCAGCCGCTGATGTTGCTGTCGGAGATGCAATGATTATTGCTGCTGTGCTGCAATCCCAGATCAGCTGACAACTTTATCTAGCTGATGGGCTGGCGGTTCCATCGTCAAGCTGTGTGTGTGGTGCCCGGTGTCTGCTTCCGTTGCCGGAAGGCGCATTGGGACACAGACCGACCTCCTCCTCCTCTTCCTTCTCCTTCTGCCGTCTCCCCCGGCATCTCAATCTCATTGTGTCGCTAATTGTCCCTGGCCTGTGTGCGCGTCATAAGCCGCCGCTGCTGCAGCAACTTCTTGCCCCGGTCCCGGTATTTCGTTCTTTTGTGTCTGTCTAAGCAGCAGGTCATTCTTCCTGTTTATCTCTACTGCACAGGGAGAAAAAAGGTGGTATAAAAGTGCTAAAAAGTCTATGAAATAGTTCTAGGCCTCCTAGCTTCTGAAAGTATTTTTTAGATGTTTGAATCCAAGTCTGGAATTATTAAAAGTATTATTATAGATTTCTTCTTTTCCACACTTTGGTATAGATTACTATTATTTTGATTTAATTTCAAAAACATTTTCATTCAATTTTAGTTCTTTACTTAAGTATTTTGACATTTCAATAAGATACAAGATCGAAGAATTAAAATGATATTTATGATTACGATTTATATCAAGATTTTGTTTGATAAAAACATTGAAAAGGCTAACCACCGATTTGAATATTGTAATCCATCAAAAGGTCGTATAAATCTGCAATATCTTTACTGTCTTCCATTTGTATGTTATTTGAAAAAGATGACCCATTTTTCCCCGTGTAGTTTGCTGTCCTATTCTGCCTGTGATATGAGTATTTTTTATGCCGCAACACGCACAATTTGCCTCGGCCAGCGAACACAAACAAAAACAAAGTCAGCTGACTCATGTAGAAATTGACGACGACCTGGAACTCCTCGGATGCGAGAGATATGTACCTTCGGAAATGGAAATGGAAGTGGAAATGGGAACCTCGGATCGGAGACCTCGGGAGTCTGGGCGGTGCGTTTAATGAGCGGAACGGATTTCTGAACGCCCCAGCCGGCAGCCGTTATCCTGCCGTCCTCTTCTGTCCACCGAAAACTTCGAAGACACCGAAGACACTGAGGGCACAGGAGGCACAGTGGGAGCCAGAGCCACACAATGCGGCCATAGAGATGGCAGTCTGCCAGTCCATAGATCGTCTGGCAATGGGACTCTCTATCTGCGTGTGTGCGTGTGCACTTAAAATCCTATTAGGCTCAATTATCCGCTGATATTGCGTACACGATCTCATCTCAGTTGGCTTCAGTTGAGATCCTTTCATTGCATTTCGCTTGGTTCCTCATTCATTCATTCACTCACTAGGAGTTTAAGGCTTCCCCTGCCAGTCTGTGTGTTTGTTCCAGGAATTAGTTGACTTGTTGTTTGCATTCAATTTGTCTTCCCTTCGTTCGTTCGGTGGGTTCGGTAGCCTAAAAACGATAGATATCCTGGCTGGCAGGACGTGCCGGGACCTTCGGCAAGCTGCTTCATTGTCCAGCACACGCTTCAAACTGACATTGATTCATATTTAGTGGATGTGAATGGACGGTTTAGCTCAGTTCGGTTCGGTTCTATTAGGACATCTTAGTGGTGGTCTCTTCTCTCCCACTTGTAGGACACACAGGACCTCTTTTTGGTCAGCTGCTGCCGGCAGATGTGTGTGTGCTTGTGTGCGTGTCGTTTGTGTAAACGATCTGATTAACGCCGTTTTTCGGCTGGCCATCAAGGGGTTAAGACAACAGACAGCTGCCCCCGAAGGCAGCAGCTCCTTATTCTTCAGCATTTAGCATTCCAAAGGAGTCGACACAAAGTCACTGAGAAACATTCGATGCCACTTCAAAAGGCGCCTCGTCTTACCGTTAAATGAAATCACTTTTAATTTCAGTTTCTGGCCTGGCCAAGATTCCCAAAAAATACAAAACGAACGAACGAATAACAAAAACTCGCTATAAAAAAGTGTCGTATTTCAAATGTTTCATAAAGACTAAATCAAAAGCGACAACAGCACCTAAGGCCTCCTTGGCTTCCATGGCCATAATTTCTTGGCCAAAGCTGGGCACCCAAAAAAAAAGAACAACAAACACAATGAGTGTGTCTGGCGATCGTTGAAAAATTAATAAAATTAGTAATCAGCGCCTTAAATCAACAGAAATCGAGGGGCAGCCAAGGCAGGCAGGGGCACTCAGCCGCAACCCACGACGAAATCGTGGCTCTTTTGGGGGCAACTGTCGCCCCGAAACCGCAGATTAGATAGCGCCGCCGTTTGCTGCTAATGATTTCTATTGCCTCCGAGGCAGCCACTGTAGGAGCCAGTTTCCAGGTTTCAGGTCCCAGGTCCCAGGCCCCAGGCCCAGTCCCATCGTATCTCCCCTTCCCGAGATTCTACTGGCCGGTTGCCGATTCTCGATTGCCTGCTGCCCGGTGAACCTATAATGAAGCAACAAACTCAGCGAGGAAAGTGAAAAAGGCTTTGGTATTCGTGAAATATGAATACCCTTAATCTACCTTATAAGCGCCTCGTACATCAATTTGTTTATTTATTAAATCTTTTTGATTTGGTTAAACCAAAAATCCATCTCATTAATTAATTTACACAATTTACACATAAGATGTTATAAAAAGCGTAACTTAAGATTACCTAAGATCATTATAATTTAAAGTTTCAAAGCTAAAATACATTAATATAAATTGTGTAGAATTTTGGGTCAATATTTTGGGTCAATTATTTTATGAATTATGTAGAATTAAATTACATTGTGTTTTAATGGTAACACTAGTTCAAAGAAAAGTCAGAGCTTCGCAACCGGAGCTAAGGTACCTCGGATACCCTAACAAAGAAATGGCCAGGCTAAATAGAGAGGTAGAGAGTGAGTCTCGGATTCTAAGACGTTTAAGGTCTGCCAGGGAGGAAAACTGTTGGCAGCGGACTGCCTGGGAGTCGCAACCAATTGGCTCACACTTTGGAGCTGGGCTTTGGGGACGGTGGCTCAGGAGGCGAGCGTGGAGATCGCGAGCGTTAGATAAACTTGCCACCAGCATCGATGCCTCGATGTGCCATGGGCATGGGAAGGTCTCCCCGGACTGCCCCCGCACACTCCCCGATCTCCAGATCCTGGCTGCTGGGGCTCGTCATCATTATAAAACGAATTGATGTGCGATTATCGCTTGAGGTCTTAGCGCCAGCTTTGAGGATGCGATGGGCAGAAGCTAAAGACGTCCAGATTCTGGGCCTGATTATGGCAGGCGCAACCTTACACAGCCTCCCGATCAGGCCCACTGCTTCTGTGTGCTGTCGATTTGCTGTTTTTTTATTTTAGTATTCTTCTTTTTTTTGGGATTTTCTGGCCAAAAAGGCAGGCAGGAGCAGTAGCTGTGGGAATGCGGCTGTGCTCCGGCTACTTTGCAATTTCTGGCTGGGCTTTTTGCGGTGCGGTGCGACTGCCAAAAACAATTGAATTCGATTGAATGCACCGACCGGGCCGGCAAAAGGGAGGCCGCGCATTCGGCCACATTCCACTGGTGGCAACTGGCAACCTGGCAACCACAATGCCAAAGCGGCGGCTTCAGTGGCACAAACAACAAAACAATCACAACAACTGTCAACGCCCAGGCGACGGCGCCGCGGACCAGAAACTCTCTTAAAAGACAATCAGCGACACCTTTTTGGTCCAAAATACTCTCGCCGCAGCAGATTTGTGGCCAAAAAAAGGTAGGATGGTCGGAGGAGCAATGAAGAGCGGGCATAAAAAGATTGCCAAGTTCGTTGCTTAAGTCTTTTGTTTCGAATGCAGACACAAAAATTGAACTCTATCCCTTTGTGAAGTGCGAAAGCGACAGTGCAAAGAACAATGCTCCAGCTTTCAGCTCCCGATTCCCAAGTCTTCTCCATTCCCGATTCCAACTCCATCTGCAGCTCCTGCTCCTGCTCCTTCTCCTCATGGACTAAACTCAAACTCAAACTGCACTGAGCTGCTCCCAAGGCTCCCCAGTTATGTCGCTCCATGTTTGGCGTATGATTTCAAAAATTGCCCTTTTTGGGGTTTCGACTTACAGCCTACAGCCTGCAGCGCCGAGAGGCGGAGGCCGCCAAATCCATGACATCATATTTGGGTGCTAAAAGCGAGCCGCCCTCGAGGTGGATTGGATTGGACTGCAGTGTGTCCCTGTAAATAGAGACGGTAAACGAGATTTTTCCACCATCATCTCCTCCCTTCGGCCATGGAAAAAAGGGAAAAGGAAGCGGAGATGGTGTCGAAGTTCGCACATCAATTGCACAATCCGCAAACAGCAATAATCACTGTCAGAAGAGATTAAAGCGATAAGCCGAGACAGAGGATGCCCAGACCAGGCAGCGATCGGAGGACCAGACTGTGAACGGAGCTGGGAAGCAAAAAAAACAAAAAGAAAACAGACAGCAAAAGGGTCCAGAGACCAGAGAGACCCAGACAGCCTCAATTGGGTGGCCAAAAATGAAATCATTAACACCTAAGATAATAAAAACGCAGTCCCAGCACCAGATAAACGCATTTCGAGTGCCACTGAACGCCAGGAATGCGTGTGCTTGTGTGTGGGGCACCAAGGGGTTAAGGGAAGCAAGGGGCGGCGAAGGGGAGCAGACTGTAAGAGGATCTCTGTAAACCCAAGTTGATTTCTATCTTTCCATGGGAGGTTGGCATTAACGAAAGCGGCAGCAATACTTGCAGGCAAACTTGAGGATCGGTTCCCAAGCCTCCTTTTCCTCTCGCTTCGACCAGCCAACCTACCAACCTACCAACCTACCGAGCAACCAAACCAAACCAAACCGATCAAATGCTTCAGCCGACACAAAGCCAATTAATTTATTAAATTGAAGTATGATGCTGGGCATCGCGGGGTCTGCAGGGGATTGCATGAAAGGAATTTTGGCGACAGACGCCTAAAAGCAAAATGGGTTTCGTGTGCCTGTTTTTGGTCAAGAGCAAAGCAGCGTGTTAATTTTTACCAATTTGCGGTGCCAGCAATGGCCAAAAAAAGAAGTAAAAAATTACCCGAAAAAATACAGCAACAACGAGAGGAGGAAAAAGAGACGAATCTTTGGCGATGACAACAACGTCGCTGCAACATGTTGCGAAGGTGCAAAACTAATGGATTTCGTCGTCGCCATTCGGTCGCATTTGCCTGCCCCCTGTGGCCCCCTCTACCCCCTTTTCCACCCCCCTCCCAAGTAACGAAGTCAACGTCCAGTTCTCCTGGCTGAAAAGCAAACCAGACCAGGCCATGAATGTGCTTTGCTTCCCAGGCGCTCATGGACGCCTTTTTAAAGAGACCCCCTGCTCCACTGCTCCCCTCATCACAGCAGCTCCTCCGCCGCGTTTATATTGATATATTATGGCCACGGTTTCTTTGGGACAAAGATCTGCTTATTATATAAAAAAAGAGCAACAAAAAAGAAGTTAACGAAAAACAACAACAAATCAGCCAGAAACCGATTCAGAGTTTCAGCGAGTCCAAGTCCGCGAGTCCCCGGGACCAGAAAGCAGGGACCAAAGCAGACCCATCCACACATCCCCAAACAACCACATCCACTCTGCCCCATCCTTATACCCATACCACACCATACCAAACCACAATATACCATCCCATCCACATGGTATTCGCATAAAAGGCGCACAGCAGAAGGCATCGCTGCGGCAGATCTTGAGATCTGATAAGAAAATGATAAAAAGGTAGACGCCAGTTTTTAATTTGATTGGAATGGAATTTTCAGATGATTGCAATGTTGCTGAAACGGCAGCGCCGTAGAGTCCACCGCCGGACAGACGGACACGGACTTGGCGGACGGAGATGGAGATGGAGACGGAGACGGAACGGATCGTATCGGTTGGGTACGGAATGGAGATGGTGATGCTGATGCTGATGGAGGAGTGGGGGGATCCAACTGAGACCTGTGATGTTACTGTTGTTGTTGTGGGAGGGGCGACCGATGATCAGGTGGGCGAGAGGGAGGGGACGGGAAAAGAGAGTGCTGGCCAGAACTGAACTCATTGGCAATGAGTCTGCTGCAGTGGCCAATATATTCAAGTTGTATGGACATTTCCAGTACCCTACTTTAACTTTAGGTAAAAATACAGAAGATGATAAAAATTCATTTTGTAATTTATAAAATGGTATTTATATTAATAAAACATTAAAACAAAAATAACAATTTACAAAATACTGTTTTAAATTGTAAAATATTAAAACTTAACTTTACGTAAAAATCCAAAAAAAATTTATTATTAGTACCTAATTTACAATTTTTGGTCCCCACTTAAACTCTTAACCAACGAAGTAAAATACGGCCTACGGCCAATTTAAACATATTTACGACGATAATACAAAGAATAATTCCAGGTTTAAAAAAAAGGTATCCTATTTTTTCCCGCGAAAAATCTTGTTATTTAATCCAAAAATGTTCTTAACAGCACATATTTGCAAAAGAATGTAAGCCAAACTTTCAACACTACAATAACATGTTGCTTAAAATATTTTAACTAAAGGAAGTAAAATCTTTCTTCCTCAATTTTTTCGTTATATGGTGTTTTTATCCCTTGTAGGGTATTACCAAGTTCTGCTCGGCCTGGCCAACATTCCATAGGTAAATTTGCATCTTGCGCCGCGTCTGTCATTTCATTTCACCGAAAGTACACACACACGAATGTACCACCAGCAGCAACAACAAAGGCCAGCAGGCGATGGCCACATGGTTGGTGATGAGGGGGGTGGTCAGAGGTGGAAAGGGGGGTCGTCGCCACTGGCGGCCTGAACGAACCGTCGCCATCGTCGCCGCCGCAAGGATGCGAGGAATAGGAAGCAGCGCGGATAGTTCGGTGGTGGAGCTGGTGGTGGTGGTGGTGGTGCAGCCGGAGCGATGCCGATGCCGCCACCTTAATTTATTTCATCTCATGCAATAATTTTTGTGGTTAACAAGTTTTGGCGGCATCGTTAGCGTCTTCACACGCTTGGCGGGATATCAACACCATTTATTGCCGTTTTGGTATTTTCGCAGTCCCAGCTCCTCTGTCCCTCAGAGCCCCCTGAACCCCCTGAACCCCCTCAACCCCCCTCTTCGAACCCACTAAAAACCCCTCTGGCCCTCTGTCTCTGCTCTGCATTTTGCACTGTTGTTGCTTTTATTTCGCTTTTATTGTTGCGGCTTGGGCAGAGGCGATTTTATTGCTTGATTTTTGCGGTTTATCTGCTCGCTCTCATATAAAAATCGATTGGATTCCCGTGAAATTGATAAGTCAAGTCAACGCCGTTCTCCTCCGCCTCCTCCTCATCCTCCCCATCCGCCCTCCTGCTCATCCTGCTGCTGACTTTGCAATCCTGGCCGTCGTAAATTATGCGCCTCGACTAGTTTTCTACATTAAAAGGCAGACGCCAGCGCCACAGATTTGCCACCGATCCCGATCGCAATCCCGAGATCCCAAGATCCCGAGCCTCATCTTATAGCGAACCCAGTGGTCAGACAGCTCCTACTTCTGCCGACGGCCTGTGCCCGGTAGTGTTAAAATATTCGACCACCTAGGGTCCCATGGAATTTATTTAGCCCCCGAGGCCCGAAGGCACATTTCTGCCGCTTTTTATTAACTTTGGGCATGTCATCAGCTTGGAGACTCTTTCCTTTCCTTTCCATTCCCTCTTATTTTTTATTTGTCGCCTAATTGAAATATTAGTCGAGGATTTCACCATTCTGAGTCATGCGGGGCATGTGCTCGAGTTAGAGAGTCTTAGAGGCAGGAAGAAGATGGATATGATCTGCGATCTATGGGCGATGCTGCTGCTGTGACTTCCACTTACGGCCAGCCGGGAGTTCAGGAGTCTGCCACTCTTTATTTATAGCCCATCCATCGCCTCATTGTGACTCGTGTGGCTCGAGACGTTTTTGGTTATTTTTGCCACATTGCTGTTGTCTGGAGCAGCGACTGGAAATGGGGAAGGGAAAGCGCAGAGCGATACAACGAATATTAAACACTCTCTGAAGGTGGAAATTAATGAGCTGGGAAGGTTGTCAAAATAAAATATAATTTCAATACGATTTTTATAAAACTAAGCCCATTTTAAAGAGGGAGTTCAAACACTATTCAATAAAGAAATCTAAAAAAAACTAAAAGCTGTAAATAATATATTATAACTAATTAGGTTAACATCTATTGTAAATACCACGATTTATATATTAAATCTAAATAATTAAAAATTGTAAGCTTGTTTAAAGTAATAATAACAAAATAATCTTTTCATCTTCTTGTCTTATAACGTTCCCAGCAAGGGTATTCGAGGGGCTGCTTTGAAACTGCATCCCCACTTGGCGGGGCTAATTACATGGAGCATATTTTTAGGCCCAGACACGACGCTGATTATCTGCAATTCACGTGTCGCTGTCTCCGTACCGCTCCACTCCACTCTACTCTACTCGGCTCTGTTCTGTTTCTGTCTGGTCTGCCCGTTGTCTTCTGCTTGAGTTTGCCAAACAAAAAGTTTGCCAAAAAATGTCAAACGTCAGACGGTTTATTATCAGATCGCCCCGATGCGCTGTCACCTCCCCCTAGGCGAAGTGGACACGCGAGCACATTTCTCGCATCACCACCGTTCATTGTCCTCTGGCGATCAAAGCCCTACCCTTTATTAGCCGCATGACTCACCTGGGATTTTCCCTATTAGAATCCCCATTGTTGATCGTTTTCCACTTTTGGGGGGTGCACGTCATAGCCTAGATAAGCCAAACATCCAATATTTGCTTAGTTTATATGTATCCCCCCATTCTAGATGTTTGAATAACTGGAAGCCACTTGAGCACGGAAGTGCCAGCTCATCGGCTCGAAAATCGTTTGAGGATATAGGCAAATATGGTTAGATCGGTAGAAAGTTATCGGGCCAATGGTCAATGGTAGGCTAAAACCAAGCCGGAACAGCTCAGCGGCTAATTAGTCGGCAAGTCAACACTCGGCCCGGAGTGAAATTAAATAAATATAATCATTAATTTATCTTGCCCCTGCTCACAACCCTCAACTCGGAGTTAAAGTCAGCGGCGGCGGCAACGGCTCACCACAAATCATCAAAAGTCATTTAGCAAACATTTGAAGTTGAAAAATAGCCTTCAACTTGCTTCAATGCACTTGAAGAGAGGAGAATCGACCGCAGAGCAGATGGACGGGGGCAAGGTAAGGTTAGGGAATATGGCCATATAGCATATATGGTATATACCCATGGCCCTTCCTCCATGGGAACAGGGAAAAGGGAAAGGAAAGGGGAGCAAACGGAGGCAACGGCGGCAACTTTTTACGGAAGCGGCTCAGGTACAGAAGAGCCAAACCAAAGAGTCACGTCACGCGTGGGTGCCCCCCACACAGAAAAAGAGACTAAATAAAATAAAAGACACACGGATGGACAGCCAGACAGACGAACAGACGAACAGACGGACGGACAGTTCCAGTTCCAAGTCTCAGGGCGTACTTAGCGCTGTTGAATAATTTCCACAACCACGAAACCCAATTGAAATTAGAGCCCAGTCACAGAGAGCCCAGTTTCAGAGTTTCAGATACTGGCCACATGTCGCTACCACTAACAACCTGTAAGCCAAGTGCATTTTCATTTCCATTTCCACTTCCATTTCCACCTCCATTTCCTCGCCTTTTTCTCTCTGCCAACCAGCTACTCATAATGCGGAAGATTGCACCAAGTTCAGTTCGCTCCTTTACTTTCCGTTCCGTTCCGTTCTGTCTCATGTTGTTTATCTAACCGCTCGGATCTTGAGGTTTCTACGTTCTGTACTTTGGATGGCTAGATGGCTGGATGGCTGTTTGGCTGGTGGGTTTTTAACACAATTTAGCGGCGTCTCAGTCGGTGGAGGGATATATAGGCTGGCAGAGTGGGAGAGGAGGGGGTGAGATCGGATCAGAGTGCTATAACGGCTTTGTCTTCGGTTACCCAGACCCTGTTGCTCGAACATTCAACATTCAGACACCGGCGGAAAGCACTGTGCAACAAGTGCATCGGCAAAAAATTTAAATCTAATTTACTTTCATCGTAATTACTCAACCTGCCAAGAAAAAAGTTAAAGCAAGAGCGCTTGATAGCCAAATAGACAGCCTGCACTCAAAAAATTAATCGCCCTGTATTTTAGAAAATCGCCTATGGATTTGCTTCACTGGCGATTTTTTTCTTTAAAATAAAAAAAATTTCTACTGGTAAAGAACATTTTCTTCAAATTAATCAAAATTTATTAAATTTAAGAAATTTTCCAGAAATATAGAAAAAATTGCCAGTAAAGCGAATCCATAGGCGATTTTCTAAAAAATTTTTTTGAGTGTGGTCTTATCGCACTGCACGAGCCAATATCAAATCTATTGTCGATATCAAAGGTTTGCCTGGCTGTTTGTGCCTTATCGGGAACCCAGCAAACCTCTTGACAAATCGGAAATATTGGGTTATTAGAATGGAATTTCGCACTTTATTTTATTACTGATGATTGCGGAAATCGATAACAAATTGTTCCGGTAATAGTTTAAGAAATAATCTTTATAGGTCCTAATATAATTTGAATTAAATGTAAGTCACAAAATTTGATAGTATTGACGAAGAATTTACAGATATTCTTCAATATAAAATTTGTATAAATACGCAATCTTTAGAGAATTGTCTTCAAGAATTCTTCACTTCGTTTAAAAGCGCCGAAAAGCTGAATTCAAGAACATTGCTTCAGATAAAAACAATAAATTACGAAATTAATTCAAGAAATTCATGTTATGGCATTTAAGTAATTATAATTACATTTTGCCATTCTATTTTAGGGTTAGGATCTGCTTTTGGGGGACTTTAAGAGCTTGCAGAGTTGCTTAGTGGGAACTCAATTTCAATTATTTTCCTTCGGTTTGTTTTCCCAACTCTGTTCTAACCAATACAGACGGCCTCCCCCGTGACGACAAATAGGAATTGGATGTTTGCGCCTGCGCGCATTTCGAAATTGGTTTTGGAAAATTTTCATGTTCTCATGTTTGTTATTGTTGTGGGCTTGGCTCGCTGCCCTTGTTGTTCTTGTTGCCATTGTTTGTGTATCTGTATGTGGGTATTTGTTGATGATACAATGACGCTGCGCTTGGCAGCTGTTGTCTGTCGTCGGCCAGGTTCCAAAAACCAAAAACCAAAACCGAGTCGGGGGATCCATGGATTCTGCAGCTTGTCCAACGTTTACTTCCTTCCGTACTAGACAATGGAGTCTCTCTCTCTGTCTTTTTGCAGCTTTTCAAATATGTGCTTACCAGATAGAAGACAATCTACCTGCTCGGAACCGGGAGTTAGGAACTCTGAACTCTGGAAACTGGCGACAGGTGTCGAGCTTTATTTCCGCTTCCGGGATATTTTGAGTAGGAAATGCGGTGAGGTAATCGATAAGGAATTAAGCTCTATCAGTCGGCTGAGCTATTTTTGCAACCTTATCAGCTGGTCGGTTGCGGTTAGTAGGGTAAGTACCTGTTTCTTTCAGCCACTGGCAACAACGTAGACCAAGTTGGCCCAGCTCCGTCACAAGTGGCCGACTTTGAACCCTTCCCTGCTTCTGGTTTTTCTTACAATTGTCGCACTTGTCACCACGCCACTGCCGCCCCACCTTTTACCCCCCTCTAATGTTTTTCCTGTTTTTATTCTTTTCATTTTTATACCCGTTACTCGTTGAGTAAAAGGGTATATTGTATTCGTGCAAAAGTATGTAACAGCTAGAAGGAAGCGTTTCCGACCCCATAAAGTATATATATTCTTGATCAGGATCACTAGCCGAGTCGATCTAGCCATGTCCGTCTGTCCGGCTGTCCGTCTGTCTGTCCGTCTGTCTGTCTGTCTCTATGAACTCTGAGATCTCGGAAACTATAAAAGCTAGAAGATTGGCATTTTGCCTGCAGATTCTAGGAGTTCCTACGCAGCGCAAGTTTGTTTCAAAAAGGTGCCACGCCCCCTCTAACGCCCACAATCGCTTATATACGATTTTAAAAATTTCAATATTTCGGAAAAGTAAAAATGCAGTTTTATTGTGTTTATCAATACCTATCGAAATGTAGAAGAAATTTTTCAAATCGGACCATTCGTTAAAAAGTTATGCGTGTTCAAAGTTTCTATCTCCATCTCCCTCGCACACCCTTTACCTGAGTAACGGGTATCTGATTGCCGGGGCACCCGACTATAGCGTTCTCTCTTGTTTTTGTTTTGTTTTTTGTCAGCTTCTTTTATTGATATGCGCAGTGCGTAGAACAAGTGGACGCTTTGTTTGACAACAACAACAGCAAGTGAAACATCAGCGGCTGGGGCGAGCAAAGAAAAAATACGTTAAGTTTACACGACTCCCAAGCGCTGAGGAGGAATCACCTGCCGCAGTTTGTTGTTTGTGTAGTCGCTGTTTGTGGGCTTGACATTTGACAATAAAGCAAATAATCATGGGAAAAAAGCTGAGCCCCCAGAAGAACTGCGACTCACCGCCTAAGTCATCAAAAGAAAATATCAAAAACGTTGGGGAGGGGGGTGGAGATCCGGAACCGAAGTCAAAACAAATGAAAGCGTTGAGTGAAGATCTATTGGATGAAAGCAAAACCAAATTTAGATTGACGAGTTTTGTTAGGGACTTATATTGTGATTGATCGATTAGCCATACATTCAGTTATATTACAGACATACCTTCTTATATTAACAACTTCAATGGTAGAATCATCTAAAAAATTAAAGATATTTATTTCTTAACTCGCTCTGGATGTCAATTAGTTTATATAGAGGTTGCTTCTTAACTTATACTATCTGCTATTAAGAAATTGTCCATCAATGATATTACTTATTTCATTAGTTTAAATCAATATGTTGGAAACCAAATTTACTTGGAATAAATTGTAGAAAATCGGAAACAGTAACTTTACCTCATTCAAGCAAAAGTAAGAGCAGTTTTACATATAATTTCCGTAAGTCTTAATATGTAATTACTCCAAATGACTCATTGAACTAAGATTGGCACCTATGCATTTGAGCAAATACCATAGACTGGAAGGCATTTACGCTAGCCTATCAGAACCACGACGATTCTGAGTAACTTAATCGAAATCGGTGCGAAAGCCAATGGAAACTGTCTCCTTATCTACCATTATCTATTGGAAGGGTTACATTGTCGGTGAAAACCTATAAAAAGCCAACTCGATCGATTACAATCTTAGTTAAGTTCGAACCTTAAAGTGTAACGATAGTATTGCAGTTTTATAAAAAGTTTTTAGTGTGGAGAGACCCATAATTTAAATATTGTATATTTAAAGTGTAAAGTTAATAAAGGTAAAATATTGTCCTTACAGCAATAAGTGAGAGAAGGACAAAGAGTATAAAGGGAGAGGTTGGAAATAATACTAGGTTCTAAAAATAAAATATTTCAAACTATTTTTAACGTACAAAATTCTTAGATAAAGATCTAGAGAGATCTTAAAAATGGTCTAAAAAATCCAAATCACTTTTAAAAGAGGATAAACAAATTCTTTTAGACAGACTGATAAAAAAAATGAAAATCCCTATTGTATATCGCAAATCGGCTTCAAGTAATTAATATAAAGTAAAGAAACGGTTCACTCGCAGTTGTTGAGAGAAAAGTGCAGGGTTGAGAAAATGCTTGCGATGCTTTGAGAAAATGTTGGAGAGGAAACCCAGTGTTTGAGCGAAATAAGAGTGCCGAAGACTTTCGAACCCGCCCGAACGCAGTCGAACAAATTCCGACCAGTGGGATACGTTTGAGTCGTGAGATACGTTTGAGTCGTATCCATGAGATACGCTGTGAATTTTTCAACTCTGCTCTGCATCGCTGAGATACGTTTGAGTCGTTTTCGCGGCGTCAAATCGAGCAGACCTGTGTCGCTCCGTAGAGCGAGTTCCCCCGAATAAAAAAAGAATTGTACGAAATTCCGCCTGTGTTAGGAGCAGAAAAAAGAATAATTTTAAACCAACATACACAATCAGTTAGTTTCCACCGACAGTCCGCAGAAGCCATTCGACGGCAACGGAACGGGAGCGCGATTGTCGGCAATCCGAAAGATAGCCAAATATTATTGTTCAGACACTCCGAGTAGAGGGCGTTGATAAAAGATCACCCAGACAACTGCAGACCGAGCGGAGTGTTGTTTTGAAATCAGTGAAATTCTGAGTGAAAAGTCGGTTGAATTATTTCGAAATAACTAAGAGTTCCCAGCGAATTTCACCAGCTGGAGTAACCGAAGTGGCCCACCGAACAAATCGAACCCAACCAACGCCAATCGATCGATCGATCGTGTAAAAGGACTTTCGGTTTCGTTACGAGTGTGCGATAAAGCGACGGACTTGTGATTCCCCCCGGCAAAGAGGACTTTTTGCGGAATATATCCAAAAAAAAAATAAAACAACTGTGGCAACAACAATAACAAAAATACAACAGCAGACTGAGCATCGTCATAGAATTTTGGCTCTCCTGAAGCAACAACAACTTCTGTCTGTGCCGTGCACTTGGTATATGTACTTAAGTATATACAACCTATATACACATACGCACCGAGATATATAAAACAAAAAACGATCGATTCTCGTGCCCGCGCGTGTGATTGTGTGCGTTTCCCATGTTGCATATATGTATGCACAAAATATATCTACATATATCTAGAGTCTAGAGCCGACTGTTGCGACGACTTTTTCTATATAATCGGCTAGTGAGCTAGTGAGCTATTGAGCAGCACGCAGACATCGAAAAGGTGCACAACTACACCCAACAGATGCGGGTATATATGTGTATTGCATATACTATATATCTAGCCAAAGCCAAAGTAGAAGATATATATGCGTATAAGCTGAACGCGGCGCACTCTGCTCTGTTTTTTCTTTTATAATTACTTTTGTCTAAAATTAGAAGACGTGTGTGTTGTGTGTGCCCCGTCCGTGTATCCGTATCCGTGAGATACGCGTGAGTGTCCGCGTCTGCTATATCGCACATCATCATCATCATCCACATCACACATCGACCATCCGCCATCCACCATCCACCATCATCATCATCGTCATCAGAGATCAGAGATCTGCGGCGGTGTGTGTGCCAGAAAAGACGACTCGTGAATCAGACTACGGCTGCGACTACGACTACGGCTATATAGACGAGAGATCGCGTATACGGCCAGACAAACATTATCGTATATCTCTTGGCGGCGAGGATTACAATTACAAGAGCAGCAACAGCAAAAGCAAAGGCAGCCGAAGCTAAAGCCGAATACGAATCGTATCCGAATATACGAGCCCTACCAAATCCGAATACGAATACGAATCCGCATCCGAACCCGAATCGAGACGATACGATACGAAACGATCGCGCGCGTGAAAAACCTCGTGAAGAAAAGCGCTACGAGAGAAAAAGTGGGGGAAAAATCAAACGCCACGCGACCTTAGGCCCGTCCAATTGGGGGGGCGTGCAGCGGGGCGTGGCCGTGCGTCGACTCCTAGGCGATCGCTCAAGTGAAACGCGGCGAAATTCTGGGCAGATAACAAAAATGAGTCACCAAAAAAAGCAGCAGCAGCAACAGCAACAACAGCAACATCAAAAGCAACAGCAACAACCGAGTGCGGCCAAGTGTTCATAAATTAATGCTAGGCAAACAGTGTTGTGTTAGACCAGTCCGAAAGACACTATTCCCCTCTCTCTCCCCCTCGAACAGTCCGTCTCTCTCTCGCCCCTGCTGTCGCTCAAAATGCTACGAAACTATCGAAAGTATTTGCAGGATAAACGGAAATACGACAAGCCACAACGACGAGGCAGCGAAGGATCCATTTGTCACGTTTAGGCAAATCGCAAGGACACAGGTCACGAAAAACCCCCAGCAGCAGCAGCAGCAACTCGCAGCAATACGCAGCAGCAGCAGCAGCGGCAGCAACACGCAGCAGCAACACTCGCTATCGAGATTTTGTACATAAAGTCGGGGCAATAGCAACAACAACTTTGGAGGACGCCATGTATGCGCAACATTTGCGCAAATGGAGTCTAAAAACAAAAAAGCAACTAATGCCATTGATATTGCTAATTATCAGCTACATGTTGCTACTAAACACATGTGTATTGTCGTCGGCGACGACGCAGCAGCAACAGCAACAGCCACAGCCAAGATTATGGGAAGGCAGTGCCGAAGAAAGCAGCTACTTTATACCACTGAGTTCGGATGATGGCAGCGGGAGCAGTGAAAGCAGCAGCAGCAACATCGACAACAATATCTTAAGTAGGCTGCTCAGCCTCACCAGCAATAGTCTTAGTAGCAGTAGCCGTAGCAATGTTAAGTTAGAGCCAGCAACAGTATTCGACGCCGGCAGCAGTTCAGCCGCTCAGCAGGAGCAACATGTTGCTGCCGTGCCAGAGCAGCAGCAGCAACACCAGCAGCTACAGCAGCAGCAGTCAATGCAAAAAGTTCCAAATACGTTAATCAATAGTCAAATATATAATTTATTATACAATGGCATGCCCAGCGAGGCGGCGAGCAGTAAAATGCGTCGTCACATTCAACCATCACAGTTGCAGCTGCAACATCAGCAGCCGCAGGAGAGTTTAGCACGAATGCCGAGCAACTTCAGCAGTCGGACGGTACAGAGCTATCTAATAGAGTCCTACGAAGTGCCAGATAGCCAGTTTGACGGCCAGGCGCGGAGCCGGCGGGACGGGAGCAACACCAATGTCGGCCGACAGCAACATCGTCCCGGCCACCGACAACAGTTACAGCAGGACAAGCGCGATCATCGCCGCCAGCGGCAGGAACAGCGGAAGGAGCAACAGCATCAACATCAGCAGAAGAGCAACAACAACAACAACCACCACCAGCAGCAGCGCAGGAAGCACCAGCGGAAGCATCGGGGTCACCAGCGATCCGATCGCTACTGCTCCGCCCGCGATCCCGCCCAGTTGGCCTATGCGGCGCCCACCGTCTTCCAGGGCGTCTTCAAGTCGATGTCCGCCGATCGGCGGGTCAACTTCTCGGCCACCATGAAGGTGCAGAAGGTGTACAAGCAGCAGCACGACCTCCAGCTGCCCACCCTGGTGCGATTGCAGTTCGCGTTGAGCAACGCCAGCGGCGAGTGCGACATCTACAGGGAGCGACTGCTGCCGCGCGGACTGCTCCGTTCCGGGAACGATCTGCAGCAGGCCTCGGATATATCCTACATGATGTTTGTCCAGCAGACCAATCCCGGCAACTTCACCATCCTCGGCCAGCCCATCAGGGTCACCCACTCGGTGGTGAAATCGGTCAAGATGGCTGTGAGCGAAAATTATGGTGAGTGGATTTCGATTTTAAACTTATCAAGGGGGTTTCTTAAGAAGGGCTAACAGTTTTCGAAATTAAAAAAGCAAAATAAGTTTGGATTATTGAACATTTTGAAGGTGGAACATATTTTTCCAATTTTGAAAATTTTACGTCTGCAATTAAAATAGGGAAATGAAAAAAGGGGTTAGCGATCAAACGTATTTAGGAAGTTTATCTTTAAACTTTTTTGTGAGGTTTCCTAAATATATACGCTTTATTTTTAAAAATGTGTTGCAAATTTCCAATTTCATTCAAATGAAAATGAATACATTTAAAATAAAAAACTTACAGTTAAATTTGGCTAAGGTATATTTCTCTCGACCATTGAACCCATTTCGCTGGTTTGAAAACTGAATAATATTGCTTTCAGCTACACCCAGAAAACAAAATGGACTAAAAAGGGACCTAATTACCTAAAATTTTAGGAAATATGACCAGAAAAACGCGCCAAGGCCATGCATTACCTAAAATGTTGGTCATGTGAATGGCTAGTGGACTAGATTTTTAGGTCAGCATTACCTTAATATTAGGTATTTTCAAAAAAGTTAAAATTTTTACTATTAGTAGTAACATATTTGTTTATATTAATTGTTTATTTTGTATATTCAGATAAGTAAATATTTTATCTTTCTATAAAAACAATCACTTTATTTTGTCCTCGGTGGGAATCGATCCCCGGTCTTCTGCGCGAGAATCCAATAGGCTAGCCTCTGGTCTACGGAACTATTTAAAGGCCCTGCGGCAAAACCAAAGACTGCTTCTAGGGGCACAGGCGAATTCTATTTTTAGAATACTCCAATATCACCTTAAAAGTAGGAAAATAGTTCACGTTGGTATTGATTTTATATATTGAAACTTTTCCATCACTAGCTTTAAGCCAAGTCTAATAATATTTTTAAATATTAAACTTCAAAAACGAATAATTTGTTTATTAATATTAAGTACCAATATTTGTATTAAATTTTGAGTAAAAATCGACTTAAAACTATTCCTAAATTTTAGGTCTTTTAGGTTATGATGGCCTATAAAAATCTTTTTAGCTTTACCTAAAATGTAGGAACATAGTCCACATGCTAATATTTTCCGGTAACCCATTACCTAAATCTGAAATTTTAGTCTATTTAAACGTTTTAAGTCATACGTTATCTAAAAAATAGTCCCACATTTCTCTGGGTGTATAAGATATGATACGAAAATCTCCTTGAAATTGCTCCCTTTCTCTCTCTCGCAACCTTTCTTTCGGCTTCCTCCCATTACCTTTCTTTCTTTCTCTCTCTCTCTCTGTCTCTCCGTTGCAGCTGCCTCTTTCTCCTCTTCTTGTTGTTGTTTAATGAAATTTAGCTGGTTTTTTTGCAGCTGAATTTCTTATTTGCCAACTTCACGCTCTGCTAATATTCACCAGACCGAAATAATTTTATGCAATACACTTACACACACAAGCATGGCACACACACACACACTGGCAAACGTTGCGCATGCGCCTGTGCGATTGCATTTTTTTGCAGGTCTAGGCCCTGGTCTTCTTTGGATTCTTCTACTGGATTCTTTTCTTTGTGCCCGGCTCAATTTGGTTGGCAACAAAAATGCTCACATCTAGAATTTATTATTGCTGCTGCTGCTTTTGCCGCTGTTGCTAGTTGCACATTTTAATTAAATTCGCATTAACTTTGCCCGCCGTTCCCGGGGTTCCGCGCTTCGGCCCTTCCTCCCCCAAGAAGTGGGAAAAACTTTGAAAACTCATTTCTGCCCGACTTGGTCTTCGGAGCTCCAATGTGCAACTCACAACGTCATCGTCATCGTGGTTGTTGTTCTTGTTCTTTTTGTTGATTTTATTATTGTTGTTGTCTGCATTCGACCTTTGCGGTTGGCAGACTCAACCCAACCCTACGTTCCTCTCCCACTGCTGTTGTTGTAATTATTCTTGCGTCGCGGTTCATGGAGTTTTGCGTCTGTAATGCGACTAAGTGCGATCACCCGGCCCAGCCCCTCGCCGCCTCCCCCGCCTTTCTTAGCGTTTCCTTTGCTTTTGACTTGCTTTTCTCTTCATACCCTTACAAAATAGGGTATTTTAATAAAGGTTCGAAAATGTATAAAACCTTACATTAAACTTATAAATATTCATGTTATTTTGTAGACTTAAAAGAATACATTTCTTTGGGGTTTTTAAAATTTATTTAACTATAACACACATTTTTAGAACCTCTACAAGAGCATCTAAACTTCGGTTAACCAAAATTAACTTTCTTTCTTTTTATTTATTTGGCTTTGTTGCTGTTGTCTTTATTGTCTTCTCCCTCTTGGATTTTGTGCTTTGTTTCATCGCGGGCGCAATTAGATTTTTAATTCATTTTCTCTCTCCACTTTGCTCCTTAGCTGCTATTTCAGCTTCTGGCTCTTCCGTCATGGCTCTCGCACACGCGGAGTGGGAGGAGAAAAAGAAAACCCCCGGTATTCCCAAGATCCCCCGAGATATACATACATGCATATATCCCCCTTTGGAGACCCAACTCTTTTCGATCCGAAATCAGCTGCAATCAGCTGTTCTCTCGCGCTTTGTCTTTTTGGGTTTATTATCTGGTGTTTATTTACTTTCTGCCCTCGCTTCCTTCGCTCTCTTTACTCCGGCCCCACAGACCTCATCAATGGAACACATATAGCATATAGCATTAACAGGATATTTACTTTCTGCCCCGACTGATTTATTTTGACTGCGAACGCAGCAAATGCTTGGGAATCGATCGATTCGCAATTGGGTAGTTCGTTCGTATGTGCATATACTTATAAAAAAGCGATTACTCATCGAAATGCATACTAATCAATCCACCCACACAGCCGCAGACCGAAATCTGTCAACTCCTTTCACTTTGCCAATTTCTTCTTCGCTGGCCAAAACCAAAAGCCAAAAAGCTGCCCAATTTGCATATCGGGCCATAAAGCCTGAAGATCGTCAGCCGGATCGTTAAAATCTTCAGCCCCAATCAAAGCCCCGAAATGGAATCAAATCGTGGAGATCAATCAAAATCTGACTCGGATCGGATCGGTTATTTTGCAACCTGAACTACTATTTTCGCGTGGAATGAAAATAGAAGCGAGGCGAAGGGGCCAAAGCAGGGATTTATTATTCATACGCCCCGTGTGACGGCGCTGCTCGCGCTCTCCGCCTGAAACCAATTAAAATGCCTTCGAACCTGACTGAATCGGTAGTATCATGAATTAACTGGTCGCATTTTATGCCCAATTTACACCCACGCCGTGAACGTCAGTCAGCCACCAAGTAAAAAGAGTGTGACTTGAATATGCGAAAAAAATGAGACAGGGAAAAAACAAAGAAGAGGCCATGTGAAAAATAAGTAAAAGTCACATCTTTTGTATTTAGCTGCGGGGCTACTACGGTTTACGTTTTGTTCTTCAGTCTTCAGTCCTAAGCTGTGGTTGCTATTGTTGCTGCTGAGGTGTTAAGTAAATTAGCTGCTCATAAAACATGATTTGATCTGGCAGAAGTCCGAGTCGAAGCAGAATCATCGGCTTGGCTTGTTTGTTTGTTTGTCTCTGGGTTTGGCTGCTCCGAAAGCGGAGACAAACTGGCAGTGGCTGACACAATATTTATTATATATTGTACATACTAAAATTATAGCTAACATATGATTGCCACTGTATTATATAATTATTTGTCACTTGTGCTGCACGCAGCATTGAATATTAATTTTTATTCTGCGGTCTCTATTTTGTCACCTTGCCAAAGCACTAATAATCTCGAAAAGATTTTTCATTGAGAAAAGCAATACCCGGTGTTCTGTAGTTCTACAGTTCCACATAGTTCGAAACACCGCAGAGAACCTTGACTGCTGGGATTCCATTACCTTAGCTCGACATGGATAACCTGCGACTTGGGTTTCGGTTTCTCTTCTGGGTTCTCCACTCCGGTTGCACTTGTTAGAAAAGTGGGAAGTGTATTGTGTTGTGTTGTGTGTTGTTTTGTGTTTGGCAAGCGATTACAAAACGAAAGAAAACAGAAACAGAAAGAAAACGCCAGAGCGGAAAATGCTTTTCAGCAGCATAGCGACACAGCGCAGTTCGCATATTTAGGTCAACGCCTACGAGTGGAAGCGACAAACTTACCCAACGGCACCCACAATTCATAATTTCCCAGCTCATCTCATCTCATCTTTTCTTTTTGGTCTTTGGGGGTGTCTGGTCGGTCTACCTGGTCATAAGATTTTCCACGTCGGTGGGTGGGGGCGGGCTGCTCATTTAGCGTCACGCCAGAGAAGAGACAACTTTTCGTTAGTTTCTGTCTGTGATGGCTCTTGTTGATTTTTCCTCTTTTTTTTCTTATTTTTTGGTAATTAAGTATGAATGGCGGCGCTAGACGACGAACCTTGGTTCATTTAGGTAGTAAGTGTAAAGGGGGTTGACTCGGCTCTCTGACCAACCCAGCCCAGCCCCGCCCCCTTTGCAACTCCTCAGTCTTCAAGTGCACTCAAAAAAAAACTATATTAGCAAATGTAGTATGTGTATTCTCAGGATATAATTAGAAATTGGCATAAAGAGTTTCAAAAACAAATGTTTGAAAAAAAAACCCAATTTTACAAATAATAATTTTTTCGATCATGTAAAGGTTTCAGTAAATGTTTTGTTATAACCTCTTTACGGACAAAAATTATTTCAAAATATTTAAAAAAAAATCTTAAATTATGATGAAATTTTTTTCTTTTTTGAATACACTTTGGAAAATAGATTTTCTAATTATTTTCCCAAGTTTCTCAGTTATTTAGAACATTTTCCGAGCATGGTGGCGATTCTTGCCAGAGGCTCCTTATTATTTAGGGCCACTTATGGGCCCTTTTTCGCAGAGTGTAGGGGCCCCTTGGGACTTGGCTGGCGGGCCGTTTGGCATGCGGGAAATAGAAAATTATAACGAAATGAAATTTTCAAATGGCATGCCATGTTTCCTTGCCTTGCTTCGCGACTCGACTCGCTTGCCTCGTTTATGAGTTTTATGCTATTTCTGGCCGCGCCGACACAAGAGCAGCAACATCGGCCACAACAGCTAAAGCAGCAACATCACGCAGCTGAAAGCCATTCGAGAGTAGGAAGACATCTTGGCCGCCATAGACTTGCCAAAAAACAAAACGCACCGAAACACCGAAGCCCCCCTGAAAAAGTAAATTCGGAAAATAAACCAGCGAGAAAATCCCTCTGCTCGTTAGCCCTGCCTGCAATTTGCATTTCGGTTGCAGCAGTGGGGTACTTGTTTTTTTTTTGACGCTAATGGAGCAATCTTGGCCAGATAGAAAGCAACAAAAAAAAAACGGAACCAGGCGATCAATGGAGCCCCTCTGTTCCGATCCATCCACATCCAAATCCACATCCACTCGAGCACTTGCAGCGGATGTGACATAATCTGATTGCCGGCTGCATATAAGCCCAAATGGATAAACCGAATGGCATTCATAAGGTCTCTCATTGGACCCATCAATGGGTCCAGATCTGTGTCGGCGCGATATCAAAGGCCCCCTCAGGTGGCGCTTCCTCAAGCAGTTGATCTATATAATGGGACCAAGGCGAATTTTAAATGCCCTACTCAGCCATAAAAAGTATAAACAATAGCCAAAACTAGTTAGAAATTATCATAGATCATCCTCTTTGAACCTACAGTCATCTAACTTTGTATTCTATTTATAATTTTCTATATATAGTCAGTATAGGGGGTATACTTTTTTTGCCTCAATTAGCCATTCAGCATTCGCGTTAATTTTCGCGGCACTTGCGGCACATTCCAAAATTCCAAAAACAAAACGCCATTCGTAAAAAGATAAATGATAAGAGATGTTTTCGGACCGACTAATTGTTTTGCCGGGCTGTTAATTTCTGCCCGCATAATCGCACTGCCCTCGGCCACCTTCTGCTCCACAAAAACAAAAAAGCGCTTCAACAGTTGCGCACGCGGCCAAGATTGATGGCTAAGAAAGAGTCGGCGACCAAGCGGCCGACCAAAGATAGATATTGAAATTGATTGATATTTGAAAAATCATTTCGGTTCGCCAGAGCTTGGACTCATTATTAGTTTCCCATGGATCATTTTCACAGCTAATGGTTCGGCTTGGGAGCACGAGCTTCCCAGCAAGTCGCATACCAAATTCATTTTTCGGCTGCGAAGTCAATTCAATTTGCGTTGGCGGCTCCAACGCTTTGAACTTTGAACAGTAAAACGGTGGGAGGAGTTGGCCAAAATGGTTTCAAGATTTCACCCGCGGAGAAACTAGGCTAGTCCGCTGGCCAAGTGAAACACGAGTTCAAGATTGCCATCCCTATCCCTATACTGCACTGTCCTTTGCCTTCCTTTCCTCGACTGGCTATCTTAATTACGCATTAATTACATCAAACATTAATAATTCCACATGCCAGCCGAGCGGCTGCTCATCTATCTACTTCAGTGGCAGCAACACCTCCTCGATCTCGGGATCTGGGGATCGGGTTCGGGTATCAAGGCGGGCTCCTCCTCTGTATCTGTATATTAAACTGTCTGTCACCCCCTGCCCATCGGCCCATTTGCCCATATAACCATCTCCAGCGCCCTGCATCAAATTGCAAGCCATCCTGGTCGTCGTCGAGTCGGATCTTTGGATCGTTGGATGGCTGTATGGTTGGATCGGTGGATCGCTCTGTCTGCCTTCTGAATTCGCCTTTGCCAGCTCTCGCGATGGCAAGTTGAGAAATTTGCCTTTGATATCGACCACATGTGTGCACAGCAAATAAAAACTGAGTACAAGGTCGAATGTGAATAGGTTAATTCGATATAATAATTAACACATTTTCAAATTTAAAATACAAGAATAATTTAGTTAATAATTAAAATATTTCATTATTTTTATTTACCACATTTTTTGGTTAGTTAAAATTCAACCTTATCATAATAAAATCCAATCAATACTTATAATATTTGGTTTCTGTGCTAAAAAATATTTATATCTCAAATACATTTAAACTTAATGTTTTTTACTTCAAATCATAAGGTATAAGTCTAGATCAAGTTTTCCTCAGTGTAAATATGCAGCCAGTTCTGGATCCTCCGGATTCCCCCGACCTCGACTTCTGCCCTCCGTTGCTGTGGGGCCATATTTTCTTTTTAGCTGACGATTTAGTCCATTTCCCGCTCATAATCGCATGAAGTTGTTTGCCTCCGCCGAATGGCTTAATCCGCCATCGATGCGACTGTGTTGACTCAATAATGCTCTAACAACTCTTTTAAGCAGTTTATTGGAAGCGCTGGAAGAAGTTGGCAGCCATTTCACTTACCTGCGTGGGAAAATCGACTAATCTGAGACCGCCCCGAGGAGTCAGGTTTTATTTTATTTTAGTGGCACACAGGTAACACAGGAAAGGCCACATGTCTGGCCGGAAATTCCATGTTGACCCCTGACCTTATGACGAATTCCTGGTCACTTGGCGTGCGCAAATCGGGATTTCCAGCGCTTAGCAACGGAAATTCCAGGGCACAAATGTGGCCGCTGGCCCTCAAAACTGATACTGATGTACATATATGTGTTTTATTGGCGGAAGCAGCCACATTCTCATCCACAAATTGCATCCAATCTGCAGTCGTTTTTTCAGTTTCAGTCCTCTCTGCCCCCTGCGAATTTCCGCCGGCCGGCAAGGTGACCGTGTGCTAAAACAAAATTTTTATATCGAAATTGCCGCCGGTCAACGCGCGCGCCTGCCCAATGGCCACTTTAACCACGTTTCAGCGCGTGTTGGCCTTTTTGGTTCCCAAGCTTTGTTTGGCCCACACAGACACTCCACTACTACCACCAATAAACTCACTCACACAAAGCCCCTTTCGGACAAGTTGGAGTTGCATTTTTAGCAGCATTTTTGTGCGGCATTTTATTCGTCGCCGCTGGCTACAAATTTGTGGCTGCTGTGGCAGCAGCAGGCTTCTCTACCACTGCCACCGGTTGGCCACCAAACTCCGAACACCGAACACCAGGCACCGAGCAGCAGCTCCAGCCTCTCGGCTTCACCTTGTGCCCCAAAAGCTATTTAAATGGTATTTAAATGTGTCTAAAAGTAATTTTTTTGCGCATTTAATTCGCATTTTTTGCCCGCCGAGTATTTGGCAAAGCACTTAACGACATTTATGAGTATATTTCATTAAAAATGAAAACAGCAGCGAGTGCCTGACATAATGCGTCATAATTGAGGCGGTTTTTGTTCACCTTTTTGCATTGTTGATGGTCAAACGCGTTGCAAGAATTCACTTGACAGGCTGTTTGGTTGGCAACGATGGAGTCTAAGGAGGTTAATTAAGTAGAATTTTATTATTTTTACACTTTTGCTCACTTTATCAACTAATATAGACTTTAAAAGTCCGTTTATTAATATTAAAACAAAATATTAGTTCAGAATATAATTTTCAAGTTCAATGCTAAGACATAACCTAGTATACCAAATACAAATTATGGTACCATTTTTTAAAATAAGTTAAAATGTGTGAATTTGAGTAGTAAAATCCGGCAACCCATTTATTCGTTGCACCTTATAGCTGATCTTGCATGTTCAGCCAGAATTGAAAATGTTTCTGGGCTGGCGCAAAATATTTTCACACACACGAAAATGATTTCAACTTGCCACCAGCAACCATAATAACAGCTAACAGCGGCAACAAGTGGCCAGGTAGTCGCTGCATGCCACACACAGCAAACAAACAGCAACTGTTTTTGCTGCTGCTGCTGCTGCTGCTGCTGCAATTGCTGCTGCCTCCTGCAACAAAGAAGGCAACTAGAAACTATCCAATGGCCACCAGCAGCACAGCATCGCCACATGCTTGACCAGCCGACGAGACCAAAGCGAGCGCATAAAGCATAAAAAAGCGCAGAGCCACAAGAAGTTGCAAGTCGAAAAAGTCATTATATGCGACAACCAAGTCGTCGATATTGGCAGCGACGCCAGCAGCACACAGAGAGAAAATTTTAAGTAATTTCATGATTTTACATTACAGTTTCTAATACTAAGGTCAGGGAATCAAACCGAATCATATTTCGGTTCTGGTTCGGGTACTGGTCCCTTACCGAATCTGCTTATTCGGTAAACGGTTATATTTCGGTATTAATGTTTTGGTTCCGGTTCTGGTACCGGTATGTACCGGTACAGTTAAAAAAACTTTAATTAATACTTTAAAATGATTTATGTGAGTTTTATTTGGAAAAAAAAACTTCAATGTAAGATCATTAAAATTAATTTGATTTTTTGATATAAAATATACAAAATAAGATTTTAATTAAATTTTTTACTTTTTTATTTCTAAAAAAAAATAGAGTGATTAGCTTCTTCAAAAAAAAAACGCGTAGAATGGCGCCAAAAAATGTCCTATAATCAACTATTTTTTCACGACAAGAGCTACGAAGGGAGCTGATACATACATATGGGTGTTTTTTATTCAGGATTTTTAACGAATTTAGTAAATGATTACCAAAACCGTAGCGGTACCAGCAATACGGTAATCGGTTCGAAATTAAATTTTTATTTTGGTCTCGGTACCGGTGCCGGTTCTCTATTAGGAATCGATTTAATTCGGTTATCGGTGCCGGTTCCGGTTCTGGTTTTATTCCCTGACTAAAATTGTAAAAAAATTTAAACTAAAAAATAAAAAAAATTCGTTGAAAGCGGTTGGACTTGAACCTGAACATTTGTCAATAATATAAATATTTACTTATTATATAAAAATGATATAGGAAATGTAAATTAGAGAATTTAAAATTAATTTTTAACCCTTTTTTTTAAGACGTATTAAGCTGAACAAATTATTCAAAAAAGTGGGATTTGAACCCAGGTACAAATATAGGTTCTTGTATTTTGTATCATAATAATTTTACATTGCTCTAGTTTTTTCTCGGTGCAACAACAAACGGCGACTTTGGCTTTGGCTGCGACACATTTGCTTAAATAGCAACAGCAACAGTTGCTGCCGCTGTTTGTTGCTTGTTTGGGTGCTGCGGCGACTACAGCAACAGCAACAGCAGTGCCCATTTTTTTTATTGCCGCAGTTGGAAAATGCAAGGCGGACGCAAAGCCGAACGCAAAGGCGAACGGGGGTATCTTGGATTTCCAGTTTTCGGTTCCCACAATGCAAAATTAGGTACGAAGCGTCGTCCCCATGACGTAATTAGCATAGAGCAGTCGTTGTTGTTGCCGTTGTCGGGAGCCCATAAAGCGTATTTACCGCACAGCGCGCCAGACGCACTGCATCTGGAATTGTGGGAAAGGCAGGAGGCGGGGAGGGGGAGGGGGAGGGGTCAGGTGGTCAGGTGAGCCATTGCCATTGCGCATGTGTGGCGGCGGCGGCGGCGGCGGCGGGAGAAGGTGGAGCAGCAGCTGGACGAGGACGTTGCCATAACTCATATATGTGGCCTGCTCGCCGGCAATTGTCGTGGCAGTCGGGGCCAGAAATAAAAACATTTCGTTTAACGATCTTTATCGATGCGATTATTGATTGTGTGTTCATGGCTGTGACTCGGCTGTTGCTGTTGCTGTTGCCAGTGCATCTGCGGCAACATGTTGCTGGTGCAGCAGCAACATTGCGCTGTTAACAGGCAATGTTTGGTTATAATTTTCAGATGCAACATGTGGATGGATCACTGAGAATTAATTCTGCACTTTTGAATTCTAAAATCCATTATTTTATTTACATGATAAATATTTTATTAAATTGTGGGATTTATCTGTTAAAATAATAAGGATAATCAATAGAAAATTTAATCAGTACAAAAACATGACAGATTTATGATCAACTTTAGTTATTAGATATGCTCTAACAATTTCTATACCCAATAATTTAGTTTATCTTTGTAGATAGCGGATACCAGATCCCCAAGTTCCCTAACTCCACCTCATTATTCTCGCCGAGCAGCTTTCAATTATTAGATTAACTTGAAGGCAGCTCAGTAGCAGGTTGCAAGCTCATCTCGCTTCATTTTCACCTGGCCATCCAGCACCGCTCGCCCCTCTCTCCTCATTTGAAATTCTTGGCATACTTTGGCTGACAGCCGGGCAATTGTCGGCCAGCCGAGTGCTCCTTCCTTGGCCGCTGCCTCCTGCTCCTGCCTCCTGCCAACCACTTATTACGTAATTATTTAGCCACATCGAGCAGCAGAAGCGGCAGAAGCTGCATCGCCCTGGGCACGTGTTGCCAACTGACTTGGGCACCTGTTTCACCCGATCCCCAGTCTTTGAGTCTCTCAGCTATTTATGCTATAATTTCTGGCATGCAGCCGCAGCAGCAGCCACATCAATTCAATTTGCATGCAATGCCCTCCAGCTGCCCGATCATCCTATCTTCGGGATCTGATAAGCCGTCGCCTTTGATTGGGAATTTGTGGCCAGACCACATGCATAAGTAAGGCAAAGGCAGCGATCTTAAGTACCAGCCAATTTAGTAGCAGTCGAGCGGACACGTGCCCATCGCCAGCGTCTTTGCCACTGCCTCCATATCCAGTCGGTTGGGAAAATATTGCGGCAGTAAACAGTTAACGGCATTGATAACTGTTTCACGCTTTTGGGTTCGCAATTAAGCCGGATGGCATAGAAACTTTTGATCGTTTCATAGACCATAAAGTTGGCTCGACACGCTCTCACCCGACAAAACCGTCAAACGAAGACGACGACGTCACCTGGGCAACAGGCAACAGTGCGTATGAGCAATGCATTCAAAAATATTTAAGAAAAACTATTTCAAGAAAATGTATAAAAAAGGATTTGAAGACATTTTAAGCATTTTTCTTTTTTGTTGGCATAAAAAATAATTACCTTTATGAAAATAAAATAATTTTTTCACCAAAAACAATACATTTTTGAGTACCAATTTGGAAAATTTTTCTTTCTTATATGTTTCCGATCAAAACTTTATACGCTAAATTAGAATTCAATTAAACTTGACTAATTAAAAATTCTTTTATATCATAATTATAAAAATCCTACGACTTGAAGGGATAAATGTGCATTTGAAAAAGTATTTTTAGTATTTGTTTTTCTCATTAAAAACTTAGCATCTGAGATGCCAACTTGCAGTTACAGAACCATTATTTTTCGCTCGCTCATTGATCGCGTTTGACCAAGCCAAGATTTTCCAAACAATTTTCGTTTGTTTATTTATTTCGACATTAGTTAATGCGTTTATAATGCGCAAAGGAAGCACGGCGGCCAGAAAGAGCAACAATGAGCACGGCATTTTTGTGTTTTGTGCGCTGCTGTTGGCGCCTGCTAAACAATTGAGGGGCAATTCCCACGCTGCGTATGAAATAAATTCCCCAGCTGAAATTGTGCGCACAACTCTTTACATTTTAATGATGCCACCGCGCACTGGGCGAAACTTAAAAAGCAGCCGCAATTCGCTGCCGAGTCATTTACTTGTTGTCGAGCGCCCCATTATAAATCTGCTAGCCAGCCTATGACAGTTTTCTTTTTGTTTTTGTTTCTGTTTCGCCTTTTGCCTTACTTGCTTCGGTTTCTATATAATTTTTTACGTTATTTCTTGTTGGCACAAAGAAACAAAATCAGAAAATCACACCAAAATGTGGTTTCTGGGGCCATTGCTCGACCGGCTGACGCCTGACAAGACTGCAAATGAGCGGATTCAAAATGTGGGAGACGGAATCGGAATCAGAAAACCATATAGCTTTATAGCCGGACTCCGAAAGTGAGAGCGGTACGATATGTGGGTGCTGCCGGCAAGAGATCGGAAGATTCATACGCCAGAGTTTCTTATCGCAACGACTATCATACGCAGATAAATTTCCAAGAAATGTGCGAACTTTACGCCCATGACGTAGATATGTTTCGGATGCTTCTCTGCTGATAAAGAACCCACTGAGTAATGCTGACTACCTAGACATACTTATTTTTGGTGAAAAGTAGTTCCCCTATAGGTAAAAATAGGTATTTCCCTAGAACATCCACTTATCAAGTTATCAAGTGCGGAAGCTAAAACACTGGGGGCAATTTAGTAAATTAATATCATAAATTACTTAACCAGAAGTAGATGAAGTTTAATTCAGAGATTAGAAAAGATTACGAAGGAATATTATCATAAAATATTTAAAATATTAGATAGATCCTTTCTGGACACTTTTCTAATAAGGAAATCGGCTGTTGGCTATAAAACCTGATGGTTTCAATTTAAATTTAATGAAATTCCAATTATTATTCAGTTAAACAGATAGTAGTTGACTAGCTCACCTCGTTATTTATTGACAACGAGTGTCGCGTAATGATCGTAATTTTTGATGGTAACCAAAAGTGCCTTCTGTTTATTCCTGCCTTTGGAAGCCCCTCCGAACTCGGAGTAACTTACTTTTCCCCCGATCTGCAACGATCTGCACTCGATCGCGGAACGATTACCCGATGTGAAGTGGCCACTTTCGAGCGGCGATTACCCAGGCAGCCATCGACTACCGGGTTGGAGTTGCTGTTTCTGTTGCTGTTGCTCTTGTTGCAGTTGCAGCTGCAGCTGTTTGTTGCTGCTACTGCAGTTGATGTTGCCAGACGCAACGCATCTTTATTTAGACACAAAAATGTTGCTGTTTCGCGCTTTTCACCAAATGCGCTCGCCGATCCACATTATTATGCAAAGAGGGTTGCACTATTTACCCAAAAATGGCCGTGGCTAATGATGATGATTGGCCGGCAAAAGAAGAAGAAGAGCGAAGCGGAGTTGCACTTGGCAGTGGCTGCAGCAGCAACAACAAACGACAACGACAACTTGTTGCTGCCGTGCAGCAATCTTGGGCCTGCGTTTGTTTATATGTCATTGGCAATTAGTTATTGTATTTATTGTTTACGGCACTCAATGGTGTTCTGTTTTGCTTCCTGCAAAATGGAAAATGCATCTAAATATTTTGGTCAATTTTCGCTATTTTTGGGCCTTACTTTTCCAGAGAATTTAGATCTTTAGATCGATGATATATGGTAGATGCGCAGTGGAAAACTACAAATTAATTAAATTCCCTAGACCGAAAGAGAGAGAGAGAGAGAGAAAAGTTTTCACATGACGAAATATTTATTTGAAATCTTTCATGTTTCATAAATTTATGTGCAATTTATTTTTAAACAACAACCGTCGACGGCGCGACGACAACGTCTGACAAGTCGAAAAGGGGAGAAAGACCCTGATGGCATCCCCATCGCCCCCTCCCCTTTAAACATTCTCCCTCTAGACACAAAAGTGTGCCTAATTAGAGCTGCAACAACCAGAAGAGAAGATCTTTCTGTGGCGCCAAGTTTGTTGGTTAAGCACTAGAAAAGGAAAGCGAGACATATGGATGAGGATGAGTATGAGTATGAGAAGCGGGGAGCGAAGAGATCAAAGGGCCGCGATTTTCTTTGGCGCCCTGTCGGCCTCGATTGCGAAAAACCAAAAAAAAAACAAGGGGAGAAAAAAACGAGAAAATTAAATCAAAGGGCAGTAGCCACTCACCTGGATTTTTCCCTACCCCCCACAATCAATCAGTGATTTAGCCTTTACACCAATGATAATTACAGGTGTTACAGGAGTACATAAACAACCAACTCTCGGGGGTGTCGTTATCAAAAAAAGATCCCTCTCTCTCTCTCTTGGGGGGGTTGGAAAGTCTGGGGAGTCTGCAGAGTCTTCGGGGTCTTCGGAGTCTTCGGAGTCTTCGGAGTCTGGGGAACTGATATGAAAGCAATTAGCAGCAGCGACTTGGCAACCAGCTGGCTTTTTTCCACAGAATTTGTCAAGCTGTGACTTTGATCTGCGGAAATGTTCGGCAGCAACAACTTTGAATTTGATTTGAAAATGCAGCCGCACCTCCACCCAAAATACAGGAAAAAAAAACGTGGAGAAAAAAACCGAAAACAAGCAGCAGCAGCAGCAGGGTCTTTTCTTATTTATAGCCACAATTTTTATGCTCCATTTCAATGGGCCTGCCGGGGAGGAGGAGGCTAAGGATGAGGAGCGAGGAGTGAGGGGATCGGCTGAGCAGGCCGTCGTCGCCCCTTTGAAGATTGTGTGCTGCTGGTGCTACTACCCCCTCTACAACCCCCTAACCACTTGATTGCACTTTTCGCCGCATAAAATATACATTTATGTGCGTCTGCAATCGGAGAAACAAAACAAAAAACAACCAGACATACAAACTCACTCGCAGCGAGACTAGAAAACTATATAAAATTGATTTCCCCACCCGCACAATGGCCCAGCCGACAATGAAGCGCCATTGAAGCGCAACCAAATTAATCTTTCAACGACAATTACAATTAATTATAAACGCCCCCGCCGGCAACAACAACAGCTCTCGTCCAGCTCACAAAAGCCTTAGAATTTCCAAAATACAAAAAGTTGGAAAGAAAAAAATGAATCCAATTGGCTTGCTGAAAGTGCGTCTGTGTGCAGGCCACCGAGTGTGTGTATCGACAGCTGGTGGCCACCACGTCTGGCGTTTGAATTTGGTTCAAACAGGCCAACTAGACGAAGCTTGAATGTTCTTACCAATATGGTTAGGGTTGAGGGAACTTTAAAAAACAATGGGAGTACGGAAAATACATTTTTAAGCATTTTTAACCTCATTTAAATACTTTTTTAGTTTTTCTAATGCATATAATTTATGAAAAATAACTTAAAACATTTTTAAGAGTTTCACAGTTTCAAATGTCCTATTAAACTATTTATTTAATAATTATAAATATTATTTGTAATTTTTTTTTAAGTTTTTGTCACCACATCATCTATTTTGGCATTTAAATGTAATCTTTTGAATCTAATCTTCAGTTCTATCAAAACACTATGAAATGAAGACATACGAGTAAATCTAGACTGAATGCAAGAATGATTGGATATTTGTGAGCGTATATGTAAACATTTTCTCGGCTGGTGTTTTAATTTTCATCTGTCTAGCGCTCTGCCTCATACACAAAGCACCATCAAGTCGGATCCGTATCTTTATTCTGTACGCTGTACTCTGTATCTGTATCCATTCCATCCATCGGTCCATCTATCTTTCTATCTATCAGTCTCAGCGCTCGCCTAATTACGAAAAGATGAAAGCGCTGTTTGTGGGCCAGCGTCCGTCCATGTGGCCCACCCACCCATCCGAAGCATCCACCGAGTATCTAGATACAACACCTTGGTGGTTCGGTGGTTCGATAGATCGGCGGGATCCCTTGTCGGGGGCTGACCCACCGACTGCGCTGCTTGTTAACGGCAGCTACTTAATTTCGTATTAATAAACATCACAAATGTTGTAATAGTTTGGCACTTTATTTATTTATTTTCCATTTTATGACCGGGGGGCCATCGAAAATCGAATGGCGGCAAACATTCTGAGTTCTGATTTCTGATCTCTGGGATCTGAGATATCTTTTCATCGATGGCAGGCGATTTCTTTTCGCAACAACAAAATTTACACACTCAAATGATTGACGGACGGCGATCGACCAAAGTTGTTTAAACAAATTTTAGTTGTGCAATTTGGATGCTCGTTGAAATCGGGCAACAATGTTGATTCCGTTTCGAATTTGGATATTGACTTTGGTTTTTCTGCTTTTTTTGGCTGGGTGTGGAAACCTTTTGGGAACTGAATCTATTCAGGCGTAACTATTTCGAGTGGAGCAATGGGATCTACATCAGTGTAAATTTGATTCAATTTAAAATCTCATTTTGGGTATCAAATTTTCAACACATCGTTAGCATTGGTTATGAAAACATATGAACTTTTCTCATGGAAAATCTATTAATTACTTGTAGAAAAGCGGTTCCCAAAAATCATTCCAACTTTAAAAGTAATCACAGAAAAGTAGCTAATGGAAATAAGGGGGTTTCCGTATATATTTCCTTGGGATTCCAATCAATTAAAATGAACTAGGAGATCCCCACTTAAAATTATTTTCAAAGACTAAAAACCAACTGAAAAATCAAAGTAGATAAGGTGAATCTAATCTAATGAGTTCCGATAACGAACGGCCTTGCCGCCCACTTAACGCCTGCAGTTAAACGAACTGCAAATGGGGATTTCGCGGAAAGAACTTATAACCGAAAGACAAGACACAAGGCAGGGGAGCACAAGGCTGTCAGGGCCATAAATATTTCGGCAGCCAAAACAGAGCCCAGCCGAGTGTAAACAGAAAGTATTTCGAAAGATGGATTTATTAAGAGCTCGATAAGTAAATAAAGTAAATGGAAAATGCAGCAGGGTGAATGCGAATCGCATTTTCCGGCAGTGCAATAATAGGACACACAACCACATATATTTTCTGCTGATTTTTCGTGTATATATGTGGGATAAGTATAGATATTTGCACAGATTGTTGCCGTCTGCCGAATGGCTTCCAAGAATTGTGGGCGTGGCAGCTGCCGCCGCCGCCGCCCGATGATGAGTGTTGATATTTTAGCTGGAAGAGCCAGCGAATCATGGCCAACAGAGAGCCGCCGGCTCGTTACGTCATCGCTCTGTTCAATGGTGCGTATGATTAATTTCGTTTTGCGGCCTGTTTTCCACTTTTTGTTTTTCTTTTTGTCTTAGTGTTTTTAGTGTTTTTTCTTTGGCAACTACTGGAAAAGTGCAACTGCAGTCGAGAAGTTCCCACAACTAGCTCTGGCTGAAGTTCACTTTTGGTTAGTTTTGCCTGGCTTTTCTCCAGGCATTTTCACATTTTCCACTCCGAGTGCCGAGTGCTGTGCTGTTGTTGTCTGCCGAAGTTGTTGCCCACTTTTGGACATTTAAGCCGCTTTTGGCGTGCGTACAACTTCAAAAGCTGCCAACTCTGGTCTGCAGCAGTTGTTTCTGCTGCTGCGGCTGCTGCTGCTGAAGTTGCAGTTGCTTTTATTTCTTTTTTCCTGCTCAGCTGATTTATGCGCCCGCTTCACGAGTGTAGGCGCTTTTCATGTAATCTGGCGGGTAATCCAAGTGGCCAAAGCGTGAGAACTTTACACATACCAGTTGGCCCGGTCGACTTCCGTATCATTTGTGTTCAATCAGCGAACATGCACCAAATTTAACTGCCAGGTGCTGGATTGCCGCGTTGCCGTAGCTTTTGGCCAGCTGACTGGGTAGTGAAGTAGTAAAATAGTGAAATAGTGGGTGTGAACCGTTAGGCCCGCTCGTTGAAGGTCGTCGGTTTTTAAACCAGCTGCAGCTGTCTCCTCCAGCCATCCAAAAACAATGCGAAACAAAAACATGGTTCTGCACAGATTTTCTCACGGTGATAAAGAAAAAAGGCAGTTGGAAAACAGTTTGAAGTTGTCAGCAGATCAGCGGCTCAAAGCTGAAGGATTCACAGATTCCCAGATTCTCAGCGCTGACAAATGTCAGTCAGGCTCAAATCCCAGTACGTGTCCAAGATAAGCTCGTCATGAGGATGAGTTTGAGGATGAGAGGAATCTCTCTACCAACTGCAGTAGCCGGTGGCAACTTTTCCTCCACTTCACTCCACTCGACACTCCACACTCTACCTTTCTCTGTCTCTTGGCCTTGTGGTAATGTGCTCATTTTCCTTTTGCGGCATTTCAAATGAAATTGGGTTAACTTCGGTTCGGTCAAGATTTTGCTCTAGATTCGGTTGGCTATCATAAACCAGGATGATGGCGATGGCTTATTATTGAGTTAGCCTTTGCAGAGCTGCGATAATTCCCTGGCTATTTTTAGAGCCTGCAGGGCGCGTCCCATTCCCATCGCGATAAGCTGACAAAGACGGAGAGGCGCAGACAGAGAGGTTCGGGGTCCGAGGCCCGAGGAACGCTTAGTCATTCCACTTGTTGGCCCAGCTCACCCACGTAACTCAAAATCCAGACGAGGCCACGACTGCAACCTCGGGCTGCACAGCAAAAAATATGCAGATATTATTTAAAGAGTTTTAAAAAGTGTTAATTAAGAGGTTTTGGAGATAAGTACTTTGGTTTAATTTAATTAAGGTTTTATTATTATTAAATTTATATTGTTTACTGGTTTAGAAATGATTTTCGTATTACGTTAATCTTCACATTTTTTTAAGAGTATGTAACAGAGTTCTTAAAATTCATTTGGTTTTACATGTTGAGCAAAGGGAATAATTAAAAAATTAATTTCCAATTTTTTTTATTTCTAAATTATTATTTTTAAAATTCCTAGTGAAGTGTAGCTAAGAGATTTAAACGAACTTCATTTATTTTCTTCCGTGTGGGGATGGGCTGGCTGAATACCTACAACAAAAATTGTCGTCGGGGGAAATTGATCGATTTAAAAAGAATTAAGATCATCGGCCACGTTTTGCGTCCTCATCCTGACTCACTGACTTAGTGAACGACTAAGCCGCCATCTTCAGCTTCAGCCTGAGCTCCATCTGCATCTGCATCTGCGGCGAGTGCAACTTAATTATGGTTTGTTTATTCTGCAGCCGCCCCCCCTTTTGTCCCGCCTGTCTGGCAATCTTGGCCCGGCTGGGAGGTGCGCTTTGTCATTGCCAAACAATTGCAGTCAGTCGTCGCGGTCTTCGACTTCGAATGGCTTCGACTTGGTCTGGCCTGTCGGTGTCTGTGTCGCCTGTCTTTGGTCTGCGGTCTGCCCTGATGGCTATCAGCAATCAGGCGCTTTGTGCGCCAGCCATCCCAATCCCAAATGCCTGATGAGCAGAAGCCCCAGAAGCAGCCAGGCAGCGGGGAAAATCATTTTTGAAGTGAACTTCTGCAAGTTGCAATTCTCTTCGATTGGCATTAATCAAACAAAGTCGTAAAAATAATACGGACAAAAATACTCGCGGCAGACGATAACAGATAAGAGCGGGATTTCGATGACAGGCAGCGTGACAAAGAGTCAGGGGAGACAAAGCAAACTATCTTAACCTTGGGCGCATGTAGACACCCACTGGATTGCATTCGGAAAATATCACACGCTGTCGCCAAGGGCAGAAAAATCTACCCAAGTTGTTTGTGTAGAAGCACTGGAAAAAATGCAAATAAAATTTCTGAAAAAAATATATAAATAATAAAAAATTAATTAAATAGTGCAATGCCATTGTCAGTTGGTTAAAAACAAAACACCTGATCAACGTTATCCCCACTTCTTTATCTCTGTTGACCAGAATACTATAAATTCCGCAACTACCTAATCACTGATCGTTAAATTCTCTTTAGCTGACACTTTGGTTTGATGTTAGTCATCTCAGATTGTCAAAGATATCACATGACAATGCATTCTCCAAGCTGCTATCACGTTTAGCTAACTATAGTATTATGCCATTGATAATTCGAGTGACTCACTTGCCAAGTATGCACTATTAGTTCAAGCTAAAGAACCGAGCATAACTGGAATATCCAACCCTGAATTCCGAAGACAAACACCGGCAGTTTTTCCTCATACCGCCCCCTTCTGAGCTTATCGGCTTTATCACTGCCGCATTGTTTGGATTCACACGCCCCCAACGAAAAGGGGGGAGAGCAACACAAACAAACAAACAAAACAACAAGCTGAATTATGCACAGCGAGAAATATTTGGTGAGAGCGCTCAATGACTGTGTGGAATATACGGACAAATTTACATAGAATCGCTGCCCAAATATTTGCATAACATTTTGACAGTTTCGTGAAAAACATGCCAAGAGGTGGTCCCAAACAATAACACCAACAACAGAGACAGTAACAGTAACAGGAGCGGGAAAAGCGGTAGGTAGGCAAGAGTAGAACAGTAGTGTCAACAACTCCCGGCTACGTCATCTGTCATCCTCTGTTGACGCATCTTCATCACGTGCATCGTGGAAAGTTTGTTACGTTGTTATCGAGATGGAGAATTTATCAGGAATGCCATGCCAGCGGATTGTAAATCGGAACCGGGAGCTACATAAGCGGGGAGTTTTGGAATGGGAGCAGATAAGGCGGAGATTGAATAAGGTTGAGCAGTTTACCCTTGAGAGATCGTACATTGTTTGGTATATTTATTGGGTGTCTTTGATAAAGCAGGCTCTTTAAAAATGCACTGCCTAATTGTTCATTAATTAAGTGCAAAATAAATGAAAAGAAAAAGAAAAGGTATTATTTAATGGAAATCATATTTAAAAGAAAGAAAGATTCATAGCTTTTTATTAGTGTACAGATTCTTAATAAGTATCATAATTATTTAAGACATCATGAAAAAGTTTTCGTTTTCATAATATTTGAAATCTAAAGAAATAGTAAAAGTTTTTTTGATTGCTCATAGTCTTTGTATATAATACAAATGTGTAGGTAATACAATAAATTCGCCATAAAATAAATCTGCAAAACGTCAAGCAGATTTCTGAACGCTTAGAGAATGTCTAGACTATTTATTTTGGGAAATCCGTGTGTGAACACCAGATATATTTGTGTAAATACTTATATGAGCAGGAGAATGCGGCAATTATTAGTGTTTTATTATGCCCATAACAAATAAATATATATTCAAGTTAATTTCGTAGCATTCATTTTGACAATTATTTACTTAAGTAGCCATACAAAATCCGATAAAATGTGAAATATCTATGGAAGCGAAACTGTTCTTTATAATCCACTGCAGTAAAGGATTCCTAATAAAACTGAGCTTCGTCTTATCTGGGGAAACAGGTGCAGCATTACGAGTAGCACCCGCATTAGCCAAAAAGAACCAGTGGCAACAGCTGAGTTAGTGATAAGCCACCTGCAAAGACATGCGATTTCCGTTTTTCTTTTGGGGGGCATTAGTCAGAGGAACGTGAGAAAGTTCGCCCCGGTGATAAGAGAGATATGGTGAGATATTATGGCCGAAGGGAGGTTGGAGATCGCAGATCTGGTTTGGGCCAACAGATGGGCGCACAGAAACCAAAAACGAGACTGCGCGGAAAAAGAAGACCGGGAAAAGAAAATAGAGCAGCGGCAAACAAAGAAGAGCAGCCGAATAAACAAAACAAATGCGCTGCAAAAGAGGCAGCAGACAGAATAGAACCAGAACCGAGCGGATCGGCGGCAAAGTGAAGCGAATTTGTTGGCATTTAGCGGCTGAAACTGAGGCAAAGACAATTGATGCCGATGGCATCGCTCACTTGACTTAATTAAACGCTGCAGACAGCAGTGGGTAAAAATACATGCCGAAGGGGAAGTTCAAATCGCCCGAAAGGGGCGTGTGTGGGATATATGGGAGATCCAATGCTTATCGCTTATCTAGACGAGATTACACTTCTTAATGAAAATTGCGCTTTAGACTGGATACCAGCAGTTTCCTCTGTTTGTTGCTGTTGAAGATTTGTTCCCCTTCTTTTTTTTTTTTTTTTTGCCCACAAAATGCTTCTTGTTATTGCTGCTGTCTCTCTATTTGCTTGAGTTGTCAGCGCCAGCGACAAAAACGTGGAAAGCCAGCGCTTCAAAGGAAATCATATTGCGTATACGCAATGTGCAAATAAACAAGACGAACCGAGAAGACGAAAATCGCAAACAAACATGGAAAAATCGACATCGACCAAATGGCGACAACGTTGCTGCTGCTATTTTCCCAGTTTTATTAGTTCTGCCAGCATTTTGGCCACACGTGCCAGCCATCCATTCAACCATCTCCCATCTAGATTCTAGACCCATTTCCATTCCCATCCATCTGCCTTTTGCCCAACTCACAACTCGCGAAAATCTTTTCGCACTGCCTACATATTCTTTGACTTTCCTGTCTTGTGTGCTTGTGCGAAATGAAACGACATCATTTGTTTTGTTGCTGTTTTATTCGAAGTGAATCGGAAAATGTTTCTTGGCTATTGGAACCGGGGTTTTCTTGGACCTATCTGCTGGTATATCGAATTTCGTATTGGAATGTCTTCAAAAATGCTTTTAAATGTTTCTTTGACACAGACATAAAACCTATTTTACTAATAGAGATATCACACTGCTTATAACAATTTGACTATCTTTGTGATAGGTCGTTTTCCTGGAAGCCAAAAGCGCTGTATTTATATGAAGCCCTTGATTTAAGTGTTATTATTTAATCTGCACTGAAATGAAAGTGAACAACCTGTTGTCGAATGATTATGCCACTGATAACCAATGCACTTTAATGACAGTCGGCGGCGTCGTGAGCAATTGTTTGCCATTGCCTAGGCCAACACGGCGTATGCGCAATGCCCGCTGGCACTATTGACACTCCGACTTGAGCTTATATGGAACATACACACTTATCTGCCTGGAAGCGTAATCATGCAAATATATTATCAGTGCGTTAACTGCTAAGTGAATTGAAGTGTCACCCCACGAATGCCCGAACCAGACGCGTGCTACAATTGTAAAGTTTTATCCAGACAAACAAGATAGTGGTGGTACATATAGTACCTACTCACTAGGTATATGTGCCTGCGCACTCGTAGTATTTGTTTATGGCCCGATAAATCACTGACGTCGGGGACGAGACTCCGCGCTAGTCCACGCAAGAGAATCCAGCAGTGACACAATGTCGCGGGCCAATAAAAATGAATCAAAAATAATCAAATAAATAACACTCGAACGCATTCGAGAAATCATAAATAACCGCGTTGGGGTAAAGAGGGGAATTTATATGAATTTTATTTTATTTTGGAAAAACTTCCGCTGACAGCAGCGGCAGCATCGCGGCATCTTGGCAAATGTGGGTCACTCGCCGGGCTGCCAAAATAAATTGTCTCTTTCGTTCCCACTCGCAGCGAGTATTGGAAGATTATACAAATAACACATATATATATATGTACGTATATCCGCGACTTTTGAGGGAAAAATAATAAGCGAAAAGTGCAGTTCACATTGCACAATTGGGATAAACCCCATGGGAACAATGATCGCAGGGGTAATGACTATGCAAATTGCAGTCGCTGGGATGAATGGAGTGAATATTGCATGAATATATATGAATATACTTGTATATCGCAGCCAATTTGACCCGGCAGATGGCGCCAGTCGGCGTGTCGCATGCAATTCCGCTGATTAATTCAATGCAAAGCGACGACCTGAGCTGAGCCACTATAACCACATGTTGGCGCCTCGTTTCCCGGCCTTTTCCCCCTAATGTTAACCGCTTTTCTTGATGGATTTGCATGAATCATTGGCGGCAGCGTCACGCTCGAGAGGAAAAGCGCGTCGGCCCCGAAATGAAATGCAAAAATATTATTATTTGAAATATGAAAAGTTATTTTAATGCTCCCTGTCGCTGTGCTGTCTGTGTGCTAAATTGGGGAGCAGGCAACGAGGCGACAGTTTTCCTCCTCCTCCCCCATCCATTTGCTCCGTTTTCTTTGGCAGCGCTTCCTTTCCTTTCCATGGTGGCACTTGTACTCTTGCCAGACTTTTCCGGAAGCGCGTCGCGACATCAGCCTTTTTGACGTAGGCACTGGGCCCAGAGTTGTTGACGCACTCGGCAAACGCACAGCAGCAGGGCCAAACGGAGAGGCCAATGAGCCCAGAGCTCAGAGCCCAGAACGGCTGGAGGATATCGGATTTCAGTTCGATTCCTTCATCCTTTGGCTCCGAATCAATTGACATTGACAAATCAAATGGTTGTACGGGAAATCGAATCGAACACAGAACGAAAAATTATGCAACAAATTGTTTATTTAGTACTTGAAAATTACAATAGATTTATTAAGCCAAAAACATATAAGTATAGATTGCTACAAAATTAGAAATAAATACAAATAGGATATGATGATATATTAGTTGGTCAACTCTACATTTTTAAAAGATTTATTAAAAGAATTGGGAACTTCAAAATATGAAAATAGTTTTATCAGTGGATGTTTTTCAAACAGTACGAAAACTTATGCAAACAATTGTTCATTTAGTTCATAAAAATTACAATAAATGTATTAAGCCAAAAACATTTAAATATAGATGGCTAAAAGATCAAAAATTCACTCAGAAAGATAAATAAATAGTATATGATAATAAATTATAAACTTTATATTTTTGAGAGCTTACATTTCTTCATGAACTTTAAAATTTTAAAACACACTTAACAGTTTTTTAATTGGAATGAAAGCTGTAGATATATCTGTGATTAATTTCACATCCTTACCTTTTTTTCTTTCTCTGCAACCAAAAAGACCAATGGCCCGAACAAAAGGCACATATTTTTAAGCGCATAATTAAGTCATAATAAGATCGGTGGAGGCGGCGGGGATTGGGCAATATGATATGCCAATTTTTGGCAGAACCGAACCGAACTGAACACACGCAGAAGGCAAATAAAATGTTCATCTTATTATTCTGGCTGGGATTTCTGGTTAAATCAAAGCGGCGACCGCTGAGGGGCAATGTGAACAGGGCAATCCGGAGTTGAAGTAGGAGCTGTCCATGACAATTGTCAACTTGTTTTGCGTTTTGCGTGTGCCCGTGTGTGTTGGGTGCCGGTGCCTTCAATTCTTAATCGCCTTGTGTGCCGTGGACACTTGTGAGTTGACGTTTCGGATCTCTTCCACAAACACACACAGATGCGGTGCCCGCTCACACAGATACGCACGCACACCGAGGCGGCTCACAATTTGGGAGCGTGAGAAAGTGGCGCGCACAATTAAAATGCTGCTTTATGGCCCGACGCTGGGCCAAACATAAATTATAAACAATAATTTATCTTTAAATATACTCAAAATTGTATAGAATTAATACACCTATATAAATATTTACACTGTAAACAAAGAAAATGAGTAAAAAGATGGGACATTCAAAGACAATAAACAATAGACAACTTAATTTACCTTTTCCAAGTGCCTAAAAATGTTTGATCATATTATTTTCAAGAGATTTAATAGGCTTATCTCCTTGTAAACCTCCTCAAATAATTTCTAGAATAATTTCTGAATTATTTCTTTATTTTTCATAGTAAATAGTTCTTTTGAATACTCAAAACCAATGCTTGCGTGTCGCTTTCGCACAGTGTACATTTTCGAATTTAAAATCACATTATACGTACAATATACGTATATCCATATGGACAGCTTCGTCTGGCCACGCGATCCTCATCGCATAAATTAACATTTGCCGGGCATTAAATCAGCGCAGACTTTGTAGACTGCTTGGAACTGCCTCGTCCTCATCAGATAGATATGGTATGCTACATATACATATACCCATTCGTATTCCCTGCCAATTGCATAACGATCGAGGGTGTTTGTGGATGTGGCTGTGCACTTTTCCTGCCGCCCACACCCACCACAAGTTGAAGAACCGAAATAGACCCACCGATCGATGAATGATCATGATCACCGCTGGTGAATCACTTGGACAGCGCACGCAGGTCTCAATTAGCATGTGACGAGCACTTAGACAGACTAAGAGACCCGCCCCCAAGCCCCCGCCCACCAGACACGTGATATGGCGGCTAATTTAAGCACTCGCCGGCAAATCGACAAATCGGCGGGGGAGTGGCAGTTCGCAAATCGCCATTCGCAAGAAGCGACACAAGTTTCATTGCCAATTTGTCGGCATTGATGAGTCAGTCTGTTGTGACTCTTTAATATGTAATTGGGTAACTTGCTAAGAAATAAATATAATTAAACCGCAAGTGGGGCCAAAACGATTGATAAAGAGCGTATTACCAGGGGCACGTGATGGAAATGGTCACAGGAAGGTGGTCTTAGATAAGACTTACAATATTATCACTTCTTCCTGGCGCCACAATATGGAATTGTTTACTTTTATGGTCTTAACTTTATTTATAAAAAAAGTGAATTGTAGTATTTTATAAAATTATCTTTCAACTTTCCGCTCATTATTTGTCTTGTCATCGCAACTGCACCAATTTTCCGTCCATAAAACTTTTCACCTTCAAAAAGTGTTAGACAAATTTTCATTTTTAACGACCTGCTGGCAACTTAAGAACTTAAGAAAAAGACCAAACAGATGGAGACGACCATAAAAAAAGGCAAGAGAAAATTCTCCAAGAATGCGAATAATTTCTTAATTCCAATTTGTTTACGGCTGTCTGGAGAATCGATATAAAGTCCACTAGGGCAGGTGGAAAATTCCGCAATTATCTACTCAGGAAAACTGTATTTATTTTTTCGATCAAAGCGAAAGTGGGAAATTGAAATCGAAATCAACGGAAAGTGAAATGCATGGCCTAATAATTTGCCTGGTCTTTCTTACAGCACAGAACGCATCGATCACGTCGATCACCTCGGTGCCGAGTAATACCTCCATCGAGCATGGCCGGGAATTGAGGATCGTCTGCAAGGTGTCGGGTCAGCCGCCCCCAAAGGTCACCTGGTTCAAGGACGACAAGTCCATCAATCGCAAGCGCAACGTATACCAATTCAAGCATCACAAGTGAGTATGGGAAGCTGTTTTGACTAAGGCATCTAGCTAAGATCTTTTGTTTTCTAACTACCCCTTGCAGAAGACGTTCCGAGCTGATAGTGCGCTCCTTCAATAGTTCCTCCGATGCGGGCAAGTACGAGTGCCGAGCCAAGAATAAGGCCAGCACGGCGATCGTCAAGCGCCGCATCATGATCAAGGCCTCGGCAGGTGAGTCTTATAGAATCTATAATGTAGATTTGTATATCCCCGAGATCCGTGGGTGTTGCAGCAACGTCTCATCTCTATGTCGATGCTATGTTGCGGGCCAATTCGGAATGCTCCAATTCACTTTTAATTTATAGCCCCATGTACAGATTTTATTTATTTAAAAGTTTATTGAAATATATACGGCATCTTTGTAAATCAAATTATTTCGTCTGAATTTCAGTTCTCTTTCCGTCGACCGTCGACCAGTCGCGCAGCTCGGGCACCCCCTGTCACTTCGATTTCTGCTTCCATGGCGGCACCTGTATGATGATCGCGGACCTGAACGCGGTCTTCTGCAAGTGAGTATGATTTTACACCCCTTAGGTCTTATACTTCCCCAATAGTTAACTAATACAATTTTTAAAAAAAATTTACCTTTAAAGAAATCGAATAGTTCGGTTCAAAAATACCATTTTTAATTTTATAGATACCCAAATTTCATTTTTTGTAATTTGTTCTTGCTTTTTATTTCAAATTCTTTCATAACTCAATTATTTCTATGACGAATAAAGACCAACAATGATGATTTCAAACTAGTCTGGTTTTTCGCTGTGCACCCGCTGCATCCTGCCTCAAATGCCAGCTAGACTCCTCGAATCCGATACAAAAACTCAAAACTCAAGTGGCTCGCTTGATAAACCTCTCTCATGTGACAGCTGATAAGACTCCACCGCCGACCCCATCTAAATATATATCTTGTAATATTTTGGCATCGCATTACACGCTCGTAGGCCGAGAATCCGAAATCCGAAATCCGAAATCCGAAATCCGGAGAGGGAGCGCAATTAAAAGGCCACAAATTTCGTGGCCGGAGGAGAGAACTCCACAAAGGCCCACTTGCAGGCGTGTGTGTGTATGCAATGTGAATAATGTCTTTCAGCACCTCGTTTTATCTGGCGGTACGAGTGTGCACACGCAAGCTGATTCGATTCGATCCAATCGAATAGGATCCCAAAAAAGCGCATTTCACTCGCTACCCTTGCGATGATCTCGTATTTTGTTTTGAGGAGGCGTCAAAGGAGTGAGGGGGAAAACCAATTTCCATTTCGATCCCACTTTCCCTTTGCTAAAAATCGCTTTATGCCACACACATAATTTGTTTGTTCTTTTGTTTATATTTGACCGGATCTGCGAGTGGTCAAGCAAATGCTGCACCGCAGTTCATGGCCATTTCGATTTCCCCTACTTGTGTATTCCTCATATAGATATATTATAAAATTGGATATTGAATATTGAATTTTAAAAACGATCTATACTAACTGGACTCTCTCTCCACCCGTTCTTGTCTTTCTTTTCAGTTGCCCAACCGGAGTCTTCGGCGAACGTTGCGAGAACCAGGGGCCCGACAGTAGGTACAGCAAAAGTAATTCTCCTCAACCATGCGAAGATTTTCGCATTGGAGGTTATTACTGCTAAAATAGGCACTTCTATAGCATCGATTGTTTTACGTCGAGTCAAACGCGAAAAACCGAAACCGAATCAAATCAAGCAAACCGAACTCAGTGCCCATACCAAAATAATAAATAACATAACATAAAATAAAATAAAATATAAATAAAAAAACAACAGATCTATCTACAAAGAACTACAAAATAAAATAGAGAAAAGCAAAAAACCAACGAAATAAAATTCCCATTGCACATTTCGCAGCTATCCTTGCACATAAAAGCTTTCTGCAAAAACAGCTGATTAGAGAGAAAGTGAAATAAACCAAATATAGTTGATAAAGCGACACAGCCACACCCAATCACACAGACAGAAAGTACAAATACAGTATGCAGAATCGGACCCCAAACTCTAAACTCCAGACACCCAATCACACACTCCACACACCTACAAAATCCAAAACCCCCTGCTATCAGTCACTTTAAAAACGACGAAATAAAAGTTTTATTAGAGAACACATTCCAAAAAGAAACAAAGTAAAGTCTTAATAACGAAAACAAAGAGTAAATAACTAACCAAGTTGTTCATAATATTTATTACTTTGTAAACTAAAAACCATATTAAGAGCAATCATTGAAAACGAGAAAAATCAAATAAATACGAATAAAAACAAAGGGTGCTATAGAAGGTTTATTTTAAATAGTGTTTAAATAGGAACTTAATTTAATTTGAATTCACTCATCACACAAACCACACACCAACCAAAACCACAAGTAAATGTAAAAAAACAGCAAAACAAAACAAAATTATCAAGCAACTTGGACGGACGGACAAGAGAACAGGCGGACGGACAACCGGACATTCGGACATTCGGACAATAGGGACATTTTCCCCACAAAGTACTGAGAAACTTGTCGAATCCTTTGGCTCAGCCCACATTTACTCACCCCCACACACAATATGAATATCCAGATTTACGATAACAATCAACAGAGGCTCTCTTAAGTTAGATACACGAATATCCACACGCATAAACAACACTCACCCACAAAAGGCAAAGTACTGACTAAACAATTGAAACGGGAACTGAATTTTGTTTTGTTTTCAATGTAATTCTTTGTAGTTTGCAAATTTTAAAAACAAACCACATTCAATAACCCATATTACATAATGATTTGCAATTAATTTTAGTTACTACTCGTTATTAGAAATTAACACTTGGCTGTAGATTTTGACAATCCAAAAAAAACCCAAATCAAATCAAATCAGTCTGATCCTTGTTTATTTTTATTTGGTGATTGTTTTTTTTTGTAATTTTTCTCTTGACTAATCTCCTGCGTTTCCGATTTGGGTAACTCTGTTCACTATTACTTCCTTAGTTTGTGCTCGTCTCCTCTTTAAAAAAAAAAACAATTTCACGGCGAAGAGAGATCTTGAGCTCGACAACCTTCTCTTCAACATCCTCTGCATGGAATTCTTTCCTACGAGAGCGCAATTTGATGCTTGTAGTTGCCCCTATTTGTGGAAATGGTTGTTAGCCAGCTTTTAGTTAACAGTAAATGAAGAACTGAAAGATTAATTTTTAATTTTATTTATAATTTAATCTCTTCACAGATATTTTGTTGCAATCTACGGCCAAATACATACCTTAAATAACGACTATTAATGCATAGAATTTTGTTTCATTATTTTTATGATTTTATAAACAAAACGAAAAACAAAAAATCGAACTCCCTGCACTCCAAAACGTCGACAATTGTAATTTTTTACGTTTTTAAAAAATTAGAGAATTTGTTGCACCAGCAGATATAAAGCCCAAAATAAACCCATCACCGTTCTCAAAGTTTGCAACTACAAAAAAAAACATATCCGAAACAGAAAACCGAAAACATTTCAAAATTCGAACGATTCCCCCGCCCAGAGTTCCTTCTTCCCGAGCGAAAAGTTCCAGATCCAGACTGACTTTAGCTACGTTTGTTTTTGTGCACGGTGACAGAATAATTTAAATGTATAAATCTGATGTATGAATTCTGAACAGAAATTTAATTTATTTATTGTACGAAAGATAAAATCGAAGATCGAAGTTTGAAGTTACCGATTCGACCCTGACTCTGACACTGTTGCGCTTTTGTTGTTGTATCATAGACAATACTTTTAAAATGAGAACAAAGGTTGACGTAGCCGAGAACTTTGTAATAAATCCTGTAAATAGCTCTCGTTTTAACTAACGATAAGATTTGTGTACATTTCAACTAAGCTAATGCAAGCCCTTCTTTAACCATAATTTATTGTATTTAATTACACCTAAATTAAACGTAACTCTAGCTTTAAGCTCACACACACACACACACAAACACCCCACACATACAAACACTATAAAGCTACTTAATTTCGAAATACTATTTTATTTGTCCTCGTTTTTGATTTGCGTAATTATAACACCGAAATATGTAAAATGGCAAATTAGTTATTTTTTTCGCAATGTGTATGTTGAAAGGCAAGAAAGTGCGTAGAGATTATTTTTAGTTATTTTAAGTGGCAAATTTTTTATATATTTAATTATTGAAAGATTTATACCAAAAATACCATGTAAAGTTTAATTTTAATTTAAAACAAAGCATTAAACAAACAAAAACAAAAAAAAACAAAAACAAACAAAACGATGCGTAAGAAAAAAAATTTAATTAAAAACTTGCAAATAATTCACATTTTTACATTTCTCTGCTTTTGTGGCTTTTTGGACTTCGTTTATGATTGGTTTTTACTTGTCTCAAGGTTTTCCCTATTTTCGTCAGCTTTTGCTGCTATTTTCCCCACACAAACAACAAACCAGAAGGGCAGCCACCAAAGCTCTGACGAACCGAGCCAGGTTTTGGATCACATATATTTACGGTTGTGTTTTGGCTAAATCAAAGTCTCGTTTTGGTCTCTTAACAGGCATATTCAGCATACGATGAACCGGAGGAATCTCCCTTAGCCGAACCGCGCGGAATTGCCTTTGCGCGCAGAAATGGATCTCATGCTTAGTTTTAGTTTATCCGAGGATGGCCAATAAAATTCTGAATTTGTTGCAATCGAGAGTTTGCGTGTTTTAACTGCGGAAATTGAGGATCTTCTTTTGCGGAGATCTATGTGTTTGATTTTAAATTTGCCGCCCTTTTATCGAATTTATTTATCGTTTATCGTTTTACGGTCTGTATACTGAGTTGGCAGCGCCAAACTGGTGTAGAAAATCGGTTGGCAGTAGTAGTGAGTACACCCTCCCGATTTAGCGGTTTCACACTCCATAATTAGCAAAAACCCCTACCGCGCTAAGCGAGTACATCCTCCATTTTCGGCAAATACATCCACCGCAGTTAGCGAGTGCAGCCTCCTAACCTAATGGAAAGTGGCATTTCTAGACATCAACTGTATTTTTTACTTTGGTCACACAGATCTAAGACTTTTTTTTAAAAATAGCGGCAATTTCGCAATAAATTTTGTTAATTCGCATTTAAAATCCTTTATAATCGACATGTCCACTGCCCAGGCAACCAAGAACTGCATCACTCTTAAGGGTTCCGCTCAGATTATTGTGGAATATCTGAGTAAGTAATGCAAATGCCTTGGAAGCGTCAAGAAGCCCGCCTTCAAATGGCGTCTCCTTTGTTTTTTTTGCAATATAGAGTACGGAATCAACTCTATACTGTTCCAACGCGGAATTTACCCTGCCGAAGACTTTGACAACACCCAGCAATACGGACTTACCATCCTGATGTCCAAGGATCCCAAGATCCAGACTTTTCTGCAGAACGTCCTCAGCCAAACGGAAGGTAAGTGATTATATACTGAGGAACCAATGAGCTTTATAATAAGCCCACCTTAAATCTCTAGAATGGCTCTCGAAGAACATGATCAACAAGATATCCATGGTCATCACCAATGCCCACACCAAGGAGGTCCTCGAGTGCTGGGACTTCAAGATGCAGGCCGAATTAGGAGACGGTGATACCAGTGATGCCACCAAGCTCACGTCCTCCAAGGAGCTGGGTCGCATCCAGAACGAGATCCGCGACGTGATGCGCCAGATATCGGCCACCGTCAGCTATCTTCCACTGCTCGACTGCATCTGCACCTTCGACGTCATGATCCACACGCTGCAAAACACCGAACTACCCGCCAAGTGGGACGAGACAGGCGCCATTATCATACAGAACTCCCAGGCCGTCCAGCTGCGCTCCTTCTCCACGGGCCTCCACAAGGTGGACACCGTGGTCAACTACAAGATGAGCTCCTAGCCGCCAATCGCCAAGCCTCATTGAATCGTTTTAAATATTTATTTCTTTTCTATATTTACAATAGTGCGTAACGAACGTAACGTATTTGAGAGTTGCATTAAAAGCCAGTTGTGAAAAGCTAACAGTTGCTAAGAAGTAGTTTAGTAGACCGCAGGGCGTCGCCGGTTTGTCGTTTCAAATGCCATCTGGGGGACGAAACAGAGAATCACTGGTTAAAAGGGGCGAAAGCGACAGGCGTTTGTCTGGGAGACAGCTACCTATCCTAAGCAGCGCTTAGTCGTCAAGTCTGCGTGACAGTCAGCCCAAGTCCCTAGTCTGTACCGAAGTATTTCTGCCCAAAGTGATTGGGTGCCACGGGATGCAGCTCTGAGGTGAGGATCTTCAGCTTGGGAAAGGCATTGACCACGGTCCGAGCGGCCATGGGGGTGCAAAAGAGATTGGACAGGATGATGCAGCTCTCGGGGACTCCATGCTCGCGCAACACATTGACCGCCTGCAGCACAGTGTTTCCAGTTGACATAATGGGGTACATCAGCAGAACCTGTCGGCTGCCAATGTCATCGGGAAAACGGGCATAGACCACTCGTGCCTCGTGTGTGTTGGCATCCGACTCCACGAGGATCTTGCCAATGCGGATGGAGCGACAGCAGTCCCGCAGTCCCTGCTCCATGGCCTCGCCGGATCGGATGATGGACACGCCACAGTTGCCCGATCGGTACTTCAGGCCCTCGTAAATGGCCCCCGTGGGCGTCTCCACGTCGCAGTGGGTGTAGGGCAGCTGGTTGAGCGACTCCTCGATGACCAGGCGGATCAGTCGGTCGGCGTAGAACTTGAAGTCGCTGCGGGTGGTATTTCTGGGGGAGGAATTTAGTAGACTGACCCACTTCTCCTTCTAGAGCCACCTACTTGTCGCGCAGAATGGTCAGCAGCTCGGCCACCTGGGAATTGCACTCGAGGAGCTTCAGGTTGCTCCCATATTCGGCCAGGATCTCCTCCGATGTGGCAGCGGGCACCACAGCGTGGACGTGGGTGGGCGTTCGCAGCTGTTGCTCCGTTTCCTGGGCCTCCTCCTGCTGCGGCTGCGGATCCGAGGCGCTGCTGCCCTCCTCCGACTGGGAGCCGTTGCTGCTGGGAGAGCCGGTACACATAATCGGTTCGCTAGTTGCTATTATTTCCTATTTAAATTAACAAATTAAAAACTTCTGCGTTGGCCTTTGTTGTTCTAGCGCGTGCCAGGTTGTGAAATCGGATGGCGATTTATCGGTTCGTGGGAGTGCGGGTTTATCGGCTCGCCGAAGAGATGGCCATTTTTAGTGCTTCGAGGCTCGCGCTCGGCTGGGCACACTTCATCACCTCGTGTTTCGTTTCGTTTCACTCGCAAACAAAGAAAAAAGTGCATTTAATTACTGATTACTGCATCGCGATTAGGCGTTCGCGAACAATTGCGTACTTCTGCGGATCCGCGAAACTAAAGGGCGCGCGTGGGCAGGGCATAAGTCGCAGTCTCTGTGTGCGAGTGTGGGTGCGTGGTGCGTGCGTCGCAGTGTTGGTGCGTAGCCCGTGTGTGTATTTGTGTATTGCCATTAACTAATAAACAATAACCTTCGGGCCACGAAAGCTACGAAATCATCGGCACTGCTGTTCTGCTCTGTTCTGTTCCATCTGAACCAGCTGAAAGAGCAGACTAAAGACTAAAATAAAACGCTTCCGCCCCGCGAGAGGAGCGCCCAGCGGCGATCCATAGATCCACATCCATAATATCCATCCACACACACAATGGCGGACGTGAGCGATCCCAGCGAGCTCTTCGACTTGGAGCTCCACGACCTGGAGCAGGATGACAAGGCCCGGGACTCCGACGACGACAGGATCGAACTGGACGACGTAAGACAATCGCATCGCCATCCATGTGCACTACATCCCTGTACATACGCATGTATATGTAAACTGCGCAGCAACAATTTCCCTCTTTGTTTACCTTTTCTGCTTTGTCTGCGAGTTTTCCTTTCGGTTGTCTGGGCATCCCAGTCCCAATGCCAGTCCCCGTCCCAAATCCACACCCCCTTCTCACGGCTCATGGGCCATGGCCCATGCCCATTATCCACACACCCTGCAAACTCGGCTTATCTGCTGCGCAAATGTCTGGCGTCATCCATCCAGTCGCAGATTATTCAGCACGTACACTCATTATACGGAAAGTTCCCCACGATCCGAAAACCTCCTTATGAAACACCATCGATTGATATTGGCCAATCGAAGCCAGGCGGTGTCCTTCAAAATAATCAGCACCAATTGCCGCCACACTCCATAGTCCACCCCCTTTCATGCCGCCCCTGTCTAAGCTAAAATGCAACAACTGCAAAGGTGGAGGGGAGAAAGAGAGAGGGCGAGACTGAAAACGATCGCCCACTCGCTCGCACACCCTCGGAAGAGTCTAAACTTCCACTTAGAAAACGAAATTCCTTATCAGCGGACAATATAAAATTAGAAAATGAGAAAAACCTCACCGCGCTGATAAGGGAGCACAACAAAATGAAGGAAAAGGCGAGCAGGCGATCGAGCGATCGTGCCAAACAGTAATATTTAGGGTGCTCTACGGAACCAGTTGTAACTGCACTTCAGAACACCAAAGTACACCGAAACAACATTTGATATCGTTAGATATATTCAGAAAAAAATTTGTATTTATTTATATTTATATTTTCACAACTTTTCTGGGGTCTGAATTATAACTAGGTTTATATGTTTTGAACACGAAATGATTCGGCAATTTATTCATCCATTAAAAGTTTAGATTCGCTCACTTATTCATAATTATTTTACATCACAATTTTAAAAAATGTCCCATAATAGTAACGTAATGTAATCCCTAATTTTACACATTTATGGTGATTGCTTCCTTAATTCATTCAAACATTTAAAAAAGCACCAAGTACTTTTAAAATGCTTATGATCCAGCACTTTCTAAAAATAAGAAATTCAATCATTAAATAATGATCTTTGCAATGTAAGGTATGGCGTCATCTGTTGTTTATTTTCAGGGAAATTGGTAAAAGTAAATACTTAGGACAGTACTAAGATGTGCAATTTTAAAGTAAACCCTACATTTTCTTCTCTGTATAATTAGGTTCTATATCTTTTGTAACTTGTAGAATACAGTTCTCGGGGGAATCACATAGGTGGAGTGCCGTTTTTTGAGTGCCCGTTGCCTGTTCTTATCACTACTATATCGCCCCCCTTTCGACGACCTGTCGAATTTAATTTACGCAAGCGCGCACACCCCTTCCTTTGCCTATCTATCGAATTTGTGTGAGCACTATAAATTATGATGGATTTGTTAATTGGAATTCACCGCCAACGCTGACGAGGTGAACCAGTTTTTAATGTGCTACGCGACGAGATGTCGGAGATGCCGATTCCGATTCCGATGCCGATGCCGATGCCGCCATTCAATTGAACTTTAGTCAAAAATGTTCTATACAAATTTTAGGCATGACGAGAGCGACGGCTGCTGATTCTTCTGATTCTGCCCCTAACTGTGGCCTTCCCCCGGTTGGAGCCGCCGCATCCGGGGGCAGGAGATGGATCCGCAGGGGCGGAGGAACAGCGCCAGCATCGCCGGCAGATTATTTGGCATTGTTCCGAGTTCTAAATTTAGGTTGTCATTAAAGAAAAGGTGTGTGTGCGTGCAGAAAGTGTATCTCTGTGTGGACGTTCCTCTCTTTCTCGCTGTGTAAATCTAAATACCTCCGAGTGAGTGGGTAGGTCGGTCCAAAGGGGGAGAAATTCACTGGCGTTACAGACTCCAAAGGCGAATAGCATCCGAGATCCAAGACCCAAGAGCGAGCCCCTGTCTGTCCCAATGCGATCTCTTCATTCATCGGAATCTCCCTCTGCTTAAAATATATACTTAAAGTAGGGTAGCATTGAATAGGGAGTAGGTTTGCAACACAAATAGATACTTTTGTTGCTTAAAACTATTTTTAATAAGAAACCCCACATTGTTGTATCTGTTTGTGATAATTTTCTGATAATTAAGATCACAAAGTTAGTGAGTTCATTCTATTTAGGTATTATAATTTTTGGTTTTCCTCTTAAAGAGGTAATTCAAACTATAAAGAAGGGAGATACTAAACTTTTTAAAAATGGTTTTGAAACTATACAGAATATTTTTTTTAATTATACCGTGTTGTGCATTCATCTATATAACAATATTTTTTTTAATTGGAATTTAGAATTACACATTTTAACATAGTCTTAACATTAAACACATAATTTAGAGCATTGAATCTTCGTTCATGTCTGCCGCTGTGTAACTTTCCCTTCTGCTGTTTAGTCTCAAGTTCGCCATAACTATGATTAATTGTTGATTTTTTCGCATGTATTTCGCTGGCAGTTATGCTCGCAAGTAAGCGCCATCTCACTCACACCCCTCTCCGTCTCTTTTCCTCTTTTGCAGGTTGACCTAGAACCGGAATTGTGTATTAATCTGCACCAAGAGTGAGTAATGCCATTGCTATGTCGCTACATTGGAGGACGTGACTGGGATTTTCTCAGAATGCGGGGGAGATAAGGGGGTAGGATCGGACTGGATCGCATCGGACATTCTCTCCAACCAGCTGAGCAGATAAAAACGGATAATGCCGGGGCAAATGAGCAGCCTAATTGCCAATTATCAGTTCCAACTTGTTTACACACTGGGAACGATAGCAGTGTTAACAACTGATTGATTTGGCTTAGAGCCTGATCCCGGCCAGACGCACTCCACCTGCTCTGCTCCGGCGTTCGGACGATGATAAGGGACCAATAGACGGACTAACGGACGAACGTAGAAGTGTTTACAACTGCTATTGACTACCAACAAGCTGGCCGCCTCTTCAATGAGCCAGCTAGTTCGGTATGTAAACAAGACTCACGGCGAACACCCGACAGCAATAATGTGAGAGCTGGTTGGGGAGTGCAAGGCGGGAAGTGGGAGGGAGGAGGAGCGGACCGGACCGGAATGGAGGTGACGATTGGCGCGTGCACGCCATGGGATTTATTTATAGCACGTGGGCTGCTCCTTTCCCACGCTAGACGACACAGACGCAAACACGGCCGAACAGAAGACAACAATTAAATCAGTCCCCTAACCCCAATACCCAATTCCCTATTCCCAATTAACAGCACCGAGGGCCAGGAGACCATACAGCTCTGCGAGGAGAATGTCAATCCGGGCAAAATCAAGCTGGGACCCAAGGACTTTGAGCTCAAGAAGGTCCTCGGCAAGGGTGGCTACGGCAAAGTATTTCAGGTAAGTGAATGGGAATTTCCCTTAATCCACAGATCACTGATCCCTAATTCCTAATAATCTGGCTTATGCAGGTGCGCAAGACCGCTGGACGAGATGCCAACAAATATTTTGCCATGAAGGTGCTCAAAAAGGCATCCATAGTGACCAATCAAAAGGACACAGCGCACACTCGCGCCGAGCGCAATATACTCGAGGCAGTCAAGGTGCGATCGGTCGCGGATTATCCCTTAAGACCCTTATAATCCGCATTTCTTTGTTTTTCTTCCCTTAGCATCCCTTCATAGTGGAGCTGGTCTATGCCTTCCAGACGGACGGAAAACTATACCTGATACTTGAATATCTGAGCGGCGGAGAGCTGTTTATGCATTTGGAACGCGAGGGTATCTTCTTGGAGGATACCACATGGTAGCTATAAATTAAATTACAAATGTTTAAATATATACTAGCATTTTGGTTTTTTTTTTCAGCTTCTATCTAAGCGAAATCATTTTGGCCTTGGGCCATCTACACAAACTGGGCATCATCTATCGCGACCTGAAGCCCGAGAACATATTACTCGATGCACAGGGACACGTGAAGCTCACCGACTTCGGTCTGTGCAAGGAGCACATACAAGAGGGTATTGTCACCCACACCTTCTGCGGCACAATTGAGTACATGTGCGTGCGCCCGCAAGCCTCTTTTCATATGTATCCCTTAGGGATTACTGGAATTGAAATTAATTTGTGATCGTTTTGCTTGCAGGGCACCTGAAATCTTGACCAGAAGTGGCCATGGCAAAGCAGTCGACTGGTGGTCACTGGGCGCTCTAATGTTCGACATGCTCACAGGAGTCGTAAGTCAAAAGCCTAAGAGTTTTGGTGAATCCTTGTATAATTGCTGAATTCGATTAGCCACCCTTCACCGCCGAGAATCGCAAGAAGACCATCGAGACCATTCTGAAAGCCAAGCTCAATCTGCCAGCCTACCTCACACCCGAAGCCAGGGATCTGGTGCGTCGCCTGATGAAGCGTCAGGAGCCTCAGCGTCTCGGCAGCGGGCCCGAGGATGCGGCGGCTGTCCAAATACACCCATTCTTCAAGCACGTCAACTGGGACGATGTGCTCGCCAGACGCCTCGAACCGCCTATAAAACCTCTCTTGGTAAGTCGCACTAAATTGTTAAAAGATTTAAGGAACCTAAGTAATAACCCTTGCTATGTTAACCAACAGAGAAGCGAGGACGATGTCTCACAGTTTGATACGAGATTCACAAGACAAATTCCAGTGGATTCACCGGATGATACGACGCTTAGCGAAAGTGCCAATTTAATTTTCCAAGTGAGTAAAGATAATAAGAGGGGATCAAGGAAAATAAGAGTAGAATATGAGTTAGACAGTGAAGATATTTTAATTGTGAACAAATGGTTTTAATGTAATAGTTTCCAAGCACAAACTATATCTTCTTTCTTAGGCCTTCTCTTTAGTTCAGAACAATAATGCAGGATTCTCGTACACTTCAAGTTCGTTTTTAATCATTAAGGGATCTTTTTGGGTGGTTTCACAATAAATACTTTACTAAACATTAGTCTAAGCCTAGGCAAGGGACCTTCTTCCGACTTATCAGGCATCAGCGATAGTCAGCACCGCATTGAAAGTGGGGTTCCTTGAGGGGTATTCCCGTGGGTCCGTCTGTAAACTCACAGAAATTCAGACCAATCCGCCGGAATGGATGGCAATTACTTTTGGGATTGCCCCACTTGCCGCGATACGTGAGCCAATCGGGAACTAGTGAACGACCTGTAAGAAACATTTAAAATGGTCAGAGTTGAGACGGAAGAATAAGAAGTTTATCTCACCATAGGATCTCAGGTTCTCGTAGCTTATGTCCACATCCTTCCAAGTGTTCCACGGTGTTCCAAATCCATTGATATCATACAGACGTGCCACCTTGACAAATCGATGCTTGCCCGGTGCTGTCCATAAACCATGAGAGCCCTTGGCGGCAAATAGAACCGGATGGTTCTTGAATGTTGTCACCGTTTTGGGAAAGTTTGGACGCTGCAGGATACCTTTGCGTGTCTCCTGGCGGCGGAACTCGAAGGATCCTGTCAGCCGATTATAGCTGTAATAGGCACCCGCATCATGGGCAGACACATACATGGCCTGGGGCTCCGCGTCCCCGTTAAAATACAGGCTCATGTGTTCCCAGTCGCCCACATGGCTGCCAATATCCTTGCGATTGCCCAGACAATATCCATAGACAGCAGGGAAAGGAATCCTTCCCAGTGGACCCAGGCTCACGGTGCACATGGTCTTACCCTGACTGTAGGGATAGAACATCCAGTAGGTCACATGGAAGCCCGGTAGCTTGCCCTTCCCAGGATTGGCCTCCTGTTCCGGGGCCTCCCCGATACTGTTCTCTTCCAAATTGTCATCGGGATCGGTGCCACCACTAAACTTTACATTATCCGCCAGGTTAGCGATGAAATTGTTTACTGGCACGCCACTTTCCGGCTCTGCTTCTGGATCGGATTCTACTTGAGCCATCTGGGTGGGTTCCAATACTAGTTCTTCGTACTGATTGAGTGGAGTATACTTGGGACCCATTGGGATCGCCGTCTCGCGTTTAACACGCTGGAACAGGGGAAACAGTCTGGAAGATCTTCGAACAGTATCATTGCGTTCCTCGAGAGGATCAATGGAGACAGGAATGTAGGCAGCTCGTGTGCTGACGGGTGGTGGAGTGGGCATTACCGGCAATTCCCTCCTAGAAGGACACATGGTGACCACTCCATAGATGGGCACTGGTTTCTCGTTGGGATTCCGTCCGTACAGAAAAGATTTGTCGTTCTCCAGCAGTTCCTGCACCTCATTGTTTGTGACCAGGTGGGATTTGGTGGAGTACTCCCTGAACGGCACTCCCGGCCGGAAGCTGCTGTCCTTGTCCATGGGATGGACATACTGCAGAAACTCCTCCACCCCCAGCGGCATGAATTTCTCCTCCGGCGCCAGCCAGACGATCGGTGCCCACTGTTTGATCAAGCGCTCGACTGCAATGAGATGGAAAGGCCCCAGATAGGCTCGGTTAGCACGGTTAGCTTCGTTTTTAATTAGCGCCCCCTCCCGAACCGCCTGGCGGTAAAATTACCCAACTTGTTCGGCCATCGCCCCCTTTCCACCGCCACTCTAGACTAGCTCTGATTTTCGTTTTTTCAAATTCAAGTGTAATAAATTTCACTTTCACACTTGAGGCTCGGCCATCAAGTCGACTTGGCTAGGTGCTCCTCCTCTTTCACACCGCTCCACTGCCCTTTCCATCAGACCCGAAAAAAATCAAGTCGGTAGCAGCGGTAATGTTTGTTATGGCTAATTCGCAAAATTTAACGCCACCCGAGGTGAGCTGACGTTTGTTCGTCCGACTACCGCTGTTCCATATAAATACGCACTTGGAGACGGAGACCCACCCGACTGATGGGGCGACTCCCCGGCAATGAGCGAGTGCCAAACGATGAAGTCGTTCAACTAAATCGTGACGGAAATTTCACTTGGTCACACAAAGAAAAAACACATTAGTGGGAAGGGTAAATAGTGAAGGAAAGTGGCATTACGCTGCCCTAATTCATAACATAATTGTTCTAAAATTGTCGCTAAACCCTTTTAAAGGTAAATTCATATCCCCTATATCAAAAGTTAATTGTATCAAATATTTAGAAGCCTTAATTTGTTATTTAAATTTACCATTAAATATTTTCTGTTCAATTAGTAATGCTATTAAACTAAACTTGGCATTACCTACTATCTATACTCTGATCTTTAAATTTCTTTAAAAATATATTTACCAACTATTAATATGTCAAATTCCTTTGAAAACACTACAGCCCTTTATAATTCGTTAGCAACCCAAAAGAGTTAGAGTATCGATTAGCTATATCCATTGTTGTTTGATGCTGCTGCTCTGTGTTGCTTTGGTTGATGCATACCTACTTCTTTATCTAATGGCGATATATGTGCATATTGCAACGTGGGTTGTTGTTGTTGTTGCTGCTGCTGCTGATCGAAAGAGGCGGCAGCTGCAGCTTCATTGTTTTGGATGTTATGGGTATTACTGGGATCGATGAAAGTGGTGGCGACACCATCTGAAGTTTCATTCAAGAGTCTGATGTTGCTGCTGGCAGGCGATGTTGCTGCTGTTGTCGCTGCAACACTTGCTGCCGGCTGTTGCTGCTGCAATATTTGCTGTGGTTGTTGTGGCTGCAGCGCTGCCGCACAAAGCAGCGCTGCCAGGCAGTGCAGCAACGAAAGTGAATTTATTTTCAACTGTTTGGACATTTTTCGATTTTTTCCCACTATGATTTTCTTTTAAATATTTGCTTCTTTTTTTTTTGGTTATTTTGTGGCCTGTCTTGGTTTGTGTTTATTTATTGGCTCGCTTGGTTATTTGGCAGTTCGGTTTTTACCCACGATTCACGAACAAAGCGTGGCTTTTGTGTTATCGGCTCGACCGTGTTGTTATTATTATTTTCACACAGCTCGAACGTTTGCCAATTTTACTCATTGATTTCTTACACATTTTTCGTTCATTGTGCTTAGTTAGCGCATTTAGGTTTCTTTTATTTGGCTGCTTATGCAATGTCATTTACTTAACCAATTTATCACTTCCGCGCACCGACAGTTTGAGCAGCACTAGACTCGTTCTTGTCCCAGTTTGAAAAAAAAAAACTCAAAAAGTTTGAGTGACTTTTGCACGTGCACGCATGCGCGCTGAGTTTCTTTCGCCTTTCAGCTGGTCTCGTTGCCCTTCAACTGGTTTTGGGTCCACCAACTGGTAATCCCGATAGCCCTGAACCACCGATGACAATGCACAATGGCCCAGAATCAATGTCAACGCATTATGGTCGGTGGTCGGTGAAATGTGGCAATTTTGGGCTGTGACTGGCTTGCAAAATGCAAAATGCTTATGAGCTCTGGGGGTCTAGGCCTTTCTCCAGCACGAAAGTTATTCCAGGTTTGTTTTCTTTCGCTTATTTCTCTTATTTTGGCTGAGACTCCGCTTGGCTTGGGTGTCCGAACGCTTTGAGCGTTTCTGTGAGACTGGCGATGAGTGCAGCCAAGTGGCCAAGTCGGTGGATTCGATTCGGCTCCATGTTTTGGTTTGCTCGTCGCTCTCTTTTCGCCGTGTGCTGCATTTAAAGCCAATTGCGCACCCAGCCAGTTGTCTTTATACCCACCTCTTCTCTCTGGGTCGCTTTTTTTTTGTTTTTTGGTTTATTTGTTTACAAACATCTGAGTTGGTTTAGACCAGGTGAGTCGAACGACCCTTGAGCTGCTTTCATTCGGCGTTTTGGGGCTCACTAAGCTGTGTAAAGTTTGTTTTGCCTATGGCCTTATGGGATTAGTGGGCTAAATGTGAAGTTAAATATTGCCTAATTAAGGTTTTGGAGTCTTTGGACAGCCGGAAATTAGATTAGGGCTTAAAAACAAGTTGGATAACCAATTCAGAAGCTTTCTGGGAAGCACTAGAGTAACTTGAATGGAAGTCCTAACGGATAGTTGAATAAATAAATTGTTTGGCCAGTATTAATAAACCTTTTTAGAAAGAGAATTTGCATATTCCCAAACCAGTTTATCATAATTCTGTGATAGTTTAAAGAAAGTGGTTCTTACCCACTCGAATATCTATCTCTGATTTGGCTCTATAAGAAACTGGTTACTCCTTGGCAAACTCAGTTATTAATAGTTTGGAAAGAACTGCTTCTTTTGGTTATCTCATCACAATTCCGCTAATTACTTAATGATGCTTAGCGAATCCGTAACGAGAAACGGATTCATTTCGCACCTGTTCGAGGCCCAAACCGGGATTGAATTAGAACTTTATTATGGATAATTGAAAACTTTCTCATTGCTTCGCTTGCTCTCGCGTCGCACCTCGAATTATTAGTATGCCTTAGTGGGTCAGCGCTCGATCGCAGTTCCTATTAACGCGACGGCACTCTCACGTACATTTCACCTGGCAGCGACAGGTGCCTCTGTTCCTCCCCCTCGGCAACTCCAATCCGGCGTCACGCATTTCTGTCCAGCCTCTCCGTGCCGCGGGAATTTACACAGATAAACACACGGCAGCCGGCGGCTTTTAATTATTTTATTGCATTTGCCGGTGAATTTCGTCAAGGCATGGCATATATATATATATTTAATTAATGTCTCTCCTCGGCGGGTCTGGAAAATTATGTAAAATGTGTGTTACATGGAGCACAGCTTAGCCAGCCGGCTTGCATAATGCCAGCCCGACAGCCAGTGGGGGCAGTATTAGTATTCAAGACGGGAATCGAATCGGATCGAGCTGGACTACCACCGAGTGCTGTAGCAGTTGCCCGATCCGATTTCGATTGCGCGCTCACACACACGGTTGAACAAGTGGGTCAGGGATTTGGGGGGATAGAGTCACACTCTAAATGGCAACCAATTCAAGGTTTTAATTTTGGCTGTATTCGTTTTTTTCGCAGGGTTTCACATACGTAGCGCCCTCGATACTGGAGGACATGCATCGGGCCAACCGGATGCCGGCACGCTCCCCTCGACGTGCGCCTCGCCAGCTGCCGGACAGCAGCTTCCGGCTACAGTTCCCATCGGCCAACGTCGGAGCCAATGCTCCAATGGCCATGCACGGTCATCCGCAGCGATCTGGGATGTTTGCACGGGCCACGCCGCCGCATCATATGCAGACTTTCGCGCCACGCCCGTCGCCGGCGCAGGACGAGATGATGGACGTGCAGCAGGGTCTGCCGATGGTCTAAAGGCTGGAGCGGTCGCTTCCCAACCATCCCATCCCATCCCGTCCCATCCCACCACCAGAAGCATCCCAACACAAACCCCGCTTCCTTCCCAAAAACAAAACAAACAACAGAAATTGACAGTTACTATTATGACGTATGTGGAGTGTGGACTTGGTTAAGGATACGGATGGAGCACGACGATCGGCAGGAGGAGATGGCAGAGCAGCGGGAGGAGGAGCACATGACCTCAGTGTGCTAAGTTGTTTTTGTTAAAGAGAAGCGCGCACGGATCGTGCTGTTGGATGATTACGATTATGATTATGAGACTACCGAGGCAGATGATGATGGAGATGATGTGCTACGCCAGGAAGAGCGTTCGTTTTTGGATACACCTAGATACTACAGTTAGAGACATCCACATAAACATATGCTATAGCAATTACTATATACGCCTAGAGAGATGGTAGCCGCCCCGTGTCCCCCAACCCCAGCCCCAAACTTATAATATTATTATTTGATATAGGCAAGGTTTACACAATTTAGTTCAAATGTACACGCAACACTTTAATTTCTTTTTACACTTATTTAACTCCAATCGAAACAGACAGCAGACCACTTATACTACGAAGAAGAAAGTTCTGTATTTGCGAGATAGCTCTATATATAAATATACATGTGAATCGTGTAAGTTGGTGGTTGCAGCCACAACTACACTAATCAAGTATAATTACTGTGTCTAGAAACGTTCTTTGAAGCTTATTTTTATCGTTGTCGAACAGTTTTCCAATTGGTTTTGTCATTTCGAACACCTTCGGTAGGCATATAGTGACGTTAGATTTTAGGGACAACTGCAGCGTAGCCAACAACACAAACTTAAATGAAATGTAAATTATAAAATAAACTAGAGCATTAAAGAATAAACTATAAAATAAAATATATAAAGTACTGTAAAGGTTTCCCAGCTCGATTATAAAAAGTGTCCCGAACTCGGGTCTAACTTGCTCGCATAGCCAATTTGTATTCAATAACTACCCCCAGAAGAATTCTCCCTCCTTCATAGTCAGCCCCAAGAATTGGTCTAATTCGATTTCGGTTGCATTTCTGGATTCCAGCTAGTAAAAAGGAACAAAATAATACCGTGTACTGAGAAGCTAAACGCTGCCACAACAATAAACCCAAATGGGGAGATATAAAAAATGTATACAATCGACTTATGTACTTTGATTATATTCCGTTTCAGTTTTCAATCTGAATCATATTTTTTATATTTGCCTAAGGAATGAGAGAATAGAAAATCTCTACAGAAATAAAAAGCAAAACAAATTAAGATGTCAAATATAATCAAAAGGTGCTTTGAATTGTTTAAAAAGACAAGACAACTACAGAATAAAAAAGGAATACGAAATAAAACGGAATAGAAAGCATGAAAAACTAAGGAAAACGAAAGCGACTAAAACCTAAAACTTATAACGGTTATGTGTATAAAAAATAAATACCTCAGAAGCAATTATTTTTGTTACAAGCAGCTAAAAAGTGTGCGATGCAAATAAAGAACTTAACGAAATGATAAACTACCAACTAAAGTACAGAAGCAAGAAACTATTAACAAAATAAATCGAGAAATTAGGAAACAGAATATATAAAAACATATATTTTTTTCATTGTACACTTATTTTATTTTGTGTTTGGTTTTGTTTACTGCTAAATGTATTTTGTATTTAATTAAACAATCATTTTTTATATCTAAGAAAAGAAAAAGAAAAACCCAAGCAAAAACCAAAAATGAAACTGTTTTCATTTGTGGAAGGAAATGTCTTGGTAATACTATACATTAGCGGGCTCACCCCCGAAATTCAGCAAAACCGGGAACTTTGAAATTCAATTACAAGAGAACCATGGCCGACCGCCAAGTTCTTTTTGCACGTAAATTCTTAAGAAATCGCGGTCCATCGAGGATAATTTTTTCGCGAATTTCGGGGGTGAGCCCGCTAATGTATAGTATTACCAATGTCTTATTTTAACTGTTAGTAGACATAACTGAGCAATGTGCTAAAGCCAAGAAATATGTAAAAAAAAAAAACAAGGAAACGGGAGAGAATAACTATCGAACAAATACCCCATAAAGATGAAACACTGCCTACACACAAGAGGAAACAAGAAGTAACAAAAGAAAAACTAGCAACAAATTATTACCAACTACAATAAACAAACAAATCGCAAGTAAATGAATTTAAACCAGACCCACGATCAAGGGCGAAACCAAACAGCCGGAACAGCACTAAATGCAGAGAGTTACAGAATTTCGTAGATAGCCAAGTTAACCAATTGAAACAGATCCTCCAGCACAGACCGATCGATCAGGAGTCGTGTTACCAAGGCTCAGCACCAATAACTGAGTTCAGGCCAAGTGCCCCAAAACTGTACAGTCCAGCTAACTGAACCGAGTAATTAACCGATTCCGCAATGTACTTATCCCCGACGGTGGGCGACTAGGAAGTAGCGATAAAGCCAGGATAGAATTTCAAAGTTCACTGTTAATAAACCATAAACAAAAAACAAACCAGAGACAGCGACTCGACACAAGGCTTAATTATATGTAGTTATTTTGTAGGAAGTACTGTCTGTCCCAAGGGGGCGTCGGCCACATCTGTTGACGGCCCATTGAACCGGGCCTAATTGCATACCAAAATAACCAAGTCGATAAAGAGTTCTGGAAGAGCAAGAGAGCTGCCATAAGCCATAAGATCGTTGAAGCCAAACGAAACCCGAAACACGGAAATCCAAAACATTATAACGTCGACATTCAGAGATCCTAGTTAATTAAATTGTACATTTCTATCATTTAGCTGTAAGCGCAGTGCGTATATACGACTATGTGGATATAAAAGATGTATATGGCAAATGTGTATCGTAATATATTAAAACTTAATTTTACAAAAAAACGAAATACTTTAAGAGCTTTCAAGCTTGGACTATTAAGAAATGGGGGCTTGTCAGCGGCTCTAAAACTGTATGGTTGGGGCTTTTCGTTCAATGTTTGAGAACGGTTTTGAAGGTGGATCAGGTATGAGATTAAATTTTAGAAGCAATAGTTTCTTAAACTTAATATTTGCAATTTGCAACTCAGAAGTATTACTTTAAAAACACATTTATATATTTTTTTCCCGTTTTCCGATATAATGTTATTTTAATCATTCCGCTATTTTAACGACTCTTAAACTGCTAGTTAAAATAGCAAAACCAATCATCGACAGTTCTTTATTTTTAGTCACTCCCACTTGCACACGCAAATGCCATTGATTAGCATAATTAATGCCAAAAACTTTGCAATAAAGTGAAAAGAATGAAGGAGCAGCTCGAGTCAAAAAACGAAGGCGCAAAAGCGAAAGTATGTTGGCATAAATCGATCAAGGAGGAGCCGCTGGCTCAAGGGGAATCCCCCGCGGGGCATAGGCTATTTATAGACATGCCGTAAGACGGGACCGCAAGGTGCAGGAGCAGCTGGCGGAACCGCCGCCGGCTCCTTCGGCGGATTTGAGCTCCGTGTGCCCAATTGGACTGACTGCCAGGTGACACACGGCACAAGCGCATTGGACAAGCACATGCACATAGACGGATGGAACTGGTGCACTGAACATAAATGGTTCCTTAAATATAATATTAAACAATCATTAATGATACTTAATAAGCCATTATATATTTATGATGAAAGTATGGCTTTTTCATTTAAGAATACTTAATAAACTATAATTCTATAATTTTTTACAATATTATTATTAATAATAAAAAAATAAGTATAATATAAGAAGATACCTTTCCATACTTCAAGAATCAAATTCAAATATCATTAGAAAGGTTTAATTTTTCACATATTAGTGTTAAGAAAGATATTCTACTGATGGCTTGGGTAGTAGGTTAAATACTTTAGTTTCGCAACGTGTATGTTAAAGGGCATTCGGTGAGGTGGGGGATGGGCAGCATAACAATAAATACCGCTAGGCAACCGTAAATTCCCTAGCATGAATCGATTTAACATGCCCGAGGGAGAGGAGGGCAGGCCACTCAGGTCGCCAGCGACTCTCCTCCGACTCTGGCTGAGATTCCGAGCCAGGCAGCCAGCCAGCCAGGTACATATAATTTCCTGCCCGGTCTCGAGAAGTGTGCCAGGTGGGGACAATCGAGTGTAGAGATTTTGCAGTGACAGTTACACTTTTTGCCAAGCGCTTCTTCTACATATTTCATTTCTTACGCAATCCCCGTGCAATCTGATCCCTCGCAGTTAGAAAGATGTTGCCCAACCTGAAGTCGCGCCGTGTCAGCGGCCTCCAGCTGGCCGGGAAGCATCTGGGTCCGGTGGCCAAGTGCCCGCCCAGATATTCCGAGGAGGACTGGGACTATAACAACAAGATCAAGTTTCGGATCACCTGCGACCAGGAGAAGCTGGCCGAGCGAATCGTGGAGTGAGTATATCGGGAGTAAAAAAGGTATCCTTGGGAGCGGACTCAAGTTGGTGACCCTATTTCCTCTAGGGAGTCGCGTCGCGTGGTGGACGAAACGAAGGACACGACCAAGAACTGGCAGCGCGAGGTGGAGCATCATATGCGCGAGAGGACCAGCGAGATCCGCTTTTTGGTGGACGAGTTGAATCGCCAGAAGAAGACCGCCGCTCTGGAGGACGAGGCCCTCAACACCTATCGCAATCGGGTGCTGAACTGCATTGAGTTCCTGAAGGACAAGTCTTTGGCCATTTGCAAGCAGTGCCTGATCCTTCGCGAGGGCAGGATCGGGGTGGACCTCTGCGACGACGAGGTGGACCGCTCCTTGCGCCGCGAACTGAAGGTTATCAAGGGCTGTCAGGGATTGGCCGATGCCGCCCTCAAGGAGGCCGAGGAGCAGATCCGCAAGCTCCGCGCCGCCATCTATCTGCTAGATCAGGATCTGGCCGCCAAGGATAAGTCGCTGGCCATCGATGAGAAGAACCTGAAGCTCAAGGAGTTCCAGCACGATCTGGCTAAGGGTTCGGATTTGTCCAAGCAACACTGGTAGGTTTGTTTTTTTGATTCGCAAAGGGGAAGAGGTTCAAGAGGTTCAAGGTCCAATGTTCTTACAATCGACCTATTGGAAAAAAGAATGTCTGAAAATCATTAGTTTTGAAGAAAGGTACACCGATTAAACCTTTTAGTCGGACGTCAAAACCGGTTTTTCACTTGAATACAATAGGTCGCTTGACCTATTTAGTTACCAATTTGAATTTTCCAATTTAGTGTTTACCTTTTTATAAGTTCCCCTAAATTTCCCTTTTTAAGTTATAAACCTGCTGTTTCTTAGGATAAACTTGGTTTATGCATTTGACCTAAAAGTAAAAAACTTCCATAAATTGTATTACAAAGTCAAGTAGTTATTTCCCTCTTAAGTTATGATTCAAATTGAGGAAGGTCAAACTTAATAATAAAACCGCAGTTTCCTAGGTGATATTGGACATGCTACTACTTTATTGGAGTGTAATTTAGTGATTTATTTGCACCTATTTATATATATAAATCGACCTGATAGTTGCCATGACTCCGTGACTTTCCCTATATGTCCACCCATCCGCCTCCTCCTCTTCCTCTTCCTCCTTTAGCCAATTTTCGCTGACCGAGTGGCAGGCGCAGACGTACGAGAATCTGGAGGCCAACGCCAAGGCTTTGGTTTCCGCCGGCCAACTTCGGGCCTACATCGATCTCCTGCTGAAGCAGGTCTGCGAGGATATGCAGAACCAGACGGACAGGACCAACGAGGCCTTCGAGCGAAGGATCTCGGAGACGAAGCACGTGAAGCAGTGCCTGGAGAACAAGCACAAGGACACCATGGACCACATCCACCAGGTGCAGCGCAACATGACGGAGCTGGAGAAGGAGATGATGGACAAGCAGAGGGCGATTACCCTCTGCCAGACGAGGCTGAGCAATCGAGCCCACCGTCCTGGATTGGAGCTGACCTGCGACATGGTCCAGGATGCCCTCTACAACGAACTACAGGCCCTGAAGGCATCCGTGTGCAAGCTCAACCAGAAGCTGAACGAGAACAAGGCCTCCATGCGGTACCTGATGCACGTCCAGGTGATGCAGGAGGAGGAGATCAACATCAAGGCGAACACCTGCAAGATCGACGAGGTCGACTGCATGACTCTGCGACAGGCCCTGAAATATCAAACCTTCTAGTCGGGCAGCACTACTTCCAGTATCGCACCCAGTAGTCGCCACCAGCCACCATTAATCAAATTAGATGCATGTGCATTTCGTGTTCGATCCCAAATTACTTAATAAATTGAAATTCACTTTCGATTTCCAGTTACCAAATAAGGTTTTGCGGTGTGGGATTTTTTTAAGCGGAATGTGTGCTTTTACTTTTCTTTGAAGCCGATCAATTTTTAATTTATTTTGGGTTAAGGGAATATTGATGTCGGAGTTCAGAAAACCATCCTTTTGGTGGTAAAAACTGTAGCTTGTACAAAAATTGTCCCATATCAAAAATAAGCACTGTTTTTAATAGCCAAAAGTGTAAAAATAGATTGGAAATTTTAAATTTTTTTATAAGGGGTTACATGGCATTTATTTTTTCAGAAATGGCTAAAATGTAAAATTTGTAGGGTTCAATGCCAATCGATAGGGAATTTAATTACAAGACCAACGAAGTATAGCATTCCATGTTTGGACAATAATATTCCTTTATTTCGACCGAAATACTGTTTTCTTGCAATTGCCCGGGTTAATTTGAATTTCCCGCTTGAACCTTAGTGTTTTTGGTATTTTCCCAGTTCAATCGATACACGATGTCCGGCTATCGATAGTGCGAACGCAAAAGTGAGACAAGTCCGATTAGTGTTACCGTGCGGCTGTGAAAATCCCAAGTGTGACCGCAGCCCGCAACGATATTGATGAAGCCTGACAAAACGTAGAAAAGCAAAAGAAAACCTTAATTAATGTTAAGTTAAAAGTGTACAAACCTGAGATTAAGGTGAGTGGCCCGCCATGTTCTAGATTTTGAGTACCCAAGAGGCCCGGTGCAGTGGGCGGCGGCGGGAGCTTTGCGCCAGTTCCGCCGCCGCCGCCACCGCACACGATAAAAAAATGGAGTACAGCCACGAATGGCAAATCAATAATTTCGGCACTCCAATGTCTTCCCCACTGCAATTAGTCCTTTTCCGACCTCTCTGTCCTCTATTGCAGTGCAAGGATGTCGAAACGGAGCGCCGACGATGCCAGCGGCAGCAGCTGTTTGGTGGCCGCGGCAGCCGCCGGTCAGCCGCCCATCAAGAAGGTGCACTTCGAGCCCCATCTGATTGGGCCGGTGTCCACACTGGAGGAGATGGACATCAAGGTGCTGGAGTTCCAGAACAAGAAGCTCGCCCAGCGCATCGAGCAGCGAATGCGAACGGAGGCGGAGCTGCGACATCGCATCGAGCAGCTGGAGAAGCGGCAGACGCAGGACGACGCCGTTCTGAACGTGGTCAATCGGTATTGGAATCAGCTGAACGAGGACATCCGCGTTCTGTTGCAGCGTTTCGATGCCGAGACGGCCGACGAACTGGAGAACCGGAACGAGAATGAGGTGACCACCTCGTTCCTCGCCCAGCTGTCCACCTGGGACAAGGAGGAGCTGGACGAGAAGCTGGCCAACCGCGTCCAAGTGTCCAAGCGGGCGGTGGCCAAGATCGTGCAGGTTATTGATAGGTTAATGCAACGCAATGAGAAGATAACTCATGTCTTGAAAGGTGATAGTTTAGCTTCCGCCGGGGCAGGCGGCGATGAGGAGCAGCAGCAGTCCAGCGGCGATGCGGAAGCCACCACGGCCTCTGCCGGTGTCCATGCGCTGGAGGAGACCCTGAAGCAAACGCACATCGAGATCATGAGCGAGAACCACAAGCTGCAGAACCTGAACACCTCGCTGCACGAGAAGTTCCACACCATGTCGCTGAAGATGAAGGAGTACCAGGACGCGCACACCGCCAAGGAGACGGAGAACGCCGAGCTGAAGAACCAGATCGACGAGCTGCAGTACGACCTCGAGAAGATCCATTGCCGGAATGATAAGCTGGAGAACCATCTGGCCGAGGCCATTGAGAAGCTGAAGGCCTACCACCAGATCTACGGCGATCCCAATAAGAGCACTAATAGTGCCAAAACACCCACTTCCACGGGCACCGGCAGCAGCGCCACCACGAGCGTTAACAGCCAACTCTTGGAGGAGCTGCAAAAGGAGCTGGAGGAGTACCGCGAACTGGCCAACAACCGACTGCAGGAGCTGGACAAGCTCCACGCCACGCATCGCGAAACGCTCAAAGAGGTGGAGAAGCTCAAAATGGATGTAAGTTTAAGATATAACTTAGAATAGATTTTATATTTAAAAAAGAGTAGGGATATGGAATCAGTGAATCTTTAATTTATAAAACATAAGCCAATTTAAAAAAATAATTCGTTAAGGACTGTTTCGGCCTCTTAAAAATACAAAAAAATAGATTTTTAATACGTATTATATTTCGGATATTGAGCTAATTAAAATTCTTCCTTTTTCCAGATACGGCAGCTACCGGAATCCGTTATTGTGGAGACCACGGAGTACAAGTGCCTGCAGAGCCAGTTCTCCGTGCTCTACAACGAGTCCATGCAGATCAAGACCATGCTGGATGAGACCCGGAACCAGCTGCAGACGAGCAAGAACCAGCACCTGCGACAGATCGAGGTGATGGAGAGCGAGGAGCTTATTGCCCAGAAGAAGGTTCGCAGCGAGATGATCCAGATGGAGGACGTGCTGGCTCTCATCCGAAAGGAGTACGAGGCGCTACGCATCGAGTTCGAGCAGAATATGGCTGCGAACGAGCAGACGGCACCCATCAACCGGGAGATGCGCCACCTGATTACGTCTCTACAGAACCACAATGGCCAGCTAAAGGGCGAGGTACAGCGCTACAAGCGAAAGTACAAGGACACCTCCACGGACAACCTGAAGCTGCGCAAGGAACTGGACGAAGCTCTGGCCACGCTCGAAGGCAACAAGTTGCAGGCAGCGACAGGTGCGGCAGGCGAAGAAATCAAGCAGGAAAACTCTACAAGTGTCAAGGAGGAGAACTCCAACAACGCCTCCGCCTGCGGCCAATCAAACCAAACTAATTCCGGCAACGACACCAACGTAGCCATCAAGGAGGAGAACCACACCTCTGCCGAAGATGATCCTGATGACGATGTCAGTGGAAAAGACGTCAAGGACGGCATCAAGCAGGAAAAGCTCAGCGCCGGAGAGGTGGCGGCAGCCGAGAAGAAAGATTCTCCTGGGCCCGGCAACTCAACGACTTCTGCTACAAATTCAGTGCCCGTCAAATCCGAAAAGGATTCCAAGGATGGTGTAAAAGGCAAAGATGTCAAGACAGTGGAAAGTGAAACGGTGCGGGATCTGAAGGCGCAACTAAAGTAGGTTTACGATAATAATACGATTCCGATAATAAGGTTAATTTTATGGTTTGGTCCACAGAAAAGCGCTGAACGACCAGAAGGAAATGAAGCTTCTGCTGGACATGTACAAAGGCGTCTCGAAGGATCAGCGCGACAAGGTCCAGCTGATGGCCACTGAGAAGAAGCTGCGTTCCGAGATCGAGGAGCTTCGACAGCAGTTGAAGAAACTGCAGGAGAGCAAGCGTGAGGAACGCAAGAAGTTGGCCGACGAGGAAGCGTTACGTAAGATTAAGCAACTAGAGGAGCAGAAGTATGAACTCCAGAAGCAAATGGCAAATCACAAGCCCTCGGATAATTCGTGGGGAAGTGGAGCACCCGGCACAGCAAACTACACGCGACCCTTTGTCGGCTCCCACGAGGAGGAGGCGTTGCTCAACGAAATGGAGGTGACTGGGCAGGCTTTCGAGGATATGCAGGAGCAAAACTCACGGCTTATACAACAACTGCGCGAGAAGGACGACGCCAACTTTAAGCTAATGTCGGAGCGCATCAAAGCCAACCAGCTACACAAGCTTCTTCGCGAGGAGAAGACTGTGCTGGAGGATCAGATGGCCACAGCCACCACGCAGATCGAGGCCATGCACATTGTTCTGAGAAAGCTCGAGGAGAAGGAGCGCAGTCTACAGGCCACGGTAGCCTCCATCGAGAAGGAGTTGATGCTGCGCCAGCAGGCCATGGAGATGCACAAACGCAAGGCGATCGAATCGGCACAGTCGGCTGCGGACCTCAAGCTGCATCTCGAAAAGTATCACGCGCAAATGAAGGAGGCGCAGCAGGTGGTGGCTGAGAAGACCAGCTCACTGGAGGCAGAGGCCTACAAGACCAAGCGGCTGCAGGAGGAGCTGGCGCAGTTTAAACGCAAAGCGGAACGTATGAAGAAGATGGAGATGTCGGGCACGACCATCGATGAAGTGATGATCGAGGAGATCCGCGAGTACAAGGAAACGCTCACGTGTCCATCGTGCAAAGTAAAGCGGAAGGATGCGGTGCTGTCAAAGTGTTTCCACGTCTTCTGCTACGACTGCCTGCGCACACGGTACGAAACGCGGCAGCGGAAGTGCCCAAAATGCAACTGCGCCTTTGGCGCCAACGATTATCATAGGCTATATCTGCAGTAGATAAGCGATAGACCCCGTAACGATAATTTAGATACGTTCCGGTTATGTCCTATTCACACAAAAACACACACCAATCCCACACACCCCAGCAGAGACAGTCACACACACACATTCATGCCGGATTATTCATTATGCATATATTACCTACGTACTAATATTGGTTAAGTAGTCTCCGAATAACTCCCCTGATTCCCCAATGGCAATTAATTGAATTTGTTCATTCTGGCGCCAAGCAAAAGCATCTCATTATGAGTGCCGCGAGATCATGTTGCGGTTTTTTATGTAGCTTCTAGTTTTTGTAAATCAAACTCTATTTTTAAATGATTTAATTTGAAAACTAAATGTACGAACACTAATAAATGGCTAAAAACTAAATGGTTAGCGTACCCAAAGTTATTATGATCCCCAAATCCAGTGTCGGTCCTTTGTCATCCATATACATTAATGTTAAGCATATTTATATTATCCCCTTTAATCTTAAGAAAAACTATTTCTATTGTAATGATCAAACGTAGCATAGATATCAGCTGTATAAACTTGTCGGAGAATCCGTTTAAATGACGCGCTTTGCTTAAAAGGGCTGCTAACTTGGTTATAATTTAAACATAAATGTAATAATGTATGATCGGAAATTGTTGTTCGGCTGAACAGAATATTTTGATTGTTTTTTTTGTGCGTAAGTTTAAACGTTTATTCTGTGTACTGTTTCATGAATAAAGAAACTTTTGATCAGAAATCTGCTTTATACTATGTTATCTGCCCACATAAAAAATACACCTGTTAACGGATACAACACCCACGAACTGATGTTAATAACATGGATGTTTATCTTGGCTCTGTTATTTATAGCGCGCGTCATCTTATCGGTTTTTGAAAGTCTATTGTCGTACTTTGTTAGCAATCTTTCAATTATTTCGTAGTCTTACAAAAAGATAAAGAAAAAAATGTGTAAAAGTTTTTAGGTCTGTGAAATGATTTTAAACTAAATCACTCATACGCAGATTGGACTTTTACTGAAATTTCGAATTTTTATAATCTTTTCAGTTAATATAAACATTTTTTTTTAAACATTATATTACAATAATACTATATTTAATTGGACTATTAACATATTTAAAATAAGAAAAATATTTAAAATATTTTTTCTTAGATATGGTAAAAAATATTCCTTAGACAGATTCAAATAAATGTTTAAGCTTTTGCTTTAAGCTTAAGCGTTTTCGTTTATTCTATTCTGCATTGTACTTTTGCTCGTATTGCAACAAAAAAAACGGATATGCGATATTTATAGGTAAATCTAGTTTAAAAGCGGACCGAGTTAGGTTCAAATTGGCCAGAACAGCCCAGTTGGCCATTCTCCGGTAATTATGCTACCTAGTATTTATTACAATGGCTCAAGAGCAGCGACATTGTCTTGTGCAATTATAATTAACCATTGACGCAATTTGGCGACCAGAAGTAAACCAAAAAGCTATTCTCCTTGGGCAGGTGCTCGTGGTAACTGCGCAAGTATCAACACAAGAGTCTATTGCGTATTGGGCAAATAGCCCCCTCATCGATGCCCTTAAACGGCTAAGATGATAAATTATTGTTCTGTAAATCACCAAAAATGATATGCAAATTTTTACAAACACGACCCGGCCATTTTCGGTGGATCAGAAAGATTTGAAAATAGCCAGCGGCCAGAAAGAGAATGTATGGATAGATAATTCGGATGTTGGGGTCAATTTCGAAACCATAATTAAGCCCTGCTGCTGATTTTCTTCGCTGTTAATTATGGCTAAGTCCAAAATCACAAAAGCTCCGTAAAGTAAAATCTGGTGGGCAGTCATCTGTGTTTGACTTTGACGAAATTTCGAAAAAGGTTTACCCCTGCCATCTCAAACGTTTACCCAACCCGAAGTACCCCCTCCGTTTCACGTTTCACAGAAATTGCGAATTGTTTCGTCTGCTTTGCGCCATGTAATGTGTTTATTAAAAATTATTATTATTGTTCGCATCGAGAGGTGGCGGCATCTTTATGACCAGGCTACCTACCAGTACCAGCTGATGTGGAGCAATTGGACGGGTTGTCGGGCTGTTGGGGCATCTTAGCCGTAAACTCGTTATGCGGCAGGCCATGTTAAAAAAAGAAGAAAAATGAAACGAAAACGTAAATGTAAAAATAAATGTGAAAAGACTAAGAAATTAAAATCGTGCCAGCGATGAGTGAGCACATTACACCAAGCACTTGGCGAGGCGAGTACGGTTATTACCAACATAACGAATGAGTTTAAAATGTGGCTGGGCCGGTGGAGTAGGTCAATCCGGGCTGGTCAGGGACAATGGCGAAGGTTAGCGGTGCAATCGGGGGAATAACCGGGTCGTAAGATCCCAATACGGAAGTCGTTCCGCAGGATGGGGCCAATTTAAGTTGAAATTAATTGATTTAGGGGATCTTAAGCTGTGAGATCTGCCTGCTTTATTTCACTTTTCGACATTTTGAAAGGAGGTTTAATCCTTCAAGCGTTGAAAATTTACCAATGAAGAGGTCTTCACCTTTCTACATACCTTAACAGAATGTACCTGTATTTCAGCTCATTCAGTTCCATTATCTGCAACCCAAAACTGACTATCCGAATTTGCGTAATTTTTCAAGAAATTTTAAATGTCAGTTTGGCTCACCTTTCTACCGAGCCTAATGCTAATGAATTTTAATTTTCTCGCCATGCCATCAAGGTTGCAAAGGGACTACGACTACTCTCACAAGTGACCTTCTTTCAGCCATCAATTAACTTAATGAAATTGTCATTGAATCAGGGCTCATAACAAGATCAACATTAATTATCATCGAACAAAGGCATTTTCACACTGCAGTTTAATGATTGCTTAGCACTCAGGGCGTGCCTCTGTCAATCCAATCAACTCTCGCCCACGGGCAAACGGAAACGAATCATTATATTAGCATGCTGATGATCGTAGCCCAATGGACCTACGCCCTTCGGGTTGGGAAATGTCCGAAATGCCTAAGATACTCAAATATCCAAGCCCACGTCACGGCCCTGGGTCCAAAAAGAGCCCCATAATATCTAAGGGCCAACGCATTTCCCAGCCGTAAACTGCAGTGGCAATCGCAATTCGAAATGGAGAGCTGGGTAAATATCACCATATCTCTGGTCAGAGATGACGTAGCCGCCGGGTGATCATTAGGTGTTTGACCATTAGCAACAGCGACACCATCATTACCAATGGGGTAATGGGGGGATTGCATTTTCAAGGTTGGCGACCATTCTCGCTTCACTGCCACCCAAAGTCGGGCCATGAAAATGCAAATTTTTCACCTCTCCCCAGTCGTCACCCCGGTGAGCAATGCTTTTCAATAAACCTAATGAGTGAAAAAGCCATGAAAAGGGGGTATCAACGATGTGGATTTGTGAACGGGGGGTTGGTAAGTGTAAGAGCCGAGGAGAAAAGTCGAAAATGAACCGCTAGCGAACCTGATTTACAGCCACTGGCCAAGTGACCAACTGACTGACTGCCATTACTTAACAACAGCAGCTCTTTAATACCTTATGGCTACCTTTGATGGCTGGGATCAGGCTCAGACATCTCCTCGATCCCAACATCTGGCCGAAAAGGTTGGTGTACTTCGTACTTTCAGTTTCGGCTGGCCAAAAACTTGTTCCCTCCATCTCCATCTCCATGCAGCAGCAGCATTTACCAAGCCAACCGAACCAACCGATCAGATTGCATTCGAATCCCGCTCAGACGCTCGGCTATAGCATAGCCCCTATGCTATATAGTGCGCATGTCTGTGTGGCCATTATATAATCCAGTTAATTTCTTTAACAATTTTTGTTTCTCCTCGCGCTTTTCGTTGTTTTGCTAGACGAGAGGCCTCTCCAGCCAGCGTCATTCGTTGTTTGGACCCCGCGTTGTTTGGACGTGTTTTTCAATCGGCGCGTCGTCTCTCGAAGATCGTCTGACATTGCCATATATCTCGAAGAGATATAAGTCGCAGCCCAAGACCCCGTATCAAGGATTGCAAAACGGGCGTTTGGCATTGCTCATACGCAGCGTGTGACGTGCTACATTTAGCGATAAAGGAATCGAAAAAAATAGGGTGTAAGTGCTATAGTGTTTGTGATTGTGACATATTCAAGGAGTCCTAAAGAAATATATTTAAAATTGAAACATGAAGAGATTATTTTAAAACAAAAGCAAACAAATAACAGGATAACTAAAGTGGAAAAGATCCAAGTAAATAAAGATTAATTTAACATTTATAAACCTCATTTCAGAAATACAAGAAAACTAAAAAGAAATTACTCGAAAGAAATAAACCTCCAGATTGGTGAAGTTTTTTTCGCAAGATCAAATTACATTTTCATACATAGTTCAATCAAAAAGCAATCAAAAGCTGAAAGATAACTTAAAACTCAATTAACCTTTAGACAAAAACCGACCCGTAATTATTGGCTACCCTCGCGAAGACAAATGTAATCAACAACCTTCTTTAAATTCAATCATCAAAGAGAATATGAGGCTGTGGAATGGCAATTACCAAATAAGCCACGATTGCACCGCCTGTTGCATTATTGGCCAGTTAGCCACACAAAAGCCACGCAAGCCACAACGAGCTCCTAATAAACATGTTGAAACTGCAGGTGAAAGAGAGGGGCAGAGCCGTGCGAAAGAGATGGCAAGCGGGATCCAACGGGCGCATTGCCCAATGACATTTTGAAATCGCATTTCCAGTTGGGGGAAAACCGACAAAACGAAAATTGAAAAACCGACAAAATGTAAAAAACAAAAACGAAAGCGAATGCAAATTTTTCAACCAAAAAGAAATCAATTAAATGGCACAGAGTTCGCAACGAATCGAAGAGGTATCATATATGCAAATGGGTCGATGTCATGGGAAAACGGATTTTGATTATCGGGGCTTTGAGGCGTCGAAAGACAAAGGGCAAGCGGCTGGCTATAAGTTATAAGTCCGTATTAAAACAATGAAATCGAGCCGCAGGTCGGATCACAAATTGTGTGCAAATATTGGGATAAAGCTGAGCGTGTTAGTGCATCCCATGAGCGTACTTTGTTTATCTGTGAAGTCAAACATTGGGACTTCAAAATGGGGGACTTTGTTCAACCGCTTTCCTCTTATTTTTCTTTGCTTTCCTCCCTCTTTATTATTATGCAACCAACTCGAAGTCAAACAGTGAAACTCTTTCTTGTACTAGCTAATTATTAACATTGTTTTGTATTTTCCATATCCATTTTTTGACCCGCTTTCGGTAAACAGCTTTGAACTTGAACCAATTTTTGGTCTTTTTGCCATATTTTATGTGTGGCCATAATGCCATTTGGTCGGTTTATGGGTGCCCTAACAACAAAGAAGTGAATAAATTATACACTTTTTCATTTCGTCGCTTTCGAGTTCGCTGAAAAAACGTATTGTCCATTTGCTTTTGGTTGGTGTTTTAACAAATACGCGTCTCTTGTGAGCTTTAATTAGCAAATATTTGCAAATTACAGCGATCCGTGATCCGGTGGCGTTCGCCTTGAGATCTCTGAGACCTTGAACTAATTTCGATGGGAAGACCCATTAATAATCTCATAGATAAACCATGTGGAGAGTTATTAAACAATAGGTTCATTTGTTGATGGAAAAAAGGCAGTAAGGGTTATCTAAAGATTAGGGGATATGAACAAAAATATAATAATGGCTCTGAAGCAATGGTTCTAAAGGAATATTTTATTTACAAGATTATAATAGAAAATTTCTATAATCAAATTTACATAGAACAAATTGAGTAATAAAAGAAATATATATTTTTAAAGATATGTTTAAATATATTTTTTTCCTAACCCTAATGTGTAAGACTTGATAAACTCAAGTTATTACTAATCTAGTGGAAAACCCCGACTAAACCATGCACTTCTTATCTTTCTTTGTAGTAGCCGCAATCATCGCCTGACCGCACAGTAGCCACAAACTAAGCCGGACCGTCCAGAGTGATGAAGGAGACCAAGATGGTGCAGGACCAGGGAGAACCCCTGCCTGAGTCGCTGCTGAAGATCGCCAAGCGGGAATTGCGCGAGGATCGATGCACCCGGGAGCAGAGTCTGGAGCAGCTGCGGAATTGGGTGGCCAAGAACGAGGATCTGCAGAATGTGCGGAACGACGATACCTTCCTGCTGCGCTTCCTGCGGGCCAAGAAGTTCAGTGTCCCGATGGCGGAGCAGACGCTGCTCAAGTACCTGAACATCCGACGCACCTTCCCGCACATGAGCACCCAGCTGGACTACCTGGAGCCGCGACTTGGCGACCTCATCGATCAGGGATACATCTTTGCGGTGCCACAGCGGGACAAGCACGGTCGCCGGGTGGTGGTCATCAATGCCAAGGGACTGAATCCGAAAATCCACAGCAGCTCCGACCAGGCCAAGGCGCACTTCCTCACCTACGAATGCCTGATGGAGGACCAGGAGACCCAGATCACCGGCCTCACGCATGTGGGTGACTTCTCCGGCGTATCCACGGCGCATGTGACCAACTGGAATCCCACGGAGTTTGCCCGCATCTTCAAGTGGGGCGAGCAATCGCTGCCCATGCGTCACAAGGAGATCCACCTCATCAATGTGCCCTCCACTCTCAAATGGCTCATCGATTTCGTAAAGAATCGCGTCAGTTCCAAGATGAAGCAACGCCTGATCATCTATGGCAGCGAAAAGGAGCTGATGAAGTGTGTGGATCAGGGATGTCTGCCTCTGGAAATGGGTGGCACCATGCCCATGCGCGAGATGATAGATCTGTGGAAACAGGAACTGGCGGCAAAGCGGGACTTGATCCTCGGTCTGGACAAGATCGTGCTTCTCTCCGATCGCGGCATCCAGCGAAGGAGCAGCTTCAACGCGGAAAAGGCCTCCACCGGCGGACCCAATTTCGTTTCACAAATCGAATCCATCGAAGGCAGCTTTCGGAAGCTGGAGTTCGACTAGCCGACCACCCAGTTCTAGTTCTGTAGTTTTTAGTCCCTAGTCTTAGGCATCATCCGTTAACCCAATGCGCAACGCTTTGCCGGTCCCCCGATCCTGGCCAGAGCCGATCCTGGGGATCCCTGATTCGCTTATCGGTGGCACCCGCTTTACTCATCCTGCGCTTCTTTGTATACTGTGTTTGTGTTTGGCGTACAATAAACGAGAGGAATAATTTGGAATCCTTTGCTTTTGATTCACTTGGTCCTTTGGTGACCGGCATAATGTGGCCAATGGTTGAACTCCTGCTGCAGTGCCTCCGTATTGCTGCCCACCACATACAGTTGGTACTGTGGCTGCAGTTTCCTGCGCTTCAGGGATTCCAGGACTAGAGCCTGTGCTGCCTTTAACTGACAATTGCTGGGGGCTTTTCGGCTGAAGGTTCCCACAAAGGCCATCACCAGAGAACTATTTCCTTTAAGATCCCTTGAGAAATCGCTCTCATATTGCCATCCTCGGGCTTCGAAGGCCTGACAGTCGCCGGTGATAAGAAAGTTGTAGGGCAGCTCCTCCGAAACAGACCTCTAGGGATTCAAATGGGTTTTATTTAAGTGATAACATAGTTCCCATTATCTTACCTGCAACTTGTGTAATGCATCCAGACAATCTTCACTGCACTCCTGGCTCTCCGTATGGGTAAAGATCACATTAATCGGTTCCAATAGAGTTCCCTGACCCTGAAGAACCGTATTCGACCATATATCATGCTCTACCAGACTGAGTCTGTAGCCAAAGTCCGGCATTTGGGCTGCAAGCAAGTGATTCAGTCATTAAGTGTCTTTGTCAACCTATACAAAAAATATTCAGAAATTTACCAATGAATCATGAAGCTAATCTACAGTCAGAAGCGTGAAATAAACTCCTAACTTGGATTTTTTGAGTTTAACATATGTAAATATAGATAGCAACCATTTATATTATTGAACCCTTTTTAAAATGGTGGTAATCTTGAAAAAAATGTTTTCTAACATTAAAATTATATTTATTCATATATTTTATGAGCAAATTATTGATGGACTAAAAGTTTAATAATTCTTAAATGTATTAAATTTGTATTTTAGTCGTAACATCTTAGGAAACATAAATAACATGTATTTAATATAATATTTAATATTTAAAGAAAACTATTTTTTTACTTTAAACTTTTTTTTGCATTTAAAATTTTATTAAATATTATTAGCTAATATCTTGTATACATTTTTCTCGTACCACTTCCGCCTCTGCCCACAAAAAGTCTCGTGTTCAGCTTATCATAACTCACAGCTAATTCAGATTTATTTATATTAACGAAAAACGAATTGAGCACGTACTCGCTCACCCCATCCTCCGTCAGCTGGAAAACTCACATTGTCTCCAGAGCAAATAGACAGCCAGTCCCAAGGCGGAGGCGCACATGACCAGAAATCCCACCGAGCGCCAATTAAAGCAGTCTTTTGTGAGGATCGCATTTCCGGAGGAGGGCGAGGCAGAGGAGGAAGAGGTTGTTGAGGATGAGGGTGACTTGTTGGACCTCTGACTAGCTGCCAGCAAGGGAGTCGATTCGCTGACTCCGCAATCCTCTTCGACCCGAATGTGGATATTCTCGGTCGATCCAATGCTGCCATACGAAGACTGGGAGACCCCGGCTGGCGAGGGACTACGGCGTGCTATCGTAGCAAAATATAGAGCAAACAACACATTATGGAGCTTAGCCAAGATAAATGCGTGGAGTTGATTAGTCAAGTGGCACAGTTTGTCCAGGCCACTCTGATCTTGGTGGTCATAGTATTTGCTAATCGCGCGCAGACTGTAGGCGCTCACAAAGATCGGCATCTTGGGAATAACTGATGTGAGGGTAGCCAACCAAGATGCCACTATATCTTACCTATCTTATCGAATCACTTATCTTATCTATCGCCGGACTTACCCATTTTCACGGCTATGTGACTGGAGTCCATGGTTAAACTGCTCTCGCTGCAGCCTCGGCATCAAGGTGCTGCTGCTGTGGAGTGGGTCAGCCCCTTACTGGATCGCACTGGAACGCACCACTTGATCGATCAATCGGCGCACTGGCAACCACCGCTAGCAGAATGCATAAAACGACTGAGACGAGAACAAGGGAGAGCGCCCGCATGAAGCACAACATTTCCATAAATCATCAGCTGGCGGCTTTTAAGGGGTCTCTTATCAAATATTCTCTTAAACTCTCTTAAGAATAACTTTAAAGCCTGGAGTAACATTCGCATTGCGTTTATTTGCCTTTCGCTTTCTGATATCTTCAACTAGACTCTAATAACAATCATAAATGGGGTTCGCTTTATACACAGAAGTTGGCTTTGCTTAATTTACAGTGCCGAGGCTGCTCCTCCCTTAAGACTAACTTAGGCCTGGGAACCGTAATAAGTTATGAGCATGCTAGCCAGTCCAGGTGGCAGCCACAAATACACACATAATTGGACACTGGACGAAGGACTTGACTGGGGACTTGGAACCATTTTTAAAACTTCACGAAAGACAAGACAGTGAGTTAAAATCGTTCGAAAATCTAAAAGAAATGCATTCGCTTAGGTGCCTAAACTAAACTTATTAGGTATTACGCTTCCGCATAGGAGTGGCCGAATCCAGCAGCTGGCCATTTCAAGGGTTCCTACACACACAGCCTTCACTTGAAGGACCTCCAGATCTGCCAAGTGCACAGGGCAGCCGAGAGCAAGGATACACCGCGGTGCAAGTATTTGGTTTTCGAATTGGGCGAGTAGCCCAGGATCACAGGCGAGGATACATCTGTCAGTGGTAGTTTTTCCAGCACGGTGTCATTGTTTTCCACCTGGGTAATACGGCAAAGAAGTGATTGATTTATCTAGGATGTAGTGGGTATGAAGTTTCAAACCTGATATTGACAACAAGGATCATAGTTCCAGGACACCGTGTAGAGTCCCGTGCAAAAGAGCGAGAGGGCACAAGCGGGGGCTGCAATGATGGGGCGATCCCGCCAGAGCAGGCTGGCCACCAGGGAAACCACTCCGGTGGCAACCGCTGTCTTGTGCAGGCAGTTGCCCACCCAAATCCAACGACCTGTAATCACAGATATATTTATTTAATTTTTAATATTAAGTTTTCAATTTTATTGGGAGAATTTTTTGTATTTTAAGGATTTGCTCTGGAATTTAATTAAATTGTGAATCATAAATAAATTCTTTTGTTTTAAATAGTCATTATTTTTAATAATTATGTTTATATTTAAACTTTCTTTGATTTACAAATTAAAGTTGGATAATTACGCCTATAAATATGCTACTATATGGTGCTTTATGTCAGTAAATTTCGTTACAAATTTTATTTATGTTTAATGAGATTTAATAATATGAAAAAATAAGTATTTAAAAAACATGCTTGAAGAAAATTAAAATTTTCAAGGAGGAGTAATCCTCATAGAAAGTTTTCCAAAAAGCTCACCAGTTTCGTCGCCCAAGCGCGGTGGCTCTATGATAATGAAGTCCACCTTGGCCTCCAGCGCCTTGTCCAATTCCGCCTCGAATCTCTCATGGGCATTGGAACTGTCGTAGACCTCGCGGATGACATGGAAAGTGGGCACTTTACTCGTGCTGCAAAGAGAGAGGAGCAGTGTATAAATCAATCATGGCTATCTTGATCTGGAAACCAAGGTTAAGGTCGAGATTAAGTCCCAATCGGCAGAAGCCGAAGCCATTGTCCGGGAGAGATAAATAGAGAAGCCGCCTGCTAAATTGCATAACCAGAAAAGGAGCACTTTAGGATCTGGAATTTCGCCGAGCCCGCATTTAACTCGTTGCGTAATCCCCACTGCATCAACGTCACTCGGAGTAATATTTACCTTTCAATGTTTCTGCTAACCATTTTGCTAATAAATTTTGTTGTTTTTTATTTTGTTAATAAACTCAGTGCGGCCGCAGCTGGACCGTTAAAATATACCAATTACCTGAGAAACTAATACCAAAATGCGCAATTCTCCATGTGCAATATACCAAATAAATACTATTTGGGCGGAATATACTACAACATTTGAATTATATCGTAAAATGGATAACTTGTAGTAATGCATAGGCATTTTGTGGGAAATAAAAAATTAATGGCAATAAAAACACTTGACACAAACACACAAAAGCCCGAATACAAATACGCTTTAATAGTTATTTGTAATGTTTCACCACAAGATTAGCTGTCTCAGACATTCCCATCTCTTATTTACGATAACTAAATCTACGACCAAGTAAACTGGTGGTTTTAGTGCTCTTAATAACAGTACTCAATTAAATTAAATTAAATGATGAGTAATTACCAATTGTGCTTAATTAATAAAACCGAAATATAGAGGATATCGCGTTTAAATGCGGCGTCTTATTGTCCTCAGCCAAGAAGGATTTCCCTAGTTATGCGATATGGTCACACTCGCCCACACATAAAAAAAATTTCCAAAAACACTCAAAATTGAAAATGGAAAAGCATCATCGCCTGCCGCTCCCGGAATTGCAGGACGACAAGCACAGGCACAAACAGTGCAATGGCGAAAACAGCAATCGCTTCCGGCCGCCGAAGTACAAGACGCGCGGCTACATCGCCGTGGACAACAACAACCTGAACCGCAGCCAATCGCTGGGCTCCTGCAGCGCCAACAGTTCCCAGATCGCCCACGCGATCTCCTTCCGGGACGCCGGATGTCCGGATGTGAGCACGCTGCCCTCGTCGCCGGTCCAAGCGGAGCTGAGCACCCTGTCGCTGTCACACTTTGAGAGCTGCTTCGAACGACTGGCCAAACTGGGCGAAGGGTCCTTCGGCGAGGTGTTCCAGGTGCGCGATCGCTCCGACGGGCGGCTGTACGCCGTGAAGATCTCCAAGCAGTTGTTTCGCGGCGAACAGTATCGGGCCGAACGACTGGAGGAGGTGCGACGTTACGAAGAGTTCTCCGGCCATGAGAACTGCATCCGGTTCATCCGCGCGTGGGAGCAATACGACCGGCTGTACATGCAGATGGAGCTGTGCCGCGAGAGCCTCGAACAGTACTTGCTGCGCTGCCAACGGATTCCCGAGGAGCGCATCTGGCACATTCTGCTGGATCTGCTCAGGGGCCTCAAGTCGCTGCACGACCGGAATCTCATCCACCTGGACATCAAGCTGGACAACGTGCTAATCGGCGAGGATGACGAGACGTGCAAGCTGGCGGACTTTGGCCTAGTAATCGATGTGGACAGGGCCAATAACCATCATGCAACGGAGGGAGATTCCAGGTATATGGCTCCCGAGATCCTGCAGGGCCACTTCTCCAAGGCAGCGGATATCTTCAGCCTGGGCATCGCCATGCTGGAGCTGGCCTGCTACATGGATCTGCCCTCAAACGGGCCACTGTGGCACGAACTAAGGCATGGCATTCTCCCCGAGGAGTTCATAAACAGTGAGTTTTAAAGGCGAATCCTAGTGCTGCTAACACATTATTCACATTTCTCATTCACCACAGAAATATCCCTGGAGCTGCAGTCGGTAATCAAGTCCATGATGATGCCTGATCCTGCGCAGAGACCCACAGCAGATCAACTACTCTCACATCCCAAGCTGCAGCACCTGCAACAGAAGCGCAAGTCGCTAATGAATCTTAGCATGCTGGTAAGAGAGCACCAGTTAAACTTAAGGATCACTTCTAATCCGTACCTCATTTGCAGTCGCGGAGTTTTAGGCGATCTCGTCGCGCCGTCTGGGGAAAAATGTGCAATTGGAAAACGGCCGCATTTCGTTATTTCCTCTACTTCCTGGAGGTCCTGCATTTATGCAAGCCCATTGCTCCCTCACAGCCCAAGATTAACATTCTTCCCTCCTCGCCCTCGTCCAAGGGAGTGCCTCTAGTGCCCCGGGTGGAGTTCCAGCTGGTTGGATCAACACCCATTGCCAATCGCGACTGTTACGCCTCCGATTTTCTTTCCGGCGACGATGTTCTGGACCTATCCAATCAGGGTACACCACATGTAATGAATTCCACGCCACTGAACACCAACCAGGGCAAATCCCGCATGGATTTGCTGAAAAATAAGTAAGTTTCATTGTACGATTTGCTATAGACCAGCCTATGACCTAATCCTTTTTCAGTGTGGACTCGATGGGCAGGTTTGTCCAGGTGCATGATTTTGAAAGTCCTTGCACCGCTTTGTCTTCCGCCAAGGTCCTCGACACCTCCTCATTCCGACGCAAAAAACTCTTCGACCTGGAAGATGACGACGAGTGAAAGTTCGAAGTCAACGTGAAATGGAAACCCAATGAATTTATGATGCAAACAATATATATCAGCTACGAAACGAATACCAGATACATATGGCAACAGAATATATCGTTAATTGTATTTAGCTTAGTTCTAGACTGTAGAGTTGTACGAAGTTCCCTAGATTTAGTCTTACAATTGTGTAATGTTAATGCTTCTTTAGAAGAACTTGTTGAACTTGAACATATAATCATGTGATATATATACGAAAAGCGATTTGAGAAGTTTAAAAATAAAAACTGCTAATTGAAATTACTTATTGGCGAGTTTGGGCGAGATTTATAATTTTCAGAATAGCTAGAAATAACCATAAAAAGGCTAGAACGGCAGCACTCAGTACTTCTATCTGGCAACGCCGAATGGGCGAGCGCACATGTTGAAAACGTAAACAAAATAGAAAATTTAACAAAATGACCAGGAAGAAGGCGCCCAAGAAGAAAACCGAGGTTGTTTTTGACAACAAGAAGCGCATGTAAGTAAGGAGCAGCAAATTATCATAACAGAGGTTGCTGATGTTCATCTTAAATCCCGCAGAGAGTTCCTCAGTGGCTTCCGGAAGAGGAAAAACGAACGGCGATCGCGGGCCAAGGCGGAGCTGGAGAGGAATCTCAAGAATGAGCGCAAGCGCATCCGCCAGGAGGTAAAGGATGGCTTCAATCACATGAAGAAGTCCTTCGAGCCCCTGCGCGAACTCACAGAGGAGGACAAAAAGGAAGAGGAGCAGCAGCAGGAAGAGACCTACGAAGATGACGAAGTGCAGGTGAAGATCGTGGAGCTGACCACCAATGAAATGGCGGCCACGCGGAACATGTTGGGAGCCAACACGGCGGAGGAAAGTGAACCGGAGGAGCAGGAGGCCCAAAGCGAGGAGGACGAGGCCGACCAGGCCAACAGGATACCCGGCATGGACTTCGATCCAAACGCCCGCAAACGCAAATCCAAGGCGGACGACGAGGAGAAGCCCAAGGCCAAGAAAGCCAACAGCAGCACATCCCAGCCAGACATCAAGAGCAAAAAAGATCTCGATCGTCTGATGAAGACCAAAACACTGAAGAAAATGCACCAGAGCAAGTTGTTCAAGCAGAAGGAACGGCTGGACAAGAAGAACAACATGAAGAAGGCCAAGCGGGATCGCAACAACACCATCAAGAGCGTTCCCAAGCACCAGCGGAAGCAGCTCAAGTACGGGAAGGCCAACCAGACCAAGTACCGAAAGGGACGGATGGTCAACAAGAAGGAGCTGCGGCGGAAGCGCAACGCCGACTAAGTTTAGCTTTTAGCATAGTTTGTTTTACGGTTTATTTACTATTACTCTAGTTGATCAAATAAACTGTATAATTCCTGGCTTGTACAATAATTTTGCTAATATGCCGGTCGATTTTCTCTCGCTTGCGCACATAATTCTCGTTCATGTTCATATTCATAGTACATATACATCCAACATGCTTTATTTTGTGTTGTTTTTTTTTTTGGGTTATTAACATTGGCAATATCGCTGCTCGCCGCTGTTCGGTTATGCTCTATAAATAAAAGGGGCGCCGCTAAAATTACACTCGATTTTTCATGGGTCTAGGTCTATTCTCGAATTCTATGTACAAAAGTTTACTTGCTTGTTTTTTAGGTTTAGTCTCTTAAAGTATTGGGTTGCTTTATTTCCATTATGCGCAGCTGTTAAGCATTTTAAGTGCTTGTTTTTAGGGGGTAACATTTTTTAAAAATGAAACAGAGCGTTAACCTTGCTTTCTTATGAGTGGCGGCATTGGAGCGGTAACCTTTCATCCTTCCCGGATGTAAGGCTACTGCTCCAATGCATAGAAACGAAGTCCTGCCAAACACAATATATATATAAAATGCCAAACACAATCTTGCACTTTTCTCATACTTAATCATACGCTTAGGTTCTAGTGGGGGTCGTGCTTGGGTAGAGGTTCGGGATGATTTTGGGGCAACAGTTACGCTCTAGCTTATAGCTTACAGTCCTACGCCTACTCCTACTTCTAATATGTTCATCAGCAGTTAAAAAACGTTTACAAAACTCATGTGAAATTGAAATCCAATAACAAATGCACACGCCGCAGTCGCATCGACGTCTCCTCCTTCGCCTCCTGATCCTCCTCGCCTATCCGCATCCAGTTAGGATTGCTGCTGCTGCTGTGCCGATGGCTGTCGCCGGTTGAAGCCACCGCCGGCGGCCAGGTGACGCTGCATGGCCTGGCGCTGGAACTTGGAGCCGCCCGGTCCCCCGAAGCGGTTGAACTTGAACTTGTTTCGCTGCTGAAAGTTCTGGCGGAAGTTCTGGTTGTAGAAGCGAGGAAATCCTCCTCCTCCCCCCCGCCGTTTTTGTTCCAGCGCTTCTGGCCCTCGTACTCCTGGAATGGATTGTAGCCGGGCGTGCTGTTGCTGCTATTGTTTCCCTTGGCCGATCCAGACTTCACCTTGCGCTGCCGACCACGATCCATCTCGTTTTCCTCCTCGTCATCAAGGTCCCGCTGCCGCTGCTCTCGCGCATCCACCAGTAGCTGCAGAAAACAAAGTATTCAACAATTAAGAGGGAGTTTACACTATTGGGTTAATGGGAAGGCTGACATGCGCTTGGTAATGAAGCTTATGCAGATGAGGTACGCTCACGAAAAAACACTGGGATGCATATTGTATTCGAAATGGGTGAGTGGCTTACGGTTTACGGATCACGGTGACAGGTTATCAGGCAACACGGTAACGGCACGGTTGAATTTGGTGGCGTATCAGGCGGGGGAGGAAAAGAAATAACGTGCCGGCCAGCAGTCAAATCATAAGCTTCATTGCACGGGGGCAGCACGGATGCGGAGTCATCGAGTGAATTACCTAGGCTCTCTGTCTGGTGCAGTCAGTCAGTGCGAACTCCCTCCCGCAATGACTTTTGCCACTCTCTATACACTCTTAACGGTTAGCGGAGTCCGTCCGGTTGGGAACGGAACGGAAACCGTCAACGCAATCACAGACTATTCGGGGTAATCGTATTGTTTGTATTGTGTGTGTGTGTGTGCTTTGCTTTGTGGGGAAACAGAAAGGGCCTCGCCTCCGCCTCCGCTTCTGCCTCCTACCGGCAATCGTCCGTGAGACGATCCGGATCGAGTGCGTCAGCGCCTGCGTCTGAAACCGCCGCTACTGCAATTACGACTACGTCGTTACTGGCCGCGTTGACTGCCACCGAGCTCTCGACGATATCGCTGCCATCCACACTGCCGTGACCAGCTATCCGTTTCGCACAAACCAACTCAAAAGGCTATATGAATGGGGGATAATGTGGAAACAAATGCAAATTACAAACAAGTTCGTTTAGTAAATCAACACAATCCAATTGCATTTCATGCAGCAACTAAGCGAACGACAAAGATCGAAAGGAAAATAAAGAAGAAAGACCAAACGACCAGCCAAAGTACAAGATTTTAGTAAAAGGTGCAAAAGCAGTTGCAATCAGAATAAAATTTGAGTTTAAATTTAAAGTTTAACAATGTATGATTAGTAGGATCTTATTGAATCAGAAAACTATCGTTTTAAGCCCCAACCCCCTAAGAAAGTTTCCCCTTTATAAAGTTTAGTATAAAGACACGTGTCATAGATAAAAAGCTGATGAAGCGGTTGGCTTGAAATTTCTCCCTGAACTCACCTCCTTTTCAAGCTCCGCGGGCTTGCCATTCCAACTGAGCACCGAGGAGCCGTAGCCCCTATGCGACTGCTTCAGCAGCTCATTAATGGTGCTTCCATTCGAGGTGGCTTCGCTCTGGTAGCCATTACCGACCCTCGGCTGCTGGTGCGACTTTACTGCGCTGCCGTTGATCAACTTCTGGCGCTTGGCGCCTGGCGTTGTCGGGGAGTCCGTGGAGGGTTTGCTACTGGCGAAGGGATTGCGATGCGTCTTGCTGGGGGTCTGGATCTTGGCTGTGGGCGCTTCCTCCTCCTCATCATCTTCGTCGTCATCGTCGTTATCATCAACGTCATCGTTTCGGGTAACCTTCCAGATACCGGTCTTCGATTTGATAACTGCAGGCGAGGGAGGCGTCTTGGGCGAGGGTGGTGCCCTGCTTTGAGACTGCGATTGCTTCTGTGGGTGCCAGCCATTGGTAAGCTGGATGCTGGGCTCCTCCTCATCGTCGTCATCCTCACTTTCCGCCGACTTCTTCAGGCTCTTGAATATCTCGTCTATGGCATCAGTCTTTTGTTTGCTGTTGTTAACGTGAACCGATGACGAGGCGGAGCCGTTGGTGTGACCATTGGTCTTGCTGTGACCATTGGTCTGTCCAGACTCCTGATCCGACTCGCTAGAGTCGGCTCCACTTCGGCGCTTCCGGGGATTGGGCAGTGGCGTCTCCTCCTCCTCGGAGGCCGATTCGTAGGGCACTAGACTTTTCAGTGGTGTTTTGACGGGAGTCTTTACTTGGACCTTAACCGGGGACTTTGGCTTCTCCGTGTGATCCTCCGTCATCTTGGGCATGCTCGGCAGCTGGGCTGTCGTTGGCCTGGGCGTCAACTCTTCCTCGCTGTCTTCATCGTCCGAGGAGATTGGCAGATATTGTTGCTGGTTCATTGATTTGTGGTTGCTGCTGTTGCTGCTGGTGGTGGAGGAACTTTTGTTACCATTTGCAGTGGGAGCTGGAGTAGCATCGCCTTTAGCGAGTGCGCCAGCCAGTGAAGGCTTCGCAGATTCCTGAAACTTTCCGGTCCCCAGCTGGAGACCGTTCTGCTGATTTTGCTGGTGGTGCTGCTTGAATTGGATTGCCGTCTTCTGGGCATTGCCATTGCTGTAGCCGTTTATTCCGCCCGGCGGCAGCTGTGGACCGATAAAACGGTTTGGCGAGGGCGAAGACACTGTCGTCGCCGGCACTGGTAGCGTACTGTGTCCGTTGGTTAGACGCACTCCATTTGGCCTGTTAGCCGCCGGACTGGCAGACTGTGACAGGTCCAGTTCGTAGAACATTATGTAGGCATTTGTGTTGCAGACACTCTGCATGGCGATGGGCCGCACATAGCTGTCGTCGAAGTTGTAATAGCTACCCGCATCCGTGGAGCCAATGGCCGTATAGTGACCGCAGTGCTGGGAAACTCCCAGATGAGTGACCATCGAAACCAGGCGGTAGGTAAGCGGCTGAGCCTGAGCTGCTGGCGAACGGGCAGCGTATTTACTCAAATCGATCCGTGGCTTGAAGGCGATCGCCTTGGTCAGTTTGTTGCCGATCATGGAGAAGCGCTTTAGCTGGATGCACAGCGTAATTGGGGCCCGCTCCAAGGAGAACTGTTTAGTTGCAGATACCTAAAAGAGCGATTTGATTAGCATAAGATATATGTAGGTAATGTAGGCCAGAAAACTCACCTTCTTCTTGCAGCCCTCGCACTTGTAGCCCATATCCTCGAGCCGCTCGCGAGAAAAGTGTCCCTCGAAGGCGTCCTCCAGAGAGTCGGCCTTGCGGATATCGAGCAACAGATCCTGGAAGTGCTGGAACGTGATGGACACGTGGTTGCAACTCAGACAGCGAACCTCGCTGCGCAGGTATCCGCCGAAGATCTGTCCCAGCGGCGTTGTCTCCTTCACCAGCTGATCCAACTCTTTGTAGTTGCGGAAACGCATTAGATAGGCTCGCTCCATGGCCTCGACGAGAAAGCGGAGGAACTCATGCGCATCCTCCTGCCGACCGACGACCATGTGCTTGCAGATCTGCTTCAGCTTCGAGTAGATAAGGAAGGGCCTGACGGCCGACTGATTGCTTTGTGTGGCCAACAGGGTCTTGGCCATGGCGCAGACGATGCAACAGCCGCCGGATTCGGCCACATTGCAGTTCTCCAGATGCGCCTGCTCCGAAACGAGCCAATTGGCCAGCGCGGGGATGTGCAGGAGCGCTTGGAGCGTGGAGTTGAGGTAGCAGGTGTTGCCCACATTGATCATTCCCGTGCCCACCTGCCATTTGCGGTCCGACTGCTTCCAGCCGATGCGTATGTTCTCCCGCGGGTATAGAACCCTCTTCGGTTTGGGCAGCTCATTGGGATTGTTGTTTGTGGCATGCGGATGATTGTTGTGGTTGCTGTTGTTGTGGTGCGACTGATTGTTGGGGTGCTCCGTGGACTTGCGAGCGCCGTTATTGTCTGCAAAGGGAAAGAGGACGGTAGCCAGTTTAAGCACGTGCCACAGGAGGAGGCAGCAGGGCCGCAGGAGCAGTTTGTAAAGCAGCCACAGGGTGAACCCGTCCACCATTATCACAGTCATAATGCATTAAGTGGAAAAGGCCCTTCGCGGATTTAGTCACTCGTCACCCCTGCCTGCGTGCCGTGCTGCCAAAATAAAAATAAAACGAGCTGCGCTCGCTGTGGAAACTGCTGACACACAATCGCACACACTCCCACAAAAAACTCGAACCAAACAGGCCCACAGGGTGATTCGTTCAATAACAGCGAGCGTTTGAAGAAGAAAATGACTGCTGATAACAGCGAGCGTGTGAGCGGGATGGCGATTGGCAGAAGAAGAAAATGACTGCCTGATAACAGCAAGCGAGTGAAAGGGACGGCAACTAGAGAACCCGACGCAGTGTCTGTTCCGAAGACATGTGGTTGTCTCGCTCCGACTCAGGGGTTGGGGGCAGCACAGTGTTGCCAACTGAATTTTTGGCGCGACCTAACAGTGGTTGTTGTAGCCCCCTTCTCCCCTTTTCGGCCTTTGTAACTGTGGTGTTCAAGGCATTGACCAGGCCAAGAGGAAAAAAGAGCATTCTTCGAACAGCTCCTGCTTCTTGGCTTTGTGTCCACTTCCTGCTCTGTGTGAATCACTTTCCCAATCTCGCCTTTGTTTGCGCTCTTTTTATCACACACAAGCAGATTGCGACGCATTTACCGCATCGAAATAAAAAAAAACAAAGCCAATAAAAGTACCGCTGGCGCTGGCCATGTGTGCGGGGGAACGAGACGGAACTAGAGAGGGGAGCCCTCGTGCTTTTCTTTTTTTTTTGCCGCTGGAAAGGCAGCACGTTTTTTTCCGCCACAACTTCTGATTCACAGAAGTTGAGAAGAGGCGTTGTTGTTGCTGGCTCTGCCTTTCCAGCTCACTCTTTGCGGCGTTGTACTTGTTTTGCTTTTTCCGCGTATTCCTTTGCATTCTGTTTACACGTACACGTACGCCACCCAAGCGCCGTCACACACGCACACACCCACACGCGAGCGCCTAAAAAGTACAGGTATGCTGCTCTGCCGCCGCCGACTGCGCTGCACGCAGAATGCAGGCAGAGCAATAAAAAAATCTAGCGGAAAATCAACACACGTGATTTGTGGAGGGATATTCCCAAAAGATCTGGCAAAAACAAACGGGAGGATAAATACATACACATATATGTATATACAGATATAGCACATGGAAAATTGCGCAAAATTGCCACACAAAGAAGAAACACAGACGAAGGCGGAGACGAAGAAAAGCCACTTTTGCAGGCAACTTTTCGGTGTCGGTTTTATCGTTTTATTTTTACTTTATTCATTCACTCACCATGTCCATTTGCGCCCACAACTTTGCCCGTGTGGTTTTTGCCACCAAAACCATTGATGGCGCCCGGATTTCCAGGCTTGATGACAATATATTTCGACTTGAGGTTATCCAGCACCGAATCGTGGTAGTTGGGCACCTCCTCGTATTCGATTTTGGCCATCAGGATTCGCTTGGCATTGGCCACGATGTGGTTCTGCAGGCTGCCGGAGGAATCCTCGCCGGCTTTGGCCTGGTCAGCGGAGGAGCCACCCGAGGAGTTGCCGCCAAGGGATTCGCGCAGCGCTGCGTTGACGACGTTCGCCGTCTCGCACACGGCCATCGAAACGGGCATGGCGATGCTCCGGCTGGGGATTTGCGGTGGAATTTTGAAGGGGTTGGGGGTGGAGGTGTCGGCCACCCAGTTAGCTAATGCACATCGGCGATCCGCGCAGATCCTGTAGATCCTCCTCCGCTCTGCCCACACGTCCTTCAAAACTGTCTTCGCTCTCCCGCTCCCCTACTCCACACTTCACACAGTCTCTCGCCTCTCTCTCTCTCTGCTTCTTGCTTCACACACCGACTGCGACACCGACACACGCACACTAACGCACTCGGGAACAGTCTTTTTCTGGCTTTTTCGCGCTGCGATTTGTTGGCCAACTGAACATTACGATTGGGGATTATTCGCCAGCAAATCGCTCACAAATCTCGAACGAATTTAAAACGAAATGTCTGCTTTCGAAAATAATGACGATTCCTTCCCTCGTGTTTCTTCCGACTGCGGATTCTCTTTTCGCACCATATTCGTCGTTTGGAGATGCCAACTAGCGGTGAAGCGACGCGGCCTGGGTAAATGTGCTAACGCGATTGCTAAAAAGTACTAAAATCTTCGTATATACCATTTAGTATTTTACCCGATATCATTTCCGGTATTTTAAAACCTTATCGTAGCCGACTATCGATAACTATGCATACTCTTGGCAACCCTATTCCTATGCAACTGTTTGGCTAGAATTCAATTAACGCCCATCAGCCTAGCAGAATGGCCTCCTCCACAGGTCTCCTGGTGGTGTCCAACATCAAGCAGCTGGGCAAATCTCTGCGCGCCATCGAGAAGTACGTGAACTCGCTGTACATCCATTTGAATGTGGCGGGGTCAACGTCCACGACGTCACCAGTTCCACCGCCTCCGGTCTGGGGTCGTCTAATCTCGCAGCTCTACGCGAACAGCAGCAGCTATGTGGGCAACCAGTTGGACCTGCGCGTCCTTGTCTCGCCCTTGAGAGGAGGAGCCAGTGGATCCCTGCAGTTGCGCCAGCCCGTGGATCTGATCTTCTCGGATGCACATCATCCGGAGTTGTGCGATCGCCTCAGGGCTGATCTCAACATCAGCAAACCCACCATTTTCTTGGAGGACACGACCACCTCTGATTTGAGTGCTCAGGAAGATGCCACGCAGGTTCCCAAGGTTTATTCTTCGGTTGTCCTTGGCGGCACCTTCGATCGCATTCATCTGGGCCACAAGATATTCCTCACCCAGGCGGTGTTGCGCACCTGCAAACGTCTCGTTGTGGGCGTGACCACCGCCGCCATGACGAAGGGTAAGCACTGGGATGAATTGGCAAAAAGCGAATCTTATCTTAATGGGCCTTTGCTATCGCGCTGTCTGCAGGAAAGACGCTGCCGGACTTGATTCTGCCCGTGGAGGAGCGTATTGCCCGGCTAAGGGAGTTCCTAATGGACATAGATAGCACGCTGCAGTACGAGATTGTGCCCATCGACGATCCCTTCGGGCCGACGCAAGTGGATCCCGACCTGGACATGATTGTGGTCAGTGCGGAGACCCTGCGAGGAGGTCAGAAGGTCAACGAGATACGGAAAGCCAAGCAGCTGCGGGAGCTGGAGATCTTTGTGATCGACATTGTGGAGAGCAACGTGAATGATGGCATCCACGAGACGAAGGTCAGCTCGAGCAACACGCGGATAGATCTGCTGGGATCCCGGTGGAGAAGGCCGGAGCAGCGAGCGCAGCTGCCAGCGCGTCCCCACATCATCGGATTGACCGGCGGAATTGCATCCGGCAAAAGCAAGATGGCCGAGAGATTGGGCAATATGGGCGCCCACGTAATCGACTGCGATAAGGTGGCCCACGATGTGTACGAACCGGGCCAGGTGTGCTACCAACGGATTGTTCAGCATTTTGGCCAGGGAGTTGTTTCCGCCGCCGACGGTCGCATCGATCGCACCAAGCTGGGACCTTTGGTGTTTGCCGATCCCAAGGAACTGCAGGCACTTAACGGAATTGTTTGGCCGGAATTGATTGCTGAGGTGAATAGGCGGTTGGATAAGCTGCGTGCCCAGGCGGAGGTGCCCCGTGTGGTGGTCCTAGAGGCGGCTGTACTCTTGCGAGCAGGCTGGGAGATCAACTGCCATGAGGTGTGGTCCATGATTGTGCCGCCCGAGGAGGCTGTGCGGCGAATTGTCGAACGCAACAACCTGAGCGAGGAGGAGGCCAAGAAGCGGTTGGCCAGTCAAATGCCCAATGCGGAGATCGTGGCCAAGTCGAATGTGATCTTCAGTTCGCAGTGGGATCACGATTTCACTCAGAAACAGGCTCAACGTGCCTGGCAAATGCTCACCAAGGAACTGGACTCGCACCAGAGCAGCCTTTAGAACACAGATGGATATTCAAATTACCTGCTAGCCTTTGTTGAACCTTGTTTTTTGTATGATTCTTTATGCATTTGTTGTACATTGCTTAGTTGTAAGTCGAAAGTTAAAGAGAAGTTCCGGGATGTCATTGGGAAAAGGCTTGAATTTTCAATGGAATCCTAGGGCTAGGTGGTTACCACTTAGTGGCTCTCGCCCTTCTTGCCGGCCACTCGCTTGAAGTCGTTCATCTTGGTAGTCATAATGGGGGAGCCAATGAAGCCGATGTAGTCGATCTGCGTCACATCGCCGCCCGACTGATTGTTCTTCACGAATATCTGGATGTTCTGCACGTTCTGGAACTTGACATAGCGCAGATTCACGGGCACTCCGTTCTCCAGCTCCTTCTCGGCCAGGCTGTGAAGTGGGCAAAGAACCAATGAGTACAGAAAAATTAACAAAGAGCAAGTTAATAGCCACCTCAGATCCTGTACACTGGTCATGGACTCGGCCATGTCAAAGTCAATGGTGCGCGGCTGGTTGATGAACAGCTTGACATCCTTGGGTCCCAGCTGCGAGGGTGCCTTGAACTTCAGCGAGTGGATCTTGACCGCCTGGTTGAAGGTGATGGACAGGATCAGCTGCTCGTCGCAGTCGGACTGCAGGTAGCCGCCGGCGGAGGCCAGAGCGTGCTTGAGATTGTGGTCATCGGCCTCGTTGAGGCACTCGCACTCCTGCTTCGAGATAAAGGTGTTCAGCTCCATCTGTCAAGGGGAAAAAGGATTAGTATTGGTAGGTTTCAGATCCTTGTCAACCCTACCAATCCCTGGCCATAGTCCTCGCCCGCCTCCTCGCCGCCGCCGGTGCCGATGTGCTCCTGAATCTTGGCCTCCAGTCCATTGACGTCTGCTCCCTGGATGCGGTCGATTTTGGTCCTGTTTCTGTAGAAGATGAACGTGGGCATGGCCGAAACGCCCTGACCGGCGGCCGTGTCCTGGCACTTGTCCACATCGACCTTCAGGAAGATGGCCTTTGGGTACTTGGTGGGGAACATCTCGAAGATCGGGGCGATCCTCTGGCAAGGACCGCACCAACTGGCCGTAAAGTCAACCACCACAAGGCGGACGCCCGCCTGGGCCAGTTCCGCTTGGAAGTGGGCCTCGTCATTGATCACACGCACGGACATGGCGACAATTAATAAATATTATTCGTTTTTTGCAGAGCTTAAAATGTTATTATTGGCTTTAAAAGCGAATTTTTTTAAAAAGATGACTGGCATATAGAGATGGCTGGACAACTCACGATAATATCGATATTTTTGGGTTTTAGTGTGGCCATGGAACTTATATCCTCAAACAATATACTAAAAAATAAACTTTTTAAATTGTGAATCTATCGTTATTTTACCTACAAGGAGCTTGATTTAATTCATATAAATTTAAAGCTTATACGTAAGTAAATCCATTCAGCATACCCAAATTTTTAAACACTTGTTTTGGTAAAACACAGAATTGTTTTTTATAATTTATATCCGGTATTGGAAATAAGTCATCGAGTTGCCTTATTTATTATATTATGTTTTTTTGATTTTCTCACCTCATTTTGAGTTGTTTTTGACTAGTATTCAAAATTTTCACAGTCAACTTAAATTTTCCGCCTTTGGCCTAGGGTTGCCAGGGCTCGTGACTATTCAAGAGACGGTCCCACTGGCCACTTTCGATAACCATCGACTCGATACTATCGATTCCACACTTGCCCTACCTCGTGGTGTTTCAGTCGGTCGCATTTTCATTAAAGTCGCCATTTTAAAATTATTAAAGTCGAGTGTGCACAATGGCAGACGTGGAAAAGGAGCCCGAGAAGACCATCGCCGAGGATCTGGTGGTGACCAAGTACAAGTTGGCCGGCGAGATCGTCAACAGTGAGTATTCCGGTGCCCCGAGAGCGGCGAAGGCAAAGCGATTCCGACTCCAGGAGGCGCTGCTACGTGGCGCTTACACAATTCACCAAATGCCGCTTTCCCTTTTGTCGCCACGCGTTGCTCAATCCGCCTATTTCTGGACTCCGCGTCTGCTCGTTTAATTTTAGAAACCCTCAAGGCGGTAATTGGACTCTGCGTGGTTGATGCCTCCGTGCGGGAGATCTGCACCCAGGGCGACAATCAGCTCACCGAGGAGACCGGCAAAGTAAGTGGTGGCTAGACATGCAGTCCTAAAATCCCCCAATCCCTTGTCCAATGATTAAGACTTACACCTTTGAGGGTCTCCCGTTGGCTTGCCATGTGCTGTGTGGGCTGGCGATCACCTCGTGGTCGCCAGGCGCACGCTGGGACTTACATACCCCACGTGCCACGGGCTTGTGTGCTCGCCATTGGGTCCCAAGGATTTACAGATTATGAGATCTGAGGACACACTAGCCATTATCGCATAGCTCTTATTGAGGGAACAAACAAACTAATACCATTCTTCTTCTCTTTTCTCCACAAGGTATACAAAAAGGAGAAGGACCTGAAGAAGGGCATCGCCTTTCCCACCTGTCTGTCCGTCAACAACTGTGTCTGCCACTTCTCGCCAGCCAAAAACGATACGGACTACACGTTAAAGGCCGGCGATGTGGTTAAAATGTAAGTTATACCCGTATTTAAAGCTTATTCCATTAGTAATCCCTTAAACCTTTACTTGTCCTCAGCGACCTGGGAGCCCACATCGATGGTTTCATTGCCGTGGCCGCTCACACAATTGTGGTGGGTGCTGGCAAGGATCAGAAGATCAGTGGTCGCCAGGCCGACGTGATCCTCGCTGCCTACTGGGCTGTCCAGGCTGCCCTGCGTCTGCTCAAGTCCGGCGCCAATGTGAGTGTTTGCCCTTAAAGCCTTTGTTTGAAATCGTCGCAAGAAACGGATTGTCTGGCGCGAATTTCCAGCGACTGAACATCTCAACACTTGCAGAGATCAGCTGTGGCAGCTGGCAACAGCCCCTGGCCCATTATTAAGGACTGGAGGCTTCTTGCCAGTTGTCCACATGGTTACTTCTTCTGCAGGCAACGGATTGACTGCTGCTCAGACCCTAGCACAGTTCAGCTCAACGCCTGCGGATAGAAAACGTGTCAATTTCGTGAACTGAACAAGTTTACACCAAAGAAATGTTCGGTCTTTAAAGTTGTCCACATCTGTAGAATCTAATAGGACAGAATTTTGTAATCTGCAGGCAACGGATTGACTGCTGCTTAACCCATGGCACAGTACATCTCAACGCCTGCAGAAAAAAGCTGTGTCGCTTTCGTGAACTGAACAAGTTTACATTTCAGAAATGTTCGGTCTTTAAAGTTGTCCACAATCGCATTCCGATTAGTTATTTATGATTGCTTATTATTCTAGCTTTATCTATTAAATGCTATGTGACATGATAGGTGATAAAGATTTATCAATTTGTTTTGCCAAGACAAATGGAATACTGAATGGTTCTCCTGATCACTGATGGCCGCAGTTCACTTAGATTAATAATAACTATTAATAGCTTAATAAAATACATTAATTTATTGTGAAAAACGACCATTCTCTTTACAGAACTACGCCCTTACCGACGCCGTGCAACAAATCAGCGAGTCGTACAAGTGCAAGCCCATCGAGGGCATGCTCAGTCACGAGCTGAAGCAGTTCAAAATTGACGGCGAGAAGACGATCATACAGAATCCCAGCGAGGCGCAGCGCAAGGAGCATGAGAAGTGCACCTTCGAGACGTACGAGGTGTATGCCATCGATGTCATCGTCAGCAGCGGCGAAGGAGTGGTTAGTAATCCACCAAAAACAACCATTTTCCCACCTCTATGTTCAATGATTAAAAGTATGCGCTTGAGGTTGACTTGGCTGGAGTGTGGAGTTTGTTGCGAGAGTACGCTCGGCGGGCTTTCTTTTGTAAAACCCGGCACGAGCAGACACCAGTCTACGGTCGCCTGTTGTCCGAAGATTGTTCGATTATGAGATCTGAGAACGCTAAAAGGAAGCCAATGCTCTTATTCAATGCGTCTAGAAACACAATTTCTAAACCTTTTTGTATTCGTTGCAGGGACGGGAGAAGGACACCAAGGTCTCCATCTACAAGAAGTCTGAGGAGAACTACATGCTCAAGCTGAAGGCTTCCCGTGCTCTGCTGGCAGAGGTCAAAACCAAGTACGGTAACATGCCATTCAATATCCGCAGCTTCGAGGAGGAGACCAAGGCCCGCATGGGAGTCGTTGAGTGCGTCTCGCACAAGATGATCGAGCCCTTCCAAGTGCTGTACGAGAAGCCATGTAAGTGTGTTACAAAGTATTATTTTTACTTTTTTTGATTGGCAAAACTTAATTCCGTATTTGGTACACCTTCGGGTGCTGAGAACGGCCAGACATTTTGCTAGAACAAACCCCAGGCTTTGACGTCTTCAGCAGTTGCCCCAATATGGCCTCTGTCTGAACATGCCACTGCCACAAGTGTAACAATAAATATTTATATTATTTTACTACATTTAATTAGTATAGATTCTATTATTATTCTATAGTATAGTTCATCTTTTAAACAACATTTAAACTAACTATTATCTTTAATTACAGCCGAGGTTGTGGCGCAGTTTAAGCACACGGTTCTGCTTATGCCCAACGGCGTCAACTTGGTCACCGGCATCCCATTCGAGGCGGAGAGCTACGTGAGCGAGTACAGCATTGCGCAGGAGGAGCTGAAGGTGTGTACTACTTTTCCATATGATGTCACGCTGCGTACTAAATCGAATTCTCCTTCTTTTGCAGACCCTGCTCACGCAGCCTTTGGGTCCCGTGAAGGGCAAGGGTAAGGGCAAGAAGGCTCCGGCTGGAGCGGCGACAAAGGTGGAAACGGCGCCGGCCGTTGAGACCAAGGCATAGACCAGCCCGCCCCGACGAAGATCCGCACCACCACCAACCCAACAACGGAAACCACAATGTGAACAATTGCGCTGCCTACCGCTGCCGCTCCACAGATTTTTACTATCGAATTCGTTGCGTATTAAAGCCCTTTTGACAACAGAACAGAATAGAACACGGCAACAATTTGAGGATTCCTTCTGTTTACACCAGCAGCGAATTAAAAACGCAAAACCATTTCCCCGAAAAATCCTCCATCCATCGGCAGGGCGGTCGGCCCAGCGCCAACCTTACCTCTTTATTTCCTTTACTATAAGCTGCCTTCGTTTATCGGTTTGTTCAACACCAACGCAACGAAAAAGCAAAGCAAGAACTGTCGTCAAATTGTAACAATTTTAACGCTTAATGATCTTAAATATATAATTCAAGAAAAACGTTATTAACGCTGCGTAGTAGGTATTAAATAAAATTAACATTTTCTATAAAACAGCCGATAAATGCTATGCGACTTTTCATTTATCAACATCCGCCGCTTCTGGCCACCCAAGGGGCTAATCGAATTCGAGACGCTTTTGATTGTAATAAATGCACTTGAGAGTTGTGTTTATTTTATACTTTTAATTTAGTTTTGATGTTCACATTCACATTATACAATTTGTAATTTAGATTTCTTGCATGTTTAGTTTAAATTTTACAGTCTCATCTTTGAACTCTTGTATTACGAAAGTTGCAAGAATAACTTCGTTATGGTAAACGTCGCTTAGTGCTGTGCCAGCCACCCCAGCCGTAGATCCCAGATCCATTCCAATCCTATCCGGTCCGGTCCAGTTGGAAGCTACACATATATGCTCTGGCCCATCCCACCGACTCTTTCCCCTTGCTTCAAACAAAATAAACAACAGAACAAAATACGCAATTGCTGCGGGTGAAGTACAGAAAACACGACCAGCACTTGCAGCCGACAAAGATATGTGGCCGTTGATTAAAACAGGATCTGGGATTTAATGGTCTGCCGTCGCTTACATACATGGTTTGGTGTACTTTTGTTTTTGTTGGGTCGCGACTGTGTTCTACTCGCGGCCAGACTAATTGTTGACATGCACGTCCATCGGTGCCGAGGCGGTCACGTTGCTCGACTTCTCCGGCGAGTCCAGGTAAATCTTCAGGGCGCGTTCCCGACGCTGCGAGTATCGGGTGGTGGACACACATCCCACTCGATCCAGGCGAGCCTTCTCCCTTGCGTTCATCTGTCGTCGCTCATCCAGCGTCAGCTCACGCGCAGGAACGGTCCTATCTCTGTTGGGAGAAACACTTTTCAGTATAGGCTCTACAAATGCCACTTCTCCAAGTCTGGACTTACTGGTAAAGGTAGATGTTGCCCGTATGTGAGGCGTTCAGCGGATATTTGTCCAGGCTGCAGGGCACCGCGTACCAACTGCTGGACTCGTTGACACTTAACGCAGATATGCTTGTGCAGGGGAAGTTGCTGTTCACCTGCGGGGAAAGCAATGTAGGACTCGAATCAAGATGGACTGTAAGATCCTCCGTTTTTACGTACCTTCATATAGCTCAGTTTGTCTATTGTGATGTTGCTGATCTGCGATAATGAATGTCTCATTTCGCTGTCTTCTGCAAAGAAGATGTTTTCATATAAACATGATTTCAGTTTATAAATGATGGCTTAACTTACGGTCCAAAGTGATTTCTTGGAACTTTCCAAACTCCATTTTAGCCGGACACCAGCGTCTAACAAATATAGTCAGAGAGTCGTCCTTGGGTTGCGGATTCACTCCCTCCTCGCACTCCTGCACAATAAACTGCAATGGACAAACCAAGATAAATTATCGCCCTTCTGCAAATGTCCGGATAGACCCACCTCAGCTGCGATGGTGGAGCGCATGTCGCAGAAGAGCGTTTCTTCGTTGGCCAGGATCTTGATGGGAGTTCGCCCTCCCTTCAGCCAGATGCGGCAGTTCTCCACCGAGAGCGTGGCATACTTGGCGTCCATGCGGTGCAGCTTGGCCACCAGCTCTTGTTTGGCCTGCTCCACTGTGGTGTTGGCGTTGTAGACCCATTCGCAGACGCAGGGAAGCTTGGACGTTTCGTTGTCAATGTCCGCAAGGCGCAGAAAGTGAATCTTGGCCTTGTACTCGTCCTGTTCCAGATTCTTGCCCAATTCCACCGTCAGAGTTTCGCCCTCGGTGAGAAGAACCAACGAGTTGTTCTGGTTGCTGGACAGATTGTTGTCGTGCTTGCGCTGCAGCTTAAAGTAGGCGCTGGGCACTTGGATCAGCTGCTCGATATGGCGCTTGAATGCGACCATGCGCATGTGTGTGCCCACCAGGAGTTTGTAGGCACGTGTGGGTCTTCGCAGCTGAGCCTCCTCGTCGGACTGGTGGCCCGAACTGGAGCCGGTGCCCACTACGTCTACGCACTCTACCTTTGTGGCATAGAAGAAGTGGTTGGTGCTGGTGGGCAGGAGCAGGGGATCCACCACATCGGCCGCCGCATAGCTGCCATTTCCATTGCAGTAGGCATGAACCCGCATCATGGCATCGTGTGAGGCTGCCTCATCCTCGGGGCTAGACAGTTGCGGCGAATGACTGGTGGAACTGACTTGACTGTCGCCTCCCCCGCGATGTGCCAGGTTCTCCGTCTCCACCAGAGTGCGGTCTCCATCGCTCAGGCTGCTGTCCTCCGAGTTGGACTCGTGGCCGTGACTGGGACTGGGTTGGGCCAGCGGCTCCAGCAGATCCCGTTTGTACCGCCTCCAATCACAGTCATTGCTGGAGGAATCGTGACCTGCTGCTGCGCCATTCATCATGGCGGCATCCACCACATCACCACCGCTGGCCGACTGGAAAAAATGCTGAGAATTAGATTAACCTTATCACCCAAGCTATCCTCACAACCTACCTCGACTGACTCCGCGCTCGGCACACCCAACATCTCAAGGGTCGCCGCATCCGTGTTGGGGACGTTCAAGTAGAAGTATGTTATGGATTTGAACTGGGTGTTGGCCAGGTTCTGGAGATGCTGCAGCGCCTCGGGCGACGGATGGGGATCGTAGGCCACGAAAGCCTTCGGCACCGTGCCGCGCACCGTGGCGAGTAGGAACTGCTGCTCGCTAACATGCAAACGGAGGGCGATGGAGCGGCGAAGTACTTCGCTGGCTTCCCGCTCCCGCGCTGCTGAGTAAACCAGGAAGGGACCGTCCATCGCCATGGTCGAAAGATCTACCTTAAACACATACCATGTGATGCCATCAGGGGGGTATGTCTCAAACTGCTGATCCTCGGCCCTGTACTCAAGCAGGAAGTCCAAGCTGTAGTTCTGCGAGGCGCGCAATTCGGTCAGTCCCGGATCGGTGCAGTTCTCCAAGGACTGGATAATCGTATCCATTGTGGAGTTGTAAGCCACTAGACGACAGCGCGAAATCGGCGCGAATTGCTCGACATTTAGCATTTCGTAGGCAGACATCAGCACCAGGTTGACATCGAAACTCTGGGATACGTACACCCTGGTGATCTTCATCTTCTTCAGGGAGGGATTATAAAAGTAGACGCGCGGCTTGTACAAATCCGGAAGAGCCAGGTCCGTAACCGTGATGTGCCTGCCCAGGCGAGTCACGCGAGTATCCTCCTCCGAGTGCAGCTTCGGCAGCAGCGTTTTGATGTGCTCAGGAAAGTCGGCCACCTTGGCGACCTGTTCGTTTCGCTTGGCGTCCACCTGTCTATACATCAACATGTACGCGTTGGTGCTAGAGGTGTAGGCACTGGAGTAGTAACTGCCATTGGGTCCGCCAAACGAACGCTGGATGTCCTCTTGGGTGATCTATGGATAGATGGTCGGTGAATTTTCGAAAATCACAAATGAAAGCTAAACACTTACAGTGGACACATTCTGATCGTTGAAGCAGAACCACTCGTTGTTGTCGAAGTCCTTAATATAAGCATAGTAGTGGCCACCAGAAGCACTGCCCGAGTGGATCATGATGGCAAACAGTTCGTACAAATACGGTCCGGATCCCTGCTTGGCACTCTTGCTAGTGCTGCTGCTCATGTCGATGCCCTCATCCTCATCGTTTAAATCGTTCTCGTGCTGACTGGAGCTCGCTGTGGTCACCACGCCGCTGCTCAGGTTGTCGTCCTCCATGGCCGAGCCACTGTCCGCTGTGCTGCAATCGTCCACAGTGCCGTTCAGCTGAGAGTTCTGCTCGCCGCTATTGGCGGTCCGATTGACGAACGTGTTAAGGTTGAGAGTCTGAGGGAAAGTCACTCTAAAGCACAGGAATACGGGAAGTTTTTAAGAAATTGAGAATAATCTAGAGCCTATGACGACTCACCTGTCGTTCAACTTGATGCGGTGCATAGTCTGGTAGTCGAAGTCAAAGCGCTTCAGGTGCAGCGTTAGGATGTAGGGGAAGGACTTGAAGTGCAGCCCCTTGTGGGCGTCGCATTTCTTTTTGCACTTCTCGCACAGATACTGGTTGTTTCCATCGAGCGTCTCTGGTTGCACGAAGGCGCGCAGAGCCTCCTCGATGCTGCCGTAGGCGGAACTGCTTCCAAACGGACGCACCGGCAGCGGGATGTCTAGGAAGGTGTCCTCGCGCGTCTTTTCCGTATTGCACTCCAGGCACTTGACGTAATCGTTCATCTTGCCCTCGTACAGGTTGGAGATGAGATTTGCCTGCTTGGTGTTCTTAAACTTGTGTTCCAGGGCGTCGAACATAACGCGGCAAAGTTCCTGGATGTCGTGCTGCTGCCAGGCCTCCGTCGAGTCCCAACCAAAGCTGCGGGTCAGGTCCGTGGTTTCCACCGCAGCCTTGGGAGAGGTCTGCAGGTTAAGGAAAAGCTTCTGCAGTTGGTAGGGTATGTTCTTGGCCTCGTTGTCGTTGTCAAACTCCCAGCGATACAGGGCATTTCTGAACTCGGGCGTCATAAACAGCGCCTGCAGCAAGCTGTTTAGGTAGCAGGTCATTGCTTGGTTCACCAAACCAACATAACCCTTGGGTCCACCGTTTGTCTGCCGTGCCGGCGTCTCTGACTCCGTTTCCGTAGTGGCCGAGGACACAAAGTCCGACGCAGTGGTGTTGACCCTCTGCCATGCGGGCAACTCATCGCCTCCGTACTTTCGGCGATAGAAGTTCGACAGAGCCGGGAGCGGATCTTCGTCTTGTCCAACCGCAGATGGATCCACCACTCCGGTCACACCCTCGGCGTCTGAGTCTCCAGTTGGAGCTCCGAAATCGTAGCCCGGTCCCAGATTAGTTGGACTTGCAGATGCGCCCAGTGCCAGGTCGTCGTCCGACAACTGTTCGGCATCCGAGATGAACAGGTCTGAAGGAGCATCGTCCACGGGTGAGATGAGGTTTCTACCTTGTGGATACAGTTGCAGTTGCTCAGAGAGCTGTTGCTTGCTTATCGTGTCTATCGGTTCGCAATCCAGCTCTTTAATGGGTGATGACGGCTGCAGTGGACTGAGCAACTCAAGGTTGGCTTTCGCAGTGACTTTAGCCGTCTTCTTAGCAACCGGACTCTCCGGGGAAATGACTTTGGCGCTTGCTTCCGTAGAATCCTCGGGACTTTCTTCCGGACTAGCCTTAGGAGCTTCATCGGAAACGGGTTTGGGGCCATTTTCTTCAGCAGCCGTGATCTTCGAACTCTTTTCTGGGCTCGATTCCGAACTGACGTTGGTCTTAGCCACGGATTCCTCAGACGCGGTTTTTGTTTTGCTCGGGGAGGAAGATCCAGATGCTGGCTTCTTCTTGGTTTTCTCACCAACCACGCGTTTCTTCTTTTCGCCGGTGGCTGGGCTCTTGGCCTTTTCTCCGTCCCCTGACTTTATAACCTTTTTAACGACCACTTTCTTGATTGGCAACTCAAAACGCTTGGTCACGTCGCCATCCCAACTGCCGGCGGGCAGCAGTACCAAGTGGTTCTTGAGCTGACGGTCAAAACCAGCCACATCGTAAAACAGCTGGGATTCTAGGGCATTTAAATTGACCTAATGAAGATGGATTTCCATTAGTAATGCAATAAAGCGTTGAAATAGAGAGCAAACCTTACCAGATCCTTGTTTTCGTGTGGTTGCAACAGGAGCTCGAACTTGCCGTAAGGAAACTGGGTGCCGATCAGGTCGATCACACGCTTCACCGTGAAGTGGGAGCGGACCACCACGTTGATCTTCTTCTGCTCCGAGCCGGGCGTCTGGTCAAAGACCGAGACGGTGCACTGCTCGCTCTCCTTATCCGTCATGTCCTGGCTGCGGAGTCTTCAGTTGATGGTGGTGAAAATCCTGCAAAGGGAGTGTATGTGAAACGTTGAGCTTTACTCATGAATTTTGTGTGTGTTTTTTGAGCCTATTCTTAAATAGTAAAACAAAGGTAGTGTCATGACATTTTTGACTTATCCGGCATGGCCAAGTTGCTGGTCATGACGAAGGTAAAAGTAGGAAATAAGGAAGAGCTGGCCGGCCCCAAAAATTACTGCGAAATCTTCTTGTTTTCGACCTCATTCGCGAATAAAGCGGCAGAAACCAAGAAGAGTCCGCCGTCCCGCCTCCCTGGCCTCAGATATTGACGTGCTCCGGGTACGCTTTTCGCGCCTTATTTGTACGGGCCAGCGCCAGTTGCCGTCTATATATATAAACATATAGCACGTACACCCAATCGAGCATCGACTGCCCCCGAAATCGACGTCGTGACTAACGCGCAGCGGAATTTCGTAAACAACCGACCATCAGTTGGCTCCGGAGGATGCTGCGGGAATTATTATTCGCCTCCATTTGGGGACCAACGTCATCGACGGGCGTACGGAATGCATAAATTTCAGTGCAAATGTCGCTCCATGTTGGCTGGGACTCTTTGTGGGTCCCTGCTCGACACTGTAACGGAAGTGGAGGCGATTATACGGCCGAATATCTGGCGCCTCCAATCCGGCAGTGCGCAAATTGCAAGTGGGCGGCATACATATCCATGTATAATACTAATTTCGGAATAAGTTCTAGAAATATTTGTAAGACTTGACAGATTTAAGGAAAGCAGATGCTCTATCTGGAGATCATAAAGCGCATACGGTTTGATCGATCCAGAGATTGATGAAATAGTTATTGTGATTAGAGATATCAGTTAGGACTTAAGTTGATATGAATTCGAGAGATAATTTAATAGTTAATTATTCTAACTTTATTCCTTTTCTTTCATTTCTAGTGTTATGATATTAAAATACGTATCTTGACGATGATAAAATTGCATTGCAATTCATTAAAACATTTTTGTATATCAAAGATATTTATAATCATCAGAAATGCCTGTCAATTTATTCTAAAATTAATTTTTCGAATGTCTATTCTGGCATTAATTTTAAAAGACTTGAATTGCTCAGCATTTAATTAAGTGTCGCAAGCAATTGGGGCTGGGGGTATTTGCAATGTTTTTCCAATTCGCTGCCCCGAAATAACCACAGAACCGACAGCCAGCCAAGATATTTGGGGTCTCCTCCGAATGGAGGATGCACATCCACGATGCGATGTGAATGCGCTGCAGTTTGCGTTCAAACACATGTTGGATGGTCCAAACACAAGCCGTATTGCCCGGCAAGAGAGCGAGCGAGATGGGGATTCAAAAATGCTAATACACGTCGGCCAGCAGAAATCAAAATAAGAAACCCGTGCTGCTAAAAATAAAAACAGGCGGCGACAGCGACAACGACACATCGGAGCGGTCGGAAAAAGCACACAAAAGTCGAGAAAAAAATAAGGCGAGAGGAGGAAAATACAAGACAGCTTTGGGAGAGTTTTGAATGCGCGTATATCTGGCTATTTGTAATCGCGAAGGTTTTCAGAGATTCGGAGAAGCACACAGACTTGTTGTAGAATATCTATCTATCCATCAGAATGGTGTGGCACTTTCAACACATTGGCCCCCACTCAATATTTACATGATGACGATGATCTTTCGCCCAATGTTTGTGTTGGTTTGGGTATTACAGAAACCGATATCGCGAGTTATCTATGCCATATACACAATCTAAGGGGACGGAAGGAGGAGCGAACTCATTCTCGCATATATCTGTGCTATTTTTGAACTATTTCGGTACTGCGAAATCTTTGTGGTCTACGAAAAGCATGACATGACTGAGATATGACTGCTGGCTGCCGGAAATCGCAGGATTCCTGGTCATATAATGCACTTTCGTGTACAAAATCTCCATTACGAAATGGTTTTTTATTTTTAGAATTTGAACAACTTCACTTGGAGCTTCCAATGTTGTGTGAATAAGTGTGTCTATATATCCGTGCTCTATATGCAACAATTTCAGTCTGTTTTACCGTCTGATCTGAGTGTGCCGAAATCTTTCCGAATTAGAAAACCGCGCCGTCAACGCACGACATAGTTCACGCGTGTACTGGCCGATTGAGATGCCGATTCTGATTTCGATTCCGAAGATATCCCACCCGATCTGGCGCCCGATCTTTTGCGAATAGTCGCCCAGCTGAGTGCGCTACGTTCTCGGTTATTTGGGGGATGCACAAAAATAAAATGTGGAATTAATCTAATTGATTCAAAATACAAATTGATAAATAATCATGGACTCTAAAACAGTAGGTATACTGAGGTTGATCAAAACTGACTTTAAAATTACTTTGTAAAATTATACGACTACTTCAATCGCGAGTTTTCACTACAAAACTGCTATAATGATTCATAGATTGTTACAGTACTCTTGCAATAAACTTAAATGCTGAACATTTGAATAGTTATTTTGTATACGTTTAACAGAGGCATGACAATTGACTGGCATACAATCCTACAATGTCTAATAATAATCAAGCTAACTGCAGTACCCTTTTTACTGTGTGCAATGACCACTCACGAGCTACAGCTGATAACGATTATTGCCGGACAAAGCGAATGCCGTGGGTGGGTAGTTCTCTGGGGGAACTTAAAGGCCCCGAGAACCCAGGCGGATTACTCAATGAACATAGGCGATATGTTTGGGTTTATAGCGAAAGTGCTATTAATGTCGAAAGAAGAGAGCCCTCTTTCGATTCGCAAGCTCTCTATTTGCGGGAATGAATGACTATTTTTATGGGGCTGCCGTTGCCGTTGCAATTGCTGCATTGAGACATCCTTTAAACAGGCGCCATGCCAAAGGATATATTTTGGGGATGGGATGCGGCTAGGGTTAAGGGTCACAGGCTACCTCCTTCGTTTGCGCAACACCTCGGTGGGCGGGGCGGGGCAGGGCGATCGGTCAAGGCTCTAACTGTGGAACGTGACACGCATATGGCGCTGTTGGCCTGGGTTTGCCCTAAAAAGTGGCCCCCACAGGGTGTCCTTCGGGCTGGCAAATTAGTCCTTAGCGAGGCGCGTCCATATGTCGCAAAAAGAATTCGAGGGGCGCCTTGTTTTCTTCTCTCTCTCTCTCTGTGTGTGTGTGTACCTCCATCGCACTCACCTCAAGTGTGTGTGTGAAAATACTGCGGTATACGGTTGTTTGTGTGCGTGAGTGAGGGCTGCGGGGGGAAATGCGACTGTTTGGCCGACGATCCTGCTCCTCTGATCTCTGATACTGATCCTGCCCTGCTGCTCTGCTCCTGCTCCTGGCTTCCTCTCGGTGCACTTTGAATCCGCTTAAAACGAGGCTAGACGGGTCATTTTTACAAATGTTTTTTGTTGTTCCGCTGCGGCTGTTTTGCAGAGTTGCTCGCTCTAGTGTGGCTGCTGATGGGTGAAAATACCCAAAGTCATTGAGGAAAAGGTGTGGGATTTTGAAACTACACCTTAAGGTCACACTGGCAGGTCCTAAAAACTGTATTTATTTTAAACTTTTATTATTCAAACCTCAAAAGATTATTAAGCACAATAGTTCATATTTATTTTTAAGCTGAAAAGAGCGCGAAACAAAAAATACCTAACGATTAATAATATACAAAATTATTAAATGTATTCCCCTGTTTTTACGAAAGAAACAGATATAAATCAAATATTTATTTATTTGTAAAAAATTTAAATGTAATCGAAATAATAAATTAGTACAGATAACGAAAAATAAATAATTTTCTAAAATAAACTGCAATTATCGTAATTACTTTCACCGCTAAAAATAGCTAGAACCCGCTAGATCTAGCCTGGCATCTCCAACACCCTAGAGCTATCGCTGCCAATCGGCATTCGCACACTTTCGAGATGCAACCCTAAAAGGCTAGAAACATCGAGAAATTTCGACGCAGACGACGGAAAGTCTATAAAACGCCGCGTTCGAGTGGCCGCCGCTCATTATCAAACAAAATTTCGCAGAGAAAAGAGAACGCTACGGAAAGAGGGTGTGTTTTCAGTGCGCAGGCCACATTCGGCGGAGAAAGAAAGAAAAGAACAGAACAATTGAATCAATTGCGAGAACAACGTCATAAATATTTCAAGAACATCGCCCCGTGAAATTATATATAGTGCGGACTACACCAGAAAACCAGCTATTGCACTTTGCCACTGCATTTTGCACATTGGGATTGATATACATACGGATTTCTAGTGATTTTTAAGGTGAGTTGAGCTTTAGCATATTGTGTTGAGTGGGCAGGGAGCATCGATCCGACCAGATCAACTTTTAGCGCTCTAACACCCCGAGAAAGGGGGAATACGCGACTACGTCACTCGCATGACAACACGGCAGTTGCACAACTTGTGCTTCTAGCAAATTCCACAATCACACACACAGACGACGCCCAGCAAGCAATCAGTTTTCACTCTAATCTAAAGCATTTCCCTCCCACAATTTCAGCTGTGAACATGGCCAAGGACTTTTACAAGATTCTGGGCATCGACCGCAAGGCCAGCGATGATGAGATCAAGAAGGCCTATCGCAAGCTGGCCCTCAAATACCATCCCGACAAGAACAAGAGTCCGCAGGCGGAGGAGCGCTTCAAGGAGATTGCCGAGGCCTACGAGGTGCTGTCGGACAAGAAGAAGCGCGACATCTTCGACAAGTACGGAGAGGACGGCCTGAAGGGCGGACAGCCCGGACCGGATGGCAACAGTCAGCCGGGAGCCTACAGCTACCAGTTCCACGGCGATCCGAGGGCCACCTTTGCCCAGTTCTTCGGCTCGTCCGATCCCTTCGGCGTCTTCTTCGGCGGCGGTGACAATATGTTTGGCCAAGGCCAGGGAGGCAACACCAACGAGATCTTCATGAACATCGGCGGCGAGGATATGTTCGGAGGCGGCGGCTTCGCAGCTAATCCCATGGCCGGCGCCTTCCGATCGCAGTCCTTCAACGCCCAGGCTCCCAGTCGCAAGCGCCAGCAGCAACAGGATCCGCCCATCGAGCATGATCTGTATGTGACCCTGGAGGAGGTGGACAAGGGCTGCACCAAGAAGATGAAGATCTCACGCATGGCCACCGGAAACGCGGGACCGTACAAGGAGGAGAAGGTGCTGAGCATCACCGTGAAGCCGGGCTGGAAGGCCGGGACCAAAATCACGTTCCCCAAGGAGGGCGATGCGGCGCCCAACAAGATACCGGCCGACATCATCTTCATTATACGCGACAAGCCACATTCGCAGTTCAAGCGTGAGGGCATCGATCTGAAGTACACAGCCCAGGTCAGTCTGAAGCAGGCCTTATGCGGAGCACCAGTCAGTGTGCCCACGCTGCAGGGCGATCGGATTCCGGTTAACAGCGCCAACGAGATCATCAAGCCTACTACGACGCGGAGAATCAGTGGACGCGGCCTGCCCGTGCCCAAGGAACCTTCGAGGCGCGGCGATCTGATCGTATCCTTCGACATCAAGTTCCCCGACACACTGCCGCCCAGTCTGCGGAACCAGCTGGCCGAGCTGCTGCCCAACTAGGCGGGTGGAGGTGCTAGCCACACCACACACACACTATTTGTTATCACTTTAGTTAAGGCCTATATTTAGTTTATCGTACTCGTACTCGTAAGACACCTAAGAAACCTAACCAATTGTAGCCCGTTAGCTAGTGAGTGTGCCAAGCGAACAGCTGTAGATATTGGCCGAGGATGCAGACGCTAGATAAGATAGGGAAGAAGAGAACACACAGAGAACCCGTTTTGTGTTGGAGACTGATCGACTAATGACTATTTTACCCCGGTACACACCAATTCCATAATTCGTTTTAACATCTCCCTATATTTATTTATCCCGAGCTAAGAAATAAAAGATGGTATTATAAATTGAAAGTAATCGACGATTTTTAAAGCGAGGCACATCTTCGGCATTCCAATTCCAACACGGGGAGTTAATATCAGCTAGAAAAACACTTATAGTTTTATATACACTAGATCATAGTACGTTTTAGTACCAATTTAATTATGTTTAACAATAAAATGATTTATATAAAAAACCAAGTGTTTGTTTTTGGGTCAGTGGGTCGAAGCTATAATGGTGGAAATGCACATTGTGCAGAAGCGGACATAATCTAAAAACTTGTGCTTGTTATGAATTTGGGATATATATTTTTAAAAGAATTAGCGCGCAAAATGCTTTATAAGCCTACATATGTACATACATACAAAAATGATATTTGCGATACCAGCTAAACAGACGCCACCTAGCGTGTAAAAAGCAATGTAAAGTAGGGTACATTTTTAACCCATCTGGCAACACTGAAAACGCACTTATTTTGAATGTCAGGAAAAGCTGAAAAGCTAAACATTTTAGGATAGGGTCAAGAAACCCCGTAAAGTAAACATTACTGTAACTTACCTTTAAAACTAAGAAGAGGTTGACTTAGTGAAAGGAGCCCCTGTTGAACCAAGAAATTGAGTAATAAAAACATACGGATTTGGTTTCTTTTTTAAATTTCACATTTTATTTTCTTTTGTTTTCACTTCAAAAGGATTTCGTAATTTAATCATTTGTCACACATTTTCACTATCCTTATGTTGAGTGTTAAGTTGCATTTGCAATTGTATAATCATTGTGTATTTCTTTTTCTTTACGGTTGCATATTTGGTTTTTTTTTCTTGTTCTCAAAAAGTATTAACATCCATTGCATGTTCATTTTGTTTGTTATATTTTTGTTGTTTTTTGTTGCAGCTGCTAATTAGGTTTTACAATAAAAATTGAATTTTAATGTTTGTTTCTCGCTGTTGTCCATTGTTAATGGCTACTCTTGTCTTCAATGCTGCTGCAGTTTGCTATTGATTTTCGTTTCGAATTTAGACTTCGTGTGGCTGACTTATAAATTGTATTTAATATGCAATTGTTACCCTCGTGTATCCCGCTGCCTTGCTCTTGCCAAAAGGAAAGTGTGATAAGAGATATAACTAACAATACAATGCGCTCAAACAAATCAAATATCCGATAACAATTTGTTAAAAGAGATTCCAGTGCGTCGTGTGCACGTGAACTTAATTAAATGAGTACATTGTTTGGCTCTCAAACATTCGTATAATAGTGACTATGTATATATATTTAATAAAAATGCTTTAAAAATAGTCAAATGCGTACAAAAAGTTTCACGCCACGTTCATTCGCCATCAAATGAGTTCCATAATTTAACTATTTCATTTCGCTAAAGTCTTCCAACTGACTGGTTGAGTTTTTGGTTTATTATTATTATAATTATTATTATTTACGTTGCCCTTGTCAAACTTATACAAACTGTAAAAATTATGTTAAAATGTTGTTGTGATTTGGTATTTGGTAAATTTATCCTTGTTTTGTCCCGTGTTTGATTAGCTTTCATCTCCGACGATGAAGATCTATCATTAGACTGTTGTATACATTTAGAATTTCTATTTACTCCCCTTCTTATAGCCTTCTATGGTCTGTAGTTTCAATTATTATTTTCTTTTTACTTTCTTCTCATCGTTTAATTAAAGTTTACTTTTGTATATTTAATTCAATTTGATTGGAAACCTAAAAAATGTTTTGATTATGTTTCGATTTGTTGCTACACATGGTTCAATGGGTTTTTGGGCTAAAAAACGAATGAGTTATCCTGTGAATGAGTGTGAGCAATGCCTGCAAGTACACTGAAAAAAAAACCATTGACAGTCGCCACTCGCACTCGCAGTGTACGGCCGGGAGAATAAACAAACGTTCAGCAATTGGGGATTTCATTGTTCCTGAATCGAATTAACATCCAAGCTGCATTCACAACCAATTAATTATTATTTCCCATTTGGTAGAATTTTCATTGTATTCGACTATATATTTTTTCTTTTTGCTAAAAATTCGTCCTACAAAAATTGAAAACCATAGGGTATTGAGATTGAGACGTAGGGAAATCAAGAGTATACTTTTGTAATTGAGTTCTCAAAAATTGTGCCTTTGTCTATGGGATTCTGGATTCTGGATTCTGGATTCTGGACTGGGGATTGGTTTCCTTTTCCTTTTTATTTTTATTTTAACTATAATTCTGTTGTCACCGCTCCTCGATTCTTAAAGTGTTCAAAGTGAAGTTCTTAATTATTATTGTAATTCTGCTAGAGGGTGTTGTCTTTTTTTGGTTTGTGTTGGTTTTTTCGTTACGCTTATATATTTTCTTTTACTTTTTTCTCTTGCATAGTATTATAATTTATTTTAATGTTTGCCCGTTTAAACGTGTTGAGTTTGCTTTGCTTTGAGTTAAGTTTTTGTTTCTTGTATTTTGCTGATTGGATTCTTTGTGGAGGCTCGGAGCCCAATTTAATTGCATGGAATCATTTTGCTTCGTTATTATTTCCTTTTTTAGTTTACCATTTAACATTTTGACTAAATTTTTGCTATTTTTCGTTTATGTGTATGTGGGATTTGTATGGTATCTTTATGTATTTTTTCAGTGTACTTCCTACGAACTAAACATTTTCATTGCTGATTTCATTTTTTAATTTTCATTACGATTACGGGTGTGTTGATTTGCTTCAGTGTGTGTGTGTGGCTTAATTGGCTAAAATGTTTTTCATTTAACCCTTTTTGGTTTTTCTTATTTTGCATTTGCATTTGACTTTGTTTGGTTTTTTCCCTTTTTGTTGCAATTCGGGCTTGGTTTTACTTTTATAATTTAAATTCTCTAATCCTAAATACAATGGTTGCAATTTGTTTACGGGTTTCCCTCCTCATCGCTTTGACAGCTTCGTCCTCGTCTTCTCCTCAATAAATGTATTTAAATCGAAATTTACTTTCAAGTCTTTTTCAGCGACAAATGCATTTGAATTTGTTCTCGTATTTCTTAATCTTGTTTAATCTTTTTCCTTAGTTCATATTAAATTTGCTCAAAATCCTTCGCTTTAATTATGCTTTTATTATATGTTTTGCACTTTAAATACAATCAATATAAATCAAAGTCTTCTCTTGGTTTTTCATTTTCATTTTCTTTTTTCGTTTTTAATTTATGTTTTAGTTTTTCTTTCTAAAAAGGATCTCTCGGATCCCCTTTGTGGTGCTTCTCTCGTTTAAAAACGTAAACGTAAAAATGACAAAAACTCTTCGATGTTTTATCCATTAAAAAAGAGAGGAAACAAACCGAAGCCAAGCATTCTTCAAAATCCAACCACATCCATTCACCGATGGCCGGTGATTCAATGCATCTTCATTTCGCAGCGTTGAGCTTGAAAAATGCTTTTGGGTTCGCTTCGCCTGCTTTTGAACTTTGAACTGTTGCCGTTGCTTCTGCTTTTTGCTTTCTGCTTTCTGCTTTTGCTTTGCTTTTAGCTGTTTCTGTTGCTGTTGCCTTACACTTGATTAGTTAAAATTGAGAAATCGAACAGAGGAATTGAAGTTGTGGGTTAAGAGTTCTTATGCTTGCTTAGCTTGATACTAAATGTTTTGCTTTGCTTTTTCTGATTTAATTTTTCACATCGTCTTTGCGGGTTGTTGACTGTGGATCTGTGCCTAAATTTATCATGTCTCGTGGTTTCCACACCGGGGACCCTACAATTAAATGAAAGAAAAGAAAAGATACAATGGAAACCATATATGAAAAAATATGAAATATTTTCGTTTTGGTTTTGCAGAACTTAATTTGTAGTTTCGGTTTTATTTTTTTTTTCAGATAGAAAATATAGATTTTTAGAGAGCGAAAGAGTTAGAAAGAGCAAGTGGGAGGGAGACGGAGAGTAGCGTCTCCATTTGGTTATATACAATTGTGTCAAACAGATTTTCATAAGTAAATTGTGGCCAATTCGGATTCGTTTAGTTAAAAAGCATGCAGCAAAGCGCCCAAAATGCGAGGCACTTTGGGCTCTTTAGTCGGTTTAAAAATATAAGCAAAACTAATTATTGTTTAATGTAATGAGCACTACTTCAAGCGGGTTGTTCGGCTACTCGATATAGTTTGGGGACTGGGTAACTGGGTAGTTGGGTAGTGGGAGTGATTAAACGCTAATTTAACAACTAATACTGGTGATTAGGGGGGCTTGGATAGATAGAGTTGTGTTGGCTAAAATGTTGACATCGCTTGGTTCATTTTCTAGTTTACAGATAGTTTTACTCTTTCAAAGACTTGGCAAATTTTCGAATTTTCTGATCAAAAGTTTTGCATTTTATGCCAACATTTTCCGTTCTGCCTCTTCTGTTTCTCGTGTGTGTTCTTCTTGATATAAGGGCTCCAATTTGGTATACAAAATGAAAGAGAGAATACATGTATATATATGGGGGTGGGTGGAAGAGGGGGAGTTTATAATTTGGTAAATTGTGGTGGAGTGAGTGGTGAAATTGAAATTGTTTCGAATTTCAGTTAACCCACTTGCTAATTTCGAAATTAGTTTTCCAAATGCAAAAGTCAAAGAGCATGATTCAAAAACGATGGAAAAAGTTGTTGTGCATAGATGAGAGTTTCATAAAATTCAATTCGGTTTTCATTTTAATTTTATTTAGTTTTGGCACACAAAAAGATGTACGGAAAACAGAAAATTAAATTTCTGGAAAATAATTGCGTTTCTATGTGTGTGAAAAAATGCCGAATAAATTCTGGTTGTCAGGTGGTGGTGGTGGAGTGACTGGTTGATTTGAGTTGTGGGGCACGTGTGTGTAACCATAAGACATATATAGTTAGATAAATATATATAGATCGATTATAATGGACTTGGCATTAGCATTGCTCGCTTTCGGTTCGCCTGGCATTCAGCAGTACAAGATTTGGTTTTAGATCTTCGGCACACTCTGTCATTTTGTAATTGTCGTGATTGATTGATTGAGAAAATGCAAAACGTTCAAATTGAAAAGGAAAACTTGCAAAGTTCATTGATTTTGATTTGAATTTCGGTTTATTTGAGGTTAGTTGTTTGTTAATCAAGCGATGCCAACTAATAATATCAAGTGTTTGTAACAGACACAACAGATACACAGATACGCTATAAAGAGATACACACAAATGCATCGAATGGGCGGGAAATAATACCTAGAAACTTAACATGCCTAAGGTAACTCCAAAACTCCGACTCCGACTCCGACTCTGACTTAAGACTTACGACTATATATAAGTATAACTAACTGAATTCAACATTATTCGAGTTAATCTTTCATGTGGCTTGGGATTTTAGTTATCTTTGAGATAATTGTGTGTAGACAAAATGAAATATCACCCGTAAAATTGTTTAATTACTAATTCAATTCAATTCAAGTACTCATCTCCGACAACAAGCTTTGTTTGCCTAATTACAAATGAATACTGCACTTACCTGCTAAGCAACTACTAAACAAATTTAAATGCATAACTAATCGAGGGGAGGAGGTGTTTCGAGAGGTCTGGGGATGGGCCAGGAAATCGGTGCATAAACTCTATAGACCAATCTAGTTTATCGGTTTTCCCTTCTTGTCGCCGTCCTTTGATATTTATTTTATTTTATTTATTTATTTACTTTTAGCGCATATGCCATTTCGTTAATTGCATTTCAATTGCTTTGGCTCGCTTCAGTTTTAGTTAGTTCAATTTAGTTTTGAAGTTTGGAGTTATGTGTTTAGTTTTTACGCATTTGATTTTTAAGTTTGCAGTTAGTTTGTTGATTTTTGTCGATTATTTGTTTAGTGGATTCGAGTGTTTGACCGTGTGTGGGTGTGTGCACACACAAGGATTACCGGTTAAATTTGATATTTGTTTTAGCTTTTTAGGTAGTTTTATTTTACTGTTAAATGTTACTCTTAAATGTTCGCTGTCTGCGGCCTCCGCTTATCTCTATTTAGTTTGCCTTTATTTTCGTATATTTTACTGGGCTTTCGAGGGCTCCCGTTTTTTGTTTAACATTTATGCTGTATATGCTGCTGTATATATGCCGTATTTACGATGTATATTTTGATTTTTGATTTTTGAGAATGTTTGCTTACTATTCTTTTGTTTTCTTATCTTGTTTTCATTTTGATTTTGCTGCTGTGAAGCCCAGTGTAAACTGTAAACTGTAAACGTTCTTGAAGCTTAAACTTATTTATTTTGACTATGATTTCCTTTGGTTTGTTTTTATTCTGCTTTGAATTCTCGTTACAACAACCTGAACTTTGTTTGACCTTAAACAGTTTTTCTATATATTTAGTCGAGAGTTTTGCGGCTTGGGCCAGGGAATCGAATGGGGATTCCCGACCCTCGCCTCGAAAAAGGAGGAGATGATTATACATATACGCGTATTTCCTAAGTATACATATAATATGATTTCCCATTACTGAACATTGAGGTACGACTTACGATTATCATTCTCTCTGAATACACCACCGCCTTTCGATTTGTATTCCTTTTATTGTATTTTTTGTAGTTTTGCTGATTTAATTGGAATGCGAAACGGAAATGTGGTGGAAAACCCATGCGGAAAATGTTACATTTGATTTGCCCGTCGACTTGTATATGCATGTATATTTGTTTATATCTATAAAAAACCTATAAAAATCATACAAAAAACCATATGCATATATGCAAATTATTTGTCACAACATTATTGGTACACACCGATGCCCGTTAGCACAAACGTGCAAATTGGCAAAATTTTCTAACTAACTAATGTTTGCTTTGTATTTTTATTTGTATTTTCATTTTACTAGTTTTCTTGTTGCAATTTTGCCTTTGCCCTCTATGTAAATAATCCCCATATCAATAGGTATACTCTTGTTAGGTATATGTTATGTTAACCCCTGGAATGTTGGCACTCGACCCAAAGCCCAGCTCAGTAGCAGATCCATTTCGCCAGATGGGTAATTAAAAATGTTTGATTTCATTTGCGGAAATGACACAGTTTCCCTACCCCTTTTCCAGCTTTTCCGCTTCTCCTCTTCCCTCTGCTAATAGTTAGTTAGCGACTTTTCTCGAACTTTTTACCTGTTTTTGTGTGTGTGTTTGTGTTTGGAGTGCATATATGTAGGTAGTTTTCTTTCTCATTTTTTTCTATCTGCTCCTGACTGTCTTATTTTTCCCATCTATGTTTCAAGTTGAGTTTGCCATTTGTTTGTCTGCCTGTCTCTTAGTAGTTTACTTGAGTGCGAGTATGAATTTCAACTTTAGTTTTAGTTGCTGCTGCTGCTGCTGCTCTTTTCTGTTGTTTGCCCTCGTAATTACGGCACTTGAGTATTGTGTGTGCAACGCGGCGTATACGTAATATTTCTACTTGCCACCCGAGGCGAGCGGAACTTCCGCCATTTTGTTTGTTAATGTGTGGGTGTGGGGTGTGGGGTGTGGGGTGTGGGGTGTGTAAGTGTAAGTGTGTAAGTGTAAGCATGAGTGTGTAAATCACGGCGAAATGTTCGCGCTCAACTCGGCTGCAACTTAAATAATTAACTGGAAAACGGTGGCACACACCCATTATGCAACCTTTTCCTTCTCCCTTTCCACCCGGGATTAGTAACCCCCCGTCCTTTGATTAGTTTTCGGTATGAACTACATATGCTGCGCTAAAAGAGCTAACTACTTTCGCCCAGGTTCGGTGACTTACGGCTAACACTTACACAACGAATACGAGAATACGGATACGGTTACTGGGTATGCTAAACATTTCATTTGCTATTTCATTTAAGAGTGCCTTTCTTTAGTTTTTAGATTTTAGTAAGTAGATTGTATATACTGTCTCTTTGATTTCAATCCCTTGTGTTGGAAGTTCGTGTTCGTTCGTTCGTTCGGTTGTTGATTACTTTCTTTATTTAGTTTGCATTGTGAGTTTACGTATATCTGAGCTGAGTTCGGTTAAAATTAGTTTATGTTGAGGCATTTCGGGTTGTTCGGCTGTTATCTTTGGTTTGCAAAATAGTGGAGGTCTTTAGTGGTAGAAGTTCTTCCTTTAGACATGGATCTCGAAGTAGTCGTGACAGTCGACACAACCGCCGGGGCCTCCTCCGTCGTTTGAGCACATCTCGGGCACAAATCCTATGCCTCCGGTGGCCGTCGGCTGGGCACTGACCACCACCATTCCACGGGGCGTCTTCTTCCGCGTGCGACTCTGCCGCACGCGGGACTTATGCTAGGAGGGTCTCTTCTGGTACAGACAGTCGATGCACGTGGTGTACTCCGGTGCCGAGGAGCTGAGTTGGTAGCCTCCACCGGCTCCACTCTGCGGCTCATGCTGGCATCCGGTATAACCCATTTCGGGGGCATAGCTCACATATTGCTGTTGCTGCTGCTGCTGTTGGTGATGCATCTGTGGAGGCTGATGCAGTGGCTGGGGAGGATGCCTGGGCAACGGATCGTATATGGGCTGCGAGGAGAAGGTATTCTCAGCGGACTGCGAACGCAGTGGTCCCGAACTATACACCACATAGTTGCGTTCTGGGGAAACCCCATAGGTTCTCTGGCCATAGGAGCTACTGGTGGTGGTGCTGTCCCGCGAAGTGGATCGCTCTAGGGATTTGCTCAGCCTGTTCCGGCTACTCGAACCACCGCCACCTCCATAGCGTCCCGTGGGAGCGGCAGCCACATAGTGATCGCTGCAAGTCTGGTTGTCATACACCGGATAGTACTGATACGATTCCTGGGCCCTGGGCCGCGTGCCCGTCTCGAAGCTTCCGTGGGCGGACATGCTCCGCTTCCGACTGCCATGGGGCACGTCCAAGTTGTGATCCGATTCGCCGTGGCTATCAAAGCTGCTGCGCGGTGAGTGCCGCAGGCATCTGTCCGGCGACAGGTGATCCATGCTGCCTCTGGGCGAAACCCTTGGTGAAAGTGTTTCCACGCTGCACACATGCGATGGTCCGCCCTTCTTGAGGCAACTCCTGTCCGGGCTCTTTGACTTCGCGGGACTGGAGGGTGGCTTCAGGATGCCAGGGGCAGGACCACTGGTGTGCTTCAAGATGCCTCCTCCCTCGGAGGAGCGACGAGGCGAGGGTGTCCTTCGACCAGTCGAAAGGCGATCTTGGGAATTCTCCCTGGAGGAGCACACACTCAGTCGCTTGCCCTGATCACTCAAGCTAGTGCGCGGTGATTTAATCTTGATGATCCTCACCGGCGATGATCCCTGGGACTTGCAGCGATCCGGGGAGATGTATATCTGCCGCCTGCCTCCACTTTTTACCTTGGTAGAGGCAGGTCGCTCCGGTGACTTTGCCTTGAAGATCTTGTCCACCTTCTTATCGATGACCACAATGTGCGAGGCCAGCGAACTGGTGGTGGTTACCTCCTCCTCCGTTTCATCACCCGATCTCTCCGAGGGACCCGTGGTAGTGCCAGTGCTATCTGATTCGGTGGCTGGCCGAGATGGCGACTCGATGTCCACTACCACCACCGTCTGCTGGGTGTTCTCCACAATGGTCTGGGGTTCTGGTGATAAACTAGAGTCATTCTGCTGCTGATCTCCGGGATCTTCGGTGAGATCTTGTGGGTCAAAGGCCTTCTCGCGCAGACTCTCCATGTAGGCCACAATGTCACAGGTGCCGTCGGCCAGGTTCTCCTGTTCGAGGTCACTCAAATGCTTGTCCATAAACCGTGCAGTGGCGTCCGTTTCGGTCGGGAGGTTGCGGTCACGGTCACGTCGCTGCTGTTTATGCCCCGAATCCCTGGCCTGGCCCGCCGGATACTGGTGGACGACGGCCACCTGCTGGGAGGCGGCCAGTCGCTCCGCCTCGCTCTCGAAGATCTCGATCACCTCGATATCCTGCTTGGGCGACTGTCGTGGCGATTGACGCGGCGACTGACGGGGAGAGGGTTGCAGGGTGTGGGTCTGGGATTGGAAGTGGACTTGGGACTGTGTCTGATTCTGATTATCTCGGGGATCGGAGGCGAACAAGCTACCACTACTGCCTAGACTTAGGTTAAAGGAGGCCGCCACCTGGACGGCATGCGCCTCCGACTCCGACTCGAGCTCCGATTCATCCGGACTGGGCTTACCTAGGTCCTTCATCAGCACCGGCTGGTAACTGGCCGGCGGATGCGACGACTGGATGAGGCGCGCCTGGCTGCCGGTGCTGCCCACCGAGAGCGTCGATGTGGTGCTTCGGATTTTACATTTCAGATTTCAGGATGCCAGGATGCCAGGAGGCGGGGCGAGCAGTATGAGAAAGGGATAAATTCACAGGGTCAAGCAATAGTCAAGCTTACTTCGAGGACCTCTATAAGAAACCTAGCTGGACATCTTCTGACTAACTGGATTTTATGAAATATATTAAAGAACTCTTAATTCTAAATTTCTAAACAATTTCAACCAAATAAAATTCGATTATCATCAAATAACCGATCAAACTTAAAATGGTTTAAAATGTATTGATTTTCCACAAAACTAAAGTATTATAGTTCCAAATCAATTTAATTTTTTTTTAATATTTTCTTTAACCTAACGATTTTGTAGGAAAAAGAATAAATATTATTTCATTATACTTATAAGTATTTAACTTTAATAATTATAACACAACAATATTATTTTTAAGTATGTTAATTTAAGCCATACACTTTTGAAACAATTAACATTTTTGTTAGAGGAACAGAACTATTTTTTGTTGGTTTATTCCAGTTAGTCAGCAGAATGCCAGTTAGCAGAGGGTTAAGTACTAGGAGTAACCAGACTCACCTCAGCGTCAGGTGATTGGGCGTTCGACCCAGAGTGGCCTTGGGCCTGATTGTGCCCTGCTGCGAGTCCTCCTCGCCCTCCGATTTGGTACCAGGATCGATCCTCTCGATGTCCGAGCTGTGGTGGTGCAGATGCGGCTGCCTGATTGGTGGCGGCGGTGGCTCCCGGGGATGCGGATGGGGATGTGGGTGGGCATGGGCGTGTCCCTGCTGCATCTGCTGTTGCTGTTGTTGTTGCTGCTGCTGCTGATTGGGATCTGGGGAGGAGCAGGGGGATTCTTTATGGCATGTGATGATGCGTGGGTGCATTGTTATGGGCATTGTTAGCAAATCCACTCTCTCAAAGATTCGGGATCATCTGAACAGTCGGCTTCAACTCACCTACTACATCGCCCACCGTCTTGCTGCGACCTCGAAAGACAACCGTTGGCTGCATCTGCTGGCCATGGGCGTGGCCGGAGGCGTAGTGCACCACGCCTCCCACACTGGGTGGCAGGTCGTCCGCCTCCTGGCTGCCCGACAAATTGTCATAGTCAATGTTGCCAGCCGAATGGCGCTGTGATCCGGACTTCTTCTTCGGTTTGCCCAGTGTGTGAGAGCCATGCACAATGGTGATCTAAGGAGAAAGATTGATTTCAATTAAATAAATAACTTAAAATTATAAAAAAAAACAGGTATTATAATAAAATAATTAAACAGTTCTAAGCAATACTTTGAGATAGGGAGTGCCAGATAAAAATTCTTTCAAGTTTTATAACTAAAAAAAGAAGAGTGCTAAAATACAGTTGTTTTAAAAAAATATAAAACAAATAATGGTTTGATTTTAGGCTAATAGTAAGTTTTTTATTTAAGTACAATTTACATAATCAAAGTTAAACATAATTAAATGATATTGTCAAACTTTCGTCCAAAACATTATATTATACAAACAATTATATTAAATAATATTAAATAATAAAAAAAATAATATTTTTATTGGGTAGATCATCCTACCTGCTGCTTGGGTCGTTCCAGGGTCTGGGAGTTGCCCGCATAGCCGTGCATGCTGCCCATTCCCTGCGAGGAGTGCCCGGAGACGGAGCCTGAGCTGCCGCCAAAGTTCTTCATTGGAATTGACATGTTCCGGACGCTCTCGCGGATGATCTGGCGAATGGTCTTCAGGAAGGCGTTGCGGAAGTCGGCGGTGCTGTTGGACAGCACGTAGACCTTCTCGGAGCGGCGTTGCAGCTGGGAACGCAGATGGATGAGCTCCCACAGGAAGTGCGAGTCCATGTCCTTGGCCGAACTGGCGCGCACCTGCACCTCGGTGACGGGTATGAGCACCTGGTATCGAATGATCTCCACCTCATTGGTGGCATTCTTGCTGGACACGCCCTGCGGAATAAGAGGAGATAAGTGGTTAATATTTTTTTGGAAAAAAGAAACATTGATAAGATCCCCACTCACCATCAACTTCTTCTTCTGACGCAGCCGCTCCTTGCAGAGGAACACCACCGCCGACTTGAACACAAAGCACATGGCATGTAGCTCCAGTCCCTTCTTGATCTTGCCCAGAAAGTCCGAGATGTTTAACCACTCTACTCCACCATAGTACAGGAGATCTCCTACGGGTTAAAAAAAGAATTATTTTGAGGTGTTCCAAAAATATTACGAATATTCTAGGGAAAGTTAGGAAAAAAATGGAGAGTCTCTATTCAAGAGAAATATGTTCTCATATTACAAGAAATATTGATGATTTTCATGAAATTCCGATAACTTTTTTGTACTTGAATTTTATTCTTATAATTTCTTACCTGGACTCAGATCAATGGGTTGTTTGCAGGACTTTTGGTGCTGCCTGAAGAGGTGATCGAAAATGGCGCCATACTCCTCATGGATGCGCTGCATCTCGTTGATGTGCTCGGCCACCTTTTCCATGCCCTTGAGTGCCTCTGTTGTTTCGTGTGTAAAAATAACCAATAAATACCAATCTTTGTGGATTAAATAAACCATAAACATACCGCAAAGATGCACGTGCTCATCGGCCCGGGTGTCTGTTAGGTTGCGCATCTGCTGCAGGAGCAGAGGATACTTGAGGATGCGCTGAATGGGCTTGATCAGATACGATTCCAGGGTGCTGCTGTGCTGCTGCTTTGGATTCCGGGCGGCCAGGAACTCCTGCAGGGCGTGATTGCCCTCGTCTGTGTTTCGCAGGATTCGCATGGAAGATGGAAGTGGAGAATTGAAATGCAAATTGAGACATTTGCCAAATGATTCGATTTCAATGGACGCTCGTTCGAGTCGGTGTAATTAATTGCAACGTTGGCCCATTAGAGTAAATAGGGGGAGGGGGTTTTGCAGCGGGGCTTTCAGTGGAAGGTACGCAGACAAGGATATGCAGTTACAGCGGCTATGACAGCGTCACAACGTCGACAAGAAAATGTCATTAACTTGTTCTTATTGTCAGCCGAGCAGCTTTTGATAAAGGCAAAGTCAAAGCCTGTCTGCAGCAGGCAAGGAAAGGCAGCTGGGAAGATGGGAGATGGTAGATGGTAGATGGAGCAGATTTACGTCTAATAGCGTCTGTCGTTGGCTGCTTGTCCTTCTGCCAGCCAGCCAGCCCGTCAAGCTCCAATCCATCCTCAAACTCTCCTCCTCATTCTTCAATATCCCTCCAATCCGCAACAGGATTCTCCTGCTCTTGCACGTAACGAAGGCACTTAAGTGCACTTCTTGCTATAATTAATTATCCTTTCAACTTTTTGCATAAAATTTCATGCAACAACCGGGTGGCACAACCAGCCACCCTCCATTCTCGAGTGGATGATGCTCCCTTGCCTTACCAGATGCTACCCCTAGTTACCTTGACTACCTGTACGCTGCTTTGGCTCATTGATTGTAAATATTGCGCATACATTTTTTACCTCCAACGCTTTTGATTAGCTGCAAATCCCATCCTATCATCCCAACATCCCATCAGCCCATCATACAATCATTCTATCATTCTATCCACGGACGCATCAATCAATGTGGCAATGTGGATAAAGCTGATGGGGGTTGGCTGATGCTTTTTAGCAGCCAGCTGTTTGCTCGAGTGTTTTTAAGCTTAGACTAAGTCTAATTTAATTATGACATGTTGTCACGCGGCAGTTGCCTTTTATCCGGCTCACTGCAAGGCAAGCTTAGTGGAAGAGCAAGCACCCAAGTAAACCCCCTCAACAGCACCCAGAGCCGAGAACACAGAAGTTCTGAAGCCCTGGCATAGTTTTCGGTCGCCATTTGTAAGCGTGTCATAATTCTACAAGTTTAATTAACAAAAGATACTTGACAGTTGCCGCTGCTGCTGCTGCTGCTGCTGCTGCTGCTGCTGCCTTGGCATGAATATGAATATGCTGCCTGCTCTGCGAAACCCAAACCCCAACAAGAACCTCCACCCCCACATCACACCCTTTTTTTGGTTGGGAGTTTGCCTTCAGTTTGCGGTTTCCACTTTACTGGGGGTGTCGTCTCCTTCTCCTTCTCCGTCGGCATTTGCGGTTGTAATTATTCATTTAACTTGCAAATCATTTTAAAGTGGGCGCTACGCGGCCAAAGGGGCGTGGCACAATTGAAGCGAATAGTTTGCCAATTGTTCGCTCTGTGGGTTCTGGGTTCGTATGGGTTCGGTTCGGGTTATTTGACTTTTACAAGTTTCTTGCTCAACTGAAACTCAAATAGACTTTGACGCTTGACGCTGATTGCAATAGTTGGATGGTGTGCTATGTATGCTCAAAAAAGGCTATACATACAGTGCGTTTCGTGGGGGTAACGCACTTGCGAAATGTAAATTCAGTCAGGGAAAAGTTTTAGTTGTAAACCTTAACTGATAGGTGATTTTTCGGGTCTTTTGTCTTACATTAATTAGTGCTACATTTGCATTTAAAGATTCAATTTATTTAACTTGGTTAATAAGGTTGAAATTGAAATTACTTTTATTTTCTTGCCAGTTTCAATTTAGTTATGCAAATAAATTCCCTTGTGGGTAAAATATTGTTATTTATGGTTGAGAAAATATATATTTTTAGGGATTTTTCTTCTACTTTGGTTGTAATATGCAAATGCACATCTAATAAAAGTTGTAATTTAATTTTTTCAAGATTCTCCCTCATCTTGTGCCTAGTTTTGCATTTTGAATTTTGTTTCCCACTGTCTCCCCTGCTGATGATGTATGTAAATGAATTTCTATACTTGGCGAATTTGATTTGTCAGGGGAATTTAGGAATACTCACTCGGATGCAGGACTTTCTGCGCCTTGCTGTGACTGGCACAGAAGGAGGAATACAGCTTGAAGTGGTTGACGTAATACAGGAAGGCCGAGCCAATCGCAAAGAGCACATTCTGCGGATCACAATGAAATGCAATTACTATTTGATTACATGGACTACCATTTTCCAAAAACTCACCCTAAACTGCCCGCAGTGCTCGAACTTGTTGAACTCCGGCTCCAAGTCCAGGGACTCCTCCAGATTCTGCAGGAACTGTCGCTGGAATGTGACGATCTCGTGGATGTTGCCGAACAGAGCGTTGATCTCGGCATTGGAGAGGAATGTCTCGCGCTTCATGGGCTCCAGATAGTGCTCCAGCAGATTGTTCAAGTGCTGCAAGTTAATCGAGAAGCGGATGGTTCAATAGGGCCCGTAAGACAATACAAATTATGAGGGGACAGCGGCGAAAATGCATAAATTAAATTAAAAAATCAACGACCGACGACGGAGGAGGCCATATTGCCGCCGCCCCCTTTTTTCGGCCACAACAATTCCCGGCGGAGTTGGCCAGCAGTTATGCTTGGTTGGAGGAAACTTTTTAGTTTTGCCAACTGGCACAAAACATGAAACAAAAAAGAGTGGAGAAATACAGTAGCATAGCCACAGGCGCGCGCTTTCATTTGGAACAATACTTCCGGGCAGTCAGGCCAAAGGGGGGCGAGGAGGGGCGGCAGGTTGGGCAACCGCTCTCCACAGATAAGACCCGGAGCCTTCGTCGTTGCCGCAGCGGCGCTTTACATAATTTCTAAATTATAATAATTATTTGTATGCTTCCTGGCCCAGACCAACGAAAACCAGACTTGAAGAGCTGGCTTAAAGCAAACACCGGGGCAAGGCGAATCGGTTTGGGACAGAAAACGGCAGGCGAATCCCAAACAGAAGCACAGCGACACAGTTAAAGGATTAAAATTTGCATTTTTAATTGCAGGAGGTCTTTTTGCCGCCCCACTCTAATGAACACAAGTCAGTGGTCGATGCTGGGATTTGCATTAAAGTTGGAACTGGGCACACTGTTCGAAAAAGGTATTAAATTTGTTCGCTTTGCGAAGCGGTATTTATGAAAACCATTTAAAAAACTGGATAGGAAATCCTTGATTAAAGATGTTAAAGGTTTTTTTTTGGAATTTTATAATGTTTTGAGAGATTTATGATAGCTAAAGTATATAATTCCCAACTGGTTATAGCACCCTAACATTTTTGGTTATTGAAAACTTCAAAATGAAAGAATTTTAAAATGTATTTAGAATGAAATCGCCTATAAATGGTGTCCGAAATTTGTAGACCAAAACGCAGCCTTGTATATTCTACAGCATACTTTTAGACACGCTTACATGCGAATTCAAACCTCCAGAGATTTCAACTAGTATTCTTCCTCTGTAGACTCACCTTCACATAGGTCCGTTCCGTGTCCACCAGCTCCATGACGACTTTGCGCAGCTTCTCCGCATCGGTCAGCTGCCGTGATGGGGTTAATGCCGTGGTCGACACCGACGAGGTGACCGAGCCGGTGGGGCTCGATTTCCGTGTTTCCTGGGGTGAACGACAAAATCCGGTAACCTTAACACGGTTCACAGGTCAGGTTCAAGTTGTAGTTGTTGTAACAGTGGTGTTGTGTGGATTGTTGTTGTAGTTGTTGTTGAGTTGTTGTTGTTGTTTTGGTGTTGTGTTGATTGTTGCATGATGAGGAGTTATTTCGTGGAACGAAAAGGAACAAACCCAAAGAAAGAACAGAACGAAAAGAGATGCGAGCGCGTGAAAAGGAGACACCAAATAAATGACAATAAACAAAAATGAAGTTAGCCATGACAGAGATAGATAAGAACAGCGATAGTTTATAACACCAGGGGAGAGGGGTAGGTGGGTGAGTTGGCTTGGATCTGGGAGGCTAAGAGGTAGTGCTAAATGGAAGTGGGGTATTCAAAAAGGGGTTGAAATGGGTTTCGGTTTCGGGCGTGGCCAAAAGCCCGCGGCCACTTTAAGGAGACACAGAGACAGCTGCGGTTCTAAATGACTGTCACGTCCTTGTCCGAGTTGTTGGTGTTGTGCTTTGTCCTCCATGGGTGTTGGTGTTGCGGCCAAAGTGTTTGTGGGTCTCAATCTCAAGTCCCTCCATCTCCCCCCACTGGAAAGTAACTATCCCACCTACAACCATTGTGTGTGTGTGCGGTTACAGGCACATTTGGCACTGACAGTTGACGCTTGACGGTTGACATACACAAAATACATACGAACATGTCGGTGCCCCATCCTATGTCTTACATCCCCCCCTACCCCCACTCTCTCTCATCTTATCATACCCCCTATTTTTGCATTAAGACTTAGTGGCGGCAAAGACTTTCTTCTTTTCTCCTATTTGCTTAGCTCTTCTGCTTCACCTACTTGCCTCTTTGCCACAGAACAGGAAAAAAGAAAATGATAACACTGGCAAAAAGTGTTAAATGGAGCATTCCTGATAAATTGACTTAACAAAAGGAGGGGCAAATGAATTTGCATTGTAAATGCCTAAACAAACAGAACTCAAACCTCATAAAGGTCTTGAACTTGCTAAAGGAAGGGGAATGAAACGCTTGGGAATTTTACAAATTATTTTGGATTAGAATAGAAACAGGCTATAACTAAGGGTTCACGTAGAAACAGAAAGAGACTGGCAAAATCTATAAGTAGACTTGCAAGTATTAATAATTTTAATATGATTTGGTTACTAATTTTACATTTTATATAATTTAAGATTCTTTTAGATGTTGCGATAACACTAGTTATTTATTTTTTATAGAACATTTTTCTGATATTTCTAATAGTACCTAATCTTACACATCTTTCCGCATATTTAGCTGAAGTTTGGTAGCCATTTATCTTGCTGCAAGAACTCGTTTATCACGCTGCCATCACTAGGCTTTAGGTCCATCACTTTCCTTTTCCCTCCCCCCAGATTTTCTTTCTGCCCTGCTGCAATTGCAGTTGTCATTGTTTGGCGCTGTTGTTGCCCGGCATTGTGGAGACATTTCACTTTTATGCAGTTGCACTTTGTGTATTGTTAGTGCCCTCTCTTTCTTCTCTTGCTACTGCACCATACCCCCTCTCGCTCCTTCCTTGGTTGTTGCAGCTTGTTCTTGTCTACTTTTAACTGTTTTATTGTTCTGCATTCTGGGGCTGAGCTGCGCTGCGCTGCGCTTCTGATTTGCATAAGCGACGCCGACCCAAAAGCCAAAACAGCAGACAGGGGGCTACAAAAAAATGGTAGGGAAGTGGGGGTTCTCCACCAGGTGAGACAGGTGCAACAACAGTGGCAACATCTGCGGCAGCTCGCTTCTGCTGGCTTTTGGCGCTGAGTGCCCACATTGTTGCCGCTGGCCTGGCCCGAAGATGAAAAATTTGAAAATGTCTTGAATTTTGCGCCCAGCCTCTTCGCTCTTGGTCCTCTGTGTGAAATGTCAACTTGAATTAAAAGGATTCCTTATATAACACAACACCCTCTAGCCCCTTTTGCACCCTTTTTGTGCCCCGTCTAGCTCCCCGCAGTGTGTTTGTGTGTCACAGTGTTCAAGTATCATTAAATGAAGTGGGTTTCTGCCAGTTTCGAGCACACTTGGGGAAAGCATATCCAGAAAACAAAGTGCATTCTGTGGCATCTTTGCTTGTTGTTCTATCTGTCCCAGCCCAACGTCTGGCCACCCACTGAAAGAAATAATTCGCAGTGGCATGGGAGCATCTTGAGATAATATTCAATCGGCTTGACTATAGCCATCAGGTATTTAGGGAATTTAAATTATATTTAAATGGCCGATTGTTTGTTATTAACATTAAATGTTAAATGTGTAATAATTATTTCTTTAGAGCAGATAAAATACCATTCTATAAATTCTGAAAGAATGATTAATTTTGTATCCGAAAAAATGTATGTAAGAATTTAAAAGTTTGAAATAGGTAAAATATGATGTATTTCTTAAGTAAACGGAAGTTTGCGTTTAAATCTTTTACAATTATTTAATTATAATAATATATTCAAGTTATAGACTTTAAATGATTGTGTTTATTTTAAAATGTAAATTCCAATTCCTTTTTTCAGAAACCACTTGCTAAATAAAAATTTTGATTAAGAGAATGGCTAAAATCTGTAAGTAATAAGTAAGAATTAAGAATAAAGTTTTTTTCGAACTTTTGTTCCTCAAAACTTTTTCTCTCTATGTAGGCATATCTGTTGTCCTGTATATATATATATAGATATCCTTGATATTTTTATGCCAGTCACATTGCTAGCCGTGACGTTTATTGTTTGCTGCCTGAAGTAGAAGGAGGAGACGCCGCGGAGGCGGACGAGGATCTCCTCTTCTCTCGGCGGCAGTGGCGACCCAATAGGCCAAATTTGCCATGACATCTTGAGATGTGTCGAGACACGCCTTGGGGCGTAGAGCTCTCGGAGATCTCGCTTCCTGCTACGAGTATTCGTATTCCTTGCCACATCTTTTTGTGCAAATTTCAATTTGTGCACATTTCAATCACAAGTGCTCATTGGGGAGTGGCAAAAGGCAGAAGGAAGTCGGCCTTCCGAAACTGGAGTACAGCCCATATAACCCCTTCCTTTAACCCCTTTCGGCCCACCCCACCCCACCCACTACTGAACGTTGTGTTTGGCGCTCGTTTTAATAGTTTCCGTTTCCGCTTTGCGAGTTCAAAGCAATTTGATTTGCCTTCCAAGTGGCAGGTTCCTGTGGGACGGACGGGTGGGTAAATATATATGTACATATACACACTAAAAGGGGGGTGGGATATTGTGCAGGGGCGGTGCTGGGGGTCATGGGGGTCGGGGGAGAGAGTTGTGTTTGCGTTTCCCAGTTTCCCAGTTTCATGAGGTCACCCCTCACCCACCCTCCTCCTCTTCTGATCCTCATCCCAATGATTTTCGGGCACTGCACTTACTTGCTCCGCGGTCTTTAGCAGATTCTCAATCTCAAAGCTGCTCGTACGCGACGTTGGCTTGGCCACGCCCAGTCCGCCCACGACCACGCCCCCGCCGCCCACCGCCAGCTGGGCGGCCATGGCGACGGGATCCACAAAGGAGGTGGCCGGCGAGCTTTCCGCCTCCGGCGAGTACAAATCCTTGCTAGTGCCATCTGAAAATTGGAGGGGAGATAAGCGAATGTTGTGATTAAGTATTATTATTATTACTACTTTTATTATTATTAGTTTTGGCCTGCCTCGTAATTAGTTGTGTGAGCAGTAGGTGTGTGTGTGTAACCGGCGCCTGGAGAATATCGATTAAATGCTCGTTTTTTCGGTTATTTGTTGCTTGTTAATTTTAAATTCCATGTTTGTGCAGTAAAAAGCGAACGAAGGAATTTTAATACTGGCGAAAATGGCACGCCTTCACCCGCCTTCACTCCCTATTTTTTATTTCTCTGCCGCTCTGCCTGCCTCAAAGCCGAAAGTAATAACGACAAAAAACAGCCAGCAGCAACAACAAGCTGTAATGATTATTGCTGCAATGTGTTTGCCACAACGTCCACACACTAAAGGGCCAAAAAGAGAGGAGAGACACACGCTCTTAACCAACAAAAAATTTATGGCCCATACATATGAGGCCAACTCACTTGCACTTCCCAAAAAAGATACCGCAACTATTTTAGGAATTTTTAATCTTACAGCATAGACACAGCCATTTCTTCAAGGAAGCTTTTTTGGGGCCGAAACTAGCAAAGAGTTTGGATAGAGCACAGATACTGTATTGTTTTGGGGAGCAAAGTTTTTGCACAAAGTTTTTAAATATCAAGTTAGGTTAAGCAATAAGTTGCTAGAAACCAAAAATAGACAATCTCAAGAGTTTAAAAGTTTATATCCCAGAAGCGAAGATTCTTAGGAGGTTGTTAGTTGTCAAGAAAAAATGTACTGAAATAAAAATTATTTAAACTTGTACAAATTAATTTTTTGCCCTTATATATTAATATTCACTTTTTTGCAATATATATTAAAAATAATTTACAGTGCACTTTGGTATATTTTTCCGAGACCCTGTGTGTTTTTGTGGTTTGTAGAAGAAGTAGTTTTGCCAGCGCTCAGGAAGCATTTAAAAATCATGTCCTTGAAGACCGCCTTGGTGTCCTGGTATCGTGTCTCCTACGCCCCACCATCCATTGTCTTCTGTTCGTTTCACTTGGCCCTTCTGCATGCAAATTTGCTGGCAACCAATTTTATGAACATTTTCCCTAAAATTTGACACCACACACACTGTAATGTGTAGTGTGTGTGTAGTTATTGGAAATTGCCGTCTTATAAATTTCAGTTTGCGGTCTCCCTTTGCAAATTGCACGTAGTCCTGTTCGTAGGGCTTTCACAGGGTCCTGGGTCCTGGCACAGAAGCCTGAGCTAATAACTCGTGGACGTGCCAAGCTGAATTTGTCGATGGCAAATAACTTGGCCAGTTTTAGTGGCTTTAAATAAAGTAAGACTTGCAGTTGTTTATGGCAGGAAGATACGCTCGAGGAGCTCTCAACTTGGGCCACTTTTTTGTTTTTCTTCATGTTCGGTGGTATTTTTTTATGCCAGGATACTAAACAACTTGGCACAAGTCCTGCATAGTTTCTTGGGGGTTAATGATCCCTTGAATGTTTGCAAAAGTTTCTGAAGGAAATCCGACTCGTTTTTCGGTGGGTTAACTTGGTTGGCTTAACTTTTTCGGGGAAATACATTTCCGTAATTTAATACAACTAATTGGCAAGATTGCAGGTGAGTTATGAATAGACTCGTTTTTTCTGTGGGATGTAACAAATTAATTGAAAATTGGTGGCTTTCGAAAAAAGTGCAAATCTCCCTGTAATCAGTTACTCTGCTTTTGTCTGCCCTTATTGTCCTTTTTACTACTCTTTCCCAAACTTTTTGAGCCACCAGGATGTGTGTCAAAAAAAAAAGGAAAATATATGTATAAAAAATGGAGAAATAAATATTAATACACACACACACGCAGGCGACTCTCACACATATGCGTGCATATATAGAGAGTCGTTTAATTTCTGCTACATTTTTTGTTTTGTTGTTACATTTTTTATTTTAATTCTTTTTTTAGTGTTCGTTCTGTGCCTTTTAATTGTTTGCCGCAACAAAAAAGTTTCATTTTGTGTGTTGCTGCTGCTTCTGCTGTTGTTGTTGTTGCTGTTTGCCGCTGCTGCGTTTGTTGGCTTTAATTGTTTTGTGTTCTTAGCCACTTCGGCTTTTTGAGTGCAGTGCAGCGTGCGTGTGTGTGTGTGTGTGTGTTTGGGCGCGCTCATATGTATGCTGCAGTTTGTAATCCTGTAATTATGTAGTCGGTTGTTGCGAAACGACTCACACACACGCGCATCTCTCTCCCTCTTTACTTATTGATGTAATTGTTGTTGTACATGTTGTACACCCACACTCTATGCCTCTCTCTCTCTCTTTCGCCCACTCTATGGCCGTCCCTTTCACTGGCCGTTGTCTAGAGCCAGCATTTAATGCGAAATGCAACAAAAAAAAATATATAAATTACTTTAATGAACTTTACAAATTCGCATGCATGCCCGGAAATGCGCTTTTTCGTTTCCTGCCACACACACACACATACGTAGTATTCAGGGATAAAGGATAACGAGAGGCAGAGGCAGAGGCAGACGCACCTCAACGTCAAGGCTCGTATAACCGGACCCCAAGCCATACATATACGGATACGGACACGGAACCGTAAAACCATAGCCGTGATTAGTATGCTTTTGTTGTACGAGTGGCTGATGAATGCTGCCTGTGGTTTTCCCCCATTTTCCCCCTTTTCCAGCTTAAATGTTTAAAAACGGCCGAATTCGCTCACACAACAATTCGAGGTTACCCGTGGGAGAATTCTTTCGGTTTTGCATGGGTGCATTTTCGCTTCTCGGGGGAAAGGGGGGAAAGGGGGGAATGGTATGGTATGGTATGTGGGTACTTACTCCAACCGGGGGCCGGAACAATCAGTCCAGTTATCATCTCCTCGCTCATCACCGGCGGATCTGTGGGTGGCGGCGGGCAAACGAGCGAGTCAATCATATCGTCCGTAACCCTCATGATCCCCACTAGATCTGGTGGCTCTGTGCGCGAAGACCTGCGGATTGACAAAGGGAAGGGGGAGAGAAAAATAGATTATAACCGGGTATTAACATAATTTCCATTGCTGACCCTCTTGTTAAAAAAAGTGTTTAATTCTGAACACCAACTGTACGTATTTCCATGAAATCAATATTAATTAAGATGTAAATTTTGCAATTTTTTTAATCCACATTTATGAGATATATGATATAACAACTTGCGAGGTGCTGTTTTAAAAATATATTATAACCTTTTCTCAGATCCTGATTAAATTCGATATAACATTTTTTTTATGTGACACATCTATGTAAATTGCATCTTTGTGTATTTGATGATAAACCATTTTTTTCCGTGTAGTATTTGCATAATTTCCGTTCCTGACCCTCCTGACAAATCCAAACAAATGAACGTATAGCGACACCTGGAATGGATTCCGGACTACCGACTGCGGACTGCCGTGACCTTTTTCTGTGTCAGTGCGCGAAATTAGCAAAAGATGCGGAAAATGCTCCCAACGTGCATAATTTGAATGGATGGCTAGCTGAAGAGGGTGAGGAGGTCAGGGGTGGGGAAGCTGGGCAGGAACGGGCGCATTTGGCTCTACAAACGCTTAGCACAAAAGCTTTTCTGTTTTCGTTTGCCATAAAGAGAAGCTAATTAGGCTATCAAAATGCCGTTCGGCTCGCCCGAAAGGTGATGCAGGGGGTGGGGTTCTTCGGGGGATGGGGGTGGAGAATGGGGGATGGCTGGTCAACGAAACGGAACCAAGTGAACCCACCGACCACGTTCTAACTGCATGGCAAGCGAGAGAACGTGAAGTGGCAACGTGTTTGGGTTACGGCTTGTCTCCCCATTTTCCCCGTTTTCCAAACGTTTTCCTTTCATCCTCCCTACCCCTACCCCTCCACTCGACCATCCCCCACCACGCTCCGCACACATTTTCCAGCTGCGGCTTGAACTTGTTGTTGACTTTGCTGAAAAACTATAAACCAAAAATGGTTCGAGAATGTACATGGAACATTTTTTGGGTTCAAACCCCCTTTTTTCTCTTAGTTCTTTTTTCCCGATTTGTTGCGAAACAATTTCGGCCATTGGTTCAGTTTCCATGTTTTTTTTTTGCCCCTCCGCTCAATGGGAAACTTCTTATGGTGTAACATCATCAAAAATTGGCAAAGCTTGTCGATTGTTGACATTCTGGGGTGTGTGAACTTGATGTGGCTTGTGGCCAGTCGGTTGAGAGCTGCCGGAGTTAGAAAGCTCTGTACAGAATGTTTTTAATTAACAACATCAGCTGCTGCAGGTTGTGGTTTTATGCGACTTTTTGTTTTTAAGCTGGCAATGGCCATTAATGAAGATCTCGTTGGTGATGCAGCTGCTGCAAGCGATATTGGTTTGAAATCAGCTGAAATGTGTCAGTCAGTCAGCGTTTTTGCCTTCAACTTTATGAGCCATATAACATAAAAAAAGACCTGGGAAATGGACACAAATCTCCACACAATGGTAGAACAATGGGCGAGATATTGCATTACGCTGTCAGGGAGCTCACTGCCCTAAAGCTAATTGACAGCCCAGCCTGGCCGGGTGACTAAAATAGTTAATTAATCCGTGTAACTGAAATTTAAACAATGGATGTGGCGCCCAACGTGGGGCATGGGGGGCGAGGAGGCCACACGGCGTATACTTTATCGCCGGCCATTCAGATCGAAACATCGAAACAGATGTTAAGCCGGGCATAAACAGGAACAATGATGGCCTGTGGCTGTCATAACTTACCGCATCATCATGCTGAGCGATTGTTCCTCCTGCAGGACGCTCTCCAAGTACATCATATCTAGATCGGACACAATTGCGCCATTGATGACCATTATTTCGTCTCCTTTGATAATGCCTGCAATTGGTGGAACAGCAGTGTTAGTTAGTTGTGTGTGGATACATGTATATATTGTATTGCATATAGGTTGAGTTTCTGCCATGGTCATTGTTACTTTTCAGTCTCGTTCCTAGTTCTATTCCCTGTGGCTTAGACAATGGGTTATGTTCTGTTCGGGGGCGGGATCTAATGCTGCCTAGCAATCAAGGTGGTTCTGTGGGGCTGGAATCAATGTCTGACAATTGTGCGGCTGCTGTGGACCACTGACATCTTTTATGTAACAAACGATAAGCGGAATGTCTTCAGCTGGTGCTGATGCTGGTGCTACTGCAACGGCAAACGCTACTGCGGCTTCTATGCTCGTAAAACAATAACAACAAGAGCATTGTGGTTTTTTGCATTGTTCATACGCCACGTTATCCCAGCGCCATCGGTGCACTAAGCGAATTTATGTCTTGCAATTTATTTTTCTTGGATTCATAATATTTTTATAAATTTTACCATACAAAATGTAACTACATAAAACCAAAAATAAGAGTAAGCCTTTATAAATCGAGAAAGGGACTTCTTAGGAGTCAGATAAAAAAGCCTTATATTTTTAGGAAATTTTCTTGAAATCGAATTTATTTTTCCCTGTGCACCTCCCTATATCTGCTCTGCGTTCGTTAGCATTTTCTACTTTGTCTGCATGACTCGTCTATCATGTGTGTGTTTGTCCCAGTCGCTGGCAGTGTTTTCTACAGCATTTATTCTAGCCATGATGTTGGTTATTCCTTGTTGCCTGCTTCGACCTGTCTTACCCCCTTTGGCACTCCTTGCACTCCCCTTTCCCTTCCCTTCCTTTCCTTTCCTGTTGACGACATGCATTCAGTTGCAAGTTGCCAGTGTCGCTTATCATTGTTGGTGCAGCAGTAGCAACATTTTCTTAAGGCAAAAGTTCGATGGATAGACAGATATATGCTCGGAGTCCGCCTTGTGGCAATATATTTTACCTTTTACCTGTGCTACACCTCTCTGTTTCTGTTTTCGAGGCAGGGAGAGCGGCTCCCCCTGCATTTGTTACAATTTAAACGGATTTTTACATCTTAATGCTGGCAAAGGCATGACACATGCGATTTACCATGCAAAATGCACAAATGTATATATAGAATGTGTGTATGGTATATATGGTATGCAAGTGTCGTGCTGTACTTTATCCGGGGGATTATTTCTGGCTCTGGGAAAAGACAAATTTTATTTATATTGCGGTGGCTCCGATGCCTTATCCCCTTATATCCCCATTTTTACCCCCGATTTGGCCCGGCATATGCGTTGTCAACACGTTCGCTTTGCTGTTTTCCAGTTGGCCTGGCCCAAAAGAGGAAGATGAAGCCGAAGCCTGTGCAAATTGTTATTCCATGTTTGCCAAATGCTTTGCCACGCTTGTTTTTAGCGCTGCTAAAGTTGCACCAACCACTCCAGCCGAACTTTGTGCACTTGCAGTTTAAGAACTCTTGGATGCGAAGCCAAAGACCCAAAAACCCGAAGACTTTAAGACTTTTGCTTAAGGAAACCTCGGGGTTTTCCTTCCTTCGTTTCTTCACTTATTCATCAGTCTTCATCTTCTTCAGGGCCACCGCATTTCCTCGCAGTTCGTTACCATTCCACAATTAGCCAAGCAAAAGTGGCCAGAATTTTCCGCTCCCCAGCCACATTTGCATTTGAAAGCTGCGGTCAGGATTTGTTTTTGTTTGCCACGTTTGTTTGCTCCCCTCCATCGGGGGACTGCTACTGCGAATGCGAACTTTTGTGCAATTCGGTCGTAAATGTTGTCTTATTCCAGCCTGTCCGAGCTTTGTCTTGCGGTTGCTGCTTAAGAGTTGCGTCTTTCGACATGCTAATAGCCATTAAATTCAATTGTGCCCAGCTTCCTTTCCCTTTACTTGCCCCTTTTTGCCCCTTCAATCATCTCCGGTTAGTGGTGAAAAAGGGGGGCCCAAAGTTTCCTATTGCGTTCTGCGTTTTGCAAATGTAAATGCGAGTCCTGAGTCCTTAATTTATGCATACACACGCCACTACAATGAGTGGGGATATTCTAGCAGAGAGCCGGCCAGATAACGCTAACGGTAGAGGGCTTAAAGCCGCACTTAAAGCCCAACACATTGTATACGCAATATTAGTGGGTGAATGCATAGATATGGTAAGGTATTGATACCAGGGAATTAGAGTCCAGTAAAAGCTTTTTCCATGACTAAGTTATAGAATTTCTATTAAAAGTTAACTTAGATTTACTACTTAAATGATACTGCAAATTCATAGAGCAATTAAGCTAAAAATAAATTTTAAAATAATGAGGTTGTTATACAACAGTTTTGTTCCTCACTTCTCATTATTATTAGTCTCTGACCTACCAAACGTATACGTAATATTTCCAGTTAAGTTTGTTGAAAGAAAAGTTACCTAATTGACCTGCTTACTCAAGCTGATGCAATAAGATCAATGCTATAACTGTTTCAGTGCCAATTCGCCGTAATTTAATTAAGCTAAGGCTTCCTGCATTTCCCTGCCAACGAATGCAACATTTGCTCAATCGTAAAACTCATTAGCACAACTCCTCTACCGCTTCTCCTTCCATTTTTGTTGGCAGTCCAACTTTTTACCTCCCTGTGGTTGGCTTTTTCTCCTTTTCTTTATTTTATGGAGGGAATATGGGGGATACACTCCTTCCGGGGAATTTCGTGCGCATTGTTTCATGGATTTTTGATTCGTTGTCGCCTTCAAAAACCAACCAAATGAGCGCCACTCGCACTCGACGTGCTTAATGAGTTTTCTGCTGTTACTGCAGCATGAAATGTTCTTTCGGTTCATCACTTTGCCAAGTGCAGCACTGCAGTTTTCCCACCTGGCGGGGAAAGCGGAATAGGGGGCTCCTCCTCTCTGCCTGTCAGTTCCATAATTTAAGGCGCTGTTCTAGTGGCATTTCGACTACATCCACTTGACTCCATGGCGTTGTCGTCGTTCTCCTACCCGGCAAATGCAAATGCCAACTTAAGTTGATTTTAAGTGATAGAAAAACAACAGGGAGGGCTTGGTGTGGATCTCGGATGCTGAGACGGCTCACTCTCGAGGAAAACCCCTTTAAGGACCTGGAAGCCGCCGTTGCCGCAGCCGAAGTAAACCGTCGCCCACACCTGGCAAACATTTCGAGTGCGCTGCTCATCACCATCATCGTCATCGTGGACCTCCCCTGTCCCACCCGCAAAACCGCCCATTCACCAGGTGGAACAAGCGCTGACAGTTGACTTTTCGCATTGCACGCCCCGAGGAGCTCCTCCCGCTCCTCATCCTCCCCTTTCGGGCTCAAACTCCACTTGACTCGACTCGGTCTCCCTTGTAGACCAAAGTGAGTTTGCTCAAGTTTCGTCTTGGTGCTCTCCACTTTTTTTCTCCATTTCTTTTTTGACATAAAAGTGAAAAGCATTTAAATATAAAAGCAGCAAGCATACAACTACAGAAAAGAGCAGGCGGCGAAAGGCAGGGGGTCTCTACCTGGGCACTTTATAATTTTGCTCGGCAACATTGGGCCACATTGTTTCGCTGGGGGCGCCAGGTGGGTTGTAGTAGTAGCAGCAGACTAAAGTGGACTGGAGACTGAATACTGAGTACTGAATACTGGAGCCTCCAATCCTCGGAGACTCGGAAGACAAAGACTCTATTTCATTTCCTTGCGTTCCGCTGCGTCACCTCAATGGCATAAATTAAATGCACGATTTCATCGCCTGAATGCGATTTGTGTCAAAACCCATTTTCCTCTCCTGTCATCTGTCTGCTGGATGGACACTCAAAGGGGCAAGGGGAATCCCCTTTGTCCTTTTTGTACTCACCATTGTGCATGGCCACACTCTTGTCCTCCACGCGACTCACGTAGCAGCACAGCTCGTCCTGGCGCTCCGCGTTCTCGATCAGCTCCGCCTCCACGGAGAAGCCCCACATCTGCTCGAGAGTGGTGCGCTGCAGCTCCACCTGGTACAGGATCTTCATGCAGACCTCCACGAACTCGTGATTATGTAGCTGTGGCAAAGGGAAATATAAACGGGTGTTATTAATTTACAAGAAATTTGGAATCTATGATTATCCCAGGTTCCACTAATTAGGTGAAGAAATATGAAACTTTTAAATGAAAATTTTGACACAGAAGAGGAAGCCTGGAATATTTCTCAATTTTAATTAATTTGAACATGCTTTTCATAAACATTCCCCTTCTCTTTCATTATTTTTCACACAATTTGTAATTGTAGCTAAATTTATAATATAATATTTAAAAGGTATCCTCTCCAAATCTTCTTATTTCAATAAGTTTTGGTAAATAAAATTTCTATTAAATGTTATAAATGATAAAACTATCAGCTCTGTTTATATCTCAGTAGAAAGAAGAATTTAAAGAATCCTAAAGTTCGATTGAGTGCAAGTTTTTCAAAATTTATGAACAATTTCGGTAATATTTCAGCCACGAAAGGACGACAGATCGATGGAAAGTGAGTTTGAGTGCGCGAGTTAAGTGCCAAATTAGCCGAGTTACGCCAGTAATCATTGGGGGCAGGGGCATAAATTGATTGAGTGGAGTTACTGGGAGTTGCTCAAGTTGTTGTCGAAATTTATTGAACTGCCAACGGCGAAGGAAACTTTTTTCAAGCCCACTGAAAGTGCCCACCATCACCAGCACCCCCACTCACATTCGCATTCCAAACTCCATTTGCAGTTGCAGTTGCACATTTTTGCCATTTGCCAATTGGCCTGGCCCAGGCCAATATTTACTAGCTTGTTGTTGAGGTCGGAGTTCGGATTGTTAGGATTGTTAGGGGTCGGCAGAGGCAGGGGCGGCCGGAGGGTCGAAAGTTTTCAGCTAGCGGCTGACTTGGCAGCTGGCTAAAGTCTCACCTAGACTAATCGTGTGCCAACTGAAGGGGAAAAGGGAAATGGGAAATGGCCAACGGGAAAGTTCATAATTTATGGCATTATGTTTTTGGAAATCGAAGAGTAATGGCCACAGTGGGTGTGGAGATGAGCTAATTGTGCAATTGGCTACTTTGTTGCAAGCCGCTGCTGCAGGAGCCAAGGGTTTCATCCGAAAAATCTAGTTTGGGTGTGAAAAATATTAAGAGTACTTTGGAAAAAGTTTTTCATTTTGAAAAGTGAAACATGAGCAGTTGGTTAATAGTTAAAGCCGTAGGATAATGGTCTTATAATAGTGCTTAGACTTACAGAGTTTATTAAACCCGATAGCTTTTGTAATCCTATTTGCAAAACCATTCTATCTAGAGTAACTTTATTTTACCTAAAACCTATTTTAATGGCTCACATTTCAGACAAGAATTTATTTTAATCTCTTTAAATTTGAAGGACGTCTGAATAGGATGGGTTACATTTCTGTGTAACATTCCCTAAAAATTCCAAGAAATCACCTCATGCTCGAGTATGTATTATTCACATAAGTTCAATAATTTAAATCGGCATAATTAAATGCCACGCAGTTAAAGGTTACACAGGCATTCCACTGCAGTCCCATTAAATCTGCCGTAATTCAGGGACATCTTCCACCCAACTCTTTGAATATTCCACCCCAGACACGTTTCCAAATTCCATTTGCACAGCTCCACATGCAATTTCCAAGTTAAATTCGATAAGTTGAATTGAACTTGAAGTTGGAGACTGGCACCCTCTCATCCCTGAGCCCCCATGGAATTTAGTTAGCAGAAGGGGGATGGGAAATTTTCACATTCTGGCTTTGATTATGTACTTACATAATTTTCAATCAGATCGTTGCGATGCGGCACAAAGTAATTGTGATCCTCCATGTCACGTCGCTTCTTGACGCGCACAAAGTGCTCCATGGGATTGAGGTTGCGACGGGCGCAGGCGCTGGCGAGGAATTCCTCCACAGACATGGCATCACGTAGATAAACTGTCGAGTAAGCATTGTCGGGCATTGCAACTTTGAAAGTTTTTTCCGGTTCGTCACGTGAATTCATCTGGAAAAAGGCAGAAAATTCGATTGGATAAACAGACATATATACATTCGCTTGGCTCTATATATATATGTACACGTACAATGTCATTAAGCAGTCAGGCACAGACATTTGCGAGGCCCACACACAGATACAGATTCAAATACAGATACAGATATAAGCCCCATACCCAGCACCCTTATCCACACCCATACCCTTGCACATTCTCGAATATGGCCACACGGAAGTGAAAATTGAAAAATAGCAAACACACACATTTGTACCCGCAGTCGCTGCCCCCCGACCCCCTGAAATGTAATGAAAAATGTCGCCAGCAGTAGCTCAGGCATCGGTAAAAGGCACTCGGAGAAAAACAAACGGACAAACAGTCCAAAATCAGGATAATTGACTCAAAATCAATGTAAAAAATCAAACAATGGGATAACTTTCTTCAAAAACCTTTATTTTAAACCAAAGTAAAGTCGGCGTTTAGTGTGCAAATTAAGAAATTTAAATCAGCATCCTGCCAATCTCTTCATTAATTTTGTACCCCCTCCTGATAATCATAAAGTAATTTCTTGGTGTTTTTGAAGACCATAAAGCCTGGTTTTTAAAATATAATTTTCTAGGTCTACAATTCTTCTTGAATTCCAATATGCAACTTATTCTCTCAGTGCAAAAGCAAGTGCAGGAGCGGGAACAGTCGCGGATCCGGACAAGCTGCAGGATCTGCTGCCGCACCGAGTTGAGTTTGAAGAAAACTCAGTTAAAATGCTTAACCGTTTCCACAACGTCATCGTCATCCAATGTTAACTCCGTGATGAGGCTTCCTGCTGCTGCTGTTCGTCCGTTTCGTCCTGCTGCTCCTGCTCCTTCCCGAACTGCAACTGTAAACGAATCAGGTGGCCCAGCTGCCAGTTGTCGGCTGCTGGAAATTGCATTTGTATTGGCAGCCATTGGCAATGGGTTCGTTCAAGTTGGCAGCAGCAGTTCCGCAGTTCCCCCTTAGCAAGAGGTCCTGGCCAGGTAATACACCCACACTAACACACACATACACACACACACAGGCAGGACAATTGAATTAGTTTGGCAGTCGGCAAAAGGCTGCTTCTCACTCATGGATCCCAGCTACAAGAACCGACGGAGAAGCTCCGTTTGCATTTGCATTGCATAACAATTTTGTATATCGATTACGGGATCATTATGCCAGGCCAAATATACCAACTTTATATTCATGGAAATATATGTGAAATTTTGCTTTCATTTAAGAGAAATGGGGTCTACCACGTGCTACAGGATAACAAGTCAAATGGAACCTTTTAGGTGGCTAAAGATATAAAAATTAAAAATTATAAACGGGTATTTTATTAAAAAAAAAATTGTCTTTGCTATGAAGCATTTTATTTTTGAAATTCGGATAATTGTTTATATTTTTAGTAAAAAACCAACCTTTAAATCAATTTGGTTTACAAATATGTTTTATCAAATACCAAAAACAACTTAGGAATGAAAGAGCTGAGATAGGCATCGAAGAGGAAGAGGTACGTTGGTAAATTGAGTACTTAAAAATCAATTTTATGATTTCCATTGTCAACATGGGAAAATGTTAATCTATCTGTGCCTGATTTCGATTTCGAGCACCAATTGTCCTCACATTTGCACTGTATCGGAGATTGGAGCCCTGAAAGACGATTAATTCTGCACGAACGCTTCTCGCACACTTAACTCTCCTGACTAATTAACTTTTGATTGTTCCTGACTGAGTCCCCTTAAGGCCAGGGAAATTTCAGCTTTCTGCCATTGTCGATGGACAGCTTAATTAAATTTTAGCCAGGGTATTTCAACTTTTGCGGGATGGTTATTTCGGCTGCCGTATAGCTGCTGCACTGCCGATGATAATTTGCTTTGGAAAGCTTTAATTTTATTTGCCATTTTTGAGTTGCAGCTGCAATTTCTGCTGCACTGCAGTTGACATGTTCGAAAAATGGCCAAGTGAAATGCAGTTACACGGCGGTAGATGTGTATATTCTGGTAGTCGGGGAATTGGCTGGTAGTCGGTGGAAATATATGAACCAAATCAAATGCACATTTTTCAAATTCATTGAATTTGCAGCGCATTTACAACGCAACAGCTCTCGGCCTCTCATTTATGTGTGTTATTTCATTTCATTTGTTTTTCCCTGGCAATACGAATGCGAATCCAGCTTTTTTCCCTATTTTCTTCTTTTTTTTGCAGCCGAATGGCAGCGTGACTGCTGATAGAAGGTGAAAACTGGGTGGAGGCAATTGTGCAGCGTTGGCAAATTTAATTGGAAATGAAGTGCGCGCCGGGCAGAGCGAAGCAGAGAGTGAGCCCCATGAAATCCGAGTTGGGCACAAGATTATACTGTCAATAATCGAAATAAATTGAATTTATGAAATGAATTTCATTACAAACACGAGATATGCACAAATTGGTTATACTAATTGAAGCTTAACAAACAGCACAAGTGAGTCGACTGTCCACATTGAGGTTGATATAATAAAATGCCTCCGGGCTATTTGCCTATTTGCTGGAATTTAAACAGCTCTTCGTGCTGCGGACGGACCGCTTCTCGACTTGATTTAGATTTGATTGTGTTGAGGTCATTAGCAGGAGAGGGGCCGGCATCTGATCACCATTTGAAATGGACTCCTGCATTATTCACTTAAAATATGCAAATATTTTCTTTTGCCAAGTCAACTTGGGGATTTTTCTTCTCTCTCTCTCTTTTCCGCGGCTTTTCTTTTGCCTTTTGCGAAGGGGAGGAAGAGAGACGAGAGACCCTTCATAAATTTCATTATTCTTTTTGTAATTTTTGATGGCCATTAAATGCAAATTATAAAAGCCAAAATACACAAAAACAGCAAAGTCTAATGGACAGGGGCGTGGCCAGTCGACATATTTTTTTTTTTGGCAGCCATCCATTTAAACATTAGCGCTCAATTTAGCTTTTAATGCCGTTTCCGTTGCCTTAAATAAAAATTCAATTACTCAGACACACACACACGCACAGCCATAAACACACAAACGGTCACGAGTTGTGCCGTAAATGCGTTTAAAATTGAAATAATTTTATTACCCATACGCCCCGTGGCCGCACATAAATGCGCACATTGATGCGGGGACAGCCATGAACGCACATAAATGTTTGTGTATATACACTCAAACAAAAAGTAGCACTAAATTTAAAAAGTTCCGAATGATGCTCTTTTCTAATTTGTTAGCAACATTTATTTTATAAATTTGGAGTTACTTTTAATTATAAAACTTTTCCGAAGTAAAAAAAGATCAAATAAATTTTGTAATTAATCTATTGTAACAAATTGTATGAATAAAAAAGTAATAAACTTTCTTAAGTAGAAACGGAATTAAAAAAAAAATATTATTTTGATATTTGAGTTAAGTAAAGTTTAAGCTTTTCGGTAGCCTTGAATATATTTTTATGGATAAAATAGTCAACTTAACATTTTTAATATAAAACACTTTTTTTTAACTGTTTTAAAAATGCTAATAATATTTTTATACCCGTTACTCGTAGAGTAAAAGGGTATATTGTATTCGTGCAAAAGTATGTAACAGCTAGAAGGAAGCGTTTCCGACCCCATAAAGTATATATATTCTTGATCAGGATCACTAGCCGAGTCGATCTAGCCATGTCCGTCTGTCCGTCTGTCCGTCTGTCTGTCTGTCCGTCTGTCCGTATGAACGCTGAGATCTCGGAAACTATAAAAGCTAGAAGATTGGCATTTTGCATACAGATTCTAGGAGTTCCTACGCAGCGCAAGTTTGTTTCAAAAAGGTGCCACGCCCCCTCTAACGCCCACAATCGCCTATATACGATTTTAAAAATTTCAATATTTCGGAAAAGTAAAAATGCAGTTTTATTGTGTTTATCAATACCTATCGAAATGTAGAAGAAATTTTTCAAATCGGACCATTCGTTAAAAAGTTATGCGTGTTCAAAGTTTCTATCTCGAACTCCCTCGCACTCCCTTTACCTGAGTAACGGGTATCTGATTGTCGGGGCACCCGACTATAGCGTTCTCTCTTGT